>CM060933.1:52860000-53483000 GCA_030765085.1 Allium cepa
AAGCAGCAAGATAAACAAATATATCCACATGCACCTAGAGTAATCATCAACCAACACAAGACACTATCTCTTCCACCTAAACTTTCAATATCGTTAGTCCAAACGAATCTATATGAATTAGTTCAAGGATGAAAAGATGATTGTTCAATATTTTTGCATAATTCATATTCAAAATCAATACTCATTTCCTTATCACATAACTGGCTGATTGAAATCAGATTATGGTGCAGATATTTAACATATAATATATCGTTCAAGATAAGCGTACCTTTACCTATTTTACCTTTACCGATAATTTTTTTTGTTATCCTTTGTGACTCTGCCACCTTTGTACTAGGATAACAAACTTTGATTTGTCGCATGTCATGTGCCTGTAATAGCCAGAATCCAGGTAACACTGTTGTTGTTCCTTAGCCTACTACCACACTTACACGAGAAAAGATTTTTGTGTCCTATTTGTTTTTAGAGGTCCATGATTGTTAGTCACAAATGATTTTTGAAAAATATATTTTTATAGACCCAATACAATCTATATTTGTTCCTTTCGGCACCCAGATTTGTTTGACTTTAAGGAATTTATATTCATGCCTTAGGGAACCCATATTGGAATGGTTTTCACGTATTTGGGTCTATACCAGCAATTGTTGTGACTGTGTCTAATTTTTCCACAAATCATGCACATGGAACTGACTTTATTAATTTTTCTTCTAACACATTCAGATTGAGTATACCCAAGTCCTTGTCTAACAGTGTTGACAATTGGCTTCCCTAATAGCATATTTAGTGATTTTTCTCCTTTAGAGAATTTCCCTAAAGTTGTAGACAATTGTCAGACTTGTGTTTTGAGAGATTCATTTTCATTCAATAACAAAGTGCACTTTTTAATAGAATTTTCTCTCCTACTATTTTCACTTTCTTTCAAAACCAGAATTTCATTTCCATGCAATTTAATTTTAATTTTTGATTTTTTATTTCTTCTTCAAATGATGGACACTTATCACACTTAGGGCTTTTATTTCGATAGTTTTTAACCAATTGGTCAAGCTGCTTATTTAGTTCTATCAAACTATCTCTTTGTGATTCATTTTTAGCGTACTTCTCCTTAAGTCTTTCAAAATAGTCATTTACCTCGTGAAAATATATAAGTACTTTTGAGTGAGTAATTTTTGATACCTCGCTTGGCTCATCATCATCGCTGTCACTTATTTCTCTTTCAAAGCACGGTTTTGCTTTTTCACTCTCAGTGCTAGTGCTTTCATTTTTATCTTCATCACTTTCATATCAAGTGGCTGCGAAGCTTCTCCCCTTCGGTTTCTTTCCCTTGCTAAGTCGATTCTGAGGACAATTTGGCTTGATATGACCTGGTTTATTGTATTTGTGACATATGATCTCCTACTCTTCTGAGTTGTTTAGTACATTGACTATTTTGCTTTTCAATTGTTGATTTATAGCTGGATTTCCGTATTTGTGAATCCATCTTTTGAATCTCTTTATTAATAGTGCCAGTTCGGTTGCTCCATTATCATCGTCGTCGTCATTGCGGAAATATATGTAATAATTGCAGCATAGATAATAGCAGAATAATAAAATCAAAAATAGAACAATGCAGATTTACCCAGCTTCGACAATAACCTACATACATGCTATTCCCAAGGTTTCTACCAAAAATTAAATAATCAGACGCTTACACACGTAAATTGTGACACCCACTAATGACTAACCTAGCCCTACGCTCAAAACCCTGCCACAACTCAGCCCTTGAGTTATGAATTCTCAAACTACACCACTGTAGTTCATAACCCAGTCACACGACTAGAGAGTTAAATTTTTAAAGAAGGAAAATTAAAATATAAATAAAAAAATACAAAACCCTAGTTATAAAATTAAATCCCAAATAAAATTTATAAAGGCCCGCCCACTTTAATTTATATCACAAGAAAAAAGACGTCCCCCTTTTCTTTATTTTCGTGGCCGCTTTCTACTTTTCTTTGTTTTCGTGGCCGCTCTCTCTGTTTCATTCCTTTGTTTTGCTTTAAAACTAAGGCTTGGAAATTTGAAGCCGTCGCCTTGATGTTGTGATCGATTGAGTGATGAAATCAACTTGGCTTTGTCAATTGCTCCAGGCTTTGATTCGCTCTCGATGGCTTCAATTTGTCAAGCTCGAATACTTGGATGAAATTTGTATGTGACTTTCATTTTCAATTTCTATTTTGCTCGACCTTGATTCGAGTTTAGTGATTTGATGTCTGGTTTATTCTAATTAAGTTTTCTCACTGATTCTAGTCCCAAACTCGAATGCTTCTCTTTTTGATGATGATTATTGGGTATTTATGGGGAATTAATCCCTAAAATTATGTTCGTATATTTCTCATTTGAATTCTTCGTGAATTTACTTCGCCGTGATTTTTTAATCGAATGATGGTATTTATTATTGATTTATTCATTTCATACTCGGTTGGATTTGGTTCCGTTCTTTTCTAGCGTTTATATTTGTTTCTCCTTCATGATCCACAGCTTTGAACTTTAAATAGTCTTGACTTGATAAACTTTGACTTGTTCATTATGTTTTACCTTGATTGACTTCACTGCAACGCTGCTTTAGCATGCTGCTAATCTTATTTGATTTTCTATAAACTGCCTCTAGTCATTTTAATTATGAACTACCATGTTTACACCTGTACATTGAACTTGAAGTCTTCTCTCGATGACCCATGGCTTCTGACCATTTCATTGCTCATTGACTTTGAACTTGTAATTGTATGTGTGTCACCATGTATATACATACATACATATGTACGTGTGTGTATATATGTTGTGTTAAAACTTTGTACTTGGTTGTGGTTGGTCTGGTTGTACTGGTCTTCATGTTGCATTGCATGTTGATCCTGGTCTCTATTGCAATTGAGTCTGAAACCATTTAAGTCTTTTTCAATTACTGTTATCTTGTGAACCTACGGTCTGAATGTAGTGACCACTACATATGTAGAAATGGTCTGGTTCATATTGCTAATTCATTTCTTCGTTTTTGGGTTCACTTAGTGGTGGTTGAAGTCTGCATTTGTCTTGTACTTGATTTTGGTCGAGTACCATATATACTCTGGTTAGTGAACATGTTGAACTGCTCGTGCTACTACCTTGACCTGAGTTAAGCAGTTTGATTGTTTTGATTTAGAGAGCTAGTTGTTATGTTGTTCATCTTAAGTCTTGTTTCACTTGTAGTTGGTCTGAGTTCTTTTTGATTGTTATGCATATGTATAAATAAGTATGTGTTGTTGCATCATCGATTTTTGGTTTGTATGTCATGTTGTTTGGTTTGTATCCTCTGTCGATTGTTGTGGTGTTCTGATCAGGTTACATTGTGTGGTGGCATATGTGTTTGTTCAAGTGTATAGGCCTGCATTGCTTTGTATTGAACTCAATGGTCTTGTTAGCATGGTCTGAGTGGTTAAGGCTGCTGTATGTATGTATATATGCATATATATGCATACATATGTGTCTTCATGTATGTTTACTGGAGTAGTTCTTGTGCACTTTTTCCCCATGTAGTCTGTATTTCATTTTGCTACATCCATTCACTTCACCACTTTATTTTAATTGCATTGGCCTAGTGTTTCTAGTGTAGTTGACACACATGTCTTTGAGTTGCATTCTCTGTTGAAGTGCTAGCTCGCATTGGTCTTCAAGTTTTTTGAGTCTATACTTTCATTTTCTTTGAACTTGAAGTCTTGACACACTTGTCTTATGCACTTTCCTCTGGTGTGTTGATCATGCTGCAGCCTTGAGCTTGTCTAATTATTGCATATAAACTTGGTTGTTGCATTTGAGTCTGCGCATATGAACTTGCACATGTCTGGTTTTTGGTTGGTTTGGTCGCACTTGAGTTGAATCCAGCCTTTGGCTTAGGTTTGACCTTGTGCTCACCTGTCCCTGCAATTCTATCAAGTGTGCGGTGTGCATGGCCTTGTGACATGTACAGTGACACCGTTGCATGTTACAAGTTGTTCGTGTTAGATGAATTCAAAATAAATGATGACGAACATCCCAAATAACTATGGTAAATGATATTTTCAAACACACACTTTTATTGTACACTGTAAAATATTTCCTTTTCAATTTTACTGCGTCAATATTTATTTTCCAGATAGCTCAGATGTTGGATTCAAGCTGGAACAAAGTTGAAGATCAAATATACGAGTGTTGAGTGAATACGTAGTGAGGTCAAAATTGTAAATTGAAATTTGTGATGTAATCAAAAAAGGTATATATGTACCGAGAGCTAAAATTCGTACTATTTGAATTTGTAATAAGATATTTTTTTGAATAAATTATTTGTTTGAATATGAATTCTGTGTTATTTATTTTATTCATCAAATATTTGTTTAATTATGTGAAAAATAAAATAGTACAATAACAGATACATTTAAATGAATATATATATTTGTTTATTATCATCAAACAAAAATCATAGGCTATTGTATTCTACAAGCTATAAGTCTATTCATTCAGAACTCATAGAGGAAGCATAAAATATAACAGCATAAACATTACCCATTTGATTTAAAAGTTCAAACATTACAAAACCATAACATAATGCCAACAATAATTGTTACATAATAATGCTCAAAAATACATTGTCATCTTTATATGGGTACATTAGGAAAATAGCATAAATAGATAAATAGACTATTGCTACAAGCTCCTCTCATCGTCATCTCCATTTTGATCATCGTTTCCTTCCCTAACCTATGTTGTAGTGAGAATGGATTTAGAACAACAATGTCTAGCGAATAAAAATCTCGAGCCTTTCTATATTAGTATTTGGATAGTATAATTTAAATAAGGATATGTCTTTTGCATTTAAACTATACTCAAAACCATTCAATACTTCATATAAGGGAAAGGGGTGGCCCCTCAAACAACTACTTAATACCTTGACCTCGAAGTAGGTCCTTCATATTATTCAATTTCATAATCAACATCTCATAACCATCATTATTAGTGTCTACCAATGCAAAAGATAGTACCCAAGTTGCTTAGTATCTTTTAATGGAAAATAGGCAGATTCTGACCATTCAAGATCTCAATTGAGGCAGACCCCCATCATTTAATACCTATTCCCAAGGCGAACTCCTCACAGGCACTCCATTGAAGCGGCCATTTCTGAGATATCCTCACCATGCCTAAACCTAATCTCGACCATTTAATATTCGTATAATGGAAAGAGGCAGGCACTCAAACAACCACTTAATACCTTCAATCCCCAAAGTAGGTCCTTCATATTATGACCCATACCCCATGGAGACATCTCACGTTAGCGCGACTATTCATATGAACTGATAGCCAAATTAGCTGAGCAGATTTAGCCTATAAAATTAGGATTAACCTCGCATCATTTGTAGTTACTTATTCCAGGCGATGTCTCACATCAGCACTAGAGTCACATTGCCAATAGCCAGATTAGCTGGGCTGACTTCTATATGCTTTCTACTAACCTTGCTCCCTATAACTTAGTCATATTTCATAACACTTTCTAAGTATATTATCACACATCTCACCGTATTCATTATTTAGGCCTCATAAGAAATCCTTCTTATTTCTCCTCCATAACTAATTACTTTCCTACGGGGGATTTAAATGATAAGAACCTAATTAACTACGCCATTATTGCATTGTGATTGTATGTTATTTACACATGTTTACACACATACACACATGCATTTATTAATTTCTATGCATGCGGAGATTACGCTCTAAACTAACGTTTTAAATGTCTAATCTTTCAAAATTATACAAGTCACATTTCCATAATAACATATATACTATGGATCCAATATTACAAAATCAAGTCAATAGACTTGTATATAGAATTCGAATCTAACTTATTTCATATTGAAAAAATGGAGTAAATGAATAATAGAAACTTACATTTTAATTAACTTTATTCTCTATTCAACTTCTTTTATATGAAATTAGATAAGAGAATTTCTATTCAGTTTTTAGAAATATGTGGTGCAAACTACGAATAAGAATTCATACCTGATAAACTTTTTCTAAATCAAATCCCTTAATCATATCCAAGAAAATGAATAAGAAGTGGAATATAAGTTAAAACACATAAATCGCAAAATTTACACAAACTCTATATTTTAATACAAAACAATTAAGGTTCGGAATTAACATTTCTCTTTGGGTGAATTTTGAGGATTTTTAGTGCAATGTTTTCGTAATCCAAAACTCTCCAAGGCATAAATCAAATCCAAACTACACTATTCAATTAGTAAAATAGAAAAACTAAGGTTTTCATTCATGGAGGTCCTTAGCTTTGACTTCTTTTGGATTTGACACGCCATTAATGAACCCTTTCAAGTGTCTACTTTTTGATATATACAGCAAGGGATTTATATATACGTTGGGTTTAGAAAATTAGAGGTTTCGTGGAGAACAGGTTGAGTAAATAAATAATAAACAAAATAGACACACACATACCTGTATGTATGTATATATATGATTTCTTACCAAAACCTAAATGGATTTTCTGAATTTGTGAAGAAACAAACTGGAAGAGCTTCGCTAGTGCACCTAAAAAATTTTATGAATAAAAGTAAGGGGGCTTGGCTCCTATTTATAGCAGTTGGAATGCACCCGAACCGTTAGATTTAAGTCGGTTTAAAATTATAAAATTTAAAATGTTTATTGCTGCAAAACCCTAACCACCACCCGATGTTCACCGATCAACCTCCCCTCCCACCGGTCGATCGGTTATGGGTCAAGGGTGGACCGATTCTATTTTGGGAATATTGAATTTCTTTTTCCGTTGTCTAAATTTATTTTCTTCTTTAATTGCAATTTAACGTTAACGTTAATTTTAACGTTTACTTAACCTACAAGTATAATTATTGTTAACTTTTGAATTTAAAATTTAGGAATTATTATTTATTTTAATTTGTATTCTATTTAAATTAATTTGAATTTGAAATTTCAAACGTCTATGACTTCCTCGTTTGAGCTCTATTTTAAACATATCATATATGAAAATTGATTAGAAAGTCACTATGAATGCAACGACATAACTTTCATGGTAAAATTCCGGCGTTTACAAAATCTTCATTTTTACTCTATCTTATTTTAATTAATTTGTCCAATTTATTTAATTATGGTTGATTCACATTCTTCCCATCTTAAAAATAATTGCATCCTCGAAATCTTTCCACTAGGTGAAAAGCATAACGCGCTTTGAACATTCATGTTTTACAACCAAGCTATCTATAGACCCAAAAGTGCCTGTGATTATGTATTGCAAAGATACTGTAAGTGAGTCCAATCCCAGCGTTAGTGTGTGATTGTGACATAAAAGTATTTATGAAACAGCCTTAACATGCATAAAAGTTTCTACATAAGTGCAAAATGATAGTGAAAAGTGTAGCAATTATTTCCTGCCATCCAATCTAGCAACCACGATGTAATTAAAATCCTAGTTTCGAAGAGAAAAGTTTACCAGTGAAAAACTCAGGATGAGAGATCCTCATCTTCTCTTCGGTTTCCCATTTGCTTTCCATCAGGTTGCCTCCCTATTATACTTGGACCAAACTAATTTATTTGTTGTGGAGCTTCCTAGTTCCCACAATGCGTGCGGTGGTACAGGATACTATTGGCTCTGTCTCAACATCCCCCAACCGATCAGACTCTACCACAACGACTATGTCATGAAGACATTTCCGTAAATGTGAAACGTTAAAAACATCATGGACTCTTACTAATCTATCTGGTAGCTCCACACGATAAGAAAGTCTTCCTATTTTCTCTACTACTCGGAAAGGCCCAACAAATCTTGGTGCCAATTCCCCTGACTTACCAACCCTTACTAATTTTCTAAAAGGGGAGATTTTAATAAATACCAGGTCCCCAACCTCAAACTCTAACCCTTTCCATCTCTTGTCTGAGTAGGATTTCTTATGGTCTTGCACTGCCTTCATACATTGCCTGATCAACTCTACTTTTTAAAGTATCGCAAATCAAATCCGGTCCGAACAAAAATTTGACGGTGGTCTCACACCAACAATTTGGTGATTTGCATGGCCTCCCATAAAGCACTTCAAAGGGGCCATACCGCTCGTCGCTAGGTAACTATTATTATACGCAAACTCAACTAATGGTAGGTGCTGCTTCCAATGTCCTCTGAAGTCCATAATGCAAGCCCTCAACAAGTCTTCCATGATTCTGTTCACCTTTTCAATTCGACCATTGGTCTGTGGGTGGTAAGAACTGCTGAGATTTAACGAAGTTCCCAAAGTTTCTTGCAAACTCCTCCAAAACTCGCTAGTAAACAAGGGGACCCAATCACTAATGATGCTCATCCAAATTCTGTGTATTCGAACCATCTCCTTAATATAAATCTATGCTAGAGGCACCGCGGTCATTTGTTCCTAACATGAATAAAATGGGCATTCCTAGTGAGTCTGTTAATTACGAACCAAAAAGCTTCATTGCCCCTCTGACTCCTAAGTAATCCTTCTACGAAGCCCATCGAAATATGCTCCCATTTCCAAGTCGGAATCTCCAACGGTAACAACAATCCTTTTAGTTTCCCTTGCTCAGCCTTTATTCTTTAACATGTTAAACACCTAGCAGCAAACTCAACTATCCTTTTCTTTATCCTATCCAAAAGAAAATTCTTTTCATATTCTTATACATTTTATCTTCTTCAGGGTGAATGGTCATTTTTGAGTGGTGACACTCTACAGTTACTTCTTCCAACACACTGTCAATCATTGGGACACAAAGGCATCCATCCCTTCTCGTCAACTGCATATCTATTGACATGTGGAAAAGGTCTCCTTTTCTCAACTTATCCAGAATCACATTATCTTTTATCCTTCTTTTGCTCAAGCCTAATGTGGTCCATCAAAGCCGGCTTAACCTCCATTACTGCCAAAATGTTTTGGATGGGATACGTTGGTGGTTGGAATTTGAAATTTAAGAGGAACTCCATCTGCCTCTATTCATATATAACACCTAAGGTTGTATGCCTTCGACTGAGGTCGTCGGTGGCAACGTTTCCTTTTCTGCGGTATACTATATACCAAAGTCAAATGATGTTATATATTTTATCCACCTCAACTATCTATGGTTTAAATTTTTCTGGAAAAATAGGTATTTGAGTGATTTATGTTTAGTGAACAACTCAAACCTTTCACCCAAAAGATAGTGCTTCTACATCTTCAAGGCAAAGAAAATAGTTGCCAGTTCCAAGTCATGAACTGGGTATCTCTTCTCATAGTCATTCAGTCGCCTACTAGCATAAGCTACTACCCTTCCTTCTTACATGAGAGCTACTCCTAATCATGTGTCGCATGCCTTTGTGTAAACTATAAAAGGCTTTGTCCCATCCGGAATGGTAAGCATAGATGCACTTGTCAATAGTTTCTTAAGTTTCTTGAATGCTTCAGTGCACCTATTATCGTAAGTAAAGACTAGGTTCTTCTTAGTCATGGGGTTAAAAGGGCTGCTTTTTGCAAAGTTCCTTTTGAACTTCCTATAATAACCTGCTAACCCGAGAACACCTCTAACTTATGTTGTACTCTTTGTAACTCTCCACTCTTGAATAACTTTCTCTTTTGCGGGATCCACCACCAATCCAGGCACAGAAACAATATATCCAATAAATCTCGCCTCCTTCTTCCAAAAGTGGCATTTTCCTAATTTGGCTCTAAGTTGGTACCTCCTCAAAGTCCATAGTATCTCCCTTAAGTGATTATCATGTTCTCCTTCACTCTTGGAGAGTACCAAGCTTGAATTGGTCTAGTGTCCTTCTCCAAATCAATTCTAAACTCGATCTCCCTTTAGGGTAAGAGACCCGAGACTTCCTCAGAGACATCGAGAAATTATCGACTATGGGTGCAGATGAAAGCTTATTATGAGATAGGCTCAGCGAGTACAAATAACTTGACTCGACTAAGTCTTGGGGTGTACAGTGGACCTTTACGTCTCGTCCTCTACAACTATTTAATCATACAACCCTTCAATCGCAAATTAAAATTTCCTCATAGTATGATAACCAATCCATTCCCAGGATAAGTCCATACCATTCAAAATTTAAGACGTACGCATTACATATGAAATCGATGTCACATTCGTTCACAACTAGTTCTTTGCAAATTAAAGGGAGATGTGTCGACCCCTCAATAGGATTAGAGACAACTATTAGGTTGGTGACAAATTGGATTTGAAGATTTAAGGATTCACTATATTCCTAGCTATAAAGGAATGCGATGCTCCGAAATCAAATAGGGTACAAATTGTAGCCCCAAATATAAGAATTATACTTTCCAATGCTGACTTCCCCTGGTCTCTAGAGGGTGGTCTACTAAAAATATTAATAGCCTCAATGGCATAGGCCTATCCATTCAGACCTTCCTTTTCCACTTCGGGCATTGGTTCTTGAGGTGCCCTTCCTAATGACAGTGATAACACTTTCCCTTGAAAGCTTCCTTCATTAGACTCACCCTACAATCCTTAGCTACATGAACCTTCTTTTGGAATCTCTTACACACCTTACCCTCTTTCTTGAACTCTCCTTTTGACTTCTTTTTTCCCAAAACTTCCCCTTCTTGGTTTGATTTTGGGTAAGTCCCACCTTCTCCATTTCCATCTCTTTTTCTTGCTCACCAGCTGTCTGTAGCAAAGCCATCTCAACTAATGTTTCGTATGTTGCACCAGCGGGCACTTGGGTTAACAACAATTCTCTAAGTGGGGAGTTTGGGATCTTCACAAACTTCATGGCCTATTTCGTAGGTGTATCGATCAAGCTCATCTCAAACTTAGCTAGCTCTATAAACTTACTAATGCACTCCTTCAAAATGAAGTCTCCCTGCCTTAGTTGTATAAATTTCTCCTGTTGTAAACTCACTACTGTCCTCAATATAAACCTTGACTCGAAACTGTCCATGAATTCATCCTAAGTGAAATACTACCAACATTCTCCTCAGCTATAATATTCCACAAATTTAGGGCTTCTCCCTTAAGGTACCAAGATGCCATTCACTTTTTCAGTTGATCCTCCCAATCAACCTCCTAAAATATCTTTTTTCAGTCATTCATCCATGTCTTCGACTCCACAAAACCATCTATTTCAGAATATACTATTCCTTCCATATTAAGAAAGTCCTTACACATTTTAGGAATGCCAATGGGATGGGTGATGCATCGACGGGCGAGGCACCAAGTGCCGCCAGTGCAGCTTGAGGAATAGGGACTTCGCTTACTTGCCTAAGGTATTATTGAACCATTCAGGCATCCCTCGAATGGTGGATCTTCCTCAAGCACGGTTCCTAGGCTCAAAAGAAGAAGAATTATCAACCATATCAAATATCTGTAGGTTGAGCTTTTAGTTATAACCTTCTAAATTAATACTATATATTGAAAGAAATATTTGCTTAGTATGTGTGCATATGTTCAAAAATAGTGTATACATAGTACAGTTTTTGAAAAATATTTTTCAAAATAACAAATACGTCACTCATACATATACTTTCCCCCATCGATTGCATAACCTAGGCTTTGATACCAAATGTAACAACCCACCCCAAACAAGCCTGAATCTCGACCCAAATAAGACCCATCGAAACTTAGACTCATTCTAAAGTTGGCTGTTAGTGGTAAAAACATCAATTCAGAGCGATTTATCTATTCATTTAGAACTCATAATGGAATGAAAAAATATAATAGCATAAATCATGTCCATTTTATTTAAAATTTCAAATATCATAGAACCATAACATAATGACAACAATAACAATTAAATAATCATGTTCAAAAATACATTGTCATCTTCTTATGGGCACGTCAGAAAATAGTATAAATAGATAAATAAACTTCTGCCACAAGCTCCACTCATCATTATCTCCATCTTAATCATTGTCTCCTTTCTAAACCTATGTTGTAATAAGGAGGGATTCAAAACAACTATAGCTGGTGAATAGAAATCTCGAGCCTTTTTACATCAGTACTTAGGTGTATAACTTAGAAAAGGATATGCCTTTAGCATTTAAACTATATTCAAAACCATTTAACAGTTCATACAAAGGAAAGAGGTGGGTCCTCAAAAAACCACTTCATACCTTCAATCCCCAAAACAGGTACTTCATTTTATCCAATTCAATAATCAATACCCTATAACCATCGTTATTATTGTCTACCAACACGAGAGATAGTACCCAAGCCACATAATACCTTTTAATTGAAAATAGGAAGACTATGACCACTTAAAACCTCAATTAAGGTAGGCCCCCATCATTTAATACCTATTTCCAAGGCCAACTCCTTATAGGTGCCTATCTACCTAACATTGCGTGATAATTATTAACCTAATTAAACATTCCATTAATATAATATAATTGTACGTTATTTATGCTAGTTTATATACATACGCACACACACATATTTATTAATTTCTATGTGTGATTATGCACTAAACTAACGTTTTTAATGTCAAATCTTCCAAAATTATACGATTCTCATTTCCATAGTAATATATATACCATGAATCCAATATTTCAAAATCAATTCAATAGATTTGTACAAAGAATCCAAATCAAACTTATTTCATGTTAAAACATTGGGGTAAATCAATAGTAGAAACTTAAATTTTTATTAACTTTACGCTCTATTCATCTTATTCACATGAAATTAGACTAGGGAATTTCTGTTCAATTTGTAGAAATAGGCGGTGTAAACTACAGATAAGAATTCATACCTCACACACTATTTCTTAATCCAATCCCTTAATCAGGTCCAAAGAAAAAGAGTAAGAAGTGGAATAGAAGATAAAATATATAAATGACAAACTCTACACAAACTCCATTATTTTAATAGAAAACAGTTAAGATTCCAACCTAAGAATTGACATTTCGCATTAAGGAGTTTTGAGGATTTTTAATGTGATGTTTTTGTAATCCTAAACTCCCCAAGACATACATCAATTCCAAACCGCACTATTTAATTACTAAAATAAATAAACTAAGATTTCCACTCATAAAGGTCCTTAGCTTTGCCTTATTTTGGATTTGACATACCTTCAATGAACTCTTTCAAATCTCTTCTTTTTGATACACACACACACACACACAGGATTTAAAATATTAGAGGTTTGGAGGAGAATAGGTTGAGAAGACTAAACCAAATTGATATAAAGGATTTCTTGTCTGAAACCCTAATGGACTTTTCTGAATCTATGAAGAGACGAATTGTCAAAGCTTCGCCGGTTCTTCCAAAATATTTCATGAATAAAAGTGTGGGGGCTAAGCACCTATTTATAGTGGTTGGAATGCACCAGAACCGTTGAATTAAAGTCGCTTTAAAATTATAAAATGTAGAATGTTTATTGTTGTAAAATCCTAGCCGCCACCCTATGTTCACCGATCGACCACCCCTACCACCGATCGACCAGTAGCGGGCAGGGGTCGACCGTTTCCCTTTTGGGAACGTTGTATTTCTTTAGCCGTTGTCTAATTTATTTTCTTCCTTAATTGCAATTTAATGTTAACGTTAATTTTGACGTTTACTAACCTCCAGGTATAATTACTCTTAACATTTGAAGTTCAAATTGAGGAATTGATTATTTATTTGAATTTGAATTCTATTTATATTAATTTGAATCTGAAACTTCAAACATCCATAACTTCCTCGGTTGAGCTCAATTTTCAACATATTACATATGAAATTAATCAGAAAATCACCATGAACGAAATGAGATAACTTTCATTGTCAAATTACGGATTTTAAAAAATTTCTAATTTTACCCCTAACTTATTTAAATTATCCAATTTATTTATGTATGGTTAATTTTACGAGGTGTTACCTATTTTAAAAAGGTAGTAAGCAAACCAAAGCATTGTCTTGGTTTCACGACAACATGATACACCCTCCTTATTTATGAGTTTAGGATAGACTCTCTTGATTTAATCGAGCAACAAGATCACCCACTTGATTTGACCGAGCAATATGCACACTCACTTGATTTGAGTAGGAAACAAGCACACTCAAATAAATAATAGTAGAGAATTGTTGTTCCAAATACAAACAGTTGTACTTGGGATACAGAATATCCTATAGCCCTTTTAATAGCACTTTGATTGTTGAATTGATGAGAGAATACATTCAATTCGGTGAGTAGATTGTAGAGAATGAATGTAGAAAATTAGAGATTGAATTTGAATGACTTTGAAGAACATAGAAAGTGGTTTTTGTGAAATATATAGTGAGAATTTGAAGTAAGAAGAAAGTAGTTAATAAAATTCGTTTTCCAGTCCCCTTTATGCAGTGTTTGAAGAGATGTGTCTACATGCAAAGAGAAGAGATGCGTTTATTCGCAAAGAGAAGAGATGCAGCTAAAATTCACCACTATTCAAAATTCAAAAGGCGTCTCTCTAATGGTCTATATGTCGACATACATAGGTATGATATGTGACAAACCCTTGTTAATTTTGAAATCAATAATTCTTTTATAGTGTTTATAAAATTCTAGTAATTTGTAAAACTTTTAGAAATTGTTTTTAAATAGCTTTAATGTAAAACACTCATCATAAAATATCTATAAAATTATACTTTAATAAATATAATATATATACACGTATAAAATAAATAATTTGATAAGAGAGTGTTCAAAGAACCGATGGTTTCTATCAAAGGACTCTAACAATTTATTCTAATGTTTATTTCCCATGATTTATAGTTTTGAAATCTACTGTCTTTGTCTTTATCATGAGCCTTCAACATCTTGATCATCTCTGAATCTTGATCTCTAGCTTTTCAACCGATCAGTCTTCAAAATCGATTATCTTGTACTGGTGTAAACCTATATAATATACCGCAAAATATCCTATACAATTGGAAAAACATTAGTACTTATATTTATATGGTTGTTGTCATCAAAACCAATATCTATGTTATTAACAATCTCCCCCTTTTTTATGATGACAACCATGTAAATATATTTGTCATAAAATATAATGTAACTTTCCCTAAATTTGTCAACTCCCCCTTATTGTATAAATATATGTTACGTTTTATATTTTTCTCCCTCTTTTTCATCAATCAAAATTGGTGAAAGAAAATGAACTCCCCTTAAATATGACAAAATTGGTGAAAGAAAATGAACTCCCCTTAAATATGACATATAAGGGATAATGTTGTATGTGGAATCAAAATCAATAATAACAGAATAGTATTTCAGGGAGATAACTATGTATGTATACAATCATAACTTATAGTTTTTTTAACCATGTATATTCAATATCATTCAAACCAAACTATATTATCAATCCAAGTCTAACATTCACACAACTTATATAAGTTTGAAACACAAATCAAATTTTACAATCAAAGCTAAACAAACATATAAGTTCAAACCAATCAACTAGCCAATCCTAAAGTCAATGCAAACCCAAACCATTTATTGTTTTTACAATTTCAATGTTTGATTTAACTATATGAGATTGGTGGATAGAACAATTTGGATAGTGAAGATATAATTTTTCTTTCTATTCTAACAAATTTCCATAAGCATCGTAATGGACCTCTTCTACATAATGAACTTCGTCTTCGTCTTCATCCTCATCAATATCCTCTTCTTTATCTTCCTCTTCATCCTCTTGATTTAAAGGATTATGAACTCCAAGATTTACTTAAAAATCCTCCACGATAATGATTAGCTTTACTTTATTATCTAAAACATGCTTTTATAGATTCCATAATATCCTCCCTTGCCTTTCTTGCTTATTCTTGAAATGAAGTCGCGAAACTTCAATTTCAGTAAGCATGGTAAAGATATGTTTAGTTCTTCTTCGATTTTGCTAAGTTTGGAGAATGTGAAGTCAGGAACGGGGATAGATTCTTCTTTAGAGCATTTGGAATTTGATGGATCCATTTTTGATTATTTTATTTCAAATCTTCAGAAAGATGACGATGAGAAAATTGATTTGAAGTCGAAATTTGTTGGTTATATAAATGGATTTTAAATTTTAAAAGAAGGATGGAAATTCAGTTTTTTGAAAACTTCTAGGTATGTCGACATAGTCTTCCTAAATATGTCAACATATACAGGGTATTTTTGTTCTCCATTTTTCTTTATATTTTTCAAAAAAATAAAAGTTATTATGTTAGGTTTCTGTAAATAAACATATTCCGAGCTCTATTCTTAATTTAGTGAAAGTATTTTGTGCTAATGTTTTTTTAAATATCGGCTATTTGATTTTCTGTATTTATAAATTCTACTGTAATAATTTCTTTATTTATGTTATCTCTTAATAAATGGTGTCTTATGTCTATACGTTTTGTTCTGACATGATGTATTGGATTTTTACATAAATTCATTGCACTAGTATATTCATAATATATTGGTGATTATTTCCAAATCTCATAGTTTTTATTGCATATAAAGAACCTATGAACATGCTAATCATGCTGATATATATTCTGCCTTTGTTGTGGATAGAGATATAAAATATTTCTTTTTACTCAACCAAGATACACGTATGTCCTAGAAAGTGACATGTTCCACTCATAATTTTAATTTTTTCGATCAGATTTGCATCCAGCATAATCAACATCACTATATGAAATTATGTCAAATATTTTTTTTAGATAGAAGAGTCCATAGTCTAATATGTTGCTAACATATCATAAGATGCATTTTATAGCTTTAAGATGTGTCTACTTAGGTTGTGAATGATATCTTGCATATAGACATACACTATGCATGATATTGGGTCTACTAGCTATGATATGAAGTAAGGATCCTATCATACTTCCATATAGTTTTTGATCAGTGTCTTTAGAATTGTCTTCCTTAAAGTTTCTCACTAGTTGCCGTGGTTGTTGGTTTACCTCTTGTGTTTGACATTTCAAATTTCTTTACTAATTATTTAGCAAAATTTTCTTGACTTATAAATATTCCATTATTCTATTTCCTAAATTTTAAACCAAGAAAGAATGTTATTCTTAAATGTGACTCGTCTCAAATTCTTTCGTTATTATATAAGTAATTTTTTATTTAGTTGGTCTTTTATTGACACAAAAATAATATCGTCCATATACATACATACATATACATATACATACATACATACATACATATATTTGTATAAGTTGAACATCAGTGTTAACTATGTATATAAATAACGTAGTATCCACTTTACTGATTTCAAAACTAGATTCTAGTAAGTATGATTTGAGTCTTTCATACTATTAACAAATTTCTTTGTTAATCCCAAAATGTGCAAAATATGTAAAGCTGGTTATGATTAGGCTTAAGTAGTCTTATGTCAACTTGCTGGAAAAATGCATATTCCATGTTAAAGCCATGTACACATCGAAATCAATAGTGCAAGAGTCTAATACAATTCTCAAGTCAAGTGTCATTCAAGAATCTTTTTTTACATGCCATGCAATATTAATTGTGCAATTCTTATTTGTATAAGTCATCAAATTACAATAGGTGTGAGAAATCCCCAATTTGATTTAGGGTTTACAAAATTAAAAATGTAAGAGAGAGAAGAGAATGAATTACCCCTTTTACAATGCCCTTGGATCTGCATTTAAAGGGGTAGAGGTGTGCAACATAGTTACCACGTGTACTTCGAGATGCCTAGCATTCGGCATCATCCATCATGTTAATGGCATGCGGCATCCTTTGCTGTGTTGTTGTTCTACGACATCCATTGATGATTCGTAGTTGGATATCTACTGATAGCTTGGTGATTCATGATATTACTTATACAACATTCCTTTACACATTGTTATTATCTAATAACCCCCATAATGTTGTTGATATGCAGCATTATGCTTGGCCAGTGATTCATGATGTCCACTCTTGCTTTGATGATGCACGACATCCATATTGCATTGATGACTTATGACATATTTCTTTATATTGCCGCCTTTCGATATCCTCTTACTTGATTGCCACCAACATCTCTTACTACATTGATGAAGTGTGGCATTTGTGTCATATGATATCATTGTTAGCTGTAAGCTTTCGGCATCCTTTCTTTCCATATAACATGAAATCCCATGTCTCTCAATGAAAGATTATGAGAGTTTATTGTGTATTAAACATTTGATGTCCCCCTAAGGCGTTGTGACATCCTTTTTCATATGCTTCCTTGCTTTATTTTCTAAATTCTAGACATCGACATGCTAAGTCCATGCTTTCGACATTAGACATCTCCTTTTGTATGCAATCTTGCCTGCTTTTCAACATCCTTGTTTTCGACATGCTTTCATATTTTCGGCGTCATGGTTTGTAGTAACATTTTCCCTTAATGCAAATAAAATATTGACTTTTCAAGTCAATTCCTTGATATTGGCGCATACCGTCATAGTTTATATGTTACCGCCCTTTGGCATTCCTTATGCATCTGGGTCGGTTATTTGAATTTACATCGATGGCTCCTATGCTTCCTCTTTCTCTCTACTCGTCGTTCTTCCCATTTTCTCTTTTACCTGTTACTTAAAACTCAAGATAAAGTTCTTAAATTCTCAAATTTTACTCAGAAAGCTTTAATCATTTGGCATCCAAGCTTTAACCAAGGTACAATTTTCATCTTAACTAATTGAATTGAGAGATTAAATTAGGTATCTCTGAATTTAAATTACAACAAGGTTTTATTTTGCATTTTTGATTCCGAATCAACATTATGGTTTACTAATTGGGTTTTGATTGTTGATCTTTTAATTATAAGTTAAATTATAGATTTGTTATGTTTATGGGCGAATTTAACTAACGAATTATCATATCGTTTAGGACTTTATTGATTAACTATAGATTGTCGATATCGAATTTTAAAAAGAGCTTCTGTTTTAGCTAAAATAATGAGTTGATATGAGGAACCCGAAATCTGCTATAGAATTCACTAACTCATAAGATTTTGAAGTTATTGCCTTAAGGAATTAAATATTTAACCTTGTGTTCGAGATCAAAAAGGCTTTTTCTTTTAACCATTATTTCAACAACCAGTTCAAAGTCTAAAAAATATTATAATATGAGATCCTTATAATATTGGCAACTAATAAGGAGTGTGATAAATATTCAAAAATTCGACATGCATTTTAAAGGGTTGTCAGTATAAATCTGATAACTCTATAGCGAGTTATTATCCTTATTCGATAGCTACTTAAAGTGTTGATAATTCAATATTCTAGTTCAAATCTTATATGACATCACTAGTTTGCCGTGTATTCATCGTATATCAGACTTATAAATTACTTGTATATTCGATATCTGTGTGAGTTTAGCAATTGATTACAACATTTCTAAATCATTCAACATTATTTACTAATTTTGACCATTTCCTAATTTGACATCAGGCTATTTTTTTGATATCTCATTATAGTTTACATAAGAGGCTATTTGTGCTACATCCCATGAATTCGATATCAAATTATTGATTCGGCATTCCCTTGAAGATGCTCTAAACATTATATTTAAATTAGACCTTTTTTACTGGTTACGAACTCACCATCTCACCATTTCACCATGGAATTAACAGTTATTTACATACCCTTAATTTCCCAAGTATTTTATCAATTCGACATAAGCTATTAAATGGATTGTTGACTTGTTGTAATTGAATAACTATTTATGAATTTCAACATCTTATTGCTAGAACTTGGGTAATTTCTAATTAATTAACTACCTTTGTTTAGCAGTTTAATTGTCTATTTTGCATATATGAGCATTCTAAAATGAGTAGCACTTTCCTGAATTTGTGTAATATCATCTTATAGGCAAATGAAAAGCAATAAAACAAGTAAAAGCTCCAAACCGTCTCCTTTTTCCAAGAAAGATCACTTCTGCCTCAACTAATATTACATTACTACGTAGGAGGAAGTAGATGCAATTCTCTGGTAATTTGGGATTACAAACATAAAGGCCATGCCTGCCAGTGCCTCTAGCAGGATAGACAACACCCTAGAGGGATTATTTTCCTCTACTCCTATCCATATTTGGCATTTGGGGTATTTGCCTTTTCCATATTTTCTCTTGCAATTCCTTGAATATTTGAATATTTCTCCGCTCCAGCTGACCTCTAATTCATACACTTATCTACGCTGCCTAGAAGTCCTTGCTAGGGAGACTGAACTCCCTTCTCTGAGCGCTGATACTCTTCATACAATGGTAAATCCTATAAGGATTAGCGAACAACTAGATTGTCTATTGTACCATTTCCGTCCTTTCTCAAAAAGTTTAATTATTCATTCCATTAACGAGACAAAGGAATATGAGAACCTATTTTCTACGTCAAATGCTACTCCCTTAAGATCACGGGAACCTTCACTATAATAAGCAAGCTTCTATTTTCTGTAATTTATGTTATATTTTTCGTCCTCTTATGATGAGTGGTTTCTTTCAAATTCTACTCCCAAACAAACTATCCCATCCGTTGATGAGACCATTAAATTCCTTACTCGAGCATCTAAGAGTATGGGTGACAGGCTTACACTCTTGATGGGGATGAATCTTTTTAATTATTCTCTGATTCTGGATCACCATAAGATACTGGCGGAACCCCTGATGATGAAGGGAATTCTCAAGGAAAACATTCATTGGTCGTTATTAACCAGAAGGCTTTCTCTATCTTGTCTCCTGTCCAACTTGGACCTCCTAGTAATTTTTTATTACAACCTAAATAGAATTTCTTATGTTGTTATTTCATAAATTACATTCATTGGTGGTGCAGCGAGCCTTAACTAGGGTTTAAGCTGAGCAATTGTTCTTGTAGGTCTCATGGCAATTTCACCCTCGTCATCGCGTCGAACTCAATCGCATATGGGGGAATTTGAAGAAGAGTTTGTGATGAATCTCTGACTGGAAGGGGCAGATTTTCTGGTGAACAATTGAGTGGTGCGAATCGAATTTTCCATTGGATGGTGGGTTCCTGAGTGTGGTCGTGGGGTCGATTTTGTTTCTCTGGCGAATCTAGAAATCTGGGTAGTTGTACAAGTAAAGGAGGTGATCGCTGGCATATCGGAGTTGTTGTCGATGATCGGAACGGTGAGGTTCTAACGTACACGTGCACACGTGCACGATAATGTCCAGTAGAATTTGTCTTCGGGGAAGAAGGAAGGCATGGGTTCTTGCTTGAGTTTTGCTCGTGTTTGTCTCGAGAGGGTAGAGGATTCGCGTGTGACTCTGGTAGGTTTTAGTTGGCTTGGGTTTTGAAGGTTTGGACTGGGTCGATATTGGTTGTTCCAGCTTCAAAGTTTTTAGATAAACTTTTACAGATTCTTATATTTAAATTAAACAGAACCCGAATTTATTTTAAGTAGAGGAAATCAAAGTTAAAAAGAAAAGATAATATTTAAGAAGCTTCAAAGCTAGATGAAAATGAAGCAAGTTTTCAAGTGAGAAAATGTTTAGCTAAGTTTAGAAAAGTATTTAAAATGAATTTGTTTAAATTCATATTGAATTAGTATAATTTTATATCAGGTAATTATCTAATTATATTCTTAAGTGTTTCAAAAGCAAATTTAATGATGATAATTAAGTGAGAAAATGGTTTATCTTAAATTGAAGAAAATCTTGATTAATTAATGGATAATTTATCAGTGTGATTAATTTAATAGTTAATTAATTTATATAAGTAATTAAAGGATAATTACTTGGTAGAAGGAATTAAGTGATAATTACTCAGTGTAATTAAAGGATTAATTAATATAATTTATCAAGGAATTGGTTTAATTGATGGAGAAATTTGGGAAAGTTAATATCTGATTGTGATTAATCAAGGTTGATTAATGAATGTAATTAAGTTAAAGGTTAATTATTAAATGAAATTTAAGAATAATTAAATAATAAAAGTTATTAGAGGATCATTAATTAATGTAATCAGTGGAAGCGATCAATCTTGCTTATTAATGATTGAATGATGATGAGTGCTTGGAATTGGGTGATATCTGTGATACGAATTGCTTTTTGATATGATATGTTGGATGGACAGTGATAATGTGGTTATCCATCGATGATGAATTACTGTGTAAAAGTGACATCCAGTATTTAAAATTAAATTGTAATCACTTGAATAACTTGGGTTAAGATGACATTTAATTCGAAGAGACCGGAGTCGGGTATTAGTAAATACCCGAAACCACTTCGATTCTTTATAGATTGATATGTGAAATCAATAAGGCTGGAATGGAATGATTTAAGTGAATTGGACCATTAAATCTAAGTTTTGGTACTTAGAAATTGATGTGTAAAATAAACGAGGTCTATAACAAATTGTGAATTTGCAAAATGATACGAGTTACCCCGGGTTTTAAGTAAATCTTATGCACTAGTTTCTTGTTTAATGGGTTTACTCACGCTGGTTTCCAGCCTGACCCGGGTGTTACTTTGATGTAATGCTCAGGTCAGATCGAGTATTACACATTTTCAGGTAAGGACGTTCTGGAGCTCAGGAGACGAGCTGGATGACAGGAACGTATGGAGTGTTTCCGCTGTATTATATTGTTGTATACATTTGAGACATGTTGAATTGTATCTGTCCAGTGTTTTTGTATGTTGTAACATTGGTGTATTAAAGTGTAATTTGACAAGTACTGTTTTCCTTTGTAAACTGATATTATTGATATTATATTTTATCCGCTGCGAATGTGAGATTGTGCTTTGGTGTTTCTGTTCTTCTTCCTCTATCTCTTTTCTTATTTTCTCTAACTACCTGGAATTTTCGGAATCGAAAATTTTGGGTCGTTACATCCCCAATGGCCATCCTTCGCTTATATGATGAGTTTGATCTCTCCTCTTTCGAACGAAGCCCTTCCTTCAAAGGCTCAAGCTCAGGGATTTCGTTTGGTTGCTCAAACTCTTATTTTGGCCTCTCTCACGCCATGCAGCCTTTCATTTACTCAAAAGATCATCTTTACGTTATTTTTCAACAACTTCTGTTAGTATGCATTCTTTGTTATTTGGTTAAGCTAGGCATTTAGCTTTGTACACCCCAATCTGACTTATGTTCATTCTACTATTCAAGCGACCAAGCACATGTTTTTTCTCAAACATGTTTCTTAAGGTCCTTCTAGTGAAGCGGCCAAGATTAAGGTGCAAGTTTATTCGCCTAAGAATAGTTTGATTAACGTTACTACAACAAGAGATGAAGCCATTACTGAAAAGAAGATACTTGCTTCCTCTCTTGGTGAGGAGAAACAGGCTAAACAATTATTAGAGACAGAAGTAAAAATGCTAAAGAGCAGATCTTGAGAAGGCCTACAAAGGGAAGGCCAAATTAGCTGATAAGAATAAATCTCTAAAGGATAAGCTAAAAACCAAAGGCACCATCCTGACTTCTGCAAACAACATCATCATAGATGCCAAGAAGAAAGTTTCTTTTTTCCTCGATTATCCTCTTATCACATTTACTATGAAGATGCCTTTTTCGTAGTGTATTGTGACAACATCCAAAAATGCTCGGATTGAGAATTTCCTTCTATCCCGGCGTTAAATGAAAAGGTCAAAAGAAAGTTTAGTCTTATTCCAGGAAGAGAACATGGGTCTGTTCAAGGAAAGTTCTGCGATGAGGAAGAGGTTTACCCTAAGAAGTTGTTATCATTCGATGATCTTTCACTCGATGAGGATAAAGATTCTGATGAGAAGGAAGATAATAATGATGACAACGATGAAAATATTGGTAATAATGATGATGATATCAATAATAATGGTCATGGAGGTGATGGTAATGGCAAGGGTCATGATGGATCAAAAGATGGGGAAGATGGACCAGGCGATCGCGACTTGGATTCATCTTTTCATGACGCATGCTCTACTAATTTGCCTCGTCCTTAAGATTCTTTATGAGTGGATATTCTTCTAAAAGATGCTGCCTCACCCAGCCAATATCTAAAGGAAAAAAACTCAAGCTTTGGCTTCTTAAGTTCAGGTCACACAGGTGTGGAGTTCGCTATTTAAATCTTAAGATTGCATGTTAGTCTTTAATTAATAAGTTTATTACTTTAGTCGAAGAAAGGATCCAAATATTATTGCGAGACTCTTTATGAGAAGAGTATGGTAGAAGTGTTTCACTTGAACAGAGATATTGAAAGTTTAGTCAAGGAGCATAACAAATTATCTAACAAGTATGGGTGACTCTACCTTCGTGCCAAAAAAATTAAGGGATTTTATGGAAAAACGAGTTGTTTGGCTCTTAAAAAAGTCTCTTCTTCACATGGTAAGGGCCTTGAGAGAAAATACGAAGCTAACCACACTCTATTGGATACTTACTGAAGATAGAGAAGCTCTAATAGAATTTCTTTACAAATTTTATTGTAGAAGTCTTATTGTTAATTTTCTTTCTTAGGGGAGAAGAGTGGAAGTTTGATTAGACTTCTTTATAAGAGATCAATGTGAGCATGGATCTGCCCCTATCCCGGAGCATGTTGGAATCTTTCCAAGGTTGTGAATATTTCTGTTACCCCAAACGCTCTTCATGCTAAAAAGGTTAAATTCAATAAGGAAAGATTTATTTTTGAATTTTACAAAGGATCAGTATTGTATGACAGTGATTTTGTCTTCAGTGTGTAATTTAGGCACTTTTATAAATTTCAACATTTTCATTCCTTGTTTCTTTGTAATTTTGTTTATTTCTCATAAATCATAAAGATTAAGGAACCACGAGTAATCCTATTCCTATAGAACTCTTGAGTAAATTCATCAAATTAAAGAGAGATTTTAAAGAGAAATCATTAGCTCTTAAAACCTCTCGGCTAGCAAAATATTGCTTCCTTGGAGATCTACAAGAAGTTTGCATACGGTTTATTTACTTTTGCTTTGATTTCTTGGTTGACAAAAGGATAAGTGCTTAGCAAGATATGAACCACTCATGCTAAATTGTTATGTGGTAAGATCAACACTTTGGTCGAAAAATAGGATTATCATCAAGTCTTTCTAGTTAATACCCCTCATGGGTTTAATGTTCCTTTTGATTCTACCATCTCCTTGTCCATGGGATCACTTAAGAAGGCTCAAACTGTCGTCCTTAAATTTTAAGAGTCAAACATATAAAACCTGTATTGCTGTTATATTTCTAATTTTCTTGTGCTTACAATCTTTTTCATTGTTAATAAAGAAAGTATTTACATCATATTGATTTATTTTTCTCATTTGCTTATTTTTATTTAGAAAAAACAATCGAATCTCGCATCTTGTGGTCCAAAACTCCTCGATCGCTTGGACATCATTAAAGCTAAGTTCGGGTTGGAATTCAGGAAGAATTTTTCCTCTCAATATACTTCATAATTTTCATTTGTGGATAATCCAAATGCACAAAAATGGCACAACACATACTATCGATTATGATCCACACTTAGTAGTTTAAAGGAGATGACCACTAACTTAGAGGAACAAATCAAAGAGAAGGATAAAGGAATGTAAGAGTTAAAAAAGAAAATGGATGCGACCGGTCAATCTAGACCTTCTGTCCAAGGAATAAAAGCTAACGAATAAATTGCTAAATTATATCAAGGGATAAAATGACTTTGAGGTGGACTTACTAAAAAGTGAAGTATTTTTTCAATCTTTTAAGCTCATCGCAAGTGGAGGCGAATCCAGCCTTACTACTCCTACTCTTAGGAGAATGAATAGATCCCGACCTTTAGCTGATAAAGAGGTATTCCCTTCTTTGTTAAACCCTCCTCTAGGTCTCGACCATGGAGAAATTCCTAGATGGTGTCAAAGGGTTAAATATGAATGCTTCCAGTTTTTGAAAGGAAAATGGGATGAGAAAACATCACAGCATCTCAATGATTATCAAGATTAGATCGAAGAACCAGGTCGCGAAAAATTTGCTCTTGAGAAAATGGTTAAAAATCTTCAGAGTAAATTTAAAACTCTCAAAAGAGCTAATAAGACACTTACTCGTGCACTGGAGATTGAGATCAGTTCTATTGATGGTATGGACATTATCCAAAAAAGGAAAAGAAGCTTAAAGAACTTCTTGATGTAGCAATTTGTCACATCACTGAAAACCCTCTTCGGCTATTGAAGTTCCAAGCAGGACTTGAATCTCAACTAAAAGCACCCGAGGTGATATCTTCAGAAAATTTTCGACTTGACTCTTTTGTTGATTACTTACTTGACGTGCACGTAAATGAGCATATTTTTACTTCCATATTTAATCGAATTTAATTAAATAAATGATCATATAGGGTATTTTAACATGTTTAACTCAAAATTTAAATTATTTTCAAATCATCGTATATTCATCTTCATATAGGGACAAAATGGTCATTTTTGTGCATGTATTAATTTGAGAAAATTTACATGGAAATTTTTATGATATTTTGTAGGAATTTGAATTCAAATTACAGGTGGCTTCATGGAAAATATGCATGCATAAGAAATTACAAGCAAATGAAGATGGAAATAATTCATTTCATGAATAATGGAGGACCCCACCTACCCACTTACCATGATGTACAATTCGAAGCTAATGCACATGCTAATAGAGCTTAAAGTTTCATGCATATTTAAATTGAGGATTATCTCGTACTAATGATAACTTAATTGCCATGCTTCCTAAGAGGGTAGTTTAAGTAGTTCCCAAAAATAGGATTAGGATTTCTAGACATGTATAAATAACCTATATGTTCATGTAATCAAGCTCTTAACCTCCTTAGCCTCCATTTTAGTTAGTTTAGGTGGAGGCTCAAAAATAACCAAAGCTCTCATTTTTCTTTCATGGCTACTTAGCCATTTTCTTTTATGTACTTTTCTTTTAATGCAATATCAATCTCTTTTTATTTACATGCTTTTTTTCCTTTCATGTTAGTAGTGTCGATTTTTTATTTATGCAAGTAGATTAGCTTTTATTTATGTTAATTAGCTCTCTCTTACTTAGCTTGCATTTTCCTTTTGTTTTTGTTTCATGTTACAATCTATAATTTTTGAATTGATAACAAATATGAGAGCCTAAACCCCTTCAATTTAGTGGTAATGAAGTTCTCTTAATCATGTAGATTTAATATTTTGGTAATTTTTGATCTCGTTTTCTGCTTAATGACAATGTTTGAATGAGTTAAAATTCGTTGTTTTAGCTTTGAATTTGATAACCTATGTTGTTGATGCCAAATAGGCTATGCTTAAACAAAACAAAAACACAAATTACTTCTTCATCTACATATGATTATGGTAATGAAGTGAAATTTAAAATCAAAATTTGATAGTCTATATTTCTAATCAATAGTTAATAGATCATGCTTAGAATAAATTTTATTTTCAATTTCATTGCAATTTCCATGAGAGTTAAAAAGTGACTTAGTGGGTGTGTTAAAGTTTGATGGCTTATGTTGAGCTAATTAATAGCACAAATAGGCCATATTTATGATAAGCACATTAACTAAATTCACTAATGACCAAAAGAGAGATCATGATTTCATATATGTTGATTTATGTGATCTTGAGAAGGACATTGCCTCTAAATTGCCTCTTGACTCTCATTTTTTTTCCATTTTATTTTGCTCATTTATTGACATCTTTTTAGCTCAAAAACATTTCAAATACTAGTTTAATTTGATTGAATAGAATTTTAAATCTAAATAATTCCCTACGGATCGACCCGCACTCGCCACGTACTAAAATTATACGTCGGGCGCTTGTGGTTGATTTTTAATTTAATTTTTTCGGCTATTTTCTAAACTGGTAGAAAATTGGTCGTTAAATACTGCTCGAAGTAATAGTTGCTTTTCGACTAGAGATTGACTTCTTCTTTCTGGACCTAGATATAAACTAGAGGTTGAGCAAAGCACGAAAATGGGATATTGACGATTCCGACATTTCTTTTTGTATGGATGTGCTGATCACCTTAATGATATTGGGAGCCCTCCATGTTACTCATAAACGATCCCTCCTCAATTGGAGGTCATCCATGCTTTCTTTATATTAAGCAAAAAGGAAAAGAGAAATGTACCAACATCACCCACTTCCTTAACCTCCTCCTCCTCCTTAGGAGGACTTGATTAGTCTTGTTTTGATATTTGTTACTTTTGTGTATAAAATGTAAAAATTGTAAATAAATTTGTACCTGAATGGCTGACATGTTGATTTAACTTCTTGTTTCTTTCATCACTTTTATCTGAATAATTTTAGACGTGTGGCTTGTTTTTCAAAGCTTTAATTTGATGCAATTCGATGCATAGCCTTTAATTGAGCATTGGTTTATCTTTTTAATATAAACCCAATCATCAAAACCTAAAATCCTTTGACTTCATCACTTGGAGCTTTGGAGTCTGACACTTGTAGTTTTAGTCTTGGAAGAGCATATATCTACAAATTTGTTTAATAATCATTGAAGACCATAAATCCTTTGGCCATAATGTTATTCGAATATGAGGCTAGAAAATCGTCTAGTAATAACTTTGAAACAGAAGATCAGGAAATCGCCCGATAAATATATTTCTTGAATAAAAGATCAGAAAATCATCCGGCAATTTTCTGATAATAACTTGAATAAAAAACTGGAAGCCACCCATTCTCAACTAGTAGGAAATTGAAATTTTGAATTATAATGGAGATTCCCATTATTGGATAATTTGAATTAACTTTTCGCTTCGTGTGATAGATAACTTTTGATCCTTTCTCTAAAGGTTGCCTCAACTTTGACCTGGTGCAGAACTAAATGTGTTTGATTGATCTACCTCTAAAAGATTGCCTCGGTCCTCCTTTAGGACAGATTTTGATTTGTTGATATATTCAATTGATCTTCTTCTAGAAGATTGCTTATACTACTCCTCGGGTAGAGATTTAGGCTTTGATTGACTTCTTTTGTTACCATCTTTAGGTAATGATCTAAAATTGATCGAACACCTTAACACCATTTTAAGTGACGATTTAAGTTTTGGTCGTTGCGTTTCGTTAGCTATCTTCAGCAGAACTAAAGACCCATCCCTCCTCTAAGAGGTGCTCCGATCAAGCCTTATAGGCCGAACCGAAGGCTGGTTCGATGCTTTGGCTAGCTTCTCTTAGGTGGGACCAAAGGCTTACTCTATCCTCTCTCTAGGATGCGCTTCAAATAGGCCTTATAGATGGGATTAAAAGCTGGTCGGTGCTCTGGCCAGCCTATCTTAGGAAGGACCAAAAGTCTTACTCTGTCTTCCCTTTGGGAGGTGCTTCGACTAGGCTACATTGGCAGGACCGAAGGCTTGAAGTGGCCACGCCAGGCCTTATAGGTGGGACCAGAGGCTTACTATGACCTCCATCTGGGAGATGCTTTGACTAGGCCATCTTAGTGGGGTTAAAGGCTTTTTTCTTTATTTTTGCGAATCCTTTCTATTAAGAATCCCACTTTATTAGTCATAATCCTTACTTACAAACTCTTTGAGCTCTCCTCTTTTCAAGAAATGTTTGATCATCCCCTTTATGGCTCGACACTGATTGGTTTCATGTCCATTCGCTTGATGATATTGGCAATAGGCACCTCGAAGATTCCTTTTCTTTTTAGGCTACTTCTTCTTCGAAGGCCAATAATTCAGTATTTTATTTGTTAAAAGATAGATATGTTCATAGGCAGTAGTGAGAGAATAGACCCAAGATTTTTAGGTATGATACCTAATGCTCCCATTTAGCTTTCTTATAGCACTAAACTATCATATTAGGATCATTCATAATCTTTCTCTTCTGAGCTCTGCTTAGTGCGAGAGCATGATCTATTATCTTTTTCATTTCTGTGGAAACTTATCGAAATCTCCTGGATCATCCCTTTTAATTGGCATTGTATGGACTTTCTTATTTTTAAGAGATAACTATATTTCTTTTGGCTCTCTTTTCCTAAAGCAAAGATGGGAGTTGGTCCTACATGGAGTCGGTTCAAGTTCCATTTGTTAGGACCTTAAGGTGCCACTTGTTTCTTTTCTTTTATAATTTGCAATGCCAATATCCTTAGCATTTCTCCTTATGAACCCAGAGGTCAGAATGACTTGATAAATCAGCCTACCTGCTTGAGGGTCAGAAGATCCTTGTTCGAAATTAGTCATCTGGTAGTCCAATAGGTTATGTTGGATTCAAAACGTTATTTATATGCAAGGTAAGGCAAGGAAGGTAAAATATGGAATATGCGGGATTTCAAAGGTTCGGGCCCTCCTTTTAGCATCAAAATATTAACAGATTTCTTTGTTAACCCCAAAATAAGCAGGTGAATCATGGTTATGATTAGGCTCAGGTAGCCTTATGTCTACTTGCTGGAAACATGCATGTTCGATGTTAAATCCATGTACACATCGAAATCAATAGTGCAAGAGTCCAATACAGTCCATAAGACAAGAATCTTTCAAGAATCTCTTTTTAATATGTTATGCAATACTATGCAATGTTAATTGTACAAATCCTTATTTTCATAAGTCATACTTTTTGAGTGTGAAACAACAAGAGGAAAAAACTCTACGACTGTACTTGATTTATTTCAACTCTACAGTCGCAAACATCTAGATTGCTGATGAATGGTTGACTCTTATGGTATTATGTAGTGGTGTTCATCCTGACACGAAAGATGGCTCAGAGATTGACTAAGGAGAAACTAGCTACTCTACATGGTTTCTTCTATTAAGCCATAAAGTATATGCGAATGAAAGAAGCTACAGCGGGACGACATATGGGAACAACCGCTAAACCATCAAAGGCCTCAAATAGCATGAATGCTATGGTTTAAAACGACGAAGGAGATGGTGCAGAGAAAAAGAAAAACAACAATCCTAACAACTCTGGCAACATAAAAATAAAAGGAAGGTGGTTCATTTAATAACAGGTATTTTTAACGATTGGATATTTAAACATTGAATCATTAATTAATTAATGGTCCTAAAAATATGATTTTCACATACAACTGAATCAGGACTCGAAACTGGTTCTGTTAAGTTCGTATCAATGTTGTGAATTATAAGTATAAGGGTCACTGTGTTTGAAGATCGGACAATCCGCCGGCTGAAACGATCTCAAAAGGCGTGAATTTATCATCTCGAAGCGCAATCTTGGATATTGATGAAATTTATACCATCGGGACAGAAAAATGATGTGATGCATGCAGACGAGTTTCTGGTGACCGGACCGTTTGATCGTGCGAGCTCGAAACGCACGATCTTTTTATTTGAGAATTCAAGTAAGTTGAATATAATGTTATTTAAATTAAAACCCTCATTCCTCTCCCACTAACTTGATTCATTATTCCATTGCTCTACCTGGAATAAGAAAATAAACAAGGTTGCCTCCTCTTTATTTCGTTCAAAAATTAAATTTTGGCAAACTGCTCCATGAAAAATACGTAAGCACTTCCATTCAACTCATATCGAACGCTTTGACCATGGTAGATTTTGATACCGTGTTGTCTAGTCAAACCCAACCTCTCCATGGCCTAACTAGGTTTCACCTTGCCATTGATTGAAGTGACGATACGTGAAATGGAGGGCGCCATTGTTTTTCTCTTCGCGAATAACACCTACCTGCAAAATTTCATCGATCGCAGTCAAGCATTGCAAAATGCATTCATGGCATTGGGTGGATCGGATCACCAGGTCACATGCTGGGGGGCCAAGCTTTGTCTCTTTGAGTACGGGGCATGGAGATTTCTAGGTGGAGTGCACTGCAATTTGTCATTCTTCCTTTCATGGTCTATAACTAGAGGAGAAAAGGTGTTGATGGATATATCGGTTTATTATATATACATGTACAGGTGATTATATGCATTTGAAAAAAAGGAGGATTAAAGCCAATGAAGGTAATTAGAAAATTAGTAAGTGAATGAATTAATTAAATAATCGATATCTTATAAATGCCATATCTTTTGCATATGAGATCCATTTTAGATGTCGTTTCTTGCATAACATTCGTAATGGTGAGCCTATGACTGGGCAATGATTTGGTCAAATTTAGTTAAGGTAAGTGATACTATCTCTCACCATACTATGATTGTTAGTATAGTATTAAAACGACATTTTGAAATGTTTTCTAACTTTAAAATGTGATTTCTAGAATATTTAAACCCATATTCATTTTATAAAAAGAATTATAAGTGTTTTAAAGTGGTGTTTTTGAATTAAATATCACATTTTTCATATTAACACATTATTTTGACGATATTGATAGATTTAGGCTATTTCGACATTTATCTCACATTGGTCGCTTAGATGTATAAAGGCTATTATGGATGTTTATATGCTTATTGGATGTATGTTAGTTTGGTGGTTTTGGTTGGAAAAGCTGATTTATTGACGATCCAACATTAGGGAATATTCCACACGTTAGGATTTCGTCCCAATAATCGAAACCCAAACAAATGGGATAAGTTGTACGATAGTACTGGAATACATGCTAATGGATCTGAGGATGGGGGACGATGGATTTAGACGGGCTTCTGACTTTACGATAGACGTCAGATGTTTTTAGTTGTTTTGTACTTATCCATTTTGGATAAGTACTAGACCAGGGTGGTTGGTATTCAATACCGTAGAGTGGTTAGTACCCATCACTATTAATGACGGTCGGTTTGGCCAATCTTTGACATGGACAATTGTAACGACCCAGAATTTCTGTCATTTGAAATTCAGATATTTAATTGATTTTAAATATCAACAAGTAAAATTTGTGAGTCGAATAATTTATTTTTCGAATATCTGGATATAATTGGATAATTAAATTGGCAATTTAATATTTGAAATTGCGTAAATAATTGAAAATTGGGTTTAATGTGATTAAAAATAATTTATAAAGTTATATTAAATCATACTGGAGTGAGAACAATGTTTGTGAACTTTTAAAATTGAATTAAAAGTTAAATTGTGAAAATTGAATATTTTAATATTTAATTGACTAGTGAAAATAGCCATTTTTCAAACAGTCTCGGATTTCGACGAAAACAGTTTCATCGGATCCGTAATGTGATATTATTGTAAGATTTCAAATTTCGTGTCAATCGGATTTACCGTTTGTCCGAGGCAAGCCAAAACGCATAGAAATTAGTTTAATCGATTTAATTTAAATTTGATCGTTTATTTATGTAACTCGCACATATGATCGAATTAGCTTCCAAAACCTATTCCATTGTGTCCGGAATGCGGGGTAAACCCTAGAAACGCCAGTCACCGTACGAGATTTGGAGTTCGGAAAAATTTCGATGAATAGTAATTTGGGCAATTTTCTATAAAAGGACTTCGTAATTCACTTTTGCACTCAAGCCCTAGGGTTTTAAGCAGGCCGCCATTATCTTTATGAATGGCCGAAATTCATCTATCTTCTTCCCTCAATTACTTCCAATCCACAAACAACTACAGAAAACTTTCAACATGAAAAACGTAGAGCTTGGAGTGATCTTCGAATCCATACGGAGATGATGGGATATGGAGCGACGATGGTGGAGATTTTTGGCCGCGTACATTAGGGTGTCGGCATGAATTTCGAGGCAAATTAGGAGGCTGAGCTCGTTCATGTTCGGGACGTGGGTGGAGTTGCTAATGGCGGTTCGTATGGTGGTGGTTTGATGAGCTCTCGATGCTCGTGGAGGCCGTGGTGATAAACCCTAGAATCGTGACTAAATGGCTTCGATTTTGTGCAAGTTCCTGAAGCTTACGTGCGCGTTTGGGAAGAAGTAAACATGTGCCACGATTTGATCTAAGGAAATCCTACGGCCAGGATGAATTTGGGGTGAAAATTTAAAAAGAAATTGTAATTTAGTTATATTTTAATTCGTGTAACTTTAAAAATGCATATCTTTTTCATACGAGGTCGGAAAATTACGAAACGACTTGCGTCGGGTTCATTTTGTCGAGCACTACGCTATGGAGCTGGTTTGGAGTCGTTTGGAGTTAGTGAAAATTTTGGGTAAAATTAAACGCACGTTTAATTTTATTCGAAATAAAACGCTACAACTGTTATCGGAAACTCAAGGTGAGAACTTCTCACTCAATCGAATTGTTTTGATTTAAATTTTAAATAGTTAGATTTAAAATTGCTTGATTGTGTGATTTGATGATAATTATTATCTATTGTATTGAAATAGACCCTATACGCCGTATATTATGCGGATGTTATTTATTAAAAACATATACCGCGATAATTCCAACTTGTATGGAATTGGTATTATATATGTACTTGGAGTTGATTTTCCTGCATTATATAGCGGATGAGACCCTATTGCGCCGCATAATAGCGGATAGTGTTTTATAAATCCCATATACCGCGATATTCCGTCTTGAAGCGGAATTGGTATTGTGCCAACATCTTTGGATGCAGGGAAACAGGTTGGAGGAATCCAACTGGATTCCTCAAACATTTGAATTGGTTTCAATGTTGCGTGTTGATCTATTTATTGATCTATTTATAATCTGCGTGATTATCTTTGTGATTGGAATCATTAAAGGCTAAATTTTAGCCGAATATATTTTTGGTATCGGTTGATGCCGAAAATAAACAAAATTGGATTTTTGAAAATTTAAGTTGAGAATTCATAATAAAATTTAATTTTGAAATTGATTCATTTTAAATAAATAAACGTTGAAATTTTTATGTTAAAAAAATTATGATTTTTGTGAAATATAACCGAAATGTGATCTTGAAAATAAGTAGTTGATTAATTTATAAAATGGTTTAAATTGGGAATTTGAATTATTATAAATGATTTAAAATAAAAGATTTATAAAATTGATATTTATAAACTTAAAATATTGGAGTTATAAAACGAGTTTTTATAAGTGTTAAAATGAAGTATAAATGGATTTTATAAGTGAATGAAATCTATATATTTATAAGTTGTGAAGTTATAAAATGAATGGATTTTTGGTAAATTAAAAGATTTATAAGTAATTAACTTATAAATTGGATTTTGGCGTGTTAATGGAATATGGATAGAATCTGTTAATAAAGTGATTTTTATAAGTTGAAGTAGTTATAAAATATAAACGGATTTATAAACGTTGTTTATAAATCCGAAATCGACTTATTTTGATAAGTTTAATTATTATAGCTTATTAAAGGAAGTATATTCACGATTTTGGACAGTGAATAATCCTTTAAATAAAATATGTAGAAATTGAATTGGTTAATGAAGTATATTCACAATTTTGGACGGTGAATAATATATTAAAGAAATATTTTGGGAAAGTGATATTTTAAGTAGAATTAAACGATGTAAAGATGTTTTAAATTGTATTAAGCATCGAAATCATAGATTTCAACATTCATTGTTGAAATAGACGTTTTCGAGAAATGGAAGGGAATGGTGGACTATAACACTGTTGTTATAGTAAATGGTTTCCGAAAGGAAAAGTATTGTATAGTATTGGGATTTATATATCTTTATTTGGAATCCCTATACTAGTGATTTTGGGTTGTTGTAACGATGTTTTACGCAACATTCGTTTTGACTCAAATAAATGTGTTTAAGAGAATGGTTTCCTTAAAGAATAAAATATATGCTTAATTTGAATTTAAGTATACTGAATATTTTCCAAATGTTGAAAATAAATGAATTATGAATTACTTATTATTGAATATACTGAATATTTTCCAAATGTTGAAAATGAATATTAGAAATCGATTTGAAAAATCGTATAAAAGTGAATATTTGGAAATGTGAATTCACAATGGAAATTTAGAAGGGAAAATTGTTTAAAAATAAAGATTGACTTATTTTGAAGCGTGGAAATAAATTTACGGATTTGGAACGTAAATTTAATAAATCGGCAAGGATTTATTTGATTGGTTTAAATGAACCATTTTGAAATGAAAGTTGTAAGGGTGTAAATTGATTTGAAATTGGTTTTCAAATGGTTGAAGTGTGGAAATTATATATCTTATAAAGATATTTTGGAAATAAATAATTTGGGGAAATTATTTGAAATCGAGTGATGTTGTGAATATTGGTTGATAGTTAAATAACCGACTATCAATATTGACCCTTGAGTGGCTATTTGTTGTGAATTGGTTGAAATTGAATGCTACACTTATTTTTAAATTATTGCGCTCGTTATTCGGATTACCCATTCCGAATAGTGATACGACGTAATGGATAGCATTGAAGACCGGTGGTGAAGACCGGGTATTTGTGAAAACGATAGGATGACCTATCGATTGTCTCTGCACCGTTAGCTACGGTATGGAGATTTCCTTTGTGATGGGAAATTCGATCGGGATTGTGAATACCCGGATTGCAAGGGCTTCTTTTGAAGTGCCTTCGGTTATGTTCGAGCTCGAAACAGACTTGTATGGTTACGTGTCTGACATTACATTTTGAGATATAAAGCAGATTTCTTTCAAATACATTTCTGTGGTGGCGGAGAATTTATTCTCTTAGCTTGACACCCTTCTCTGAGACGTACGAGCTCAGAGGTTTTGTAGTTGAAGGTTATCAGCGATATATTCCCAATTTGGTAATGTGGCATGCTGAGTGTTGCTGTGTGATGATTATTTATTGATCATTTGTTGATCAAAGCGTCGCTTTGTGAAAAAGCGTAGCTTTGTGGACGATACTTCGTCAGACCTCACACCCCGGAAATGGTCGAAACAGGAATATTCGGTAAGGTTATGAGGGTCGCGCCCTTTAGGGTATGTCATTCCCTTCTGGAAAAGGGTGGTGTCAGGTATGGAGCCCTGATGCTTAACCTATGTGGTTGCTCCAATCTCATTTTTCTGTGTGGTTGTTGCTTGGTGATAGAGGGCCCTCGGATAAAGGTCCCAAAGGACTGGGGGGTGGCATATTCGTGTAGCAGTTACCTAGTTATAGAGGTACCCCGGCCTTGTGTTGGCAGAGAGCTGGTTAAGTTCTCGGGACGTCCCGCCAGAGGCGATCCCATTGACCGTAGGAAGTTCCTTAGCCTGACCATTTGTTGGAAAATCCAAAGAAACAATACGAGCCTTGTACAGATTTAGTTGTATAACCTGCCATGGAATGTGGCGGTAACCTGCTACTAAACATGGAAACTATAGTAGGCATACGATAATGGTCGTATGTTGACTAAGATTTATATCTTTACTTTCGAAAAGATTTTTTCTACACTATGCACTAATAATAATATCAAAAATGATTTGTTTTGCGTAGTAAGCATCTTTTACTATCATAAGGAGAAATCTCCTCCAATTTTGCGTTTGCATTGTGTGTGTGCGGGGAGGCCTTATGGTAGTTTCATTTTCCAAAAGCATCGCGGATATTTTTCCACTTTCCTTGTTGTTGTTGTTTTAAAGATAAATAGCTGTTTCAAGTTCTCACACCAGTCTTGCTTATCTTAGTGAAACGTGATGGGGGGTTCTCGCTTCGCGATTAGGCGGCGAATGGGAGACTCTTGCCTCTACATGGCCTCTCTTCGTAAATAGGGGTTGGTTAGGCGTAAGCTGTGACAGTCGAAAGGCTGGCCGTAGCTACCATATGTGAGATTCTGATATTGTTTCTATTCTATCTTTTTCTTATTTCTTCTATATTTTTCTTCTACCTCTTTTTTAACCCTAACAATTCGGTTTTCCGGCATTCGATTATGCGGCATTTGATATAGTGGACGTAAGAATGCCGACCTTCGGATCCCGATAAAACCGTAGCTGTTACAACAATGAGGGGGCTTCGAGGTGTGCCATATGATGGCTAGTTCATCTACCTCGCCGTGCAAAGGGAGCTCAAATACAACATGCATGTACCTAAGAAGGAATTTGAAGAGGAAATGAACATGGGAAAGTATTGTAGTTTCCTTAAATTCCATAGGCATAGCACTAATAAATGCGAGCACATCAGGAGAAGGAAATTGGATAAGTATATTAAGAGTATAAATGCTCCTCCGAGTACTGAGAAGCATGCCACAAGGCAAGTCCCCCTTGGGAATGAAGGCGAGGGATCCAGCTCCAATCGTGAGAAGGATGAAAGATTGGTAATCAACACTATAGCAAGTGCACCACACGTAGTCGATAGAAGCTAGGCAGAGATATAAAGATACGCAAAGTCATTAAAGAACGGAGAAGCTTACATGTATGCTATAGGTAAGGAACGAAAATATAGGCCCGAAGCTAAGAGCAAGACGAGATCACCTTTAACGACACCAATTTGCGAGGTAAGCAGTACCCGCAAACTGATCCTATGTTTATTACAACCATGCTCGGCCCAGCAGAGGTGCATCTGATTCTAATCGATAATGGAAGCTCAGTAAATATTCTATTTAAAGATACGTTTGATAAGATGGGATTGCCTATAGAGGATGTTGCACCATGCAACCAGCAGTTACATGGATTTTCAAGAGAGGGCGCGATGCCTTTGAGGAAGATGGATTTGTTTGTCAAGATAGGAACTCGTCCTCGATCAGACATACGAGAACTAACTTTCGTTTTAATGGATGGATTCTTAGCATACAATGCCTTCTTAGGAAGTACGACTTTATCTGACTTCCATGCAGTCATGGTCAAGGGGTGCTTAACCATGAAGTTCCCAATGGCCAATGGGATAGGAGTAGTAATAGGAAACTAAGGTGCTGCCAGGGAATGCCATGTAGTAGAGCCTCGAGAAAACAATGTGAAGAAAAGGGAAAGGCACGAAGATCAATTTCTATGCTAAGAACTCCCTCACATAGCAACTAAAAGAGGGCCCTCTTCTTGGGTTTACAAGCGATCCTCGTAATGAACTTTGACCCGAGAGATAGAGCAGATGGGGCTACAACTAAGCCAGTGAGGTAATGGAATTTTTAAAAGTTGATGGCAGTGATCCTAAAAAACTTAGAAAATCAAATTCGGTCTAGGGTGGAATCTTAAGATACAAAAATTGGATTCTTACGAGACAATTAGTACATGTTCGCCTAGCCTCATGTAGATATATATAATATTTCTCCCTTGATTGCTTATCATGCTTTTAATGTCGACCCAAGGTAACCTCCGATGAAACAAAAGAAGAGGAATGTAGGTACGGAGCGGTCAGTGGTGCTAAATGTGGAAGTAAAGACGTTGCTAGCAAACGGCTTCATCAGAAATTCTCTATACCTAAAGTGAATTGCAAATCCGGTTTTGGTCAAGAAGTCGAGCGAAAAATAGAGGACCTACATCAATTTCTCCAACCTGAATGATGCATGTCCTAAGAACCGCTTCCCACTCCCAAGGATTGACCGGCTAGTGGATGGAACTATCAGGCATTAACTTCTATCTTTTATAAATGCATACTCTGGATATAAGAAAATTGCAAAGTACATCTTCAATCAATAACAAACTAGTCTTATTATCGGGTTAAGGTTTTACTACTGCAAGGTAATGCCATTTGGACTTAAGAATGCAGGAGCCACATACTAGTACCTAGTAAAAAGATGTTCGCCGGCGAAATTGGAAAGAGTATGGAAGTAATCATTAATAACACGTTTGTGAAATCAAAAAAGGCAGAGGATCACATATTACACATGAAGGAGATGTTTCAAATTTTGTGGCAATTTATGATGAAGTTGAATCAGCTAAAATGTCGTTCGGGGTATCGGATGGAAAATTCTTAGGATTTATCATGCATTCTTAAGGAATCGAGGCCAACTTGAAAAAGGTCCAGGCTTTGAAGGACATTAAAATCCTTGAGACTTGAAAGGCAATGCAAAGTCTAAATAGGAAGGTAACAGCGTTAAGTAGGTACGTATCCAAGGTGACAGATAAATGTGTTCCATTCTTTGAAGCTCTCAAGATGGAAAAAGGCAAATTCACGTGGACAGATGAATGCTTAGTCGCTTTTTTAAACCTCTTGGAACATTTGCAGAATCCATCCGTTCTTTCTACATCGATCAAAGAAGAAGACCTTTACTTTTACTTGGCAGTATCACTCCATGCCCTGAGTGCAAGATTGGTCAGAGAATAAGATCGGGTGCAACGTCCAGTATACTACATGAGTAAACTGGGTTGGACTTGAGGTATCCTAAGCTGGAGAAGTTGGCATACTGCCTATTAATTGCATCTAAGAAGTGGGCCATATTTTTTGTCGCACCCCATCTGGGTGCTTATGGATCAACCCTAGTGACAAGTTTTGCACGGGCCTGATACTTCGGAGAGGCTTACCAAATTGAGTATTAAATTAAGCCAATAAGGGATAACCTATCACCAAAGAACTATAATCAAGGACAAGCGCTGGTAGACTTTGTCGCTTAGTTTACCATAAGAGACAATGAAGTAAAACCCCAAGAGAAGGAAGCCCATAAATGGAAAATGTACGTAAACAAAGCATCAAATGATCATTATTCTGGTGTAGGAGTGGTATTACTAACACCTAAAGGGAAGAAGCTAAGCTACAAAATACGGCTTGGATTAAGACAATAAAAAATGAAGTAGAATACGAAGCTTTGACTGCAGAGTTAGAGATAGCAAGGGAGCTTGGAATTAGGTCACTATGCTTGCACAGTGACTCGTAGTTGATAGTGAACCAGGTGCTCGGAGAATTTAAGGCTAAGGGAGAGCATTTGAAATCCTATATGGAGAAGGTGAAGATATTGCTTAATGAGATGGAACACTATATGATTAACCACATTCCTCAAAGGGAGATTCAGGATGTGGTTGAGTTGGTGAAGTTGGCCAATCTTGGAGTTGGGATTCTGTTGGGATCGGTACTTATTACGACCCTGCATAATTCTAGCTTCGAGGAGATGAACATGATCGTAGTTGTTAATGGCAAGGAGACTTAGATGACACTATTAATAAAAATCCCAAGTGAAGGAGTATTGCCAGGTAACAGGAACAAAGCCAGAAAGGTCCTACAAAAGGCACCTCATTTCATCATTCAAGTTAGAGCGCTGTATCAGAGAGGATTTTCTAATCCATTATTGAAGTGCTTCACTGGAAGGGAAGTTGAGGAGGTATTGGAAAACATTCATCAAAGGAGTTGCAGAGACCATACTCGGAGGCAGATCTTGGCAAATAAAGTGTTGCAATATAGGTACTTCTGGCCAACATTGAACCATGATGCAATGGAGTATGCAAGGAGGTGTGATAAGTGCCAGAGGTTCAAGAAGATTACTAGTTACCCCCGTTAGAGAAGACTCACATAGTTAGCCTTTGGTACTTCACAGTCTGGGGAATTGATCTAATCGGGGAACTTCCAATGGCATAGGGTGGAGCTAAGTATGCTACAGTGGCAGTTGACAACTTTACTAAGTGAGTAGAAGATGAACCTCTTACTATGGTGTTAATGTCCAAGGTAATAATTTTTTTGGTTAGGAATGTAATATGCAGGTACAGAGTTTCCCTTCAAATAATCTCGGACAATGGATTATAGTTTGACAGTGTGGTGCTTGTCCATTCCTATTAGCGGTATGAAACAAAGAAATTCTTCTCCATAGTAGCACATCAACAGGCTAATGGATAGGTAGAAGCAGTCCATAAAGTTCTAAAGACACTTATAAAGAAGCGATTGGAAAAGGCGAAGGGAGTAGGGGTGGACGAACTTTCTTTGGCATTATGGGCCTACTACACTTCCTTCAAGACGACAACATGATGTACTCCTTTCTCATTAGCATATGGAGCGGAGGTAATGTTACCGGTGGGGACACAGGGCCATAACACCAAAGGATTCGCTATGACCCCAATTAAAATTAGGAGCTGTTGAACATATCATTGGACTTGATTAATGAGAGGCATGAGCAAGCCACTATGAATGATGAAGCACACAAGCAAAGGATATTTGCACAAGAGTATAAATCCAAAGTCAAACACTGCCCGCTCAAAGAAAGAGACTTGGTGCTGAAACAAGTATTCCATAGACTAGGGGAACTCGACCTAATATGTGAAGGACCGTACATTGTCCATAAGGACATAGGAAATGGAGCTTTCATCCTTTGCGTAATCTATGGAACTATATTCAAAAGTGCTTGGAATTCACACCATCTCCACCATTATTTTACCTAAATTCCTACTGCTTTACTTATTGTACTGTAATTTGTAATTGAAACAGTCATGAAAAAGATTCTAATAAAGTGCATTTTGTTTTTAAATCTTGTCATGATAGGTAGTGGTTAGGAAACATATCTTTGCATAACCATTTGAACGTGTTGGATTAACATTACCGCTATGAGGAAATATCGCCTGGGCCAGGAGAGCTAACTTGTTCGTCGACGGAAATTCTATCGGTTTAGAAAACCGTCGAATGAATTTAAATTTAAAAATAACCGCAAGCGCACGGTGTACGAATGTAGCACGCGGCGAATACGGGTCGATCCGTAGGGAATTGTTGATTTTAAAATTCTACTCAATCAAATTATACCGAAGTCGAGAGTGTGTTTAGCTAGAAAATGAGAAAATGAACTAACTAACAAAAACTAGCAAAAGAAAAATAGATAAAAATATGAAAGTGTTGAGACAATTTAGAGGCAATTTTCACTCTCTAGATCACATAAATCAACAAAATGAAGTTATGATCTCTCTTTTCTTGTCATTAGTGAATTAGTTGATGTGCTTATCATAAGTATGGTATATTTGTGCTATTAATTAGATCAACATAAACCATCAAACTTTAACACAACCACTAATACACTTTTAAATCTCATAAAATATGACAACAAAGTTGAAAGCAAAATCTATTTTAAGCATGGCCTATTAACTATTAATTAGAAATATAAGCCATCAAATTTCAATTTCAACAATCACTTCTTTGCCATAATCATATGTAGACGAAGAGGCAATTTGTGTTTTGTTTGTTTAAGCATAGCCTATTTGTTATGAACAACATAGACTATCAAATTCAAAGCTAAACAACATCATTAAACCACTTCAATCTTTCTCATTAAGCACAAAAAGAGAGCATAAACATCAAATTAAGTTGAAGCTACATGATTAGAGAGCTTCATTACCCCTAAATTGAAGGGGTTTAGCCTCTCATATTTGTTATCATGTGAACAAATATAGCTTGCAACATGAATGAAAAAGAAGAGGAAAAAGAGAATAAAGCAAAGAAACAAAACTATTCTACTTGCATGAAAGTAAATCTACACTACAACATAAGAAAGAGAGCATGTAAATGTAAAGAGCATATATTGAATTGCATAAAAAGAAAAGAAAATTACATAAAATAAAAATTGGCTAAGTAGCCATTAAAAAAAAAGAGAGCTTTCTTTTATTTGATCTAAACTAACTAAAGAGAAGGAGGCCTAAGAGAAGAGATTATGTTACATGAAACATAAGGGGCATATATACAAGTTTAAAACCCTAATTCCTATTTTTGGGGAATGCCCAAAATGCCCATGAGAAAGTGTGGAGGCCAAGTTATCATTAGCATGTTTTAATCCCCACTTAAATGTACATGAAGCCGTTAAATACATAAGCATGTGCTTTAGCCTTTAATTTGTACATTAAGGTAGGTGGGTAGGTGGGGTCCTCCATGATCTTCACTTTGAATTATTTTCATCTTCATTCCTTTGTATTGATTTTGTGCATGCACATCTTCATGAAACCACTTGTAAATGTCACCAAATTTCCTACAAAAAACATAGAAAATTCTAAGTAAATTTTCACAATTTAATAAATGCACAAAAATGACCATTTCACCCTTGTATGAAGATGAATGTGTGGCAATTTTGAATTAATATGAATTTTGGTTAAAACAAGTTAAAATACCCAATATGATCATTTATTTAATTTAAATAGATTAAATATGGCGATAAAAATGTGCACATTTACGTGCACATCATAACTTCACTATTTATGGGCAAGGCTATATTGTCACGATATCCCCTTGCAAACTTCTTGTCGGGAATGGTCGACCAAAGTGATCCCTTAACTGGGTGTCTAATATTGACGATCAATGCATACTTCTCGTAGGCAATGGTGGACCAAAGTGATCCCCTCACCAGGTGTCTATCACTGACGGTCGGCTCATAATTTTCCATCTGCTACAGTAAAATCGGGTGATACTACCAAGGAGTTTACTATTGTCGATAGCTTCAAACACTTGGCTGAGGACGTGGAGAATCCAACTTAGCGACAGACGGGACATGGCAGCCGCCATGGATGTTGTCTCCTGACTCTTAGGCCAGGATTAGGCCAATGGCAAACAATCAAGCTCAGCGATGGCAGGTAGCGGCTATCAGTTCAAACTTACCTAAGGTATACAGGAATTACGCACTAGTTAATGAATAGAAAAAAGAAAAAATTGAGCATGCAAGGATAATTAGCATACAAATCACACGTATAAGTCACAGTTGTCAGATATGCGTATGTTTACAAGTCAAAAATCACAAGTATTAGGGAGTAACATACTCTCGACTTCACTGATATGTTAAAATCGATCGAGCACAAACATCAATGTTTACTATAAACAAAAAAATACACAATAATATCTCCCAAACAAAAGAAAATATGGATAGGGTATAGGCACAACTTTTTCTTGGACTTGGACTTGGAGATGGTTTTCTTGCTGCGGCGCTTGGATTCCTTCTTTTCACCTTCTTTCCGCTCCTCCTTTCGCTTGGCGACGACAGCTGCATCGATCTCAGCTTGTTGTTTCCTCATGCACTTCGACTCTTCTTGGGCTTCGATCTTGACCCTTTCGATCTCCATGGGTAATCTCAGCGGGACTTGCTACTTCAAGGTCTCATCCCTATGGAAGTCCTTGGTTGGGTCAGTAGCACCTAAAATCTTGATGTTGGTGTTGTCTTTGAGAGCAGTGATCATTTCATTGTGGGCTTCATGGAAAGAGGACTAAAGGGGCCAGGGGCACGACACTTGATGGTGGAATGTCAGGAGTAACAACAGCTCCAGTAGGGACAGTTGTAAGCAGTCCACCTACAGGGAAATGAGGAGAACTTCTAGAAATGTTTTTCCCCATGTAAGCTTAGACGTACTGAGTAGTGGCATATGGGCTATATAACAAAATCCTACCTTTCTTAGGAGTGACTGAGGCATCACCGGGAGGATGAATGTGATCTGGAAGGAGAGGAATTTCCCGAGGCTTTCGTATAGCGATGTATCCGAAGAAATATGAAAAACGAATAGAAAGGTATTATGCATAGGGACATAAACAACCAGTTTCGAAATATGACCTTGTATTAGTGACTTGAAGGTTGAGCCACCATTCTTCTACTACTCTTCCTCCTCTTTTCGAGCCTTCTCAGCTTTAGCTAGCTGGAGGTAACCAAGATAAATGGCTTCTGTAACGACCCAGGATTTTCGATCCCGAAAATCCTAGATAGTTATGAAAAAGAAGAAGAGATAGAAGAAAAAGAAGAAGAGATAGAAGAAAAAGAAGAAAACAGAAACACCAAAACACAGAAACCTCACATTCGTAGCGGATCAAAATATAATATCACATAAATAATAATTTTACAAAGAAGAACTGTAATCAGTACACTTATATTTTATACATCAGAGTTACAACCATTACCAATCACTGGACAGTTAAAATAACTCGTCCCAGATAGAAAATAATAATATACACAACAGAATTCTCTCCATACGTTCCTGTCATCCAGCTTGCCTCCTGAGCTCAAGAACGTCCTTACCTGAAAATCTGCAATACTCGGTCTGACCCGAGCATTACATCAAAGTAACATCCGGGTCAGGCTGGAAACCTGCGTGAGTAAACTCATCTAACATGGAATACAAAAGCATGCAACTTATGTCTAACCCGGGGTAACTTGTATCAATCACAAGTTTAAAATTTGTTATTGACAACATTTATTTCACACATCAATCTCTAAGTTCTAAAACTTAGATTCATTAGTTCAATTTACTTAAAACATTCCATTCAAACCTATTACTTTCACATATCAAATCTATTTAGAATTTTATAGAGATTACAAGTCGAAGTGGTTTCGGGTATTTACTAATACCCGACTCCGGTCTCTTCGAATTCAATACCATCTTAACCCAAAACATTTAAATGAAACACAATTCAAACTCCAAATACAGGGTGTCACCTATACGCATTAACATCACCGATAGATAACCACATTATCTCAGTATAAACCTAATATATCATATCACATAGCATCATAACACATATCAGAGATAACAATCAATCTAAGGCGTACAATATTATTCAATCATTCATAAGCAAGATTGACCTCTTCCAAAATCAATTTAATTTATCTCTAATTAAATTAATTACTAATCTTAATCACTTAGATTACCTTTCCTTAACATTGATTAATTACAAACCGATTAATTTATCATCCTTAAATTATCCTCTTTAATTACATTAAGAACTTAGCCTTTAATTAATATCATAAATTAATTAACTTCCACCTATTCATGTTAATTACATTTATCCTTAAATAATTACTCAAATTAATTATCTTATGATCACTTACAGTTGATTAATTATACTTTAATTAATCACACTCATTTATTAACTAACATTTTAATTAACTTCCTTAATTAATCAACCCTTTAATTAATTACCTAAGTAATTAATTTTTTTAGGTACTTCCCTTAGTAATTTAACTTTAATTACTTTCATCAAATAATTATCCCAGGGTTTAATTATCCTCAATTAATTAACCATAAATCATCAATTAATTCACCCCTTTTTACCTAATTACATTCTGTAATTCTTCATTAATTACTTCACCAAGTAATTTCACTTAATCAATCCATAAGTGATTACCTTTAATTAATCACAAATTTATTTCTTTAGTTAATTATTCTAACTATTCATTAATTTAATAATTTCTAAAATCCTTATTTTTTTTAAAAGATCTTAATTAAGTTCAATTAATTAATAACACTTTGGTTACTTCATTTAGTTATCAAAGTCATAATTACCCTTAAGATAAATTATCATCTTTATTAATTATCTAATCTTAAATTTAAAACATTTTTTTCTTCTCTTATAATTGATTAACACTAAATTTTCAATTACAAATATTATGTTTTATCTATCTTCCAATTTTAACCTAACGAACATTAAATTTAATCGACATATAAATCCTTAATTAAAGGTTTAAGAAAACATTTCAAATGAAAAGAAATTACTTAAGAAAAGTTAAAAAAACAACTTCATTTAAAATTTCAAAACTTTGCATTGTAAAACCTTTAAAACACGATTAAAATCTGTTTATCGCCTATTTCGGGTTCAACCCGACTCTTACTCGAGACTTGCTTCGAGATTCTACACTTCTTCTACACATTTTCTTTAACTTACGTACATTTTAAAAACTGTAGTACCACTCCCCACGAACACGAGTTTTTTCCCGTGTCAAACTACTTCCTGCACGAGAGCCACTCCGGGTCATCCACGAACCGTCACCAGACACTCGAATCCATCGTTGTGTACGTGCACCAACGTTCGCCAACGCACCGGTGTACGCGACCACCTCGGCAAGCCACAAATAAAAATGACTATCGATTCCAATAACCGATTCCAAAACACATAACCAAAATCAAAATCGAGCTTCCCAGTACAAACCTGGAACTCGACATCACCAGCAACATCACTTCGAATACTCGATTCCGCTCATGAAAACTGCTACAACTCCGGCAATGGCTTGCCGACCCACCACGTCTCCATTTCCCAGAGTCTTGTTCAACTCGAATCATCATAGGGAAAACAATGATTAAATTACCCAGCTTGTGCAAAACTAGGTTTAGAACCCAAATCAACTCATCACCATCGCCACGACCATCAGACGACCCATCACCCATTTTTCCCGACTCCGTCGAACCATCCTCACCTCCCGTAGAAACCACGGCTACGAAAATCCCTCTAGCCACAAGAAACCCTACGAAAACCATGTTCCAGACATTACAAGGTTTCATACTCAAGACTTGATTAAAAAATTTTATTTTAGTCTTAAAAATCCTACCTTTCTAAATTAATTCGAGATAAAATCCTGGAACAGTAAATTAATTAATCACATTCATTTATTATCTAACATTTTAATTAACTTCCTTAATTAATCAACCCTTTAATTAATTACCCTAAGTAATTAATTTTTTTAGTTACTTCCCTTAGTAATTTACTTTTAATTACTTTCATCAAATAATTATCCCAGGGTTTAATCATCCTCAATTAATTAACTTTAAATCATCAATTAATTCACCCCTTTTTACCTAATTACATTCTGTAATTCTTCATTAATTGCTTCACCAAGTAATTGCACTTAATCAACCCATAAGTGATTAACTTTAATTACACAAATTTATTTCTTTAGTTAATTATTCTAACTATTCATTAATTTTATAATTTCTAAAATCCTTGTTTTTTTTAAATAGATCTTAATTAAGTTCAATTAATTAATAACACTTTGGTTACTTCATTTAGTTATCAAAGTCTTAATTACCCTTAAGATAAATTATCATCTTTATTAATTGTCTAATCATAAATTTAAAATATTTTTTTTCTTCTCTTATAATTGATTAACACTAAATTTTCAATTACAATATTATGTTTAACATATCTTCCAATTTTAACTTAACGAACTTTAAATTTAATCGACATATGAATCCTTAATTAAAGGTTTAAGAAAACATTTCAAATGAAAAGAAATTAATTAAGAAAAGTATTAAAAAACGACTTCATTTAAAATTTCAAAATTTTACATTGTAAAACCTTTAAAACACGATTAAATCTGTTTATCGCCTACTTCGGGTTCAACCCGACTCTTACTCGAGACTTGCTTTGAGATTCTACACTTCTTCTACATATTTTCTTTAACTTACGTAGATTTTAAAAACTGTAGTACCACTCCCCACGAACACGAGTTTTTCCCCGTGTCAAACTACTTCCTGCACGAGAGCCACTCCGGGTCATCCACGAACCCGTCACCAGACACTCGAATCCATCGCTGTGTACGTGCACCAACGTTCGCCAATGCTCCGGCGTACGCCACCACCTCCGGAAAGCCACAAATCAACATGACTATCGATTCCAATAACCGATTCCAAAACACATAACCAAAATCGAAATCGAGCTTCCAGTACAAACTAGGAACTCGACATCACCGGAAACATCACTTCAAACACTCGATTCCGCTCATGAAAACTGCTACAACTCCAGCAATAGCTTGCCGACCCACCACGTCTCCATTTCCCAGAGTCTTGTTCAACTCGAATCATCAGAGGGAAAACAATGATTAAATTACCCAGCTTATGCAAAACTAGGTTTAGAACCCAAATCAACTCATCTCCACGACCATCAGACGACCCATCACCCATTTTTCCCAACCCCGTCGAACCATCCTCCACCTCCCGTAGAAACCCCGGCTACCAAAATCCCTCTGGCTACGAGAAACCCCACGAAAACCATGTTCCAGACATTACAAGATTTCATACTCAAGACTTGATTAAAATTTTTGATTTTAGTCTTAAAAATCCTACCTTTCTAAATGAATTCGAGATAAAATCCTGGAACAGTAATTTGCAAGTTTAAATTTTTTATAGAATGAAAGACTTCCACTGGCTTTCATTTTTTTTCCCAGTCAAACTTCAAATGTTTAGCTCAAATCCTTTTATTTATTTATTCAGTTTTAGATTATGACTAAGTGAACATTTATTGTCTACAAACTAATCACTATAGATGCTAGAGGATGAGAAAAATGGGAACTTGAAATAATTTAGAACCCTGTAATATGAAAACAGAGAAGACACAAATCCAACCTGACATGCACACATAAATACTTACAGATTCTATACTTTCATTACTCATGCAGACATCATAAACACAGAGATCTCATAAGCAAAATAAATCATCAACTTAAACTTTTAATTTAGACGTTTACTCACCTCAAAATGACTTGAACAGAAAATAGATGAAAGAAATGTTGGTCTGAATTGTCTCTATCAAAACCGAGGCTTGTTTGATTACTTGATGTTTTGAGTTTGAATCATTATGTTTGACATTGCTTCCAAGATTGAGATTTCCAGTTTTAAATTGCTTTGAATATGTTTTTGCTTTGATCTGCTCAAATTTGTGAATTTGTTTACTGATTTGCACTTTCGGATTTTTGTTTACTGCTTTCAGATTTGAAGAAGAAATGAAAATTGAGAGAAAGAAGAATTTGAAACTGATTTCTATATATATATATGTGTGTATATATTTTTTAAATATGTTGTTTAATTTTTATTAATCTTAAATTAAATCAATTGACACTTGTCTAAGAATGCAACATTTGTCACTAGCATGAATTAATTGATTACATTTGTTTAATTATATATATATACTTAATTTACAAGTGTATTTACCTAGAGTTAATAATCGTTTTCTAAAATGGTTTATAAAACTTATATGTATATATTTTTATTAAGTAAAAACATTGTTTTAATTCATATAAGTAAATGTTTTTAAGAAAACAATTATAAAACCAATATATAAAAGAAATAAAATCATATATACTAATTTTTAAATCCAAAATATATTTAAGATATACATCTATTCTTTGAAATTCCATATCAAACCCAAATTCAAATTAAATTTCAAATCGATTTTATATATACATTTATTTAAACAAATACAATTTCAACTTGTATATACTAATTCTATTTAAAATCTATGTATATATATAACACAATTAAAAATATAAATATTTATTTGATCAGATTCATTTGTTCAATCTATAATTCATTATTTCTAATAATTAACCCAGCTAATTATTAATTAATAGAGACTCCAAAATTCAGGTTATCACAGCTTCTTTCTCCTCTATGGAAAAGCGAGAGTCAATAGCTTCAAGGCCAAAGAGTGGATCATTCTGCTCACTTACGGCCTTCGCCTCTTTGATTAGGCGCTTATGGATTGAAATCACGAATTTTTTTTATAGTCATCCATTAATAATAGGCACCTCTCCGTGAATATCTTGAAATAAATTTCATCGAAGAGTGCCTCCACATGGTCCAACTGGCTGTTCAATTCATCACTTTCTGCTTGCAGCTTCTTGGCTTTGGAACTTTCGACGGCTTTTCTGGTGGATAGGGCTTTAACCTTTGCTTAGAGGGAGAACCTCTCGGCCCTCTACTCCACCACAGTCTACTTCAGGTTAGCAATGGCAGGATCCACTTTCTCAACTACCACCCTGAGATCATCCAACCTCTTGGTGAATTTGGCATTGACATTCTTGTAGTCGTCAAAGAGCAACATGGCCTTATCATTGTATTCTTGTTTGGTAGCCTTAATATTGGCGACATGATCTCATTTGAATTACTCCACTTCCTCGGCGTGAGCGGCTTTGAGCTTCTTAGTTTCTTCGGCTTGAGATCATTCCAGATCATCAACCAGCTTCTTGTAATCCAGATCTTTCTAATTCTGCTGCTTCCTTAAATAAAAATCTACACGTTATGTCAATCTTTTTCTTGCTAATCTATTTTCTTGCCTTGATGACCTTAGCGTGGAACTTGAACACGGCCTTTACACAACCCAACCAATGAGTAAGAAGATCAGTCACCTCTACAAAGGAGACAGGAGGTGCCTCAACGAGCTAGTAGGCCAGGGGATCTTTCGGTTGATAAGGTTACTAAAATTCATTAAAATTCGAGTTCAAGGGGTTAGTAATGACGCCAACTCCTTCATGCTCCTTCTCCTTATCTTTCCTTTCGGGGGGTAGAGACCATGGATCTACATTTATCCATCTTCTTCTGCCATTTGGAAGCTTCCGAGCCAAACAAAGGAAAAGTGAAAGGCAAGAGACTTTGAGGGACGGACTAGAGCCCGGGACCTCGATTTACTGCCAAGGGAGTGGGATCTTTTATGAGGACTGTCTTTGTGGGTCCTGGTTTCCTTTGTCCTCAGCCAGATGATAATGGATGGTCTTCTTGGTTATCGACTTTGTTGCCAGTTGCCCAACATTTTCACTCGGACCAAATGATGACACAGCTTGCTTGACATCCTTAGGACGCGCTTTCAACCCCTGCTGCTTCATCTTGGAAAGAAAATTCTCCCTTTTCAAGCTCATGCTACCTGCAATGGAAAATATAACGGACTAGAATTAGAAAAAACGCTTGAAAAGTGTAAGGCTATGACTTGAGCAAGAAATTATGTGAATATCTTTGTTAGAGTGCATAGCGTCCAGACAAACTCATTGGTTCTTCATAGGTCTCCAACTGATGCTATATTTCCTCTATTGACTTGGAATCCCCATAGTTGATCCCAAACTCCGGATCTTAAAGAAAATCAAAAACAGAAATGTTGTTAGGAATGAAAATTCCCTCTTCCCCAAGACCAAAACACGGCGTAAGGCCTCATACGCTTCTAAATTAGGCAGATTATCCTAGCCAACATGCCCAAAAGAATTAGTACGATCCAAAGCGGTATAATCGGCTATCATGAGAATGCTCGCCTGCTTCTCCTATTATCTTTGTGCAGATATTTTCATCATCCATTCCCTTAAAGCCTTGAGCCAGCCGCTTTTACGAGGTTCAATCTTATAGGAATCTAACTCCAACACCTTTAAACTTGTAAGCATAGTAGGAGCAACTCCGTGTGGATCTATAGTCAAGAAGGCATCATAAATGGAAGACTGAGAAAATGGAACTTCGCTCGTCTCATTGGGGCCAAGTATTTTCCTTTCTTATTCTTAGCAGGTTTGTGAGTGGAAGGTGTCCTACCACTCCCAATTGAGCGACCGGTGACCAATAACCCAAGCTTCCTTATATTCTCATTAGTAATAGGAGGAAGAACCTCATGGAATTCCTTTAGGACTTGTTGGAGTCTCCATAATATATCCTCAATTGCTACTCTCACCAGACCTGGCAGAAGGTTTGAAGAAAGAAAAATTAGTATTTAATGTAAAATTTGGCAAAGAGTCGGTGGAAGAAAAGAGACTCACATCCAGAATGCCACTAATGAAAGCATGGAGAGCTATCCTAGATAAAAAAAATACTCGTGCTTGAACATACTATACTTAGAATATAGGTTCTCAACCGGCTTAAACTTGCTCCGCACCTCGAGATAGATAAAAGGAGAACCCTTAAGTTTGCTTTTATAGCATAAAGTAATTTGATATGATGGTGGTAGAGGCATATGGAACTCCCTCATGGAAATGGCATACATGCTAGTAAGGATGGCATACATGTTGGGATGCAACTGGAATGGAGCAATTTTCAAGTACACAAGGATGCCTCCTATCTATTGAGGAAGAGGAGGCGGGGCTCCGGCCATGTAGTGATAACGAAAATAAACCATGTACCCTTTTGTTAGAGCATGTGCCCATTGTTCGGGAGTGGAAAAAAGGATGTCCTCTTTAGGGATGTCGCGACCACAATCAAATTATTGTGTTTAGAACTCAACCCGGATGCCTCAAAATCGATAGGATTAACTAAATGTTCGGACATCCCATATCCAACTACTAGGGAACGATCTGAGCTGGGTTTATTGAAGCGATTCCTTAATGGCATAGGCCTTGGAGGTGCAAAAGAAGAAGGACCCTGATAGAAACTGTCCACGAACTAGTCTTTCGATGGTCCAACATACCTATCTAATATGATAATTTATCTTATATACTAGAGCAAAGGTTGGGAATGTTCATGTTTGCACATGAGCGTATGCACGTATGTTTAAAAAATGATAAGACAATTTTAATTCAAACATTCTGATGCTATTTGAATACTAAGCCAATGTCGCACTCTTCCGAGAAGTGCTTGTTCAAAGTTTAACATAATAGCAAAAAAACATATCCCTTGTGTTCGGCTAAAGCCAACTAGCATAAACCCTAAACCCATGCTTAATAGCCTATGTCTAGACAAAATATGAATTGCTGCCTATAATTTAGAAAATATGAACATGGAGATGGGAGAAGCGATTACTAGATTGGATGGTGATCCCAGTTGGCGATCACAAAGTTTTGAAGGTGGTTTAGGTAGGGATTGGCAATGGCAGCTTGGGGGAGACGAATAGTCTCGAAGAATTCAGAGTGTAGAAAAACGAACAGATGGTTCGATGGGAGGAGCTTTGATGGTTTATATAGGGATGAAGTAATGATCGGTACCAAACCATTAGTATGCATACCAACAGCATGCCAAGCCAACGTAGTGTTGACTGACCATCGGACCGTAAGGACGATGAACTAGGAAATGTTTTGGACTCTACCTTGATAACTAGGCTAATGGCTTGTTTGGATAAACTAAGGAAGCATGCCCTCAGTGATAGATTCAAGAAGCATTAAAGAAAGCCTAACTCATAGTTTATGAATTAAACTTTTGGGCAAGTGTAGTGGGTAGTTTTGCCCATGAGATCGAGATTTAGATAAAAGCTAAGGCAAGATAAGAGAAGTGTCACATGGAAAGAGAAGCAAGGAAAAGAGTAGCATAGGGAAACCCCCATGTTTGGTGGCCTAAGTACCGAATAGGAAATCATGTTCATCACACAAGGTACCAAATAGTAGATCCTATCTGGTGCCCAAGGCACCAGACAAGATCTTCTGTTCAGTGGACTTCCTCACTGAACCAGTGAGGTAACTCTCCGTGTTGAACGAAAGTATGGAGAGGGAACCGAACCAAGAATTTGAAGCAGTAAGAACCTAGGCAACGACATGTCCACGTGTGCTACACCGAACCAGCCAACACCGAACCAAGTTTTTAACCGAACCAAATAGGTAGTATATGGAATGAAATATGCATATATCAGGAAATTAATAATAATATCTTCTACATGGGGAACATTAGATTTTGGAAATTTATACATAGAAACTTAATCATTTTTGGATTAGCCACACCGCCTCTTCACCCCTATAAATATCCAAGCATTTGGCATCCATAGAGACAACTTTTGATGTTTGGGAATTTTATGCTGCAGAAATAACTGAACCGAGTCTCATATCTCTATTTTTAATCATAATCTTTTGTATTTCATCTCAGTATTCCTACAATCTGAATCATAAGAAAAGGAATAAAAATGAATAGTGGATGTAGGCCCGTTACGGCTGAACCACTATAAATTTGTGTATCGTTTACTTTCATAGCATTTACGTTCTATTGAATCTACTATTGATAATTTGATTGGAGATGTTTGTCCATTTTGTGCAAAAAAGCATTGAATTTGTCAAGATTATCTTTAATATAAAACATTTTACTACCAAAAACTTAAAAATAAGATACTTTAGGCTTTTTATCAGAAAATAACTCATAAGGTGTTTTTTTAGTTAACGGTCTGATTAAAATTATATCTAAAATATAACATGCTATAGCAACTACTTCAATCCAAAAAAATTTAGTTACATTACTATCATTTAGCATGATCCTAGAACATTCTTGTGTAATTCTATTTTTTACATTCTACAACTCCATTTTGTTGAGGAGTTATAGGAAAATAAAAGTTATGTATAATCCTTTCTTATTACAAAAGTATCCAAACAATTTGTTTATGAATTCTCCTCCATGATCACTTTGTATCTGTGCAGTTTATGCCCCGCTATTACCCCGCTACAACCCCGCTATATCTCATAGCGGATTTCTACCACTACGATTTTTTCATATAGTCCCAAAATATAGCCTTTTCGCCTTTAATCCCCGCTATTTCCGCTATATCCCGTTATTTCCGCTATATTCCGCTATTTTCGCTATATTTTTTTAATAAAATGAATTGAAAATTTGCATTTATACATCATAAAATTATGAAAATAATTTATTTGATTTAATTTTTTAATATATTTTAAGAAATGAAAATACTGTAATATTCTACCAAATTCAATTATGTTATATAACAGTTTTTCATTTATTTAAAGTATATCCGCACATGTTTTTATTTAAAATTATTTATTTATTATTTATTTATAATTCAATTGAATGATAATTTTTCATTTAATTACCATTTATATATTTGTAAAAACATTAAGTACGAGTTTTATATGCTATTTTAGAGCCATCCTCTATATCCCGCTATATCCTCGTTGTATCCCCGCTATGACTTTTCTCACCTCCACCGCTTTGAATCTACCGGGCGCATTAACTGCACAGCTTTGTATTATTTTAATTTTAATTAACTTCTCGTTTTAAATTCTTTTAGTGAAAATTTTAAAATTTTCGAACGCACCACTTTTATGTTTAAGGAATATTGTCATATATCTTGAAAAATCATCTACTATTACGAAAACATATATATTATGATTTATTGATTGAACTTGTGATGGTCTAAAATGGTCTAAGTTGAGAAGTTCTAAAGGATGTGTGGTCGAAATCATGTCTTCTGATTTAAATGAACTTTTGGGAAGTTTTCCGAGTTAACAAGCATCATGTAGGTTATTGACACTAAAACTCATTTTCGGAAGACTTTTAAGAAGTTCATATCTGACTACTTTGGATAAATGTTTAAAATATAAATGACCAAATCGTTTGTGCCAAATCTAAGGGTCACTAGATTCGACCAAAAGATAGAGATTATCATTGGACGCTTCATACTCAAAATGTAAATATTATGTTTCCTAACTCCTTCAAAAATTATTCTAGAGTCATTAGCCTCAATGTGGAAAATTAATTTTCAAATTAATTTTTAAACCCTTGTCACATAATTGGCCACTATTAAGCAGATTGGTATTATATTCCTAACTAGCAAAACATTAGAAAAAATAGGAGTTTTAGAGTTGCCGACGTTGCTGATACCATTGGCATATCCTTTAGAGTTATCTTCGAAGCTAACTATTTCATCATCTTTGTAAATGATGTTCTTTAAGATCTTCGGATTTCTAGTCATATGTCATGAGCATCCACTATCAAGTATCCATTTATCCATCCTAATTTTGTGATGTATAGTTATCAGGTTGTTTCTTCAATATCTACCATATAACATACCTATTCCTGCAAATCTACTTTATACACTTCCAAATGATTAAGTGAATATTTCAATATTATTAGTTCCTAATCTATTTGAGGGAGCCATAAGGATTTTATAATTTTTTTTCTTCAAAAATGTTAGAAAATGTACCACCAAGGGGTTATGTTACATATTGTTAGTTACTTGATAACTATGGAATGCCTAACTCGAAAGTTTCCTATTTGTTAGTAACAACTAGGTAAAACAGGAAACCTCAGGGTGATGATATTGCACAATTATCTCGACTTGAGAATACCATTACGCTTTAAAATGGATACTCCACTTTGTTTATAGTTGATTCATGGCATGGGGAACATCGAGCAATTACAGTTACGTCTAAGTTGAAACATTAGAAGTGAAATACTATTCAATAGAAAATTCATCTTCTCGATTATATGATTTTTGTATCACGACCAACTGCAACTTAAAGTTGAAAACCCTGACCAAAGTAGTACGGTAAGAATAAATGTTATTATTGAACCTTGGACTTTATACATGGACTAACCGAGTTAAATTTGGATGATATTGGAACTATGATCAAAACCAAATTTCATAAATCCTAAAATGATATAATGTTGAAGAAACTGTGTGTGTGTATATTCGTTAGTAAAAGGTACCGCTTAAGTTGCAAAATTGAATTTTATTAGGAAAGATGCATAAACAATAAATTTGGTCAAATTGTAATACTAGCTAAGGTGAGTGTGAACATTAATACTCGAATCGTTCGATATCAATCGCTAATTGAATTTGCACTAATGAGCCAAACAACCGCACTAGTGAATTTTTCGAAATACTACACGATTTAATTGATTTATAAAATTTTATAAATTAATTAAATTAATAAATATTTATGAAATATTAATTAATTAATTGATTGATGTATTAGATGCTATTAGTAATTTATGCGTGCCATCAGTGATTAATTGAGCGTGCATATAAAAACTATATTTTTAAGTATCAATATATTGTATCGATACTTTTTTAAATGCTATTTAAGTGAAGTTAATTAATAACTAGGTTGGAGTTTTGTATAGGCTTATTTAGCTTAATAAAAGGTCGACATAGAGAGAGAGAGGGACGTAGGTTGTTTGAATCCTAGATTTAATCTAGAACTGGTAAAAAAAATAAAGTAAAAGGATCAGATATTTACTCTGTTAGTACCAATATATTGATTTTGATGGCAACAATCATATAAATATAAGTATAGTGTTTTTCTCAGTTATATAGAGTATTTTGCAAGGTATTATACAAGTTCATACCGTACAGAACAATTGAGTTTGAAAACTGATCAATGAAAAGACTAGAGATCAGGATATTTGAAGGCTCATGAGTTCTAAGACAAATATATAAAGAGTTTAAGAATATAAATCATAGGAAATTAACATTAGAATAAATTGTCAAAGTCCTTGGATAGCAACCATCTGTTCTTTAAATACTCTCTTATCAACTTATTTAATTTATATATATATATATATATATTATATTTATTAAAGTATAATTTACAAATATTTTATAAAGAGTTTTATATACTAAAACTAGAGGGAATCAAGAAAAATGACAAACTTTTAAAAAATTAAGCTAAAGGACGTAAAGTTTTATTTTTGGATGAAGGACAAATGTTATTATAATAAGCATTATATACAACTTTTATACTATACAAAATGCTAGTTTATCTAGCATTATTTTCAGTTTTACACTGTATAAAATGCTAGTTATAACTAGCACTGTCTTTCAGTCTGAAATACAAACTTGTTGTCCTACAATTTAATTTTTTTTCTAAGTTTGTCCTTGTGCATATTTTCCTGTTAAAAATAATTAAAAACCATGTTTAAAAATTCTACAAATTATTAGAATTTTATGAACACCTTAAAAGAATTATTGATTTAAATATTAACAAGGATATGTCGACATACCCTACCTATGTATGTCGACATAGATCGTTGGAGAGATGCCTTTTGTATTTTGAATAGTTGTAATTTTTTGTTGCATCTCTTCGTGAATATGTACATCTCTTCAAACACTATATAAAGGCCTCGGGAGAACAAAATTTTCACTACTTTCTTCTTATTCCAAATTTTCATTATATATTTAATAAAATCCACTTACTATATTCTTTGAATTCACTTAATTCAATTTCTACTTTACTATATTCATTCTCTATAACCTACTTACTGAATTGAAAGTATCTCTCATCAACTCAAAGATCAAAGTCCTATTAAAATTGCTATAGGATATTATATATCCAAAGTACAACTGTTTGTATTTGAAATCAACAACCCTTTATTATTATTTGTTTAGGTGTGCATGTTGCCCATTCAAATCAAGTGGGTTTGCTTGTTACCCGTTCAAATCAAGTGGGTGTACCTGTTGCTTGGTCAAATCAAGTGGGTGATCTCATTGCCCGATTAGATCAAGAAAATCTACCCTAAACTCGTAAATAAGGAGGGTGTATATCATATCCTTGAAATGGAAACTGTATTCTAGTTTGCTTACTACCTATTTAAAGTAGGCATTGGAAAAGAAGTATGTGCATACACTATATAAGACTGGACGTAGGATTGGTTAATTCGAAAAAATATTAAAATTCTTGGTGTCATTCGAATCGGTACATAAAATTTGAGGAGCGTTGCATACTCTGGTCTCAACGGATGTATCGATCTCCTTTCTTAAAACATCTTGACCGGAAATATTTAAAATAATTTTTTATTTTATATTGTGATGATTTTCTCATCATTATAACTCCTTGTAATTATTATCACATAACATATCATTTAAGGATTGTCTATTTAATATACATAAATTAATTATTTAATTAATATATCATAATTAACAAGTATATAATAGAAATAAACACCTTTTCTATAAATAAGATTGGTTACAGTGTTAGATATATGTAACATATTACATAATTACCCCTAGGGAAGACCGGTAACTCTCGTAATCTCCCACTTTCAGTTAGGGTAAATTACGGAATCTTAATTCCATTCCTTCAATCGGTTTTACCAAAATTGATTTAGCCGATCCCTTAGCGAATGGATATGTTATATTGCCTTAAAAGTCTACTTTGTTAATCAACTTTCTTTGATGTTGATAAACTGTCTTTATCATGTGGAACTTTTCAGAATATGTTTCTCGACTTCCAATAAGCTCTAGGTTCTTTTGTGTCTATATCACGACATTGTTATAAAAACAACTCTATAGTATTCTCAACATTTTGATCTATCCATAGCTTAGTTATAAATTTGTGCATACATACACACACATGTACACACACACACACACACATTGCTTTTATTGTTACGCTTACTCAAGGCAATGTACATAGCCTGTTGATTTAAATAGCCACAACCTTTTTTAAGAACATTTCCAAACATAAACTCCTTAGCTAAGGTAAAATATGAATTTAAGACTGGCATACTATGCTCGAATCACTTATGAAGTCCTAATATGAACATTCCATCATAAAGAGTTCGATGTTTCCATAAATGATTCACCTTTATTTTGTAAATTCAAGAGAATACTCTTAACTATTATTTAGTAATCATAAATCAAATTTGATACTCGCTCAATTTATTAAGTACATAAATGAAATACGATATAATACAAAACATAGGATATATGATAATTCCTATTGCTGCTGTATTAGGAATCCATCTTATATGTTCTATATTAAACATTTTAACACGGTGCTTGTATATATCGTTTGGGATAAACCCAACATTCTTTTATATTGATTATAAAAGATGTCATTTCAAATATTGAGGATTAAAGAACTAAACTAAAACTAATTTTAACATGAGTACATCATTAATGATCGGTAATTTTTTATTTACTTATATTTATAGAAATATCTAAGTACATTTTAATATTATTTCTTACAGACACACGCTTCCTCCACATTTTAACTGAAAATCAAACTATTTAATTTCTCTATCAAAATACTTGCTCAATTATGATGTTTATTAAATGATACTTTCGTATCAATTCTTATATCATATCTCAAACCCACAAACTCATTTATCGCTGTAGACACCGTGCCAGTCGGAAGTGGGTGAATTAGGTAGATTTCAACAAGTTTTCCTACTTTGGATCTATTGGGCCTATGAATTTTATTTTAGATCCAACCAAATAAAGTTTAAATAGAATCTTATTTTACTTAACTTTATTTAAAAAGTTTTTAAATATTTATATTTTAGTCAAAATGAGATGTTTAAATAAAATAATGTATATCAAGTATACTCTTGTTTGTAAATGTGAGTAACAACTGCATGTTAAAAATAATTTAGAGCACGAAACTCTTGGTTTCTCTCTCTTAATTTATATAGTTAACTAAGAGAAGATTTTGTTTTATTTTAGAGAGATAAACCTTTCATCTCTTCCTCTTTAATTAAATTGATTGACTTATTAAATGACATTTAAAACCAAATTTATGCTGAGCATAGATCATGAGTATACTCAAACATACCCAGTGTAAAATGTGTAAGTGCGATATGAAAAAAGGTGTACATAGTTAATAGAGGAAATTAGGGAGAATGACAAACTGTTAAAAAAACTAGAATAAAGGACACCAAGTTTCTTTTTTGGGCTGAAGGACAAGTTTTGAAAACAAATTAGGTTGAAGGACATTATATTTAGTTTTTACACAAAATATGCTAGCTATAACTAGCATTATATTCAGTTTTACACTATACAAATGCTAGCTATAATCTGCATCATCCTTCAGCTTAATTTATTTTTAAAGTTTATCATTCAGCCTAAAAATGAAACTTATCGTCCTTTTGTATAAAAAAAATTCAAAGTTTGTCCTTGTGCCTGTTTTTCACTAGTTAATATATACATATATAGACGTTGGGGTTTTCATCTACGACGTATATATTGCCAATTTATATGTGCAACAGTTGTCACAAAATAATTTAAACTTATATTGAAATGTTTATATATACATGTATCAAAATTGACTTATATATAAATGAAATAAATAATTTAATGTTTGAATAGATTTGAAACTAAAGGTCCAACTGAATAAGTAGTGAAGCATTTAAGCTAAAAGAAATTGTAAAAGATGTTTAAATGATAATTAAGGAGACTGAAAGATGAAAACCATTTAGCCTTTTTTTTAATCTCTTCTTGACTTTTATTCAAAACATTTAAACTTATATTTGAATATATGTATACATATCAAAATTAATTTACATATAAAATAAAATAAACTAGTTAAACTATTTGAATAGATTTGACCAAGTCAATAAAATACAAATTTAAAATCCAAAACATCTAATGTTGCTAAGTAAATAAATTTGTGTATCAAATTTAAAACAATAAAGTAGTTAAACGTACTTATCATATGCAAAATTAATATATATATATATATATATATCTTGTGTGTGTTTGTTTGTATAAATATAATTTTGTAACATAAAAGTAGCCTATACAATATCATCATTATTTTAAAAGCAACTATATAAACATTACATTGTGTATGAAATATACATACAATAGTAAAGTTGTCAAAGTTTAATATATATATATATATATATATGTGCATATATATGTATGTATATATATATGTGCATATATATGTATGTATGACATATTATGTGTGAAATATATTTCAGATATATATATATATATATATATATATGCAGATTCAAATGGTTATAGGTGACAATATTTGTACATATAAAATCATTATAAAGTATAAGGGATAATCTACATGAGATAAGATAATTACTATAAAAATAGCCTACGAAACACATACTGAATGACAATATCTCCTCAAATCGCTAAATTCCACACCCAATCCTTGTAAGAGATGGATGAACCACTTATATTTCATTATTTTTATGTTTGCATTTGATTCGAAGTTGAAATTTTATGAAAAATTTATTTTATTTTCTACTAGCAAGGTTAGGAGGAGAGAAGAGAAAAAAATGAATGAGAAAGAATGAACTATCTGTAGAAATGAACTAGTCGCTTTGTTTTAATTGAAAAAAATGAAACATTTCACATTCTTTAATTAAAATTTCCCTGATTAATTTCCGTGTTTATCTCCCTCTCCCCACCCCTCTCCCTTCACATGATATGGCTGAAATTGCATGACATTAAGTAACAAAATTTCCAACAATCACTTCGTGCAATTATCTTTTATATAAACCCATTTAAAATTACACTGATATCTTAAATCGATGTGCTCGAATATAATTTTGGTAAATGCATTTACATAATTACAAACAATGCCCAACATAATGTAAATCATGTAAATCAAATAATAATATTTCTTAAATAATTATTAATTTAATTAATTTAAAACGTTTTATAAATTTATTAAATATTGATGTTTTTTCGAAGAATTCATCCTTATTGTTGTGAGGCTCAAAGGTGTATCAATAATTAATATCGAACAATTCTAATATTAATGTTCACAAGTCACCTTAGCTAGTGGTATGGTATTTTGGCTGAATTTATCATTTACATATCTTTTTGGAAAATCCGGTTTTACTTATTATAAGCGGTACCAGGTGGTAACAATTATTTACATCAGTTCTTTTCGTCAAAACTATATCACATTAGGACATATAGAATTTGGTATTGGTCAAAACTCTAACATCATCCACATTCAACTTCGTAATTCCAAACATAAAATCCTTAGTTCAATAATAACGCTTATTATTAACCGTACTACTCTAGCCGAAACTTTGATTTTGAGTTGACTATAGTTGACCGTGATACTAACCCCATATAATTGAGGAGGCGAATTCTCTATTGAATAGTGTTTCACTTCCAATGCTGCAATTCAGACCCAAATATAGTCATTCGATGTACGACATGCCACGATTTAACCGTAATCAAAGTAAAATGTCTACATTGAAGTTCCATAGTATTCTCAAGTCGATGGAATTGTGTAACATCGTCACTTTGAGATTGTTTGTTTGACCTTAGTTATATACCCAACACAGAACTCTCAAGCGAATCATTCCATAGTTATCTAATAACTATCAGTATGTAACCTCTTGGTGCCCTAACAGCCATGTGAAATACACTGTCCAATATTTGGAGAGTGTTACACATCTAGTCTCAATAGATGAATCGATATTCTATGTTGAAACATCTTGACTAGGAATATTTAAAACAATATGTTATTTTGTAATTACATCACATAACATGTCATTTAATAATTTTCCATCTTATACTTCAAATTAATTATTAATTACTTATTTCACTATATAATAAGTATATGATTGAAAGAAGAACGGTTTTATTTTGTATAAGATTGGTCGCAAAGTTTGATGTATGTAAAAATTACATAATTATCCCTAGGGAATACCCTAATTCTATCAATCTCCTAGTTGCACTTGGGGTTAATTATGGAGTCAAATTCCAATTTTTTTGATAGTTTCCTCAAAAACCAATTGTGTCAATCCATTAGTGAATGGACATACTATTTTTCTTTAACCATCTTCTCTATTAATTAACTCTCCCCAATACTAATAAACTATCTTTATCATATGGAACTATTTGAAGTATGTTCCTCGAATTCTAGTGAGCTCTAGGTTCTTTTACGAACTATATTGCAACATTCTTATCATATAACAATGTCATGGGATACTCAACTTTTGAAATCATCCCTAGCTCAGTTATATATTTGTACCTTTATTTATATTGCTTACATTGCAGTAGCCATTAATTGAATCAGCCACTACTTATTGTTGGGAACATTTCTAACTTAAAGTTCTTAACTAGAGTTTGAAGATGAATTTAAAGATTGACATACTATACACTATATCACTAACAATGTTCAAGTCTATACACTCCTTCATAAGTAGTTCGTTGTTTCTACAAATAATCCTATAATATTTCATAAATATTTGATAACACTCCAAAATTTTATTTAGTGGTATTAGGTTGGATTTAATATTTGTTTCATGCATCAAATACATTAGTAAAATACGAAAGTGTAGACAATACAACATGTATGATAATTTCTATTGCAGTGCATAAAGAATCCATCTTACATATTTCATATTAAACATTTTAATAAGATGTCTTTGTATATCATTTAGGACATTCCCAACACCCTTTATACTTATTATAAAAGATATAACTTACAAATCCAATACCAAGTATTAAACAACTAAACTATTAATTATTTAAACATAAGTACATCATTAATCATCAGTAATATATTGTTTACACATAATCTAGAAATATCTATACACGTTTTAGTGGTTCTTTCTTATGGACATATGTTTTAGAATAGACTCTTAGCACATAACAACCAAAGTATTTTCAGATATGATTCAAGAAATGATAGGAATGTATCATTCTATAAGCATTAAAATTGAATAAGTATTTTGATAGGACTATCAAATAGTTTGATTTTTTGTCAAAATGCTGAGGAAGCGTGTGTCCATAAGCACGAACATTAAAGGGTACATAGATATTTCTAAAATTATAAGTAAACAATATACTGCTGATTGTTAATGAAGTACTTATGTTAAAATCAGTAATAGTTTGGTTGTTTAACACTCGACATTAGGTATGTAATTATATCTTTTATAATAAGTGTAACGAATGTTGGGAATGTCTAAACATTATGCGATGACACCACGTTAAAATGTTTAAAATGGAACATGTAAGATGGATTCCTTCTCTATTGACAAAAGGAATTATCACACATGTTGTATTATCTACAATATTGTATCTTGCTTATGTATTTCATGCATGAAGCAGATATCAAATCCAAATTAAGATCACTAAATAGTAGTTTAGATTATTCTCGAGTATTTAGAAAATACTAGAGAATTACTTATATAAACAATGAACTCCTAATGAAGGAGAGTTTAGACTTGAACTTCGTAAGTGCTATCGAGTATAATATGTTAATATTAAATTCATGTCCATACTTAAATTAAGAAACTTTAAGCTTGTCTAGTTTGCCGGACTCAAACTTCTTATATTCTTAATTTTTGTAGCATAGGCTATTTTCCTATCTCCTGGTCTATAAGCTTGTTTAGTTTTTATTAGTTGTCGATGAATTTGCCTCACACCTGCGTTATAATTGTAAAGTGGAATGACCACTATAAAACTAGCTTGCCGGTATAAAATAAAATTCATTATTTTATCTGCAAAAATAAGAAACTTTCAGTTGGAATTATTCTAGACAATAAATGACAATAATTCTACCAAAGGCCGCTACAATATAAGAAGTATAAATAAATGCACAAACTAAGAACTAAGCTAAGGGTGATTTCAGATGTTGAAAATCCATGATTTTGTCATATAATAACTATGCCACGATATGGTACGTAAGCTCACTAAAAGTCAAGCGAAATATCCAAATAGTTCCATATGATAAATGCTATTTATTAGCATCAGAGAGAGTTGATAGACAGAGTGGATAATTAAAACAATATAGCATACCTGATTGTTTTAATTTTGAGAAAACCAATCGATGATGTTGGAATAAGATTTCATAATTAACCCCAATTGCAAGTGGGAGATTAATATACTTATGTGTACGCTCTAAGGGCAATTATGTAATTTATTACACATATCCAACCCGATAACCAATCTTGTCCAAAATAAAATGTGTTTTCTTTCTATTATATATTTGATAGAACGTATTATATTAATTATTTATTTAATTGTAAGTATATTTAATATACAAATACATAAATGATATGTTTTGTGATAGTAGTTACAATGTTGTAGCTATGAGTGATTTATCGCAATAAAATAAACAAAGCATTTCAAATATTCCTAGCCAAGATGTGTCGAGATAAGATATCGAAACATCTATTCAAACTAGCGTACGTAACTCTCTCTAAATGTTGGAAAGTTTATTACTCATGGCTGATGGAGGCACGAAGTGGTATGTATTGATGGTTATTGGACAACTTTGGAATGACTCGCTCGATAGTTTTCTATTGATTTATAAAACTAAGGTCAAACAGAGAATATCGATGTCATAATTTTACACAACTCCCTCGACTTAAAAGTATCATCGAGCTTCAATATGGAAACACTGCTTTGATTATAGTTAAATTGTGACATGACTTCCATTGAACGACTACACTTGGATCAAGTGAAAGCGTTGAAAGTGAAGAACCATTCAACAAAGGATTTGTCTTCTTACTTATATAGGGTTAGTATCATGGGATCAACTTAATTTAACTCCATGTAGTTGTAACGAACCACCTTTCTTACTCTGAAAGACGAGTCATTAAGGTAGAAGAAAAATAAATATACGAATAAACTTCGCAATCACAGAATCTAACAGCGGAACGAAACAACATATATTAGTCAACATAAGATTTTACAGCGATACTTCCATAATAGTACGTTAGAGTCATAATAGTACAAGTTCCAAACAGGATAGTTATAACTACCCATCCTTACATCACTAATACAAAATACATACATATACACATAGCGAAATAAGATAGTAGTTAGCCAACTGCTCTAGCTCCTCCAAAATGCAATCATGAGAATTCTGGATCACTTGCCTACTCATAAACATTTGAGTAACCAAGAGTTTTAGGGAAAGAAAATAAAACTCTGGGTCAGACATGGGTCTGGTGTGAGTAAACTCGAACAACTGAAATATTACCTTAAAAAACACTTTTTAAAATCAAAGGTACCTCGTAAAACCACGTCGCACATAAACACGGACGGGTTTTTACCTTATGATAACCAAAAGTATTTTTACGGAAAATCCAGTGATATTATCATAATGTCTAGGGTTTTCAAGTAAATAATTAACATAGCCAAAAAAATTACATTAATTAAATTCCAGTGTAATAGGTATACAACTAAGACGAAGGCTCTTATTGGAAAATGGATTCCATACAATGACCGGGCTACTGGGTACCGCCCATCATTGTGCATTTCAAGATAAAATAACACGCGGACCTCGCTTGAAACCCCTGCCAACACAAGACTGGCCTACCCCTTGCTGGATAGTATCGAATAGGATCACCCCTCGGTTGATCAGCAACCATACCGAAGCATACATGAGTTAATTGTAAGGATTCTAGAAAGGGGTAACCTTACCCTAATCGGAGCGACCCACTTAGCTTTGTTGCATCTCCCATGTTTCAGTTATTTCTAGTTGATGAGGCCTGAGGCTACATTTACCTTTTTTATAGCATTTCCACTTGGAATGCTAACATTGCCTTCCAGATGTAAAGATCCCATTTTTAAGCCAAATCTAATTTATTGATTGATATAATTTTTAGAATTAATTTGTGAATTAGACTGTGAATTAATTTGAATTTTTCCAAAACAAATCAGATATGTGTTTGTTTTATATCTATATTTAAATAGATTGTAAATAGAATTTGAATTTGAAATTCAAAAATAAATATTTAAAAATAAAATGGATTTAAATACTCTATATTTTAAAAATTTATAAAAGTTTGTTTCCTAATTTTAATATATGTATGTATGTATGTATGTATGTATGTACGTATGTATGTATGTATGTATGTACATTGTGATTGGGAAGTTATGTTTTGAATTAAATATAATAATTTTTAAAAGCTAATTAAGGGTTAAATTATAATATATACATGTGTTTGTTTATTAATGAATAATTAGTTTTAAAACCATTTTCTTAAGGTTATATAAATATAAAAAGGAAATGCATTAATTAAAAATAGAAAATATTAAAAATAAGGTATATATAAAGATAAATTGAAAATATTATATAAAATTATATAAAATTATTAAAATATTTAATAACATTTAAGTACAAGTGTAAGATAATTAGATACATGAATTAACAAGTGTAAACCATATAGCATGTAAATGAACAAATGTAAGATAAATACATCATGAAATAAACAAGTGTCATTAGTTTCTCTTATTTTTAAAATAATAAATAAATTGAAAACAATGCTATATATATATATGCATACAACTATACTCCTACTTCCATTTTCTTTCATTCAAAACTTATATACTCAAACTTTTCAAACCTGAGAAAGAAAATTCAAAACCAGAAAAGAATCAAGAATCAAAACATACAAACCTGAAGCAAATCCGATCAAGGAAGCAAACTAAAACAAATCTTCAAACCTGAAGCCAAGATCATCTCAAACTTAAAAGCAACTAAGTTCAAATCAAAGTAAGATTATTTTCCAACTTTCAAAAATCAAGCTTTCAATTCCAGATTTTCATAGTTCAACTCAACTCAGACAAATCAAGTTTCAAATCAAAATCGACTTCCAGACTTTCAAATTCAAGTTCCAGTTTTCAAGTTAAAATCATTTCCAGGTTTTCAAGCCTTCTCTGTTCCATGCGAGTAAACCACTTTTTATAAAAAGCTTAAAACTCTTTGAATCTAGATTTCATGTGATTAATACTTAAAGTATTTTGTATAGATGCCTACATGTCTGTATATATATATATATATATTGTTGTGCATGTCTGTGTATATGAATGTGTTAAGCCCTGTTCTTAAGTTACAGGTTCATCTCAATCAAAACAAATCAATATCCTTTTATCTAAACAATTTCTGGCTAGGATTTCTAAATAAAAAGTGATTATAAGGATGCAACGTCATATTTAAAAATGTTTCCAAATTTATATATTGAGAAATCATTTTGAAAAATAGGATATTACGGTGATGATCAATTAAAGTCAGAAAATAAATTATCTAAATTTCATGTTTTGAATATGTAATCTGATTCGTATTTGAAATTTATGAATTTTGACATTAAAATCATGGTTTTTAAGTTTGGATTTGTTGAGTTCTTGCGAGACGAACGGAAAGCAAGTTTTTGTCAAATTATGGCGATCAAGTGGATTTTGGACTTCGGGGTTGAGGCTGGAGCTTGCTGGTAGGTCGAGGATTAAAGGAAAAATGGTAGCTAAGTTTCTCATAGGTCGTGGAGGCCGAAAGTGGAGATGTAAGGTTTAACGATCAGGTTTGGACGATGATGTTTGAGAGTTGATTTCGACGACGTGGATGCATCGTGATCGATCACAAGTGGGGGGAAAGTGAGGGGAGACTCAGGCGCGTCTTCAGGTGCGACGGCGACGATACTGGTGGTCGGAGGTAGGCGCTACGTGGTGATTCTTTGAAAATCAAATTTGTTCCAGTAGGTCTCGGGTTATTCAATTTTGATTTCATGATCGATAATAAGTTTTGAGGTGTCAGACCGATAGTGACGATGGGCATTGACTTGTTGATGGTCGCGGCGCTGGTCAGAGATGACCAGAATCCGTGTGCATGTGCACATGTGTCAGTGGGTTGTTTTATTGGCATTTGGTTTGAGAAGATGAAGTAGGATCGAAGTTAATCTCGAGAATGTGTCTTGTTGGCTCGAAGATGCTCGCGAGTATTTAAACTGTATAACAGTTTTTAAATTAAAACTAAAACAAAGTTTAAAAAAGGAAAGGGGCTCGGGGTTGAACTCGGGAATTTGGCAAGTTGGCTCAAGTGATTGTTCGGGGATTTTTGCTATGGGCTCATGTTCCTTTTGTTTTAATCAAGTTTTATAAAAAAAACAAAAGAAATAAATATGTTTCAAAGAAAATATTGACCAACTTTCAAAGCAAGATATTGATCAGGTTTTTCAAGCAGGTTTCAAAGATTAAAATGGAATTTTTTTCAATGTTTTTAAGATTAATTTTTTTGAATTATATATTGGGCAATTAATAAATGTGGTTCCTAAGTGTTTTCAAATGGAATTTAATAGTGTAATTAAAGTAATTTAGATAAATGTTAAAGTCTCAAGTGATTTTGTATTATTAATTTCAAGTATTTAATTTAATGAAGATTTAAATGATGTAATTAAGTAATTGATTAACATAAATGGTTTATCTTAATTAATTAAGGTATTAATAATTAAAGGTTAATTTATAATTAATTAAGGTTAAATAATTAATAATTTATGTAATTGATTAAAAATAATTAATTAATTATAGATTAATTAATTAATGAAAGTAATCAAAGGATAATTACTTAATGTAATTAATCAGTGATTAATTAATGTAAGTAATTAAGAGATAATTAATTACTTAAAAGATAATTACCTCATGAAATAATTAAAGGATAATTAAATAATTAAAGGTTGATTGTTTAATAATTAAAGGTTAATTAATTGATTAATTAGATGTTAATTAATTTATGATTAAAGGTTAGTTAATTAATAATTAAGGGTTAATTAATTTATGTAATTAGTTAAGGATTAATTAATTAATGTAATTAACATAAGGTTAATTAATTTATACGATTAATTAAGGGATAATTAATTAATGTAAGTAATTGAGGATAATTACTTAAGATGGATAATTAAGGTTGGTTAATTAGTTTCATTGATTAATTTATATAATAACCAATGGTTTGAAATTAATGTTAATTAAGCAGGGATAAGTAATTTATTCATAAGTAATTAATTTATTTTTAGAAATTATGTAATTGATTAATCTTGTTTATGGATGATTGGATTACATTGAATGCCTTGAATTGTTTGATATCTTTGATGTGTGATGTTCTGTGATATGAATTGCTTTTGATTGAGTTGTGATTAAGTTATTTATCTGTGATAAATTAACATGTTTATCTGTGAATGAAGATAAGCGTTAAAGGGTTATACCGCCTATTGATATTATTGTGTTTGGATTTATAATGGTTGTGGATGTTGCCTGCAAAACCCCTAGACAACACAAACACACGTATAAATATGGATTTCACGGGAAATTGGTTAAGTCACGGGTATTTTGAATTTAATATTATTTTATTCAAATGGTGAAAATTTTAAAAGATGAATTTTGAATCCAAAATGTCTTGGAAGTGATATTGGGTTAAATATGAAAAAACTTTTGAAAAGGGAAGTTTTGAAATTAAAAACTATTTTATATATTTATTTAATTTGAAATTTTGGAGATTATGGTTTAAAAGGGGTTATACTGGTCATATAATGTATATATATGGATTTTAAACCATTTTTAAAGCATTTTAAATAAATTATTTTGGGAATTTAAATTTAACTCAAATAGAGCTTGCCGAGAGTACGGCAGTTCACTGATTTTCCGATTTATACTTTAAAAGACTATAACTTGAGCAAATTTAATCAGATTTTCCCGAAATGAAAGACCTTTGTTTTCGAATGATAATAACTTTCATATAAAGAAAGTATTTCCAAATTTTGTTGAAAAGATTTTGAGTTACGAATAAATCAAATTTGAAATGGAAATAGTTTTGAAAGTTATGAATGAATCCTTGCTAAAGATTTGGTAAACCTTGTTTCAAATTGAAAAGGATCTTACAGATGGATTTTTTGTTTAAAATATTTCAAATGGAAATTTGTTTAAAACCATTCAGAAAGAAAGGTTTTGGGAAATAAGTTATGACTTAACTAAGATCCGAATGTATCCATATGTTTTAAAATAAGCGCTCATTATTCGGATTAGCCGGGGGAGGACATCAAGTCATAAAACCCATTCCGAGTAATGATACGACGAAATGTGATAGCATTTGAAGATGGTAGTTGAAGACCGAGTATTTTCGAAAATGAAAGGATTACCTATGGAATGTCTCTGCACCAAGTGGCCTCGGTATAGAGATTTATATTACCCTATGTGATGGGGAGTTCGGACGTGATTATGGAATATCCGGATTTGCAAGGACTTCTATTGAAGTGCCTTCGGTTCCATTCAGACCCAGGATAGACTTGTATAAATGTATGTCTGACGTTACACTTTGAGATATAAAGCTGGTTTCTACCAAATACATTTCTGTTTGGTGGCGGAGAATTTATTCTCTTAGCTTAACACCCTTCTCTGAGACGCACGAGCCCATAAGTTATGTAGTTGATGGTTACTAGTCATATACTCCCAATTTGGTAATGTGGCATGCTAAGTGCTGATCATTGGTTGATCGAAACATGGCTTTTGTGAAATGAGTAGCTTTGTGGGACGAGACTTCATCAAACCTCACACCCCGAAAATGGTCTAAACAGGAAGGATGCAGCAAGGTTACGGGCGTCGCGCCCCTTAGGGTATATGCATTTCCTTGTAGATAAAAAGTGGTAGCATGGTAAGGAGACCGGATATTTTACTTATGTGGTTGTTGGAATTTGTTGGAATCCCAGGATAAAGGTCGATGACGACTGGGGGATGGTATACTCATGACAGTTAGTTACCTAGTTATAGAGGTAACCCGGCCTTGTGTTGGCAGAGATCCGGTTAGGTTCTCGGGGCGTCCTTCCAGAGATGTACCCATTCGAAAAGGAAGTTCGTTAGCCTTGACCATTTGTTGGAAATCCAATCACCCAATACGAGCCCTGTATGGTTTTTAGTTGTATAACCTGCCACCTCAGGTGGTAGTTATAGTAGGCATAATATAATGGTACCTATGCTGGCTAAGATTAATATTATACTTTCGAAATGTTTTCCACACTATGCACTAATAATAATATCAAAAGGATTTTTGCATATCAAGCATGTTTGACTATCATAAGGAGAAATCTCCCTCAAGTGTGCGATTGCATTGTGCATGTGCTGGGAGACCTTATGATAGTTTCATTTTCCAAAAAGCATAACGGATTTTTTTAATTTCTTTTTGTTTGTTTTTATACAAATAACTATTTTTTTTGCTCACATCAGTCGCATGACTGCCCCGGAGTTTATTGTTTCCTTTCTAAACTCTAGGTGCCCACAATTATCCACAGGGGTAGCCTAGAATCAGGTTATCAAATAGTCAGATAATAGGTGTAGATTTTGAAAATCATTGAAGTCTGTGGAGTTGGGATCGCATTCGCTATACTGCAGCATTATAGATTTTGGTTCTTAGCTTTTGGTTTGAAGATCTTTGGAGCTTTGAATTGAAGATAAAGTGTTGAATTCTATCTTTCTCTCTCTCTTAGAGCTGTGTTGAAGATTTATTTCCGCTATTGTTGCTCTTGTTCCCAGTTCTGTTGTTTCTTTTCCACTGTTGCATATTTTCTCTGAATACTATATTCATGTTATATCAATTGTTGTGTATCAATAGAATTCTTCTTTGTTTCCGCTGTGTTGTTTTCACCTAATGTGTTATAAGCTCCGGCGAACCAGACTCAATGTTTGAATCTCCGGCATTCGAATACAAGTGATGTATTGGGTGCCATTTTTCGAAGGTCGAGTCTGGGTCGTTTCAAGTGGTATCAGAGCTAAAGGTTGTGTAAGAACTTTAGCTTTGGAGTATAACTCATTAGATGACTCATTAGAGATAGGGTTACAAATGCCCTAGAATGAGTATCCCTAAGATATCTTGTCCGTATGCCTAAGTTAATCTCGTGCGAGAAGAGGACGAGGTAGGGAGTACCACTACAAATTGTCGATACCCTGTAACAACAAGAAACAACTTTTCCTATTAACCTTCTTTGATCGTCATCTACTTTCAATTCTTTGATGGCTTACTGGTAGCTCCAAAGAAGCTTTGATATGGTGGGCGACCATTACTTTGGCCAAATCGGAAAAATAAGTTCACATGGGGAAGATTCAGACAAGTATTTGAGCAGCGTTATATACCCTTCGTTAGTATTTCCAAGATGTATCAAGAAATTACCTTACTTCTTACCTAATTTTCTTATTTATGATAAAATTGTTAGAACTCTATTCGAAACTGGAGCCATGCATAGTTTTATTTTCCAACAAACCATAGAAGAATTAAATCTTAAACTCGAATTAGTAAACGGATGTATTTATGTGAAGAATCTTGTAGAAGGCCTTGCGAATCCTTGTTTACGTTGTAGAAAGGTTCCTATTTCGTGTTCTCATCATCAGTTCCCTATCAACCTTTTTGTTTTTGACTTTAATGAATTTGGAATTTTAATTGTAATAAATTGGTTAACAAAATATGAAGCTAAATTAGATTGTATCAATAAAACATTTTCGGTCAAAACCAAACTTGAAAATTTTGTTGTGATTTCTTGTAAGGATCGAAGTTTGAAAAGGGACAAGCTAGTGTATACTTTAGGGTATTTCGACCTGTAGCATGGGCTAGGTCCATCTTGGAAAAGAACCGAGCACCATTAGATTAGCCCAAGGATTCCATCAGCTGAGAATTTGGAAGATTGTATCCATTTGTCTATTTCTTGGGGTCCCGATGCATTCTACGAATGGTTAGTTATTCCCTTCGAACTAACCAATGCCCCTGCAAATTTCGTAGAGTATTGAATAAGCTTGTTCTTGTATTTATTAATGATATTCTGATTTGGTAAGCCAAATATAGAATAGATATTTTAACTTGATCTGGTGAGTCATTTCTCTATCTTTTTATGTGTTCATCTGTTCTTTGTTATCTCCCTATCTAGCAAATTTCGAGGACGAAATTTTTCTTAAGGGGGAATCTATAACGATCCCATTTTTAAGCCAAATCTAATTTGGTGATTAATATAATTTTTAGAATTAATTTGTGAATTAAACTGTGAATTAATTTGAATATTTCCAAAACAAATCAGATATGTGTTTGTTTTATATCTATATTTAAATAGATTGTAAATAGAATTTGAATTTGAAATTCAAAAATAGATATTTAAAAATAAATTATATTTAAATACTCTATGTTTTAAAAATTTATAAAAATTTGTTTCCTAATTTTAATATATATATATATATATATATATATATATATATATGTATGTATATACATTGTGATTGGGAAGTTATGTTTTGAATTAAATATAATAATTTTTAAAAGCTAATTAAGTGTTAAATTGTAATATATACATGTGTTTATTTATTAATGAATAATTAGTTTTAAAATCATTTTCTTAAGGTTATATAAATATAAAAAGGAAATGCATTAGTTAAAAATAGAAAATATTAAAAATAAGGTATATAAATAAAGGTAAATTGAAAATATAATATAAAAATTATATAAATTATTAAAAATATTTAGTAACATGAAAGTACAAGTGTAATATAATTAGATACATGCATTAGCAAGTGTAAACCATATAGCATGTAATTGAACAAATGTAAAATAAATACATCATGAAATAAACAAGTGTCATTAGTCTCTCTTATTTTTAAAATAATAAATAAATTGAAAACAAGGCTATAGATATACATACAACTATATTCCTACTTCCATTTTCTTTCATTCAAAACTTATATACTCAAACTTTTCAAACCAGAAAAGAATCAAAAATCAAAACATACAAACCTGAAGCAAATCAGATCAAGCAAGCAAACTCAAGCAAATCTTCAAACCTGAAGCAAGATCATCTGAAACTTAGAAGCAACTAAGTTCAGATCAAAGCAAGATTATTTTCCGACTTTCAGAAATCAAGCTTGCAATTCCAGATTTTCATAGTTCAACTCAACTCAGATAAATCAAGTTTCAGATCAAAATCTACTTCCAGATTTTAAATTCAAGTTCCAGTTTTCAAGTTAAAATCATTTGCAGGTTTTCAAGCCTTCTTTGTTCCATGTGAGTAAACCACTTTTTATAAAAAGCTTAAAACTGTTTGAATCTGGATTTCATGTGATTAATACTTAAAGTATGTTGTATAGATCATGCATGCCTCCGTGTGTGTGTGTGTGTCTGTGTGTGTGTATGTGTGTATGTATGTATACACACACACATATATATATATATATATATATATATATTTGTGCACGTCTACGTATATGAATATGTTAAGTCATGTTCTTAAGTTACAGGTTCATCTCAATCAAAATAAATCAATATCCCTTTATCTAAACAATTTCTGGCTAGAATTTCTAAAGAAAAAGTGATTATAAGAATGCAATGTCATATTTAAAAATGTTTCCAAATGTATATATTGAGAAATCATTTCGAAAAATAGGATATTACAGTGACGATCAATTATAGTCAGAAAATAAATTATCAAAATTTCATGTTTTGAATATGTAACCTGATTCATATTTTAAATTTATGAATTTTGATATTAAAATCATGCTTTCTAAGTTTGGATTTGTTGAGTTCTTGCGAGATGAACGGAAAGCGAGTTTTTGTCAAATTATGGCGATCAAGTGGAATTTGGACTTTGGGGTTGAGGATGGAGCTTGTTAGTAGGTTGGGGATTAAGGGAAAAATGGTAGCTAAGTTTCTCATAGGTCGTGGTGGCCGAAAAATGGAGATGTAGGGTTTAACAACTAGGTTTGTTCGATGATGTTTGAGAGTCGATTTCGACGACGTGGATGCATCGTGATCAATCGCAGGTGGGTGAAAAGTGAGGGGAGACTCAGGCGCGTCTTCAGGTGCGACGATGACGATACTGGTGGTCGAAAGTAGGCGCTACGTGGTGATTCTTTGAAAATCAGATTTGTTCTAGTAGGTCTTGGGTTATTCGACTTCGATTTCATAATCGATACTAAGTTTCGAGGTGTCAGACCGATAGTGACGATGGGCGATGACTTGTTGATGGTCGCGGCGCTAGTCGAAGATGACCAGAATTCGTGTGCACGTGCACATGTATCAATGGGTTGTTTTGTTGGCTGTTGGTTTGAGATGAGGAAGCAGGCTCGAAGTTGATCTCGGGAATGTGGCTTGTTAGCTCGAAGATGCTCGCGGGTATTTAAACTGTATAACAGGTTTTTAAATTAAAACTAAAAAAAAGTTTAGAAAAAAAAAAGAAAAGGGAAAGGGGCTCGGTATTGAACTCGGGAATTTGGCAAGTTGGCTCGAGTGATTGTTTGGGGAGTTTTGCTACAGGCTCGGGTTCCTTTTGTTTTAATCAAGTTTTATTAAAATTCAAAAGAAATAAATATGTTTCAAAGAAAATATTGACCATGTTTCAAAGCAAGATATTAATCAAGTTTTTCAAGCAATTTTCAAAGATTAAAATGTAAATTTTTTTTAATGTTTTTAAGATTAATTATTTTGAATTATACATTAGGCAATTAATAAATGTAATTACTAAGTGTTTTCAAATGGAATTTAATAGTGTAATTAAAGTAATTTAGATAAGTGTTAAAGTCTCAAGTGATTTTGTATTATTAATTTGAAGTATTTAATTTAATGATGATTTAAGTGATGTAATTAAGTAATTGATTAATATATATGGTTTATCTTAATTAATTAAGGTTTTAATAATTAAAGGTTAATTCATAATTAATTAATGTTAATTAATTAATAATTTAAGTAATTGATTAAGAATAATTAATTAATTATAGATTAATTAATTAATGAAAGTAATCAAAGGATAATGACTTAATGTAATTAATCAGTGATTAATTAATGTAAGTAATTAAGAGATAATTAATTACTTAAAAGATAATTACTTAATGAAAATAATTAAAGGATAATTAAAGGTTAGTTATTTAATAATTAAAGGTTAAATATTTGATTAATTAAAGGTTAATTAATTTATGATTAAAGGTTAGTTAATTAATAATTAAGGGTTAATTAATTTTTGTAATTAATTAAGGGTTAAATAATGATGTAATTAACTTAAGGTTAATTAATTTATATGATTAATTAAGGGATAATTAATTAATGAAAGTAATTGAGGATAATTACTTAAGATGGATAATTAAGGTTGATTAATTAATTTCATTAATTAATTTATATAATAACCAATGGTTTGAAATTAATGTTAATTAAGCAGGGGTAAGTAATTTATTCATAAGTAATTAATTTATTTTTAGAAATTATGTAATTGATTAATCTTGTTTATGGATGATTGGATTATATTGAATACCTTGAATTGTTAGATATCTCTGATTTGTGATGTTTCTTTTATATGAATTGCTTTGGATTAAGCTGTGATAAATGTAAGTTGTTTATCTATGATAAATTTACATGTTTGTCTATGAATGAAGATAAGGATTATAGGGTTATACCACTTATTGATATTATTGTGTTGGATTTATAACGGTTGTGAACGCTGCCTACAAAACCCCTAGACAACACAAACACACATATAAATATGGATTTCACGAGAAATGGGTTAAGTCATGAGTATTTTGAATTTAATATCATTGTATTCAAATGGTGAAAATTTTAACATTTGAATTTTGAATCCAAAATGGCTTAAAAGTGATATTGGGTTAAATATGAAAAAACTTTTGAAAAAGGAAGTTTTGGAATTAAAAATTATTTTGTATATTTATTTTAATTTGAAATTTTGGAGATTATGGTTAAAAGGGTTATACAGGTTGTATAATGTATATACATGGATTTTAAACCATTTTTAAAGCATTTTAAATAAATTATTTTGGGAATTTAAATTTAACTCAAATAGAGCATGCTGAGAGTACGCCAGTTCGCTAATTTTTTGATTTATACTTTCAAAGGCTAGAGTAAATTTAATCGGATGTTCCCGAAATGAAAGACCTTTCTTTTCAAATGCTAATAGCTTTCATATAAAGGGAGAATTTTCAGTTTTTGTTGAAAGGATTTTGAGTTACAGATAAATCAAATTTGAAATGGAAATAGTTTTGAAAGCTATGAATGAATCTTTGTTAAAGATTTGGTAAACCTTATTTCAAATTGAAAAGGATCTTACAGATGGATCTTTTGTTTAAAAGATTTTAAATGGAAATTTGTTTCAAACCATTCGAAAGAAAAGTTTTGGGAAATAAGTTGTGACTTAACTAAGATCCAAATGTATCCATATGTTTTAAAATAAGCGCTCATTATTCGGATTAGCCGAAGGAGGACATTGAGTAATAGAACCCGTCCCGAATAATGATACGATGGAATGGGATAGCATTTGAAGGCGGTGGTTGAAGACCAGGTATTTTCGAAAACGAAAGGATTACCGGTCGAATGTCTCTGCATTGAGTGGCCTAGGTATAGAGATTTATACTACCCTATGTGATTGGGAGTCCAGATGTGATTAGGGGATATTCGGATTTGCAAGGACTTCTTTTGAAGTGTCTTCGGTTCCATTCAGACCCAGGATGGACTTGTATGGATGTATGTCTGACGTTACACTTTGAGATATAAAGCTGGTTTCTATCAAATACATTTCTGTTTTATGGCGGAGAATTTATTCTCTTAGCTTAACAACCTTCTTTGAGACATACGAGCTCAGAGGTTATGTAGTTGATGGTTACTAATGATATACTACCAATTTGGTAATGTGGAATGCTAAGTGTTGATCATTGGTTGATCAACGCTTGCTTTTGTGAAAAGCCTAGCTTTGTGGGATGAGACTTCATCGAATCTCACACCCCGTAAATGGTCGAAACAGGAAGGATGCAGCAAGGTTACGGGTGTCGCGCCCCTTAGTGTATGTGCATTTCCTTTTGGATAAAAAGTGGTATCATGGTACCAAGCCTAGATATTTTACTTATGTGGTTGTTGGAATTTGTTGGAATCCCGGGATAAAGGTCGATGACGGCCAGGGGATGGCATACTCATGACAGCTACTTACCTAATTACAGAGGTAACTCGGCCTTGTGTTGGCAGAGATCCGGTTAGGTACTCGGGGAGTCCCTCCAGAGGCATACCCATTCGGAAATGAAGTGCCTTAGCCTTGACCGTTTGTTGGAAATCCAATCACCCAATACGAGCCTTGTACGGTTTTTAGTTGTATAACTGGCCGCCTCAGGTGGTGGTTATAGTAGGCATAATATAATGTTACCTATACTAGTTAAGATTAATATTATACTTTTGAAATGTTTTACGCACTATGCACTAATAATAATATCAAAAGGATTTTTGCATATCAAGCATGTTTGACTATCATAAGGAGAAATCTCCCCCAAGTGTGCGATTGCATTGTGTGTGTGTGCCGGGAGGCCTTATGGTAGTTTCATTTTCCAAAAAGCATAGCGGATTTCTTTTTATTTCTTTTTGTTTGTTTTTTTACAAATAACTATTTTTGTTTGCTCATACCAGTCCCATGACTGACCCAGAGTTTATTGTCCCCTTGCAAACTCCATGTGCCCACAATTTTCCACACGGGCAGCATAGAGTCAGGTTATTAGATAGTCAAATAGTAGGTGTAGATTTTGAAAATCTTTGAAGTCTGTGGACTTGGGATCGCATTCGCTATATTGCAGCATGATAGCTTTTGGTTCTTAGCTATTGGTTTGAGCTTTTGGTTTGAAGATCTTTGGAGCTTTGAATTGAAGATGCAGTGTTGGATTCTATCCTTCTCTCTCTCTCTTGGAGCTCTGTCAAAGATTTCTTTCCGTTGTTGTTGCTCACGTTCCCAAATCTGTTATTTCTTTTCCACTTTGGTATATTGGCTTTGAATACTGTATTCATGTTGTATCAATTGTTGTGTATCAATAAAATTCTTCTTTGTTTCCGCTGTGTTGTTTTCACCTAATGTGTTATGAGCTCCAGTGAACCAGACACAACGTTTGAATCTCCGGCATTCGAATACGAGTGATGGGTGCCGATTTTTGAAGGTCGAGTCCGGATCGTTACACCAGATGTTGACACAATGTCAATATTCGTCCATACAAGTCATTCAGGTGATGAACGAACCGAAAGCACTACTTCCACTTCACCCGTTTCGGAATCACCCTCAAGGTTAGTAGAAAATAACCCTTGTACTGCAAAGTCTTCATCTTGGATCTTGCCTTTACTATTTTCAATTCGCACGTTTACATTATTTTGGATTGGTTTTCGTATAACAACTTATATCCGATCCTGGTATCTCCAAACCAACATTTGATAATTTAAAAGGTCAAGTTGTTTATAGTGGACTATCCCACTGTTGGGGTGTAAAGCTTTACACATGGACATATGTTCCATATGCTTAGATTATCATGACCTGCTTATCGAAATTAACCCCCTTATATTCATCACGTTCCCGATGAGCGGTATTTGTGATAAGTACAAGTCGACTTACTTTCAATGAAATGTGTCACCGTTTTATTACAACTACTTTAGTTCATTTGACTACTTAATAGCATGGACAAAAGATCCTTGGTTTTTAAACAATTCACTGAGAGAAGAAAGTTATTTTAAAATAAAGAATTATTGGAGTTTAAAATAACTAAAAATAAATAAATCTTCATTAAATCATAAATTTAAAGCTTAATTAATCCTTAATTAATTATACTTAAATTAAAATTTAAACCTTCATTATCTTAATTAAGTCTTAATTAATTACTAATAATTACCTCTATTAATCAAAATAAATTAAATTCTAGTTAAAAAGTAATTAAATCCTAATTAGTTAAAATAAATAAATATTAAACTTTATTTAATAAACATCTATTATAAATTATACCTTAATTAATTAATTAAATAACTCTTAATTAAATAATAATTAATTAAACAATTAAATATTAATTAAATAATGAATTAAAATAATCAACTTGATTAAATAAATAAATTAAAATAATTATCTCTTAACTTAATTAATCTTTAATTAAAACTTTCTTAATTAATTACAAATGATTAATCTTATTAATTAATTCTTAAACCCTAATTACTTAACTTAAGTGCTTAATTAATTAATAATTATTTTTAATATATTAATTAGTTATTTTTAATAAATTAATTAATTGTTTAACTCATAAATTAAAAGTTAATTAATTTTTATAATTACTAATTAAGTTTGAAATGGTTTTCAAAAAACATTTTAAAAGAAAACTTAAAAACTTGAAAATCGTAAATTTTCGAACTACATCCATGGTGACTATCGCTATGGATGTAGTAATTTAGAATAACTTATCTATGTTACCATCTAAAATTCATCCTTTTTTCACCTTTTTTCTTCTTTTTACACATAAAAGAAAGGATTTTGAAATCTTAAAACAAGGTTAGAAACTAAAATAAAAACACCTTACACATCAAACTAGTAAACCGTTTGATTTTTGGAAATGGATCTTGAGTCGCTTTTTAACATTTCAAGTTCTAATTTCCAAACCATTTAACCCTCATCCAAGAAAAAATACATATACCAAATCATAATATTGCCATCGCATCAGTATAACATCACAAGATCATAACTTTACAACAAAACATATTACTTTAACTTCCGATATAAAGTCTAATGCAAAACCATATGTTAACATATACATTTACATCTAAATCAAACCATAAATAAACACAGCATAACAAAGGTGAAATCTTTCCGGAAGAAGTTATAGGTTTACTCATCGGATTTAATGAAATTTTTTAAAACCTTATGCAAAAATGCTTAGGATTTTTGAATCTTGTGTAAAAGATTTGATCTAGCTTTGAAATTTTGGAAATGTGCTTTGATTAAGCACAACATGGTTGTCCTAGACAATAATGGGTATGGGCTTGATTACTTAAGGTGAAGATGTGCTTGATTTTGGAAGATGAAGTGAAGTAGTGAATGTAGAAGTGTCAAACATGTTTTGGAAGTGATTTCAAAGCAAAAGTTACGATTTTTGTAACTTAGGAAATAAGGTAGGAAGCCATGGATTTTATTCTTACTATCTTTATGAATATTTTAAATGGAAAAGAGAATGAGAAAGTGAAAAAGATAGTGAAAATAATTAGTTTTATGTAAAGTCTATATGTGAAATTACCAAAACGACCTTGTACTTTACCCCCTCTCACATGTTTCCAACTCACCCCTTAGTCTCCCCTACTTTATTCACATTTTTTACCTTGTCCCCTTTCAATTTTCAAAGCCAACATGCCTTACTACTTGTTTTGCACTTATATCTAAAGTAGCATCCTTATATTATATAATATATATACTTTTTAATAATAAAATCTTATCATATATACATATGAATATATACTCAAGTGTACATGCATATTCACATGTACTTTTCCATGTCCAAGGTGATTTATAATTGTATGCATGTGTGTACAAAAATGTTACAGCATGTGTGATAATTTTAGTCGACAAAAAATCGAAAATTTGAAAAACGACTCCCGGTCACATTTTTAATTCTTCTTCGAGCTGATTATTTTTGTAAACAAAAATTAAAAATGACTTCACTATCATTTATTATTACATAAAAGGAGTTTATTTTAGTTATAAAATCCATTATCTTATTATTATAATTATATTTAAATATCCTCACTTAAAGTGATCCAATTCTGGGTCGTTACACTCTCCCCTCCCTTAAAAGAATTTCATCCTCGAAATTGGCACATAATAAAAGAATTCAATTACTTGAAAAGCTAAATATTCATATCATAAAACATATACAAAAGACATACACTAAACATCCATAGCAAATAATGCCTAAACTATACATACAACAAACAACCAGTTATCCTAACATTAAATCGGGATAGGCTTCCTTCTTAGAGTCTACAGTCTCCCAAGTGCAGTCTCTAGGGTCCTCACTCTACTGAATTGTAACCAACCACAATACCTTATTGCACAACCACTTCTTATCCTGATCAACAATATAGAATAGAATTCTGGATTCGTTCTTTTCGAGGACGAAAAGATTCAAAGGGGGAAGGAATGTAATAGCCGGATTTTTGATATCTGATAATTGAATAATTGACTAGTGTTATTCAGTTGAACAAATCAAATTCTAATATATGGATGAATTTGAAGCTTTGATAATTAAGGGAAATCTTTGGTTTTAAATTTAATAAAAGATATGTTGTCTAATCTTAATATATGTGTGTATGTATATATTGTAATTGGAAAATTTGTTTTAAAAAAAAATTCAAATTAATAATTTTCAAAACTAGTTAAAATTTTATTCTAATCAAGAATATGTTAGCTTGAGTTAAAATAAGATTTAAATTTTTGGCCATTACTTTGCTTTCAAAATTCATCTTTAAATAACACATGAACATAGTTTATAAATATATATAAGTTTAAACCCTAAATATAAATTAATGTAAAACATAACATATTAAAATAAATACGTGTATAGTTAATATATAATGGTTTTAAACGATTGTAAATACAATAGACAAGATTTAAACATTTGTCAATAAATGGACTCATGTAAAATACATTTGTTACTTATGTATCATTTGAATCAACAAGTGGCAACATTGTTTTTTTAATTTAGTTTGTAAATTAATGTAAACAAAGAAAACTCAACCTGGAAGTTATCTTCAAAACAGAAATTCTCAAGGAATCAAACCTGTAAAAAAAATCAACCAGAGAAAGTTCATGCAAGATAACCTGTAAACAAAGCCTGTTATATTTTATCTTCAAACTTGGGAATTCAATCAAAATAAAACGAACCTGAAAGAAAACATCATCAACAAAGGAAAACTTCAGGACTGCAAAATCAAAATCAAACAAGCAAACCTGAAGTAATCAAAGCATTTATGTCCTCTGCTCTGGGATATTAAGTGAGTAAACGAAACAACCACTTGTTTTAAACATAGAACATGTGCTGATTTATGAAATTATGATTTGTTACTCTGTTTGCATGAGAAGAATTTAGACCTGCATATTGAAATGAGGTGATAAGAACGTGTGACTGTATAACTGTGTTCATTCTGTTTTGTTAGAGAGTTCATATTTTGAATCAAAAATTCAAATCTTCTCATCTAGTCTCTTATAGGAGGTAGTATTTGAACAAATTATCTTTGTTTATGAATAAACTAAGTTTTAAATTTTGTTTTAAGCAAAATAAGTCAGTATATTTCTGGAAAATAAGATAAAGGCAGTAAAAACTTGTAAAACATGAAAATTTGAGCATCACAATTCTTTGGTTAACTTATATGATCGAAATCATCATCTAAAATTATGAATTTTAAGAAATAAATTCAAATTTTTAGGTGGGACACAAGTGAGATTTTGGTGGTTGTTCGGTTTTTGAGTTTCGGGTTATTCCTGGTGATCTGCGAAACCAGGGAGGTCGGGACTGATTCTGGAGATGGCTTGTGAGTTAGTGAGCGAGGTAAAAATGGCAAACGATTTTATAGTTTGTCGTGGTTGATGTGGTGAAGCTAATTAGGGTTTAGCAATGGTTTTAGGCGTGGTCAGTAACTTGTCAAAATTGTGCGCCAAGGTGGTTAGTTAAGTTTACGGTATGGGGGAAAGGAAGAGGTGACGATGACGATGGCGGTAGCGTGTTTTTAGAGATTCCGGTGGCTAGAAAGAGGAGGACGAGGCGGAATGTGTGGGGTTCTGACTCCTGTAAGGGGTCTTCGATGTTCGAATTTTGATACAGGGACGGTTGTGGAATTTTGAGGTGATCAAGTGAATTAGGAGACTGGAGATGGTTTGTGGATGGGAACGGCGACGAGTTTCAGTGAGGCGGAGCCATGTGCATGTGCACGCGGAGATGCTTGTGTATGTCAGAGCAGGTGGTAGGAGAAGAAGAAGGTAAAGTTTGAAGAGAGAACGATGGAATCTGAAAGAAGAGGGGAAACCCGGAAATGATCTCGGGGAGGTGAAGTTTTAACTCGAGCATGTGATCAAGGTTGTACGCATATTTGTTTCCAGGAAAGAAAAAGGGAGAGGAAGTTGTGTACAGGGAAAACTCGGGGAAAATGGTGTTTGACTCGAAGTGTAACTCGAGTAGACTAAGGGAAGTCTCGGGTTTCTAAGTACTGCACTGTTTCATTTTAAAAGTGAAGTTAAGAAAACCTGTTGTACAAATTCTGAGCACTATAAATTGATAAAGGATTAAGTGTTTTAGTCAAGAATCCAATACAAGTCTTAATTATTTTAGTTAATACATTAACAATGTTTTTAACACTTAGTTAATATTTAAATTAAGTAATTAATTTCAATAAAGTATAAAGTTAATTAACATTTAAAGTTTGTAGTTAGTATTAAATTGATTTTCAAAATTAAAAAAAAAGATTTCTTTAAAAATGTTTGTTAAGTTGAACAATTAATATCAATAAATTATTTTTTTAGGAAGTAATTAAGAATAATTACATTATAATTATAATTAGAGTTTGGACTAGAATAATGATTAATTGATAAATAAATTTGTAATTAACTACTTAAAGTTAATTAACGAATGATTAGTAGTTAAGTAACTAAGTAATTTAATTCACGAGCGACTAATGATTAATTAACGGTAATTAAGGAATACTTAATTTGTAATTAAACTATGATGATCAATAAATAGGTTTATTAATTAATGGTTAAAGAATAATTAATCTGCAATTAAGATTTATTAATATGGGATTTAAGGGTAATTAAGGGATAGATTATCCGATTGAAATTAATTTGTTAATTAATTAGAGTAATCTCTTGCAGATAAATTAAATAATGAATACTTGATGAGATTTAGTGAAGTAATTCATAAAATACATGATGCAATAAATTAGAAGGAATTACTTCATGGGTAGCAATTAAAGGGTAATTACTTGGGTAAGCAATTACATGGGGGTAATTACTGTTTATGCGTAATTAGGGTTGATTACTGGATGCAATTAATTCATGGAGTTTGGTTAAGTATAATTACTTAATGAAGAAATTAGATAATGATGATAATCTGAATGGAATCAAAGAATAATTAATCATGAAAGATTAATTAAGATGAATGAATATGGGATGGTAAATCAATTGGGTTGAGATTAATTAATAAGCAGGATTTAAAGGTGATTGATTCATTTATGGCTGATTAGATTTATTCGAGATGGTGTGATTGATTTATCTTGCTTATGTATGATTAAATAATGATCAAATGCCCTGAATTGATTGATACCCATGATATGAAATGGTTCGTGATATGGTGTTTTGGGTGGCAATGATAATGTGGTCATCTGTCAATGATGAATTGCAGAGTGGAAAGGGTGACATCTTTTATTTTTTTAATGAACTGCATTTCACTTGGATGACATGTGTCAAGATGAACTGAATTCAAAGAGACCGGGGTCGGTATTAGTAAATACCCGAAAACCACTTCGATTCTTTACAAATTGATACATGGAATCAATAGGTTGTAATGGGATGATTTAAGTGAATTAGACCATATTATCTAAGTTCTGGCACTTAATTGTTTGTGAAATAAGTAATGTCTATAGAAACTTATGAAATTGTAAATTGATATACGTACCCCGGGTATATATGAGTTGTATACTTTTGTATTCCTTGTTAGATGGGTTTACTCACGTTGGTTTCCAGCCTGACCCGGGTGTTACTTTAATGTAATGCTCGGGTCATACCGAGTATTACATATTTTCAGGTAAGGACGTTCTGGGGCACAAGAAGCGAGCTAGATGGCAGGAACGTATGGAGTATATACCGCTGTTTTATTGTAGTTGTCTTGGACATGTTGTTTTTAAAATTGTCCAGTGTTGTGAAATGGTTTGTAACTCGGATGTATAAAAATATAAATACAGATACAGTTCTTCTTGTATAACTGTTATTTATGTGATATTATATTTTGATCCGCTGCGAATGTGAGGTTTCTTTGACTTGTTTCTGTTTCTTCCTCATTTCTTTCTTCATTTTCATAACTATCTGGAATTTCCGGGTTCGAAATTTCCGGGTCGTTACATTCCAACACCACTTCCAAATGATGTTTATGCTCCTCCTTAGATTTAGAGTGGATAAGAATGTCATCGATGAAAAATAGCACGAACTTATTAAGAACATCTCTGAAAACATGATTCATTATATCAAAAAAATAAGCTGGTGCATTGGATAGCCCAAAAGGCATAACCAACCACTCAACGAAACAGTCGAGGCCTCTAAATGAAGTTAAGAGTATACAATCTTCAGCAACCCTTAACTGATAAAATCCAGTAGCAAGATCCATCTGAGAAAATATAGTAGCTCCATGAAGTTGATTAAAAAGATCATCGATGCAGGGTAATGGATGCTTGTTCCTAATGGTTAGCTTATTCAACTCCCTATAATCCACACATAACCTTAAAGATCCATCTGACATAGCCGCAAAAACCACAGCAGACCTCTAATTCGAACAACTGGGTCTAATCAATCTTCTTCTTAACAGGTCATGGGTTTGACTTACCAACTCCTCTCTCTCCCTCGGACTCATCCTTCGCTTAGGTTGAACTAAAAACCTTGCACCCAGGACTAAATCAATGCGGAACTTTATCTATCGGTGCAGGGGTAAACTTTTAACCTCTTAGAATACATCAGAAAAATTCTTAACAACTTTAAAGATCCTAAATTTTCTTGGGATGCTTCCAGGCATACAAGAAACTACATATATGGATACCGGGTGCTTACATGATACTTTAGCAATTCTTCCCAAATTGGTTACTAATAATACAGTCCTTTCGTTACAATCTATAATAGCTCCATATTTCTATAACCAATCCATACCAAGAATAATGTCAAATCGCTTAAAGTTCAACACATACGGATCGCAAGAAAAGTGATGAGAAAGGTAGGAAATTAGCACATTCTCACAAATCATATTCAAATAGGTTACCCCACCTGTAGGGTTAGAACGCACATAGGGTTTTCTACAATACTCAGAATAAGATGAAATTTGTCTAGTGATTCTAAAGAGATAAAACCATGAGAGGCACCGCTATCAAATAATGCTTGAACAAAAATACCATTAATCAATAAGGTACCTACAAGGACACCTTTCCCTTCACATCCGTTGAAGTTGACAGTTCATTCTTTATACCGTACACCATAGGCTATTGTACCTTCTTCATGAATGGGCAATCCTTCACCATATGGCCAGACTGATGAAAATTAAAACAGAGAGTGTTCTGGAGCATTGGAGAGATGGGTCCACTTTCTTGCTTTGGAACCTCATGATTCGGACAATACCTGGTAATATGTCCTTTCTGCTTGGAAATATAACAACCACTTTCCCTGTGCTTACCTCCTTGACCTTATCCTTGTTTCCCTTTTCCTTGCTTCTTCCAATTTGGATTAAACTTTCTTTTATTTAGATTAATAGTATCGCCATTGGTTGCTGCTGCTGCTGATGACTTCTTGTTCAGAAGCATTTCATATCTTAAGGCCATGTCTACAAGATCCACAAACGATCCCTTTACATGAGCAGTCATCTTTTCATGGAATTATTCTCTCATACCCAATATGAAAACCTCATTCTTATTTAGTGGGGTGTAAATAATTTTAGGACCGAAATGAGATAACTCATTAAACATCTTCTCATATTCAGCCACGGAAAGGTCCTCCTACATGAGATCCATTAAACTTCTATATAATCGAGTTTTGCCTGCAGCTGGCATGAATTGTTCTTTGAACATTTCTTTGAATCTATCCCATGATAACTCATCTTCTGGAACATTTTCCATGACAGAATCTCACCATGTAGCTGCACCCTCTTGCAATTGGTAGGATGCCAAGAATCATTTCTAATCATCAGAAATGTCCAAACCATTGAAAATATTCTCACATGAGCGTAGTTAAGCTTGTACTTCAATGATAGATTCAGTACCCTTAAAAGGTTTTCCTGCTAGGTTTGTGAAGTCTTTGCACAGAGTTATGAAGTTTACACGATGTCGTACTGAAGCTACGACCTCAACAGTTTTTCCACCACTTCTAACATCTGGGGTTCTTCCAGTTGTGGCTGTTGTGCTACTGTTTCCCCTTCCTCGTCCCCTTCTTGAACTCATGTCTTACTACCTAGACATAGTAAGATAGCTCTTAGCGTACCTAGAGGAGATAATCTTAAAGGAATGTAACCAACTAAAACTATCAAAGTTGATTTAGCTATCCAGAATATATATATATATATATAAGTATAAGTATATGAATAAAAATTTACAAATACGCTCTCTCGAAGTTGCCTTACCCAAAGCCTAGGTGTTTGTTCAACCTAAGCTATGATACCAAATGTAATGAACCGTCTTTCTTACTTTAAAAGACCAGTCATTAAGGATAGAATAAAAAGAAAGATAAGAATAAACTTCACAATCACAGAATCTCACAGTGGAATGAAACAGCATATATTAATCAATATAAGATTTTATAGTGATACTGGCATAATAGTACCTTAGAGCCATCATAGTACAAGTTCCAAACAGGGCAATTATGACTATCTGTCCTTACGTCACTAATACAAAATACATACATACACACACAGCGGAATAAGATAGTAGCTAGCCAACATTGAAGCCACCTACTCCAGCTCCTCCAAAATGCAATCGTGAGAAACATGGATCGCTTGGATACTCATAAAAATTTGAGTACGTAAGAGTTATAGGCAAAGAAAATAAAGCTTCAGGTTTGACATGGGTCTGGCGTGAGTAAACTCAAACAACTGAAATATTACTTAGAAAAACACTTTTTATAATCATTGGTATCTCGTAAGACCACGCCGCACATAAACATGAACGAGTTTTTACCTTATGATAACCAAAATAGTTTTTATAGAAAATCTAGTGATATTATCATAATGTCTAGGGTTTTCAAGTAAATAATTAACATAACCGAAATTGTTTCGTTAATTAAATTCCAGCATAATAGGTATACAACTATGACCGAAGGCACTTATTGGAAAATAGATTCCATACAATGAGGGCCATTAGCGTCCTCTCATCACGGTGCATCTATAAATAAAATAAGACCAAAGACCTCACCCGGATCCCTTGCCAACACAGAACCGTCCTGCCCCTTGTTGAATAGTACCGAATAAGATCACCCCTTGGTTGGGATCAGCAACCGAATCGAAATATACATGAGTTAATGGTAAGGACTCTAAATAGGGGTAACCTTACACTAATGGGAGCGACCCAATTAGCTTTGCTGCATCTTCCATATTTTAATCATTTTCAGTTGATGAGGCCTAAGGCTACGTTTACTTTATTATAGCATTGGCACTTAAAATGCTAACATTGCCTTCCAGATGTTGCCACAATGTCAGTATTCATCCATACAAGTCGTTCTGGTGATGAACGAACCGAAAGCACTACTTTAACTACACCCATTTTGGAATCACACTCTGGATTAGTACAAATAGCCCTTGCACTTCAAAGTCTTCATCTTGGATCTTGCCTTTACTCTTTCCAATTCAAACATTTACATTGGTTTGTAATGGTTTTCGGATAACAACTTATATCTAATCCCGGTCTCTCCAAACCAACATTCGATAATTTAAAAGGTTAGGTTGTTTATAGTGGATGTTTGCACAAAAAATGGACAAACACCTCCAAGTCGTATTATTTAGTTGATTATATGTGATTTTCAATGATTTTAGATGAGTATATAAATATAAAAGAAGTAGGGGTTGAAATGTAAAAGACACGCGGATTTATAGTGGTTCGGCCAGAATGTGCCTACGTCCACTTTATATGTTATTATCTTCTTTCCTTCAGATTACAAGTACAATGCTTCGTATATGAGTATATGAAAGTAGTTTGAAAGTTCCTTCCTTGTTTGAGCTCTCAAACTTGTCTGCCATTGTTGTACCCCTGCCCCTCTATTTATAGAGTGAGGTTGGGGGTAGGGGTCTTGGATGTATATAGCTGCTGGTGGGCCCGGGCTGGAGCAATTTGGCCTGGCACTTCTGGTTCGGCGAGGCTTCATCCGGCATGGAGCTTGGAGTGGTGTTGGTCTGGTAGAGCGTGGACCGGCATGGAGTTGGGTATGTGTTGGTCCGGTCATAGGTTGGACCGGTATGGAGATGGATGGTGTAGTGGTTCGGTGGGTATGTGGAGTGTTGATGGTTCGGCGCCAGTGTGGTCCGGTAGTGACCTTGTGCCGAATGAACATAGGAGGACGTGGTTCGGTATGCCGATCGTGGGGAGAGCCGAATGAAGCTGTTTGTATGAGGCGCCAAACGGAGCTTGTGCAGGGAAGGAGATGCCGAACGAGCGTGTGTACCAGGGGATACCGAATGAGCTTGGACCGGCTATGCCGAATGGGATTGCTTCAAAGGAGACGCCGAATGGACTTGTGCTCCTGGAGGTGCCGAATGTACTTGAGTTCCATAGTACGTGGAGATGATGAATATGCTTGTTGGTTTCGAATATGCGTGGGACATGACGCTTCAGGGTCTCGTGGCCTTCTGGGCGAGAATTCGCACAACATTTGCCCCCCAAAGTGGGGCACGTGCTTGCATGTGTCGCGCTTTGTTTCCCTGTGGTAGAAAGGCTTGTTTCGTAACGCCATGGGCTGGATGTTCGTATCCTGCTGCTGTCCTGCAAAGGAATTTAATTTATAGTTTTAGTGTGGTTTTAGATAACGATCGTTCGGGATCGAGATATTTGAAATGAAGCTAATCGTGTCGTTCGAGGCGAGCAAGTGTGCCCCGAGGGGGCTTAGCATTCTTGGATCGTTTGTCAAGACGGTTTATCGCCAGCTCAGAGCATGCCTAGGGATCGTTCGCGACCCCATACATGTGTAAGTAGCTTAGCCATTTCATAATTATCAAATATCCGTTACACCTATGAGTTTAAAAAGGCGTGTCAAAGTGCAAATTCTCACGACGATTGGGTTAATAGCCATTCAGAGCGTGCCTATGTACCGTTCGTGGTCGCGTACACGTGTAAATGATTAACCTTCATTGGTGAGAGTTTTACGACTTATTCATCGTTAGCATAATCTTATTTTATTAGTTAGTTCTAGAGTTCGGTACTTATCTAAGTGAAGCGCCTGCGTGCCCCCTGTTTCTGGTTTCTGCTGGTAGAGGTAGCTTCGTTCGGGTTCGAGTTGGCACAGGTTTCATTCGGTTGGAGGCTGGTCCGGTATGGATAGTTCCATTCGGTTTTCATTCGGTCCGGTATGTCGAATGCCTTGGTCCGGTCCTGAGCTCGCCTATATATAGAGGCCGTACCCCCCTCGTTTTTCATTACCGAACGAGTAGAGCCGAATCATATTGTGCTGCCGAACCAAAGTCTTCGCCGAACCAGCTTATACCGAACCAGGTATGTATACTTTCTGCCGAATGAACCTTTGCCACCGGATGGCCCTGTTTGCCGAATGTGTACGGAGTGTATTGAATAGCCGAATGAGGTATGCCGAATGACATGCATGCCGAATGACATGTATGCCGAATGAGCATTGGAGTTTGGTGCCGAATGAACTCGTCTTGCACCGCCGAATGAGACTTCATACTTGAACCTTGAGCGAAATCTTATGCTTTTATATGCTTTCTTTAGATACTTGCTTGTTTATCTTTCTATACTTCTTGCTCTAACACCGTGTTTTTCTTGTGCTGCAGAAAATGTCTCGCAAAGCGGAAACACGATCAGACAGAAAGAAGTCTAGAGGCACAAGAGAGCCCTCTTCTTCCTTGCCCCCAGTCCAATCAGGATCCGAGCAACATCGACCCATTCCAAGGTCTCTAGTGGATGGATATGGTCCACAGGAACTTTTGATCTCCCCCCCTGATTGCTTTCCTAGCTCCTTAAAGGAGGAGCAACTTGACGTCATATCCCGTTCCTTTGGGATAGATAGGGCTCTTATGCTGCTGCCAGGAGATGGGGTGATGCCATATAATCCTCCCGAGGGCTACTTCGCTTTTAGCAGATACCATTGCATGTGCGGCGCTATCCCCCCTATCAATGCTTGGATAGTAAGCTTCACCACCTATTTGAAGGTGGCTCCTTTCCAGCTCCAGCCTAACTCATATGCCATCCTGGTGAGCCTCTTTGTTATCTTCCAGAGGAGGTACGGGCGTCCTCCTTCTAACCGGGAAATCCGATACTTGTACAACCTGAGAGGCTATAAGAAGGGGTCTCCGTATATTAGTCTGGAGGCGGCCGTGCCCTTCAAACCAGTTCTGGACTTGTATTCCAAGTTCACCATGTTCAAGAAAGAGTGGTTCTTCGTCAAAGACGATGCTGTTTCTTTCCGCCTTTTCACTTCCGGCTGTAAGATTGATTTCATTTATATTTTTCATGTGTTTTGACTGTAGTGTTTTTTCTGACATGCTTCTATTTCTGGCTAGCGACAGGTGGTATTGCAGTCGTGGAGGACGATTCCTTAGTGCGAATGGCTGCTGAACTAAAGGCTATTCCGGCACGGGACCGGTCGGCCTCTTTCTTGATCAGGAACGCAACCCTCTTGGAGTATAATTTGATCTTACCGCGTCAGTCCGTGGTTAAGCAAAGGGATACGGCTGAGGAGAGGGCTGCTAAAGCTAAGGAGGGTGCTACGGTAAAGAGCGGTAAGAGGGAGCCTTTCGCAGCGCGTCCTGCGGTTGGGGGGAAGAAACTGAAGAAGTCCGATGGCCCTTCTCCAAGTACTTGCCCGACTGTCCCGGAGGAGGAAGGTGTGGAAGAGGAGGAAGGTGTGGAAGAGGAGGAAGGTGTGGAAGAGGAGGAAGGAGGCGAAGTTGGAGAAGGGTCGGAGGGTAGAGGAGATGGCGATGGTCAAGGTGGTAGTGGTGTTGCTGCTCTAACCTCTGAACAAGACCTCTAACTGGATGAGGCTCTCCGTCGGGCCTTCGGGGAGTCGGAGGGAGAGTCGGAAACGGAGAAGGAAAAGGAGAAAGAAACGGAGAAGGCAAAGGAAACCGGCAAAGCTGTGGCTTCAGCTAGGGTGACTCCGGCGACGCAAGGTGAACTTTTGTCTTCTGCCGATTCCATTTTCGATAGGGACTTAGAAATTTTTTACGGTTCACTTCCGTCCTGGAATGAGATCCAGGACTTATTGCAGTATCCCACTCCTCCGCCGGGTTTGTATAATAGATGTGTCTTCCCACTTTTCTTTCTTTTTAACTTAGCACATTTTTTGAATTGTGGGTTATTGTATGTTCATAACACTTGTTCTTTATTCCAGGGGCAGGCCAGGCAGTTAAAACGTCGGATGTTCGACATCGCCTTGAACAATTTAAGTCGAGGAGAGCTTCTGCGAAACCTTCTACTGATCGCACTGGGGACGTAGTCAAGTACCGCCCTCTTCTTGGGGTCATCGAAGAGGGCATTCAGAAAAGGAAGCGGAGCCGTTCCTTATTTGAGTCGTCCCCTGGTTCGCAGCCTCCTACTCAGCCTCCTCGTGATACTACGGAGGAGAGCACGGAGCCCGGCCCCCCTCCTCCTCCTTCCAAGGGTCCTACTGTCATTCATATAAGGCGTCCCGATGCGCCTCGCCCCGTGCCTCGTGACCCTTTTGCCGGTCATCCTGATTTAGACCCAAGTTTTCGGGACATTTCATTCGATGAGACCACGGGCGAGCACCTCCTTCCCCGCAACCCCATGGTAAGAGTGCTGGACGAGGCCAAATCCTTAGATCTTGATTTACTTACTACACGGGTAGTCATCATGGGGGATGAGGCCAAGGCTAATATCGACCGAGTGGCCGCAGAGACCAAGAAGTTAATGGAGCATCATGCCAAGTTGGTCAAGGCCGGGGAAGAGATCGGGAGTGCCAACATTCGATTGAGGTTAAAGGTTGCCGATCAGGCCAAGCAGCTCGCCGACCAAGCCATCCAGATTTCCCAGCATGAGGAAGCCTCCAAGCGTCTGAAAGAGACCATGGAGAAGGCCAGTAGGGCGGAATTACGGAAGATGGAGGTCGCTTGCAGGGAACGGATTAACATAGCTATCGCAACGGTGGATGAGGTTCGAAATGCGGATCTTGAGCGGGTAGAGGAGTTGTCAGGGAGGCTCGAGGCTGCGGAGATGGCTCAGGCCGAGTTGAAGGAGGAGATGGAGGAGATGAGGAGGTCCCTCAGGTTGAAGGAAGAGGAAATGAGGAGGTCACTCCAGGCTGACTGCTTGAGATACCAGTCAGAGAGGGACGTCGCCGTCGCCAAGTTGCAAGTTTCCGAGGCCCGGGTGAGGGAGTTTGAGGAAAACGAGGGGATGATGGATGAGATGCTGCAGGATATGTACTTCCACACTTGGAAGGAGGGCGGCTTGTCTTGGATGGACGATTACCCTCGGGTCATGGCCAAGGTGTATCTCCAGGCTTTAGAGGAGGCCAGGGTGAACGCGGGTAAGGAAGGCGGAGAGGCTTTCAACTTGAATGCGGTTACTGCTCAGTTCTCAAAGGAGGAGCAAGCGGCGGTGAAAGAGGGGATGCGGCTGCTCGCTGCAGAGGAAGCGGGCGTGCAGTTGGATGATGAGGATCAAGCGGCGGATGCTGGTGAGTTATTCTTTTCCCTTTCTTTTCTTTCCGTGTTTTCATAACTTGATCGTTCGTTTAATGAATTCCTCTTCTGATCTGGACAGGTGGGACTTCAGATCCACATGCTGGGGGCTCTGATCCTACGGCTAAGTAGGTTGGGGGAGTTGGTGATGGAGTGGGGATGCATCTGCCATCTTTTTTTTTTTTTTTATCACTGTTTATGTTAGTCTTTGACATGCAACTGTAATAAAATTATTTGCAAAGAATAACTTCGTGTGATCTTATAATATAAGCTGATTTTGTCATGTTTAAATGTTGTTGCTATCTTTATGTGCCGTGTGAGAAGTATAATTATGTATATGCCTGTGATTCTAGTTGTGTTTGGTGTTAAGTTTTTGCTTGAAATATAATTTCACGCTTTGCAATGTCAGTGTATGAATAAGCTATAGTTACGCATTTATGTACAAGAGAAGAGAGTACCGCCCTTTATGTTTTATTCGCAGGCGGTAGCTTTGAGTGTCTTGTGTAACTGTTCACGGGTATAGCTGAGCGCCCTGCCACCCAGTACGCAGGCTTAGAGCCTCATGAGTGAATGCTTCCTATCCGGTTTCCTGTACTTTAGAGTTTGTTATACAGGATAGGAGAAAAATATTTAAATGGAATGGAAATATAGTAAAAGTAAAACTTCCAGTCACGGAAGGCCGTCGATGTGCTTAAGTTCGTGGCAAACGGGTTTTGTAGTCACTTTCCCTAGCTGTGGGTCTTGGAGACATTTGTCACCCATCTTACGCCTCCGCGGGGAGTTTTCTTTTTTACCACAGCCGCACTTAAGACACATCGGAGCCGAGATCGCGCACGGTAACTACCCGAACCATTATGGTCCGTAATCGTGGGTATTATTCGATTTACCGTGGCCGGCTAGCGTGGGTGCCGTTGGCCGTGAACTACCCCTGGCTGGCCACACCTTATGTTGGGGCTTAAAGTAGGTTCACAGTTGCCGGCGAGCCGAACGCCGTAATGAGCTGCCATCGGCTATAGTCGGCCTTTATGATGACTTATAATCGGCTCATTACAGTTGGCTTTGAGGGCAGGCGCGCAATGAGTTAACCCGCAGCAGAGGGATGCTGGAGCAAAAGAGTCTCATTGGCGAGTGCATAGAATCGTAGCGTACCTGTTAGGCCTAGTCCAGATGAGGCCGCGGTTTGTCTTGAGTGGAGATGCCATAGGATTTTGTTCAACAGAAAGGGATAAAACTTAACAAGTAGCCAAGACATAAAGGAACAAGTTAAAAAGAGACAAGATTTTTTAAAGTGGTTCGGCACGAAAATGCCTACGTCCACTGATTCTCTTTGTTAATTCACTTCATATGGGCAGTACAAGTTAAGAAAAGTATCGACGGAGGTGTCGGATGTTCCATGCCCTCTGGAACACCTCTCCGTCCACTGTTGACAAAATGTAAGCTCCGTTGTGGAGATCTTTGTGAATTACATATGGTCCGTCCCAGATGGGGTCCAGTGCCCCGGGGCGCGGAAAGATTCGCCTGAGGACAAGATCTCCTTCTTGTAAGCTGCGATGTTTGACTTTGGAATTGTATAGTGCTGCCACTTTTTGTTTGTGAGCTGCTGCTTTGAGTGCTGCGTCGTTCCTCCTTTCCTCAATCAGATCCAAAGACATGAGGAGGAGTTCTTCGTTTTCTTCTGGGTTGTAGTGGATCCTACGGTGAGAAGGCACAACAGTCTCAACTGGGAGCATTGCCTCCGATCCATATGCCAAAGAGAAAGGAGTATGTCCCGTTGATGTTCTGAAAGATGTGCGGTATGCCCATAGTGCCGTAGGAAGTTCGTCCACCCAAGCGCCTTTTGACTTTTCAAGTTTCTTCTTGATTAGGGTTTTGAGAATTTTGTTGACAGCTTCAACTTGTCCGTTTGCCTGAGGGTAAGCTACTGATGAGAAGCTTTTATGAATTCCATGCTCTTGGCACCAGTCGGCAAATTCTTCGCTGTCAAATTGGAGTCCGTTGTCTGATACGACCTTGAGGGGGACTCCATACCTGCACAGAATGTTTTTGATCAAGAAGTTGATAACTTTTGCTGAAGATATTTTATTTAAAGGTTCCGCTTCCACCCATTTGGTGAAATAATCGACTGCCACTATAGCATATTTGGCTCCGCCTCGGCCCGTTGGCAGTTCGCCAATTAAGTCAATTCCCCATACAGCAAAGGGCCAAGGGCTGGTCATTTGAGTAATTTCGTTTGTGGGCAGTCGAGGGATCTTGGCGAACTTCTGACATCTGTCGCATTTCTTAACGAAGTCTAGGGCATCTTTGTTTAGTGTGGGCCAGTAATATCCATATCGGAGTATCTTTCTTGCCAAAGTCTGTCCTCCAGTGTGATCTCCGCATCCTCCCTGATGGATGTTTGTTAATATCTCCTTGGCTTCCCTTCCGGCGACGCATCTTAATAAGGGGCTAGAGAAGCCACGCCGGTAGAGGATGCCTTCTTGTGTTGTGTAGTGGGGAACTTTCCTCAAGATCTTCTTGGCTTCGTCACGCCTGTCGGGTAGTATGCCATCTTGCAAATATTTCCGGATAGGAGTCATCCAGGTTCCTTCTTCGATTGCAGTTATCAGATTCACTTGTTCGAAACTTGGGGCCAGCTGCCTTGAGATTGCTAGTGCTCCGGAAATGGTGCTGTTCTTCATACTAGCTTGCTTTGCAAGTTCATCTGCCTCTTGGTTTTCTTCTCGAGGAATGTGTTTGATTAGATAATGGTCCAATTGATCGAGCAGCAGTTTGGTTTTCTTTAGGTATGCTGTGAGTCGTTCTCCTCGAGTCTGGAATTCTCCTAGTACCTGGTTTACGATAAGCTGAGAATCACTATGAATACATAAGGAATTGATTCCAATTTCTAGGGCCAGTTCCAATCCCGCTATTACTGCTTCATATTCAGCATCGTTGTTAGTGGCCGTGAACTCCAATCTCAATGCATAGTACAACTTTCTTCCCCTGGGGGTGATGATCACAATACCTGCCCCCGAGCCTTGTTCGTTCGATGCTCCGTCTACAAAGAGGTTCCCCTTGATGTTTTTTGCTACTTCGGATTGTTCCTCGCCTTCGTTGATAGTGAATTCGGCAATGAAATCAGCCATGGCTTGTCCTTTGATAGCGGTACGAGGATGGTAGGTGATATCATACTGACTTAGTTCGATGCACCATTTGAGGAGTCGCCCAGAAGTGTCAGGACGATGGAGCACTTGTCTCAGTGGTTGATCGGTTAGAACCCTGATGGAGTGAGACTGGAAGTAGTGGCGCAGTTTTCGTGACGCGATCAATAAACAATATGCTAATTTCTCAAGTTTAGGATATCTGGCCTCTGCCCCTGTAAATCTCTTACTTACAAAGTAAACCGGGCGTTGTGTGCGGTCTTCTTCTCTTACCAAGGCGGCGCTTAGAGCATGAGATGATACAGCGAGGTATAGGTATAACACTTCACCTTCATTTGGAGTTGAGAGTACTGGTGGTCTCTGAAGGTGTTCGATTAGGTTGAGGAAGGCTTTTAAGCATTCGTCGGTCCACTCGAACCTCCCTTTGTCTTTCTTGAGTGCTTCGAAGAAAGGGATACACTTGTCGGTTGCCTTGGAAATGAATCTGCTTAGGGCGGCCACCTTTCCGTTTAGGCTCTGCATTTCTTTTCGAGTGGAAGGTATCCTTATTTCTTTTAAAGCCCGGATTTGTTCAGGGTTTGCTTCGATTCCTCTGGCGTGGACGATGAATCCTAAGAATTTTCCCGATGATACTCCGAAGGAGCACTTTAGAGGATTCAGCTTCATTCCATATCGGCGAAGTACCCGAAACATATCGTCCAGATGGCTTACATGGTCGTCGGCTTTCCTGGACTTCACCAACATGTCATCCACATATACTTCCATAGTTCGTCCTATCAGTTCTGCGAACATTTTGTTGACGAGGCGTTGATAGGTAGCTCCAGCATTTTTGAGTCCAAAAGGCATGACTTTGTAACAATACAATCCGCGGTCGGTGATGAAGCTAGTGTGGTCCTGATCGGGAGCGTGCATGGGGATCTGGTTATATCCGGAGTACGCATCCATAAAAGATAGGAGTTCGTGCCCAGCTGTGCTGTCTACGAGTTGGTCAATTCGGGGAAGTGGGAAGCAGTCTTTCGGGCAAGCGTCATTCAGATTGGAGAAGTCAATACATGTTCGCCACTTTCCATTGGCCTTTTTTACTAGCACTGGGTTAGCGATCCATTCTGGGTAGATGGCTTCTCGTATGAAGCCATTAGCAAGTAGATTTTTTACTTCCTCATCAAGGGCTGCTGATCGCTCTGCCCCCATGCTCCTCTTTTTCTGCTTTACTGGTACCTTGGTGGGATCGATGTTCAACATGTGGCATGCTATGTCTGGGGAGATTCCTGTCATATCGGCATGGGTCCACGCAAATACATCTAAGTTGTGGCGGAGAAAGTCAATGAGTTGATCCTTCAATTCCGTTTTCAGCTGAGATCCGATTTTTAATAGTCTACTTGAATCATGCTTATCTACCGATACGAATTCCATAGCCTCTGCAGGCTCGGCGGTAGCCTCCTCCTCTTTATCCCTGGGGTCTAGTTCATTGAAGGGATCGCTTGTGTATCGAAGAGGAGGGGCTTTCTTTAGTTGCTATGCCTCCAAGCTTTTCATGCAGAGAGTAGTCTCTGCATCTTTTCCTTTATTCTTTCTGCGGTTATTGCGAAGTTCAGTTACGTAGCAGTCTCGGGCAGCATCTTGATCTCCTTCTACTTCTCCTACTCCGTTGTCTGTTGGAAATTTCATTTTCAGGCACCAGGGGGCTAATACAATCTGAAAGTCAGACAAGGCTGGTCTTCCCAAGAAAGCGTTGTAAGCCGAGTGGTTTTCTATTAGTACGAACGTTTGTTTTCGCACAACGGAGCGGGGATGACTTCCTATTTCGACGAAGAGGTCAAGTTGCCCGAGGGGCATTTTTGCATCTCCAGTGAAACCGTGCAGTGGTTTGTCACAGGGGGATACATCCTTCATTGATAACTTCATTTTGTCGAAAGCATGTTTGAACAGGATATTTACGGAGCTTCCCGTGTCTATTAGAATCCGAAAAACTTTAGCTGGACCAAACCAGGCAGAGATGACCATGGGATCCATATGTGGGTACTGTCTTCCTTCCAAATCATGCCTACTGAATACAATGTCATTGTTTTCTTTTCGTTTCGGGTGGCGTTCCTCCGTAATGGAGTTAACATATCCTTCGGCATTTCTAAGCGACTTGCCGTACCTTTCCATCTCTGCCCAACTTCTGTCGGCGATGTGTGGTCCTCCTGAGATGGTAAGGACCACTATCTTCTCTTGACTAGAGCCACTGGTGTTGTGATTGTTGCGATTCCCTCCGCCTACTTCTGGGAGGGGTTGCTTTGAGTTCTCATTGGCAGGAGTTGGAGTCCTGTTCTGACCTTTCACATAACGTTCCAGTCTTCTTCTTCTAATGTGTTCTTCGATCAAGTCCCGAAGATGGTGGCATTCATTGGTGTCATGTCCGTGGGATTCGTGGAAGCGACGGAACTTTCCGGACTTGAGTGCGTTATCTGATTCTTTCTTGTGCGGGGGGCGCTTGTATCCGAGTTCGCCCTGAGTGGCTAGGTAGATGTTTTCGATTGTTTCGTTCAAAGGAGTGTAGGAGTCAAATCTTGGCCCCGGTCGATATTGACGCTTTTCAACCTTTCTGCCCCCAGCATTGTCTCTAGATTCATTTCTTCGAGCGTCCTTAGCTGCAGTGGGAACCTTGTCCTGAACTATCTTGCCTTGTTGCCCTGACTGCCTCTCCGTAGCAGCGTCTTCAAGTCTCATATACTTCCCAGCTTCATGGAAGAAATCAGGCAGGGTAGCTGGTTTTTCCTTAGTTAATCTTCTGGCAAACTTGGTGTCTGAATGTACACCACTACAGAGGGCCATTAGAGTGAGTTTTTCATCGGCATCTTGAACTGCTGCCGCTGCGGCGTTGAACCGTGTTAGATATTGTTGCAGCGTCTCTCCGGATTTCTGTTTGACATTGGATAGAGAATAAGCATCCTTGGGTTGTTCCACATGGATGCGGAACTGGCTAATAAACCTTTCTTTTAACATCTCCCATGAGCCGATGGATCCTTGGGGTAGATGGCAGAACCAGGAGGTAGCTAGATCTGATAGGAATAGTGGAAAGCATTTACATAATACTCCTTCTGTTGCTCCACTCATGAGCATATGCTGGGTGTATCTCTGCAGGTGTACGATGGGGTCGGAAGTTCCTTTGTAAGGTTCCATGGTTGGCATTTTCCATTCCCGGGGAGTGATGGCAGTTTCGATATTTCGGGTAAAGGGACTGGTGACCCTAGCGCCTATTCCCCGGTCCCTTTGCTCCCGTTGGACACATTCTCTGAATAATCGTGCCATTCGTTCGTCAGAACTTGGAGCGGACAAAAATGAGCTCGGTTCTTCCCTGCGGGATCTATCTCGTCCAGATGACCTGTAGGGATGGTACAGTCTATCACCTCTAGCATTATCCAGTGGTTGTCTTTGGCTGCTTGGATGCACGCTAGGACCAGCTACAGTTGCCCCCTGCCTTGATCTTCCCCTGTGGGGTTCTGTTTCGAGCACATCCATGGGGTCAACTTCGGGCTGGGTTCTAGCTCGGCTCCGTTCAGCGGGGTTTCTATGATTAGGTGGCATGACTGGCTCAGCTACATCCGACCCTCGCCTGGTGCCTCCCCCGCTAGGTTCGGTTCCAAGGGCTTCCTCGAGTCGGAATTCGGGCTGAGTCCGGGCGCGGCCCCTATCATCGTTTTTCCTGTTGATAGCTTGTTCGAAGAGTGAAGACCTTTGTTGCCTCCGGGATCCTCCGGATTGGGATTCACCCCATGATTCAGTGTTGCGGTTGGACTCTTCAGCATCCCTTAAGCGTGTCATGAGTTGGTCCACCAAAGTTTCTTGTTGGGATGTGAAGCGGTTAGTTACTTCAGCCACAACCCTGTCCAGATCTGCCCTAGTGATTGGTTGTTCCGTTGCGGGACCAGTTGGATTTTCCTGATTTTCATCTGGTACTGCTGTTGAAGTGGGCTGATCTGTGATTGCTGGATCTGGAAGGCTGCTAGTTGCGATGTTCTTTCCTTTGTTAACATCCCTTCTCTGTTTGGAAGGCATGATTTCTTCTCAGCGAAAGCACCAAAAATGTTTGCACAAAAAATGGACAAACACCTCCAAGTCGTATTATTTAGTTGATTATATGTGATTTTCAATGATTTTAGATGAGTATATAAATATAAAAGAAGTAGGGGCTGAAATGTAAAAGACACGCGGATTTATAGTGGTTCGGCCAGAATGTGCCTACGTCCACTTTATATGTTATTATCTTCTTTCCTTCAGATTACAAGTACAATGCTTCGTATATGAGTATATGAAAGTAGTTTGAAAGTTCCTTCCTTGTTTGAGCTCTCAAACTTGTCTGCCATTGTTGTACCCCTGCCCCTCTATTTATAGAGTGAGGTTGGGGGTAGGGGTCTTGGATGTATATAGCTGCTGGTGGGCCCGGGCTGGAGCAATTTGGCCTGGCACTTCTGGTTCGGCGAGGCTTCATCCGGCATGGAGCTTGGAGTGGTGTTGGTCTGGTAGAGCGTGGACCGGCATGGAGTTGGGTATGTGTTGGTCCGGTCATAGGTTGGACCGGTATGGAGATGGATGGTGTAGTGGTTCGGTGGGTATGTGGAGTGTTGATGGTTCGGCGCCAGTGTGGTCCGGTAGTGACCTTGTGCCGAATGAACATAGGAGGACGTGGTTCGGTATGCCGATCGTGGGGAGAGCCGAATGAAGCTGTTTGTATGAGGCGCCAAACGGAGCTTGTGCAGGGAAGGAGATGCCGAACGAGCGTGTGTACCAGGGGATACCGAATGAGCTTGGACCGGCTATGCCGAATGGGATTGCTTCAAAGGAGACGCCGAATGGACTTGTGCTCCTGGAGGTGCCGAATGTACTTGAGTTCCATAGTACGTGGAGATGATGAATATGCTTGTTGGTTTCGAATATGCGTGGGACATGACGCTTCAGGGTCTCGTGGCCTTCTGGGCGAGAATTCGCACAACAGTGGACTATCCCACTGTCAGGTTGTAAAGATTTACACATGGACATATGTTCCATATGCTTAGATTATCATGACCTACTTATCCAAATTAACCTCTTGTATTCATCACATTCTCGAAGTGCGGTATTTGTGATAAGTACAAGCCGAATTACTTTCAATAAAATGTTTCACCGTTTTATTACAACTACTTTATTTTATTTGGCTACTTAGTAGCATGAAAAAGAGATCCTTGGTTTTAAAACAATTCACTGAGAGAAGAAAGTTACTTTAAAATAAAGAACTATTGGAGTTTAAAATAACTTATAAAAAATAAATCATCAATAAATCATAAATTTAAAGCTTAATTAATTTTTAACTAATTATACTTCAATTAAAACTTAAACCTCAGTTATTTAGTTAACTCTTAATTAATTACTAATAATTACCCTTTATTAATCAAAATAAATTAAATAATTAAACTCTAGTTAAAAAAATAATTAAACCCTAATTAGTTAAAATACATAGATAACTTTATTCAATATACATCTATTATAAAGTAAACCCTAATTAAATAAATAAATAACTCTTAATTAAATATTAAATAATTGATTAATTTAAAATAATTTACTTGATTAAATAAATTAATTCAAATACTTATCTCTTTCCTTAATTGATCATTAATTAAACCTTTCTTAATTGGCTACAAATGATTAACTTTATTAATTCTTAAACCCTAATTACTTAAGTTAATTACTTAATAATTATTTTTAATAAATACATTAATTATTTTTAATCAGTAAATTAATTATATAACTCATAAATTAAAAGTTAACTAATTTTTATAATTACTAATTAAGTTTGAAATGGTTTTCAAAAACAATTTTAGAAGAAAACTTTAAAATAGTATATTTTCGAATTGCATCCATAGCGACTATCGCTATGGATGCAGTGATGCAGTAACTTAGGATTACATATATATGTTACCATCTAAACTTCTTCCTTTTTCACCCTTTTACCCCTTTCACTTTTTTCTTATTTTTACACATAAAAAGAAAGGATTTTGAAATCTTAAAACAAGGTTAGAAACTAAAATGGAAACACCTTACACATTAATCTAGAAACCATTTTATTTTTGGAAATGGATCTCAAGTCCCTTTTTTACATTTCAGGTTCTAACTTCCAAACCATTTAACCCTCATCCAAGCATAAATACGTATCCAAATCATAATATTGCTATAGCATCACTACATCACAAGATCTTAACTTTACAACCGAACATATTACTTTAACTTCCGATCTAAAGTCTAATGCTAAACCATATGTTAACACATACATAGACATCCAAACCAAACCATAATTAAACATAAACATCATATGTGAATAATCACGTAACCCAAATAAATACAAAGGTGAAATCTTTTCGGAAGAAGTTATAAGTTTACTCATGGATTCAACGAAATCTTTTTAAACCTTTTGCAAAATTCTTATGATTTTAGAATCTTATGTAAAAGACTTGATCTTCATTTGAAACTTTGGAAATATGCTTATCCTAAGCACAACATGGTTCGGCCTAGACAATAATGGGCATGGGCTTGACTATTTAAGGTGAAGATGTGCTTGATTTTGGAGGACGAAGTGAAGTAGTGAATGTAGAAGTGTTCAAACATGATTTTGAAGTGATTTCAAAGTAAAAGTTATGATTTTTGCAACTTCGGGAATGAGGTAGGAAGCCATGGATTTTATGCTTAAGAGCTTTAGGAATATTTGAAATGGAAAAAGAATGAGAAAGTTAAAAAGAAAGTGAAAAAAAATTATTTTATATAAAGTGCATATGTGAAATTACTAAAACGACCTTATACTTTACCCCTCTCACATATTGCCACATCACTCCCTTTGTCTCCCCCACTTTATTCACATTTTTTACCTTGTCCCTCTTCCATTTTTCAAAGCCCACATGCCTTAGTACTTATTTTGTATTAGGACTAAAATAACATATTTATATTATATAATACAGAAAAATAGGCACAGGGAAGAAGTTGCAAAAAACAAATCTCAGGGACAACAGGTTTGTTTTTTTGTCTGAATGACACTTTATAGTGTAAACAGAAAATGGTAGTTGCAACTATCATTATGTGATTTGCACTAAAAATTGTTTTTCAACCAAAAAAGCAAACTTTTTGTCCCTGAAACTAAATTTTTCTCCAACCTTTTCCTTGAGCCTAAAAAACCTTATATAATATATATACTTTTTTATGATAAAATCTTATCTTATAGGCATATGCATATGTACTCAAGTATGCATGCATATTCACATGTATATTTCCATGTCCAAGTTGATTTATAAATATGTACATGTGTACACAAAAGTGTTACAAAATTTCTCATAACTTAGTCATTGAAAAATCGAAAAATCGGAAAGCAACTTCCGGTCACATTTTCAATTTTTCTTCGAACTAATTATTTTTATGAATAAAAATTAAAATTGATTTCACTATCATTTGTTATTATATAAAAGGTATTTATTTAGTTATAAAATCCATTAGTTTATTATTATAATTATATTTAAATATCCACACTTAGAGTGATCAAATTCTGGGTTGTTGCAGTAGTTAGAGTGCTTAGCGATTCTATAACGGTGGAGGTAAAAAAAGTTATTATGAGGATAAGGTGGGGATATAGCGGAAAATAACGAAGGTGCGAAAAACTTCATTAGACATAAAATCAAATATTTAAAGTTAATATATTCTTATTTTCACATCATTTGTGTAGGAAAAAGAATATATTTTAATTTTATATAGTAAACCTAAAGAATATCATGGTTTGTACAGGCTAGATTTGGTGGCTGTAATAGATTTCTAATTAAATTGAGCACTTACGCCTTGAAATTGGGTCTTCACCCTAACTTTGTTGATCTGTTTAATATAAAACTACTCTAATCAACATTTGTATGTTAATGTTGAAAAAGCGGGTGCTAAAAAGCTTTGATTTAGCAAGTGTTGCAAAAATAACGAGGCTTAAAGCGGATCTTCTGTTTAATACCGCTAAATTTAAATAGCGTAGTGGTTGGAAAACACTTGCGTTAGTAGAGATTTTATGGGATTTTAACTGCACATGGTCAACTCAAAATCAAAGCCTTTGGTCGGAGCAATATGACTGATAATATTTTTATTACTAAACTAAGCACTTTGTGTTTGCACTTACAAAGTTGAATGTGCACGATGTTAGAATTTTAACTAAAACCAAATTCCATAAGTTCTAATGTGATATAGTTTTGATGAAGAGAATTGATACAAATAATTATCACTACCGGGTGATGCTTAAATAAGTAAAATTAGACTTTACCAAAAAAACATGTAAGTGGTAAATTTAGACAAACATGTAACTCCATAAGCTAAGGTGACGAGTGAACGTTGATATTCAAATAGTTCGAATTAATCACTGACCAAACTTACACCTGCGAGTCACATAACCACATTAATAGATTCTCTAAAATACCACATGATTTACTTAATTTATAAATTATTATAAATTAAGTAAATTAATTAATATATTTAGAAATATTATTTATTTGATGTTTTGGATGCTAATATTATGTTTTTCATGTCATTGGTAGTTGCTTGGGTGCGTATGTAAAAGTTGTATATGTACAAATTGATATAAGATATCGATGAGCATTTAAATTTGATTTAAATGTAACTATTTGCTAAGTGTTATTGAACAAATTCTAGGGCCATAAAGCCTCATTCGTCATAATCCATATGAAAAAAATGAGGATTGAAATCCAACGGTTGGATTTAGAAAATGAAGGGAGGAGGTTGAGGATGGTCACCTCTTTGAATTCCTTATCTTTCATTCACTAGCCTCTCTTACTCACTCGCTTTCATAACCCTAGCCACCATTATCCTTCTTCCATTTTCACGGTCGAAATTTTCAGCAATATAAAAGAAAATACTATTTTAGTGGCATCCAATAAAATCAATCAAATAAAAGGTGGTATTCCAAGCCGTTGTAAAGCTAGGAGTTGAGAGATAAGATCCAAGATTGAAGCAATCAATCAAGGTGCATTCAAAAGGGCAGCATCAATAAGGTATTTTCCATTTAATTTTATCTATATACATTATCATATCGTAGATCTAACAAATTATTTACCTAGATGAATTTATATACGCATTTGTTGTCCCTTTTATATGTATGTGTAAATCTGAAAATTATAATTTATCACCATTTAATTTGGTTTTGAAATTGATAATGATGGTTTTTATTGATAATTGTATTGTTAATTTATATTGGAGTTGTTTCAAATTTGATCTAAAAGTTAATTTATTATTTCATGTATTCTTATTTGTTAAAATTTCAATGTGAATTTTGATTGATTCATAATTGGTTTGTTGTTTCAAAACAAACATATATGAATATATACAGATGTATATGTATGTATATGTATGTATGTATATATGTGTATGTGTGTGTATATATATATGTATGTATGTGTATATATTGAAATTAATTTGAAATTACTTTACAATAAGTGGTTTTTATTTTTAGAAAAAGGATTATACATATATACATACGTTTTTTGAAAATGGGCGCACGCACACAAATATATGTGTTTATATATATATATATATATATATATATATATATATATATTAAAGGAGATTCATCTTAATGTATAAACATACATAAATTAGCATCCTAACCTTGTTTGATAAAGCTCTTCTTTTGGATTAAAAATGAAAGGTTATGGTTTTGGAAAATGATTACTATTTACAGAATCTCTTTGTTTTCAATTTCATTTTGTTTTAGATTATTGATATATAATTTATTTTGAATTTGTATATCTAGATCTGTTTCCACATTATATTACCAAATTATACAACATGATATTTTGGAAACAAAATTTTGTATTTGGATTTGTTAATTTGGTCAAAATCAACTTAGATTTATTTAGAGATATAATTACAAAGAAATTTTTGAAATATGCATATATATATATATGTATATATATATGTATATATATATATATAAATTTACAAGCAATGTTTTGAACAGCTAATGCGTATAAATGGAAAACGTGTATATTGCGATAGAAATCTCAGCATCTAAACACATACACATCTATTATGTACACAATTCGATAAGTTGCACTATATACACTTGAGTAAATTTGGATATGCTCATAAAATATAACATGTATAAATTAAACTATCGTTTAAGCAGATCAATCAACTAGTTTAATTAAGAGAGATGAATGAAAAGTTTCTCTAGCAGCCATTCCTTGTAAAATAAAACCTTCCTCTAATTAATGAGAGAGCTTTAAGAGAGAGAAATAATAGGTTTCTTTCTTTAATAAATAAAACCTCTATTATTCATTTAATTAAATTTGATTCAGATTAAATGAATCCAATTAATAAGAATAATTAAACAAGGCGATGTATATTCAAATAAAATTTGATACTAAGACAACATGATTGGATCTAGTGTTATACATTAGACTGCATAAACCCATTATGATCCAAATAGGATTTTTTTTAAATCTATTTATTTCACCCGCTTCTGACTAGCCTGGTTCCTTTATATACATGATTAAATATGGTTCAAATATTTATAGTCTTTTATTGAGGGTTCAAAACGAAAATAATACAAAATCTTAGGCAAATAAAAACTTAAGCAACCAATTACAAAAGTGTTTAGTGGTACATAGTTAGGCTCTTACATGAGTCTTGAAGTGGCAACATGCCAAAAAAATTTAAGGTAAGTATATTTTATATTTCTTTGTCAATCTTTAATCGTTTTCACTTGTATATCTTAACCGATTAACATTTTATTAATTTTATTAGTTGCATAAAATTATCGATGTAGATTATTTTAAATTTATATGACAAATGTTCTTACAGTACTAGAAAGGCTAAGTGTTACCAGTTCATTTTCTGGTAAGGCTTCCACTAGATTTTTATATTTCTCTAAATCCTAAGAAAAACATAGAAATCTTTCGACTTCTGTAGTAGGCGTCGGGACTTATTTGCCTTGAGATTCTGCTTGGAGGAACATCAACAAACAATAGACCCATAAGAGATGGATCACATTTTATTAGTTGTATCAAATACAACTCCTGACACATGATCTTTGTCCTAATCTCATTTCAAACTTGAAGAATATCAACAAATCAAAAGAGATTATTCACTCGTACCAATCACTTGGCGACGACCTAAGTATAATACAGCACCTTAATGAATATTAACAAACCTACACATAACATCTTTAGCTTGAGGAATACCAACAACTAAAGAGTGTGCAAATAATCTATTAATATGTAAATGGTAGAGGACAACTAATATATTAAGTGATACTGATTTAGGGAATAATGTATTTCTTTTGAAATACCTTCATAATTCAAGTATTAGACACATCGGAAATCGCAGTATACATACTATACATACGTGTTTATTTCTTAAATCTAATTTGGATTTCTTTCCTGTTCCACATATATTATACATTCATATTATACAAGTTTAATTTATTTATAATCAATTATAATTTAATTAACTTATATAATATAATTATGTATATAATTAATAAATTTTAGTTATTATTAATTAAATCATATTTAATTTGTTTAATTTATTTATTTAATTTATTTTATATAAAATTTCTAAAATTTTACATTGCTCATCTTAAATGATTTAAAATTGTTAATCAACTATAACATTTTTTGGTTTATTTATGTGTATGTATCAATATGTGTATAAATTTTAAATAGTTAACTTTTTAATTAATTTTATTTAATTAAACAAATTAATTAAATATTTTAATTAATATGAAATGTTAATATAATTTATCATAAACAATTTCAATATAAATAAATAACTACACAAATTGTAGTTATACACATATATCAACATATATGTTTTAATTAATTATTTAATTTAATTTAATTAATTATACTAATTAAATTTAAATTTTTAAAAATTAATTATTTAATTTATTAAAATAATTTTGAAAATTTTGAATGCATTTTATAGCTTCTACAAAATTCTCTTTTATATTTTAAAATTAACTTTTAAATTTAAAAAATAAATTTTGAAAATTAGCTCAAGATCCAATATCAATTTGGGTTTTTTATATTGGGGATAACCTTGGGGCTCACATCATCTTTCAGGCTAGACTAGTAGCTTGGTGGAGAAAAATACTTGATTATGTTTCCAGACACCCTACTAAATTGGCAGATTTTGATCAGTTAGCCCTAATATTGCTAATTTAGACCACATAGATTACTTGGCTCTGATATAGTTGATGGAACCAGGCCATTCATAAGTAGGTGAAGTAGGTATACTTCAGAAAAATCATATTTTGGATCTACTGGGTGTATGAAGTCTAAAGGTATATTAAATCCAATCTAATAAAGTTTTAAATAAAATATTATTTTATTTAAAATTGGTTAAAAGGATGTTTAAATTTAGGTTAAATTTTAATGTACTGTGTATCAGGTACGCTTATGTGCGTAACAGTTACTTATAAGAGTTAATATAGACAAGAAAACCTTTCATATCTTTCTCTAAAACTTATAGTTAGAATTAAGGAAAGATTTTTGCTTTATTTGAAGAGAGAAACCTTTTATTTCTCTTTAATTAAATTGATTGATTTATTTAAATGTCATTAATTCGTAATTTATACATAGCATAAAATATGAATATATTCAAATATACTCTGGTGTATATTGTGCAAGTGCAACATATGAGAAGTTTACATAGTTAATGTGTATGTATTTAGTTGTTGGGATTTGCACCGTGACGGATACATTTGTCTTTTATATACATATTTGTTGTCCATATTTTATTTTAGAAAAACAAAACGACATTTGTTTTATATAAATACATGCATATACACACATGTATGTACTTATTTACATTATAATTAATTTTAATTATTTATCGTGGTTTAAAATTAAAGCAAACAATTTAAAGCTACTTTTAGTTAGGGAATAACTTAAAATCAAAATTACAATTTTTCACAACTGTCCATTTTGTAAACTTTGAATTAGAACTATATAGACACACACACACATATCCATACAATAGTTGAAACAATATTTTAAATTCAAAACAACATGTTACAGATGTATTCAATAGTTTGTAATTTAAAATATGTACCTTTAACTAATAAAATTAAGAAACTTAAACCTAATTGTTTACAAAAAAATCAATTTTTTCTTAAGATTTCATAGAAAAGTCCACTTGTAAATTTAAATTGAATTAACAATTATTCTCATGTAAGTAATGAAAAAAAAATATATATATATATATATATATATATATATATATATATATATTCAATTCCCAAACTTGTAATATTAACCTTAAATCAATTAATCAAAATAGTTTTCAAAAATTCAAACAATAACTTCTAAGGCAGAAAAGAATTACACAACTTAGACACATATAAATTCATGATAATATGATTCAAATGTAAATTAAGCACAAAAAAATTAACAAATGAACAAAAAGGGTAATGTGTTGAATATGCGAGTATATGATTTTTGTTTAATGATAATAAACCTATATATAGTCAATTAAATGTATTTGTTAATGTACTATTTTATTTTTCACATAATTAAATAAATATTTGCTGAATAAAATAAATAACACATAATTTAAATTCAAATGGATATTTTATTCAAACAAATATTCATTACAATTTTGAATAGTACAAATTTGAGCTGTCACTATATATATACAATCTTTGATTACAATATAATTTTTGATTACATCACAAATTTGAGCGCTCACTATATATATGAATGACCATAAATAGATACAAGTGCAGTCAAGTCATATATACATACATATATGTATGTATATATGTATGGGTATAATCAACCAAAGCTAGCAGTCTATATGAAGCAGAGTTTACAGAAAAGTCAAAACAGTAGCAGGCTGAACCAGTACGAGCACTGAAGTCAATCAGGGTAAAAATAATTAAACAAGTCGAAGTCAGGTTTATCTCAACACCAAAGGCATAGCAGAAAACTACAGTCACAATTTTCAAATATCCAAAATCAAAGGAATAAATTATGGAACCGACTCAAAGAAATTCAAGCAACATACGAATTGAAATAGTCAGAACACATCACAAGCATTCAAGAAAAAACGTATGGCCGAACAAAATTATTTGAAGAAGTCAAATTGAATATACGAATGATAATTTAGGGTTTCGATCCCTACATAAATTCCCTTAACATCATCAGTAGAAGAGCATCCGAGTCAAGCAAATTAACTAGTAAAACAAAAAACATAAATCACCTACCAATTTCATGTTATTTGAACTCGATAAAATTGGAGCGATCAAAAGCATATCACAGCCAGAAATCGATTTACAAAGCATCGCAATGCAAATTCCTCAAATCAATCGATTGATCATAGAGCGACGTTTCAATTGAGTAAAACCCTAATTCCTTTTTTGAAGAAGATTAGCCGAACTCTTTTTGTGCTCAGAGAAAATATTTCACGAAATAAAAGAAGAGGGGAGTCACCTTTTATATGGGTCGGCTATTGATTTACGTTAATTAGGCTTAAATATAGGGTCTTGTTTTAAGTGTTTATTTTCATTTTGTAATTTTCTTTTAAACTTTTGTAAAATTCTAGTTGTGTGACTAAGTGACGAAAAACGGTGGTGTAGTTCGAGAATTCGCAATTCAGTGGCTGAGTTGTGGTAGGGTTTTGAGTGTAGAGTTAGGTTAGAGTGGATGTTGCAAGTTTACATGTGTAAGCGTCTAACAACTTAATTTCTAGTAGAAACCTTGAGGGCAGCACATAAGCAGGGTTTTGCCAAAGCTGGGTAAATCTGTGTTGTTCTATTTCTGCTTTTATTATTATGCTACTATCTGTGCTGCAATTATTATATACATTTCTGCATTAATTTTTTTTATTATTAGTATCACCCTATTCACCCCCTCTAGGGTGAAATCGATCTTACAAGTGGTATCAAGATAGGAATAAAAATCAATTTTTGTTTTAAAAAGTTTTGATTTTTCAAAAATCAATTTTTGTTTTAAAATTTTGATTTTTTTAAAATGGCTTCTTTTAATAATGCTTTTGTTGAGGGTCAGTCCATAGTTAGACCACCTATCTTCAATGGTGAATATGCTTACTGAAAAAATAGAATGAATTTTTTTATAAAAACCATTAATGCTTGAAATATTGTTGAGACAAGATATAGGACACCAACTATAGTGGTAGATAATCACGAAATTGAAAAACCGATGGATCAATGGACAGATCATGAAAATAAACTACAGAATGCTAATGCTAAAGCTATTAATTCTATCACATGTTCATTGGATCAAATTGAACTTAATCGTGTCTCATATTATCTAACTATGCAGGAAATTTGGTACACAATTGAAGTGACTCACGAAGTAACCTCCCAAGTCAAAAATCTCGCCTTGCCATGCTTAGTAGCGAATACGAGAACTTCACAATGACCAAGGATGAAAATGTCAAAGATATGTACGGATGACTTTCTAATCTCGTATACAAATCGAAAGAACTTGGAAAGCCATACACATAATTGGAAATAGTCCGAAAAATTCTCAGAGTCCTTCCACGAAATTTTGAAGCAAAAGTTACTGCCATTCAAGAATCAAAGGATTTGAAACAAGTTAAAGTTGAAGAACTCATTGGAAATCTCACCACTTATGAGCTAGAAATGAAATTCAAGGAAGAACGCGAAGGACGTGATATGCAAAAGAAATTAATAGCTCTTAAAGGGACAATAGAAAGTGATGATGACAATGATGATAGTGGTACAGCAGAACGACGCTGATAATAAAGAAATTCAAAAGGTGGAATCATAAGTATGGAAATCCAGCCCTAAATCAACAATTGAAAAGCAGAATAGTCAAAGTTCTAGACAAACCAGAAGAGTAGGAAATCATTTATCACAACTGCAACAAACCTGGTCACATAAAGCCTAATTGTCCTCAAAATTGACTCGGCCGAGGAAAGAAACCAAAACGGAGAAGTTTTGTAGCTACTTGGGATGAAACTGATGAAGCTGATAAAAGCAGTGGCAGTGAGAGTGCAAAAGAAATTTTGTGTCTTCAAGGAGAAATAACCGACAGTGATGATGATGAGCTAAGCGAGGTATCAAAAATTACTCACTCGGAATTAATTATGTATTTTCATGAGGTAAATGGTTGTTTTGAACGACTTAGGGAGAAGTACGCTAAAATTTATTCACAAAGAGATAGTTCAGTAGGACTAAATAAATAGCTTGATCAATTGGTTAAAAACTATCGAAACAAGAGCCTTAAGTGTGATAAGTGTCCATCATTTGAAGAAGAAACTAAAAAAATCAAAAAATGAAATTAAAATGCTTAAAAATGAAATTTTGATTCTGAAAGAAAGTGAAAATACTAGGAGAGAAATTTCTATTAAAAAGTACACTCAATTATTGAATGAAAATGATTATCTCAAACACAAGTCCAACAATTATCTACAACTTTAGGAAAATTTTCCAAAGGAGAAAGATCGCTAAATATGTTATTAGGGAAACAAACTGTTAATACTATTAGACAAGGATGTGGGTACACTCAATCTGAAAGAGTTAAAAGTAAAACCAATCGTGTCAAATCCGAGTGCACAAATTGTAGAAAAATTGAACACAACCATAATAATTGTTGGTATAGACCCAAACACGTAAAAACCGTACCAATTTGGGTTCCTAAAGTCACAAATGTAAATTCCCTTAAAGTCAAACAAATCTGGGTGCCAAAAGGATCAAATATAAATTGTCTTGGGTCTACACAAACTTATTTTTCAAAATCATTTGTTACTAACAATCATGGACGTATAAAAGAAAATAAGTCACAGAAATCTTTTCTCCTGTAGGTGTGGTGGCAGGCTAAGAAACAACAACAGTGTTATCTAGATTCTGGCTGCTCCAAGCACACGACGGGCAACAAATCAAAGTTCCTTACCTAGTACAGAAGTGGCAAAATCACAATAGGAAACAAATGAAAAATTATCGGTAAAGGTAAAATAGATAAAGGTATATTTATCTTGAATGATTTATTAAATGTGAAAATCTACATCGTAATCTAATTTAAATCAGCTAGTTATGTGATAAGAAAGTGAATGTTAATTTTGATTCTGAATTATGAAAAATATTTACCAACCATCTTTTCATCATTGAATAATTTCATATAGACTCGTTTGGACTAACTATATTGAAAGTTTAGGTGATAAGAGACGTTGTTTTTGTATTGGCTGATGATTACTCTAGATACATGTTGGTATATTTGTTTATCTTCCTACTTTCGGATCTAACACTATGTTCACTAGTTGTTTATGTGCACGATCTCAATTCAAAATCCAAAAGAATTTCATTTATAAGCTGTAAAAATTATTTTAAGGTATTTGTTGCACACTTCACCATCTGGTCTATGATATCCACCTAATGATAATCTTGAGTCAAAGAGAAATTCAGATGCAGATTACATCGGTAACCTAGTTGATAGAAAAATTACTAGTAGAATGCGTTTTATGTTGGACATTTATAAGTTGCATCGCATTTCCAAAGAAAATATCTGCATATTTTTCATTTCAACCAATTTTCAATTAGAAGACATTTTTTGTAAAATCCCTTCTAGAAAATAATTTTTTGTTGACTTCGTTTCAGATTAGGCATTTTAGAAATTTTGATTTCATAATTATTTTTGGATTTGATCTTAAATGACTACATTAACTAATCTGACTCTCTACTGATTATCGACAAGATAAATAGTGATTGAAAAAGTGATGAGTGTTGATATTAATCGTACATTATGACTTGAGACAGTAGATTTAGTAAATTTCTTTAAAAAATTAAACAAGATTTATAATAACTTTTGTTAATAAAAATTCCATGACCATCTCTATTTATATCATATTTCTAACGACCATCACTCATTAAAATCTAATATAGTATGTCAAAATGTGGCATTTCAAAAGGGAAATTATTCGTTGTTATTTTATTTTTTGCAATAAAAGCATCCAAAGTATTCACTCTCATTTAGAAGTCCTCACGGTTATGCATGGGTGAATTACTTAGAATATTGTATATGTGCTTTCATACTTATTTAAAAGTACTCACGGTTATGCATGTATGGAACACATATCAAAATTGATTATTAAATAGATAAGTAGATTCTAATCCCATTTAACAGTCCTAACGGTTATGCGTGGTTAAAAGAAACTTGAATTCGTTTTTTTAATAAAAATTTGAAATACTACTAATCTCATTTAAAATTCCTAACGGTTATCCATGGTTAGTAGACATTCAAATTCCTGATATAAATACACCACAGATAAACACAACTATATGGTTTTATATGATGACATCATCCCTATCATTCTAAAGTGGAATATACGTCAAACAGAGTATTTATGATTTTTGTTTGATTTTTTATTGAAATTTAATACTTATACCTGATTGTGTATTAATGTGTATTACTTTATCTCTATTTTTCTAACACTATTACTCTTTTGCTGATAACAAAATGGGGAGAGAAAAGTTAAGATTTTGGAAAATAAAGGTCAAATATTTTATTTGGTATTTTCTATTTGCATCTAGGATCATTTACATATTTTTTATTTATTCTCATGCATATATGAAGGGGGAGCTTTGTGTAGAGAGGGAGCATTCAAATATGGGGAGCAAATTGGATGAAATGTATTTAATAAATTTAAAATCTTAAATATACGTTTGTTATTATCAAAAGGGGAAGATTGTTGGATATGCGAGTATATGATTTTTGTTTGATGATAATAAACATATATATATATATATTCATTTAATTGTATTTATTAATGCACTATTTTATTTTTCACATAATTAAATAAATATTTGTTGAATAAAATAAATAACACAGAATTCAAATTCAAACGAATATTTTATTCAAATAAATATTTATTACAATTTTGAATAAAACCAATTTGAGCTCTCACTATATATATGCAATCTTTGATTAAAATAAAAAATTTGATTACATCACAATTTTTCATTTACAAATGCACCTCACTACATTTCACTCATTCATTCGTATTTATCTTCGACTCCAATCCAAATTGAGTCCAGCATCTCAGTTATCTGCAAAAACATACACTGACGCGGTAAAATTGAAAATAAAATATTTTTTGCAGTATAAAATAAAATGTGATTTTGAAAATTTTATTTCTCTCAGTTATTTGGGTTGTTTGTCATCATTTAATTTTGAATTCATTATACACGAACAGCTTATGACATGCACAATGTTTCATTGTACATTCCACAAGGCCATGCACACCGATATACACTTGATAAATCTACAGGGACAGGTGAGCACAAGGTCAAACCCAAATTAAAAGCCGGGTTCAACTGAAGTGAAATCACGATACGAGCACAAGATCAGACCCGAGCTATAAGCTGGATTCAACACAGGTGCAATCAAAATGTACAAGTTCAAGAAACTGGTCAAGACAACTAAAACAAGCTCGAATAAATTCCAATGCGTACATTTGAAAGTGCTCGACGCACAATGAAACTGCACTAGACCAAGCTAATGAACAACAGAGATATGTGCATACACACCAGACTACAAAGAGACAAGGCTACAACTTCCAGTACATATGCATACATTCATGAACCACACTGATTAAATTCAAATACAACCAGACAAGTTTATACCTGAACATGATACACTATGAAACTATACGTAGACAGTGCACATGTGAACAGAACCAACAACTTCAACCAAGCCGTGCACATGCAAAACAAAACTGCAAATACCAAAGTGAAGCAAGAAGACTCAAAGCCATATGCAATAGATAGGGATATGCAGATAAAACAAATTCTTTCAGACTTCAAGCAACAGACATGTACACTGGAACCTAACTCAAGGAAATGTACAATGAGGTAAAGAGATCAAGTGCACCAGCACTAAACAGAAGTATGGATATGGATGAACTCATATACATATAAACAATGCCAACAGTATGGATACAGTGAAGTCGAGAAAAGCCAATGCTAACATGAAGTGCAACAAACTCAAATCTGCAACATATAACTGAATATATACAAGCGTGAACATATATGTTCAGACACAAACATATAGAACAGTGGACAGTGCAATGCGGACATATCAACAAGACCACAACAAGTCCAGAACCAAGATAACAGTTACACAGTGCATAGCATCATTAATGCAAACCAGATTCAAGTTCAAACAATACAGTGGCAAAATCATTAACCAAAGAAAGTTTAAACAATCACAAAAGTCATGGTACGACAGTCAAGTTAAATGCCAAAATCATGGAACGACAAGTAAAAATCGAAAAAGTCAAGTATGCTACAGAGATGATCAGACAACTACAAATATTAAGTCAGGCCGAAGTCAGGGTGGAATATTTGTAACAGTAGCAGCTTCAGAATAATCGAGGCAGGATCAAATTTATCAAAATATCAAAATTCAAGTCAAAGTCATGATAATTGAACAGAGTCAATGTCAAGGCGCAGTTCAAAACACAGCAGCGAAACCAGAGACAATAGCAAAGCATTTTAACAAAATCAAAGTGGCCGATGTCAACCAGCAAATCAACGCCGTAATGACCAAGGATGACGAACAAGTCAGAAAAATGAATGAAGTCAACAGAAACATAAATTCATTCACAAGCAATTCAAGCTGTGGTGGCCATGAAATCAATCAAATCCGTGATTATCAAGAAATAAAAAAATGTACGAAGTGATAAATCAGAAATCATCTCAATCATTCAAGCATAATCAAGTGGCCAAGACGTATTCAAGCAAATTATCAAACGAACGAAATTATAGGAATTCAAATCCTATTTGAACCTTAAACATCATCGACAAATAAAAATCAAATTCGAATTCGAGAAAAATAGATACCAAAACTCAAGTCTACAACTCGAATCGCTTCGAGTTCAAGCAAGCAAATCAGAAAAAGCATAAGGCATAAATTACATATCGAACTCAAGATCGAGTTTGATCGAGAAGCAGCCGAGTGCAACTCAAGGAGACGGTTGATTGACAAAGATAGCAACGCATTATAATCATTTCGATCGATCAACAGAAAGCGGCACCTTCGAATTTCACGAAGCCTTAAATTGATTTCAAAAGAAACAAATTAGAGAAGTCGAAGCCCCAAATTTAATTTCTCCAGAGTAAAACAAACGACGCCATTACTTTCACAGAAGAAAGGAACGGGGCAAGTAAAAGAATACGGACCGATAATAAAAAGGAGAAGGGAAATATTTTTTTAACTTACTTGGGCCGGCTTCTACAATTTATATTTGGGCTTTAATATTTAATTAGGGTTTTGTTTTCTTTAAATTGTTTTAAAATTGTATTTTTCTTTTTAAACTTGTGTAAATTCTAGTCGTGTGCCTAGGGGACGAAGTACAATGGTGTAGTTCGAGAATTCGCAACTCAGTGGCTGAGATGTGGCAGAGTTTTGAGCGTAGAGTTAGGTTAGCCGATAGTGGGTGTTACGAGTTTACGTGTGTAAGCGTCTGACTACTTAATTTTTAGTAGAAAACTTGGGGCAGCATGTAGGCAGGGTTTTTCTGAAGCTGGATAAATTTATGTGTTCTATTTTCTATTTTTATTCTGCTATTATTTGTGCTGCTATTATTCTGCTGTGATCTGTGTTGAAATTATTTTATATACTTCCGCAATAAATTTTATAATTAATAGTATCACCCTACTCATCCCCTCTCTAGGGTGAAATCGATCCTACATGATGGATCTCAATTATATTGTAGAAAGTCATACAAATAAAAGAGAAGTAGGAGGTGGATGGTTCAAACAATATAAATGATAAAACATAGGAATAAGTTAATCATGGATTACTTCGGATGTTGCCTATAAATCACACTTGAACGATGAATCAGAGACAACTAGATTCAAAAAATCAATCTCTAGATTTTGTAGAGATCAAGTGGTATAAACCACCATTTATAAATTGATTTATTTTATATTTTATTTCAGAATTTTTTGCCCATAGAACCCCATGAATTTTCAACCATGACTTGAGAAGAGGAGAGAAAAGTTTTGTCAGGAGGAATATTCCTTCCTTAAAAACTTCACCTATTAATTCTTAGTAATATCTCAATAAATTCCTCTCCCACTTCTACATGCTTGGCTGATAATAGATGGTGCCATATGGGCCCTTAAAATTTTCAAAACCTCATTAGCATTAATTCATTTAAATTTAATTTAAACATTCTACCGATATTGTATATCGCTGCGCTCATATATGACTTTTATATATACACTTTTTTAATACTGATGGTATTCAAATAAAATAAAAATAAATGTGTATTTTACCCCATTAATTTTTTAAAATAAATGACTGTTTTACCCTAATAATAACTAGACCAAAATGAATTATGTCTTCCCTGTATATTTTCAAGGTCTTTACTCACGGTAGCAAGGATATGATAGGAACCAAGGATACATATAGGTTGGACTATTAGTAAACCTAGTGTATAGTGCACATGGAATGATATTGAACCTAGTGCAGTGAAATACATTGCATAAGTTTCCTAACATTATTGAAAAGTAAGCCTTTTATTGTTGTAAGAAAGAGCAAGAAAGGAAAGAGCGAGATAAAAAATGAGGTAAGAAAAGTAAAACATGGGGTGCGTTTCTTTTTTATAAAACACAGGGGGATGGTAAGAAGTGGTGTGCTAATAGAATTGGTCTATGTACGCTTTTTATTAAATATAAATGATGTTTAAACAAATTTAATAAAATTTAGCAATTATTATTTCATAAATATTAGTTAATTTAGAATGATTATAAATTAATTAAGTCATGTGGTTCATTCGGAATGTTTCATCATTTTGGTTGTGCGACACAAAGGTATAAATTCAGTTGGCGATTAATATCGAACGATTCAAATATTAACATTCACACGTCACCTTAGCCAGTGATGTGACATTTTGACCTAATTTAGCGCTTACACATCTTTTGGTAAAATCCAATTTTTATAAGTAGCACCTCGTAGTAACGGTTATTTACACCAATTCTGTTCGTGCAAACTATATCGCATTAGGATATATGAAATTTGATTTTGATCAAAATTTCAACATCGCTCGCATTCAATTTGAAAAGAACAAAAAAAAGTCATTGGTTCAATAATAACAATTATTATTAAATGCACTACTCTAGCTAAGGCCTTTGACTTTAAGTTGATTATAATTGACTGTGATACTAGCCCTATAACTGAGGAGACGAATTCCCTATTGAATAATGTAACACTTCTAATGCTTCAACTCAGACCCGAATATAGTCGATCGATGGATCTCGTGCCTCTATTTAATTATAATCAAAGTGGAGTGTCCAATTTAAAGTTCAATAGTATTCTCAAGTCGAGGGAATTGTATAACATCGTCACTTCGAGATTCGCCGTTTGTCCTTGGTTATATTAACCAACAAAAAGTCTTAAATGAGTCATTCCATAGGTATCTAATAACTATAAATATGTAACCCATCGGTTCCCACATTAGCTATGAGTATTACACTACCTAACATTTAGAGAGGGTTATGCACTTTAGTCTCAACAGATGTATCGATATCCCATCTAGAAACATCTTAACTAGGAATATTTAAAACAATATGTTATTTTTCAATGTGATAAAATTCTTATTATTAAAACACAATGTAATTACTATCACGTAACATGTCATTTAAGGATTTTCTGTTTAATATATACTCTAAGTTATTACTTAATTAATTATATCATAATATGACAAGTATACAATAAAAACACATTTTATTTTGGAGAAGATCGGTTATCGATTTAGCTATAGAGTAACATTTGGATGAATTTATCACTTAATCATCTTTTGATAAAATTCAATTTTACTTATTATAAGCGGTACCTGGTAGTAACGATTATCTACACCAATTCTCTTCATCAAACTATATCATATTAGGGTCTATACAATTTGGTTTTGGTCAAAATACCAATGTCGCCCACATTTAACTTGAATACTCCAAACAAAAAGTCTTGGATTCAATAATTATAATTATTATTAAACAAACTGCTCTAAATAGGGACTTGACTTTAAGTTGACTATAGTTGACTGTGATACCAACAACATATAATCATGGTGGCAAATTCTCTAATAAATAGTGTAACACTTCTAATGTTTCACCCAAATATAGCCGATCGATGGACATTATGCCACTATTTAATTATAATTAAAGTGGAGTGTCCATATGGAAGTTTGATAGTATTTTGAAGTCGAGAGAACCATGTAACATCGTCACTCTGAGAATCTTAGTTTGACCTTAGGTATATTAACAATAGAAAATCTCGAGTGAGTCGTTCCATAGGTATTTAATAACTACAGTACGTAACCCATTGGTGCCCCCAAAATCCATGAGTCCTACGTTGCCCAACATTTGGAGAGTGTTACACATTTTAGTCTTAACGGATATATCGATATCCCATCCCAAACATCTTAACTAGGAATATTTAAAACAATATTTTATTTTTTTAGTATGATAAAATTCTCATGGTTACAACACATTGTAATTACTATCACATTAAAAATCATTTAAGAATTTTCTATTTAATATACTTTAAATTAATTAAGTACTTAGTTAATTATATCATAATATAATTAGCATATAATATAAAGAAAACACTTTTTAACAAGATTGGTTATTGAGTTAGATATATGCAACATATTACATAGTTGCCCATGAGGCATATCCACAACTCTATCGAAAACAAAAGCAAAAACTTATTTTGTTCCAAAGAAGATTATTTATAGAATTAAAAATACATAACAATCACATAATTGCTTCGAGGGTACATATGTAGCAAAGTCAAGAGGTGAAAGAACAGATAATAAAAAAAAGCCAAACCTTTAACAATCAAATCGTTTAAAATAAATAAAAATCGAGATAGTGAATACCAAACCAGACATAACATATTTACTTCAAAATCAATGAAAGAAGGCTCAAACTTCAAAAAATTACATTTTTTTAAATGGTTCCAAAACAATCCGTAGTGTTAATCAACAAAAAAACCTTTACACCTTAGATCCAAACTATTTCTTACATCAAAATCTATAATTTATTTACATTTTTTAAAAAATGTGTAAATCTTTTAATCAACACAAAATGCTTTTGAATTCTAGCAAGTTAGAATTATTTAAAAAAATCATTTCAAAATAATACCCTTTTCCACAAACAACATACATATACTTTAGATCTATTTTTCTACATTAAAACAGATTTGTACAACTTTTAATTTAGGATAAACAACTTTGATTCTAGACCAAATCCAAATTATCACAAAATGAAATCTTTGATACGTAAAATAAGTACTTCTATAGATATTACATGAATTCAATGACTTATAAAGACCGTTTTAAAACTGAAAACACAGAAGAAGAGAAAATGAAAAAAAATCCTAATGAAACCAATGGTGGTGGCTTCGATACCACTTATTACAAATTTAAATCAATACAGGAAGAACTGTTTGTAAAGACGTCACCGTTATATCCATATTATTAAAGAACATTACATGTAACGTCATCTACTAACACGAAGAATACAGCTGGTTAAGAATGATTGAATGTGAATATATCTTTATACTAACACTGACACGTCTTTATTAGATTTTTAGGATCTGAACTGAAAATTTATAACGTGTACATCATTTATACAAAGTAATAAACACACCGATTTAAAATATGCAAAACAGTATATAATATAAGTAAATCAGAATCAGGGTCACGGATCTCAGCGGAATAACATACATTATATACATAATAAAATATGAGTCTACAATATATTAGTGCTAGACCCACATGCTATATACATCACATTCAAAATACTATATCAAGTACACAACGACTACTAAATAAGATACATGACATATCCTCCTAATTGTCAATAACAATGATGAAGTAAACTAAAGAGTCAAAATAGTCTACTTCAATGATAACTCGAAATCCAGAGGTCAACGAGTCTCTGTACTTGTAGAGTTGCGACTAGGCCCGAGTATTTTTAAAATTAAAGGGTCAGACTATATCTAATAAAGAGATGAGATGCTGAAATCTTAATTATACAACTTAAAAAATAATAACAAGTCATAAATAAAAATATACCTGAAACCAAACAATATGAATAAGGCATATAATCAATCCAAATCACTATTTCATAAATTCATATCAAGTCTCAATGGGCTATCCTCTAAAATATGGTGATAACCAGTTCAAAATGAGCCAAAAGATGCTAAATATCCACCTCAAAATCTTTGAGGAAATAATCATCACTAATAAAATAATAATACCAGCTAGCTAATAGTTTAATACAGCAATAAAGAGTCTAATGTATCAAAATAAACTCCACTGCAGAGTGTATAAGTCTGACGTATCAAAATAGACTAGTATGCGAATTTACCTAACGTATTAAAATAGGCAAACATTGTCAAACTATATATCCAAAATAAACTAATAAGTATTAGTCATCCGGCCTATAGACTAATCATGCATGTAACACTTGTCCATGAAACAAAAGGGCAGTCATATCACACCACAATAAACCTACCATTTCCAAAATAGGCCTGCCTACCCAAATCTAAAATGGTATCGACTATCAGGTCAATGCAAAAAATAAGCCATCTTCTCTCGGGGATCATCGGCATGACATCTCAACATCCTAAGATAATACAACTTTAAGTGTTAATTATTGTCACTTAAGTAATCAATAGGATTTAACTAACTGTCTCATATCAGATATTAAATTCAAGTATTTACTAAAAGTTAGTAAATTCCGCTCAAACTCTATTTAACAAAATATAATAATAAACGAAAGAATTGTATGGAATGTCGCACACCAATCCAACAATTCAATCGTTCATTAAAATTCTTTGTTTTATAGAAAATCGTGAAATGCGATAGAAATAATTCAAATTTTTATTACTATAGTAATTAAAAAGAAAGAGATTAAAGGTTTTATTACTTTTAAAATAAATCCATTCTTTTCTATTAAGATATAGCTCACTATATTTTATAATTCATGTAAACATATATATTTATTTGTCATAATTGTTTATCAACCTGGAAATCTTACTATAAATTATTTTAAAACAAAGTTTAAATATATATATATAAGTAGATGCATATTTTCTTTTAAAATAATCATCAAAAAATTTTGAATTCATAAAATTCAGTTGCTATTGAAATATCAGAAGTCAATACAGCCAAGAATAAGCTCAAGAACCCATAAGACAAGCTATCAAAGATAAGAAAAGTTGTTGACCAAAATTGGGTTTAATGGGGAGTTTATTACTCCAGGTTTTACCTTTCCAGTCGATTGAAATGGACCTCGATCAACTAGTTAGGTATTCCTGGAACAATAATAATGTTACAGGTTCAGTCGACCGAATCATTGAATTCAGTCGACTGAATACGAATTCCTAAAGCAAATTTTCTTTAGGTCAGTAGACTGAGTAAGCAATTCGGTCGACTATTGCAATTTCCTGGGCAGTTAATTCCCTAGGAGATCGTCAATTCCAGTCGAACAATCGACATTTGTTGATTTCAGAGAGTTGTAGAATGTAGTAGAGGCTATATCAAGTCCTACTGACACCCTGAAATCCATAAATATTCATTTAGGTACAATTGGTTTGTGTTTGTGCTCAAATCCCAAACAAAATAAACAACACAGATTCTAAAAATTTGTTTATACTTTCTACTTCATTTATTCGTTATTAACCAAAGATTTAAATCCAATTCAGATGCGTAATTACTTATAGATATAGATTGTGTGAGATAAAAATATCATATTGAATCCAAAAAGAGAAGAGATGAACTGAATTTGATTAGGTTGAAAATTAAGATGCCTCTCTCCCTCCTTAAAACTCCTACTAGTAATTATCCAAAACTCCAAAACACTTCAAATAGGCCCTAATTCCAAATTTTAGAGATTTAATACTAACTCAAAACCCTAAATTGATTGTATAAGAAGATAGATAAGATGGCAAGGAGCTCATACCTTTTTTTCTTATGATTTGTAGACTTTTTGTTTAATTCTTATGATAATTTCTAGGGTTGAAATTGATTTTCTTTATCTCCTTTGCCAAGCTGAAGAGGAGAACGTAAATGATATGTTCAGGAAGAAGTTTTTGATTAAAGACTAGGCTAGGGAGTTAGGGTATAGAATTTACTAATGGGCTTGAGAAAGGTTAAGGCCAAATCCTAAAGGATTTAGTTAATTAAACTCCTTTTTAACCTACTATACTTAACTAAGCTTTTCAAAAAAATGAACCTTAAACCAAAAAATAAATTTCGCATTTGAAATTTTTTATTTCACTTCATATTTTAATAAGTCAATTTGTTTAAATTTTAAAAATAAAAGAATTTTCTTATTCTAATTAAAAATGTCCTTTTTTTAGGGAAATGTGTGATCCTCTAAGAATAGAGGAGAGCACACATATAGCTATATATATAGCACAGAAATAAGGAGCTGCCAACATGTCTGGCAGGTGACAGAATGAAGGTACAAATACAAAAAAAAAAATAAGGCACCCCTAAGATGAGGTCCGACAAAGTCTCTACCCATCACACCCTAATATCGAGCGCAGGCATGACAACCGTCTGATATTAAAGTGTTTGAAGTACCTAAAAAGCACTAGAAAAAACTAAAATACAAGGCGACGACACAAGCTAAATAAGAAGCTCCCTGCTACAATGGAAGAAAAGCCAAGCCGAAAAGCAAATCCTTTAGATGTAAGAGCTCCACAGTGGAGATGACGGTGCCCTAAGATGAAAACTCTGTGCCTAAGCCCTTTCTACAATCCAAAGCCCTGTAATTTGAAGTCGTGTGAACCTGCAAAGTAAAACCAAACACCCTATCGCTCGAACCTGCGCCTGCAGAAAGACTAAATAAGGAGTTAGAATGATACATATATATGTATATTAGAAAGTTAATATACATATATATGTAAAAAAACCTAAGCGCCTATGATCCTAAGCAAATTATGGTTGACGGTGAGATCGTTGGATAAGTTTGGATAAATATAAACACTATTATTATTAGTTCTAAAGATATTATTATTGATTTTAAAAGAGTTAATATTATACCTAACTTTATTAAGGAACCCTTTAAAGAATTTGTTTTTAGCTAATTTATATATAGGGTTAGAAATCCAATTAAAACAAAAAAGAAGAAATAGTGTAAATCGGTTTATTACCCTGACTAATATTATTGTTAAAAATTCTTTGATTTCTTTCGAACCAAGTATACTAACAAATAATAGTGAATAAAGTATCTAGTAAGAATCTAATATTCTTTTTGAACCTAAATCTATATCTGCTCCAGTAGAATTCACAATCATTGATTTTAGTTGTAATATTAAAATTAAAAATTGTGAGAGTATTGTTTAGGATGTAATAAGTCTCCAAGCAGTCATAGTAAATGTGTTTAATATCTTCAGTATGCAAATTACAAAAATAACAATTGTTGTCATTATGAATGTTGTCTCTTTAGTAATTCCATAGTATTAAGTTTTCCATGGAGTATTAACCACATATGAATTTTAGATTTAGGAGGAACATTTGCTTTCCAACTATAGTTAAAAGAGATGTTTAATGCGCCTGAAAAGTTAATAAAATTATAAAAAGAATTTGGAGTATATTTCTTACTCTTATCTCATTCCCACCTAATGGTGTCATTATCATTATCAATATTATAAAGACTTAATTTAGCATATAGCAAGGAAAGCTGCCTAAGGATTGAGCCTACTAGAATTCTATTAAAAGTAAAGTTCCAAGGGGGATCGTTATCAGGAGAAAAAACATCACTAATTAACGCATATTTAAAGTTGCAGGTTTCGTAAAGCTCTTTCAATTCTACCTTAAGAGGTAACACAGAAATCCAACGGTCATGCCAAAAAGAAGTACAATTACCAGAGTGGACAATCGTACTAAGGCCTAAGGTGAAAATATCCTGACAGTTCAAAATGGATTTCCAAAAGTTAGAAAGATTTTGATTGTCAGGAGAAATGATTTGATAAGAGTTAATACAACCATCATAGTAATATTTATTATGATCTCTTTCCAAGTAGCATTATCGTTTATATCCTTAAACTTCCATAACCATTTACTCAGCAAAGACAAGTTCATATTACGCAAGTTAATTACTCCTAAGCCACCTTCCTTTCTAGCTTTGCAAACAGTTTCCCAGTTTACTAAACATTTTATGTTATTGTCAGTATTTTCCCCACTCCATAAGAAATCTCTTCTAATTTTATCAATTTTATCAATTACCCAATCAGGAAATAAGTGCATGGACATCCAGTATATTAGAAGGGCAGTTAGAACAGAATTTATTAAAACTAATCTACCTGCTCTAGATAATAATCTCACATTTCAATTGGGTATTCTATTTTTGATTTTATCAATGATTATAAACCAGTCATCATGTTTGAGTTTAGAAGGTCTAATCACAAAGCCGAGATAATCAAAAGGAAAGTTCATAGTCTTGCAGTTGAGAGTATTTGCAACTAAACTTTCAACATTATCGTGATCGTTCAGGACTAGAGCAGAACTTTTATCAAAGTTTATTTTCAACCCGATAGGAGTTCGAAACAATATAAGATGAACTTAAGAGAAATGATATGTCTTGGTAAATGGGAAGAAAAAAACATGGTATCATCAGCAAATTGGAGGACTGATATACCATTACGCGATATATCATTACATATATTTCCTGATGATCCATTATCAACCGCTTTTTTAATTATCTTAGCAAAAACGTCAGCGGCGAGATTAAACAGAAGAGGCGATAAAGGGTCCCCTTGCCTTAAACCTCTCTTAGATTGAATTTTATTACCTAAAATACTATTAACCATTATACTAGAGTTTCCAGTTTTGAGCAAATTCATGATCCAGCTAATCCATCTATGACTAAAACCTCTAGCATGAAAAATATCAATTAAAAAATCCCAATCAACGGAATCGAAAGCATTGGCGAAATCTAGTTTAAGGATAGCACAGGTAATATTGTTTTTACAGCAGTGATTAATATATTCTTGAACAACTGCGACACCGTCAGTGATATTTCTTCCTTTAATGAAAGCAGATTGTGAACAGTCAATTAGATCATTCATTCTCATACTCAGCCTATTAGCTAATACTTTTGAGAAAATTTTAATAGAGCAGTTAATCAAAGAAATAGGTCTAAAATCTTTTAAATTATTTGCGCCTACTTTTTTATGTAATAAAATAACATTTGCAAAATTGAATCTTCCTAATTGCAAGCTTCCATTATAAAAATCAGTAAACATATTAATTAGGTCTAATTTCAAGACATTCCAAAAAGTTATATAAAATAAAATGGGGAACCCATCTGGACCCGTAGATTTATCGCTAGGCATGTCGTTAATAGCTTTCCAAAATTCCTCTACGGTGAAAGGTTTATCTAGTTCAGAAAGATCAACATCGGATTCAGGCGGGTAGATATCATTCCAGTTAACATTTATTCTAAATTTATTTTTAGCACCAAATATATCTCTATAATAATCTGTAAAAGCCTTATTAAGATCTCTCTGATCAACTAAAGTCTCATTATTAATAGAAATAGAACTAACTGTATTAATTCATTTTCTACCATTGGCCATGTTATGAAATTATTTTGTATTATAACCACCTTCATTAATCCACTGGATTCTAGACCTCTGTTTCCACATAACCTCCTCTTTTTCAAAAACAGAATTTAGCTCCTCCTTAAGATTAGCGAGAACGTTGCGTTCTCCTAAATTTAGTTGTCTAGTTTCTTCAATCTTATTTATTTTGAGCATCTCATTGAGAATATTATCTTTTTTAATTTTTATATTACCGAAAACATTTATTTCCAATTTTTAAGAAAAATTCTAAGGTTTCTAAGTTTTAAAACAAAATTTTTAGCAAAGTTATCTTTATGTCTAATATCATAGAAACTCAAAGAGATCCATTTATTTTGAATCAAATTTCTAAAAGCCACATTTTTTCAAATTTAAAAAGCCTGTTAATTACCCTATGCTTATCACAAGTAAGAATAATCGGACAGTGATCGGAGTATGTGTAAGGCAAACCAGAAACTCTGCAAATGGAAAATTTATCCCCAATCTCATCACTAACAAAGAACCTGTCCAGAAGATCCATGGAAGGGGATTCCCTAGTATTACTCCAAATAAAATCTCTATTAGAAAGAAGGATTTCAATCAAATTGGAGTTAATAATAAAATGATCAAATTCCTCCATGGCAGAGAAATCTCCTTCACGAGGAGAACGCTCTCCCAAAAAACGAGTAACGTTAAAATCCCCCAAGGATCCAAGAGCCCGGAGCTAAAGATCTAAATTCAAGGCATTCATTCCAAAAAATTCGGCGATTAATTTTTGAATTAGGACCGTATACGTTAGAAATATTTAAAAAAGAATTATAAAAAAGATTAATAAAACTAATGTGCAAAGAATGCTTTTTTGGAATACATTGAAGGAGTTTAAAATAATTATCACGCCAACCAACCATTAGGCCCCCAGAAGCGCCAACAGATGGTAAAAAAGCCCATTTTCTCAATTGATATCCTCCTAATCTTCTAAAGAATCTAAAATCAGGCAATCAATTTTAGTTTCCTGAAGGAGAGCAATGTCAATAGAATAGTCTTTAAGAAAAGTTCTAACTCTGTCACATTTATTTAAATCGTGTAAACTTCTAATGTTCTAACTAATAATCTTCATGAACCAACAGATCTAGCCATGTCCAACCCTCTACATCTAATAGACTCACGATCTAACTCGGCATCAGAAAAAATGAAACAAGTATCAGAAGCTAACTTACTAAAATCAGAAGCAGATAGGTTACCTAACGCATACGAAGAATACGTACTACCCATATCGAGACACATACCTGAGCCTGAGTTCGAAGTGCCGCTCTTGGCACTCGAACCAGGAAAATCACCTGAGGCCTGAGACTGGTTACCTCTGATCCTAGCGCTACGTCTACCGGACCCACTAGCAGCCCGCATCTTTCTCCTGCCTTTCTTAGACAAAGGTGAACACGAACCATGCTGCTTAGTTCTCCCACCATTGGATTCAAATAATGTATTCCCTTTTTAGTACCGAAAATTTTCAATCAATGATCTAAATTTATATTTAACATCTTAATTAAATATTTAAATCCACGATTAATTTTATTAATCATTTATTAATTAGATTATCATTAACAAGGTTGTTACACTATTGATCAAATCATGATTGTGAAATAAATGAATCATACTGATTTTAATGAGAAGATATGTAGAAAATAAGTAATTGCGAAAGCCATATCCGATTTTATAGGTAGATTGAGAGAAAGATATGAATTTGAAAGAAAAAGAGATGGACATGACCTTTCAAACTAGTAGCGAAAAATAAGACTTTTATAATTTTGGACCATAACCGCCCACACACATAGATGTAGGATATATCCCTCTTATTTAGCCTTCAGATGTAGCTTTCGATATCCACCACGTGTTCATAAGTTGACGTCCACGTCCATGTGGAACTTTGCACCGGCACTGCCCATGCAATGTCAACGCCCATAGATTGACGTCGCATAGTCGCCAATGGAATTCAAATTCTTTCTATCATGGTGCAAGACTTTATGCCATTTGTTATGAAACAATCGAGATGGAACACACCTCAAAAACAAAACTCGTACATACCATATTATTTAATGTGCAACAATAACATCAAAATTTAATTTGTGGCCTGCAATCTTATCGAAACATATATCAATATAAGTCGTTTTTAGCTTGTGACTACTGGCAGAAGCGGCACAACAGGTAACCGTCACCATCTAAAATTGACTAAAACCAACTGTGACTCCATTTAATTTTACTTTGTATTCATCTCCGACTCAATACTACATCAAAGTTTAACATACTATAATTTCCCAGCACGAGCCAACAATACAAGTCAATCAATTGAACATCACCTTTCCCTTTTACATATGTGCTAAACACTGTCAAATTCTATAGATTAGAACTTGGTTACATTCAGATGCAATATAGTAAGGTACTCAAAGTGAAGATGGAATTAATATACATACATGTACATAGATCATTCCAATACAAGCAATAAAAGTAACCAATACTCTAAAAGAGAACATACATACATAACACAGCTCAGAACTACCTTGCTTTTCATATCAGTCTAAGATACCATACTTTGAGAGGGCGGTGGGCTCACTTTTGTCTTCTGAGGACCTGCACAAAAGTGATTTACACAAGTACAAATTACTTTTTTGAACATTTGTAGCAGTTTGCATTTACTTGGTTTGTAATTTGAGATTGGGCTATACCATGAGCTCCACGTATCTCTATTTCACGGTATTCTTGAACAAGTGCACAGCAACAGCACATAAGATGAGATAAGAAGTCATCGAAGAACCCACCCTATAAGCAATATGACGCTTTATGCATAAGTCCATTGTTTTTAATAACTCGAGCAAAATAATGCATTATACACAAGTTAAAACACCGAAAGAATGTCCAGCACCACCGTCCAAGTTAGGTACTCATCTTTGTTGCGGAAGGTCACAAACTCGAATCCGACGTAGCGTGAGTCAAACCACTGGACATATGTTGACTTGCAATATGTTATATACTACCTAAGACTTGTAGTGCAATTATGTACTATCACCTAAGTACTCAATTTAAAAATAAAAAAAACATTTAAAGGATCAAAGCCGAATTTGACAATAAATCTAATATGCCGCCAATGCGACATCCCAAGAAGATTACAAACAATACACAAATTACATGAATTTTATTTTTTAAAGAACAAAAGAAAAGGCAAAGATACCTTGATGTTTAGCATAGTGCGCAGCTTTCTCCTAATGCAGCAAGTATAGCAGCAACATGACAATATTAGTGTGAACGCCATCAGATTGTTGCATGCTTCTTCAGATGCTGGTATTATATGAACATTGATTTATGTAGTTGTTGTAAAATATATAAAATTGTGCTAATGCACTTGTAACCTCAAAGTCATTTATGTTTTACTTACATATATGTTTGTTTTTGGCAACCGAAGCAATTTTGGAGAAGGTTCCACAAGGGTTGAAGAGTGTCTTGATACCTGTATGTGAGTAGAATATGAGTACTGATCATTACTACTTGTAAATAAAGATATAAATGCTGCATATTTAAAGAGGTCTACACATATCAAGCATAGCTTTTGACTTACATAAGCAAGGCTCAGCGCAGCAACCAAGTAAATCAGCATGCCAATCCTCATACATACGCGATCCTTTGCTTGAAAGCAAATCTTTACTTGAAGAAACCGTAGAAGTACTTCTGCGTGAGATAAGATATTAGTGAAACTAGTTTGCCATCAAATGAATGTAAACGATGTGATTATGGGCAGTTCTACGAAGGTAGATATGAGCTATATTATGCGATAATTTATGCTGCAAAACACAAAGATCATAAAATAGATAGTTACAAAATTGCTAAAATTAGCCCAATATTGTGATATTTTTCTGAATATCCATATAAATCAGACACTATCAGCAAATTTTTGAGAAACTGTGTTTTACGAGTCAATGATTAGAAAAAATATCATTGTCATTGTTATGATTCTGAAAAATTGCATCTCTAGGTGACATCTCAATGCTTTTGTTATATGAGTTTATCTTTGCATGAAGTATTGTGATGCTTATTTGGTAGGTTTTTAATCTTTTTACATATGACATAATGAATATAAGGTTTAAAATTTTAGGATCTTACTGTTTTAGCTAAATTAGCCTAATTCAATGTTCTATATGCTCATTTTGATTTTATCTTGGTCTCCATGTCCTTTTGTATGTAATACTAATACATCAAGATATACCAAACTACCTTTTCTAGAAAATGCCTATAGACTGTTTTTTAAGATTCAAAAACCTCATAAAACCAAAAAGTGTGTGCATGCCCCTAACAAGGTTACATCATGCGATGAAAAAAGTCAATTTGATTAAACCACTTGTCTTCCTTATTAAGAGCTTGCCATTTGTCTACCTACAAAATAATATAGTGGTCTAACATAGGGCACATGTGACATTAAGGCTAAATAAGGAAACTTACCTCGATACGACATCGGTATTCTTCTCATAGTAGCTTCCCTCGTATGTATCCTTGCTCGAGTCAGTATAATCATGCTCAACTTTCTTGGTATCAGTCTCCGTACTCTTATCTTTTACAGTACTTGCTATGGTTTCAGTTACTCCTATCAGATGTTGAATCACTTGGCATTCACTAACATCCATGCTAACTTGTGATCTTTGTAGTTCTAACTGAAGCTTCTCGTTCTCCTTTTTAAGCGCTTCATTAAAGGCCAATTTCGGGTAAGAGCATGAAAGAGTCTTTTTAAGCACTTGATCAGGAATATTGCAAGGGTTGGGATTCAAGATCACTTCTTGTACTTCTTTGTCCTCTTCATCTAGTGTGTATTCACGTTCATCTCTTTCAATGTACTCCAATTTTTCCTACAATGTAAAGTTGTGGCAAGTAGATTCAAGAATGTCAATTAATCTACTAATGTCAATTAATCTACTATGAAACAACTTCAGTTCATATTTTTCTGAGTGATGCAAGATCATAGAAAACCTAGGAAATTACACACTTTAAAGGTTCTTCTAGACCACAAACAGATTGGGCGGAAAAAGGCTAAAGCACAATGTCAATTCATGTCCAAATTTATTGAGAATAGTCTCACGCTGAACGGTTAATATACTTAATTATATATGTATACAAATGAAAGAACACTCCCATATAGAACATAAGAAAAGTTATCATAGAGCATCTAGGTCCATAACTCTCACTATGTAAGATTCTGCTTATGACTATGACATTCTGTAAATTTATCTAATAGAAAAATAGAGAAAGAGCTTGTGCTAATGGCTGAGGTCTAAAAAATTTATAACTAAAACTGAAAAGTAGAAATGCATATGGTTGAAAGATTTTCATTAGAAAAATGACATCTTTATCAAAAGTGACATGATTGTTATGTATTTTTTTTTCAAAGAAAAAAACATTAATGATGATCAATTTCTTCGACCAAGATCCTAACCCACAAGATCATACTAGATGCAGACATGCATCACATAATAACATGAAAAAAGAAAGAAGAAAAAAAATCATACCCTGACCCTTGCATTATCAACAAGAGTAATCAAAGGAACAAGCTTCAAATACCGATCTATCTCGTTTTGTGCTTTCCTAAACTGATAAACAATATTCCATCCCATTGCCAAAAGATACAGAAAGCTCCGATCTTGGCAATTGTAAACCAATATATAAGATCTCCTCAAAGCATCCTCAAGTTGTTCTAACGGTTCTCTTGTCTCTGGATACCTCTTCAGTTCTGAAATCTTCAGCTGTTCCAACAAATTCCCAATCAATTTCAAATGCTGCGCAAACTGCTTGCAGTTTTTCTTGTGCATTCTAGCGGTTTGTGCTGCTTTTACAATCATGCCAATTATGCGAACTGCGTCTAATCCACTCAACTGCGCAATGTTGCTAAGATCTCCAACTAGACTTCCCATGGCTAAAGTTCGATAAAATAGACTTATCTTTTTGATATGTTTTTGCCGAAATGGGTTTTAACAGAATTGCAAGAACTATACTAGTGCTAAAATTACATAAAAGAAACGAATTTTCTGATTTTTTTGCTAGAATTGAAATGGATTTTCAGAGAATTGCAGAACCATACTTGGGCTGGAAAGTTTCAATCTTTATGCTTTGGAAGTGAAGAGCAGTTGGAGTGTAAGCAAAGGGGGAAAAAAAATCATATTTTCATGAACACTCAGAACTAAAACTGAAAATTTGGGTCCTTTGACGAGATAGATTCAATGTTTTTATCTTCCCTGCTTGGAAATTAATATCATTTATGAACGCTAAAAGAAGTAAATGAATAAAAGGTGGGTCTTGAATGGAAAAAAAAGACCCAACAAATTTATAAAAGGCGAAGATTATGGTTAAATAAACCAAGAACAGCTCATAATCATCTATTATTGCAGTGATTAAGCTTCAGTTTTTCTTTTTCTTTATATTTTTTAGTACAGTACTAAAACATTTGGGAAATAATGAGGGAATTTTGGATTTATTTACAATATATGGACCACAGCATTTGTTTTCTTCTTTGTTCTGGTCTGCTCATGAACTAATCTGCCGATATAACTAATCTGAATTAGGTGGATAGGTACATATACGTTACTACCAGTAAAACAACCAGAAGCGAAAGTAAATAGCATTAAACTACAAGACATCAAAGAGTGTACGTTCTCGGTTAAGAGAACATGCTTCTGCATTGCTTTTTCCACGTATTTAATTAAAACTGTTCTGCTCTATTCTAAAAGTACGTGATATAAATGGGCAAGTTTGTCCAAAGAAATTCAGAAGGGAGATAACATAGAAAATCAATAATATACATCCCTTTTTCGCTTTGCCTTTTGGTAGGAACATTGCTTTATGGTACATACTCGCTTTTTTTTTTTTTTTTTACACTTCTTGACATCCAAATTCTTATCTTTCTTCAATTATTTTTTTGCATAACGTTCACGTTTTCCATATAAAGATGATTAACAGTAAGAATAAGTGTTAGGAAGTAAGGAAAATCAATGTAAATGTCGATGCCTTTTTACTGACATAAGTTAACAACATTGCATTATCAATTGTTTTCTGGTGAAATTGAAACTCATTGCCGTATATAGAAATAGACAGGGCCAATTGAAGAATGAAAGGTTTGCTTCATTGCCGCTAAAAGCTGCTTCGAAGTAATCTAACTCAAATAGACAAACAACTTAACTCAATTCATCAGTTTTTAAATCTCTAACCAAATATGCATAGAGTTTTAACACATGCAAACTGAGTTAAGACTTGTTTCTGATAAGGTGTTATAATCAATGACCATGTAATGGGAACCGACAGTTATTAGCATTGAAGTAAATACCTTAAACAATGACAATTAGCTTAACCAAAATAAGTTTAATTAATAAATTGTTTGATGCAGTTAAATTTATATAGTTTCTCTGTTCAAGAGAACTTTTTGGAAAGTAGCTTTTCTTTAATAAAATATATGAACTTTACAATACGAAAAAGATATTCCTGGTAGATCGCATGAGGTGAGGCAGAGCACGGGATGAGCATCAAGCTGTGACCCTCTCTCTCTCTGTTTTTTTTTTTTTCCTCCTTATAAAGCTGAAATTAAGTTAATTATTGATTTAACTGCAAGAGAAATTTTTGTCACATTCCAAACTTTTTTTTTCAAACCCAAGGCACCTCTAGCAGGCGGCGAATTTTGAGCAGGAGGAAGAGGAAAAAGGGAAGAAGTATCGTCCATTTAGCGGGGAACATGAATTTTATTGGGTTTTCAGAAAACCCTTTAGTCAATGTTACACTAAACGGTCATTTAAAAAACAAACTGAGTATTAAACGTTCTTTAGAAAATCATTTAAGCGCTAAACACTTTTTAGAATGCCGTTTAAGGGATAGTGGTGTAAACCGGTCGGACCGAATCGCAGAAAGGTGTGTCTAGTCATGTCCTATAAGAGACTCCGAGTGATATGGACCGGACAAGTATTAAGCTCAGACATTGTTCGTACAAGCCGGACAATGCTCGTATAAAATATCGGACATTTTCGTCCGAACATATTTTCGTACTTTTTTTCTTATCATAATTCGTGTCCTATATAAGAACCGTATGAATACGGACCGGACGTCTTACAGACTCAGATCGAGTCGGACAATCGTACAAAATTTACAGCCCTGATTAAATGGTATTCAGAATACCGTTTAAGCAGTTTTTTCATTAAAAAACATATTTACCTTTAAATGGTGTTCAGATTCTCGTTTAGAGAATTCACCTTGAAAAAAAAAATTGAAGTTACAATGCATGCAAGAGAAGAAACATTATTGTAAAATTTAAAATTGAAATATTGACAAGATGGAAAGAAGAAAAGAAAGTATTTCCCCTTTAAAAGAGCTATAAAACCATTCATAAATGTCTTTTACACACTTGAAATAGGTCAAAGGTTCTCATTTGTTTTATATTTTGAAGATCATAAATCCTTAGTTCTTTTAGGAATACTACATGGGTCGTCGCAAGGATTCGATTTACATATGGATATCATTAAAATGTATGATCCACCCATTTTTTTCACTTATGAAATGATTAGCACAGGATTAGGTACACGAAGTCAACAGAAGGACAGTGCTTTATGGAGTAAAGTGAATCCATAAACTACATCACACAAGAACCGCATAAGTTTCAGATGCATCACTTAGAGCGTAATGAATCGCACACTGAATTGCACATGCCAGAAAGCTTCATGCTACCAACCAGCGAAGTCACTTTCTGAGCTACACCACTAAAGGTCAACGCTAGAATTTCACAACATTTTCGAAGTACGATACGCCTTCACGACATTAATAGAACGACCCTCACCGCAAAGAGCACTGTAGTGCATTATCACCAGTTATAAAACAAATCTAAGCCCTTTGGCAAACGACATAAACCTTAGACAGGTGGCAAGCACCTTGTGGCATCGTGCCCATCTCAATATTCCAAATTTCAATTATCCGCCTAAACCAGTTTATCCTACCAAAACAAAAATTAGCTCGTCTAAATCAAATTGTCCTGCCTAAATTCATGTCATCAATCTATGGTACACAGTCTTAGGAGAACATATGAGGACAGGTGGCAAAATCCAACGAAGATAATTAGGTAGGAGGTATGGTATTGGCAATCGATTTGATTTCATTTCATCTATAAAAGGATTGTAATAGGAAAATGGATCGAATTTTTTAGACTTAGAGAATTGGTTACTGCAACATTCCTCATTCTAAGACTCAAAACTAACTACTACAAATGCTGCAATCATCCATGGTTGTTAATTCTCGACGACAAAATACAGCTATAATAATATCAATAATCAGAAGCACGTGAATATGAAAAAATTTCAACACAGTTTAATAACAAATTTTCACATCTCTTTTCTCAAATGGTATTTCATATTCATTACATAATCTCATTCGTAAACCCACGTTTAGAGAAATTATAATTATTACAAAATACTCTAAGGGAGACATATAAAAATGCCCCTTGGTTGATCAGACTTAAATACCATGCAATATTACAACTTTTCCCTTACATCCAAACAAAATCAAATACATAGGGGATTAGATAAGAACTCCTAATTAGCTAGAATGCCTCCTACACGGCTATGGAAGCTTGTTCGTATAATGGAAACCTAAAACCCTTACTTTCTGTCACGGTCCGGATTTTCGACACCCGAAAATCGACATCAATACGTCCACTGTATTACATGCCGAACAATCGAGTGACGGAAATATCAGATCGTTAAGAAAAAAAGAAAGAGTAGAAGCAAAAAATAGAATAACAACATAGAATCTCACAATCGCAGCGGAACAATATACGATAGATAACAACTGGTCTTTATACAAAAAAAGAACTATAATCGTTATTTATACATTACATCATATTATAACACAATCAATAACCAAATACTGAACAGTTATAATAACTTATCCTCACAAATGTTGAATATACAGCATACAATACACAGCGGAATATAATCAGATACGAGAAATACGTGTTTTTCATCCAGTTTGTCTACTGAGCTCCATAGCATCCTATCATGTATCTGTAATACTCGGTCTGACACGAGCATTATAATAAAATGACACTCGAATCAGTCTGAAAGACCAGCGTGAGAAAACACACTCAAATTGAATTATTAAAGCTATCAAAATCCTTTGAAAATCAAAGGTGTATCTCGTAAGACCACGCCACAAATAAGCACGACGGGTTTTTTATCTTACGATAACCAAAACATTACATATCAAATCCTCCGATACTATAATAGTGTATAAGCACATATACTTATTCAAATAGCTGAAATTGGTACATTAATTAAATTTCATCATACTAGGCTCTACAATCACTACCGTAAATGCACGTATTGAAGAATAGATTCCGTACGAATGACTAGGTCCTAATTGTCACCTATCACGGTACATGTCTAGAAATAGTGTACCGAGGACCACGCCGGGATCCCCTGCAACACAAGACCTGTCTACCCCTAACCTGGATAGACCGAATATGCTATCACCACGGGCGTTCCCACCCTTACTGAGCTCCTTTCATGTATCATAGTGATAATATCCGAAGTTATGTAGAACGGTGATAAACATACCCTAATTGGGTGCGATCCACTTAGCCTTGCTGCATCTTCCCCGCTTTTCAGTCATTCCCAGTTGATGAGGCTAGAGGCTACGATTACCTTTTAAGGAATTTTCATTTAGAATGCACAGTGTCCTCCAATGACAATGTACGGATAGCATTCATCCATACAAGTCCGTTCTGGGTCCGAACGGAACCGAAGGAACTATTCCCACTACATCCGTTTTGGAATAATCCTAAGGATTAGTGGCGGTTAGCCCTTGCACTTCACTGCTCCATCTTCAACTCCACGCTCTTGTTTTTCCTTCGAAAACGTACTCATTGGATCAAAGTGGTTTTCGGATAACTTACGATCCAGTCTCTTTAAAAACAACATTCGATATTTCCCGATAAACTCAGCCCCGATTCATTAGGAAATAATCAGACGAAAATAAGATCGAAGATCACCTCCTAACCGTTAGTGGACGAATTTCCTTATCAACGTCCCAGAAGAACGCAACGAGTTTATACGTACGGTATAGCATCTCGAACGGTAACCATACCATATAATTCCCATATTTCTACTATATATTCACAAAGTTATATTTTGGGTCCAGATTTGATAGTCGGTTATTTAACTATCAAATAAACAATCATTCAACCAATTATTCCATTTTCCACTGAAAAACTCGCAATCTCTTTTCAATTTAATTTTAATAAATTAAATCTCTTTATCCGAAATATATGTACTAATCTTATCGGATTTAGTAAATTCATAAACTGTCTTTCAGAAATATTTGAAACCCTTTTTAAAAATAATGTGCAAAGTACCACTTCGGTATCAACCATGGATTCACAGCTCAATGATTACGCCTCTATCACAGAGAAATCCAAAAAATTAACTACAGGCACTTGCTACTTCCCGAAAACTTTATTTAAAATTTTCAAAATAATACTTATGAAATTTATATAAAAAATTTCCAAATTAACCTTAGGCAAATAATCTTTAAAATAAAAGTTATTATATAATATTAATTTTGTCTTTTAAAAATAATAACACTAATTAATTCTTAAATAATAATTAATTTAATATAAACTAACTTACTTGAAAATTTAATATATTTTAAACAATTAAATAATTAATTTTTTCTGAAATATTCTTAAACACCTTTTTAAATTACCAAATCAAAAACCCTCATTTTCAAAAACAAACTCAATTCCTTGATAAAAATATATTTTCCAATTCCAATATAACCAGTCCAATATTTATAAATCTCTTTCGATTTATTTCTAATTTTATTTACATCCCAATTCCGTAAATTCGCTTTCCACATTTCTAAAATAAAATCTACCATTTATTTTTAAACCGATTTACCCATCTCCTTATAAATCCTCACCGCGAATTTATAACTTTAATTTATCCATTGATAATCAGTTTATTTATAAACCTTGTTTATAAATTCCATAATCTCATTTTCTGTTTATAGCGGTTTCACAACACTTAAACGGTTTTAAATCGATTTTTAATTTAAATTTCATTTTTAAATTAATTTCTTAGATAACCCAACTATATCCCCAAAACCCAACTAAATTTAGATTTCACTTCCTTTTTTGATTTAAAACCTGATTTAAATCTGAAACAACAATTTCACATTTTATTTTCAAATTTCCTTTTTATTTTCCCAAACTATTTTGTATCTCGATCTGAAAACCTTTTTACACTTAAACAAATATTGCTTAAGTTTTATTATTAAAAATCCTTTTGTTTATATTATTCCAAAATCCCTATTTTCCATATCTCAAAATTTATTGAGTACAAATTCTAAAACCAAACTATTCATTTTACCCAAAATTCATTTCTTTTAACAAATCCAAATTTCACCATAAATATTTTTACTTCAATTTTTTCCTTTTTAATTTGTTTCCAAATTTTAACATTTTTCATTGGTATTTAAAAATACCAAAATCTAACCAGTAATTCCATAGCATCCAATAAATTCAAATTGCATTATAATCTACCACCAATTATTTAAACAGGTCATACATCAAATATATGAAATTTAATTCAACATTTTTGTGGAATCCAGTTGGATCTCTCCAACCTGTTCCCCTATGTTTACAGATGTTAATACAATTAAAAAATACCAATCCTACTTCGAGGGGGATATCTCGGTATATAGGGTCATCCGCTATTATGCGGGGTGCATAGGGTCTCATCCGCTACATATATACGGGAATATCAACACTCCAATATACATACTACTATATATAATATTACATCCAACTGATATTAATTTATCAATTCAACCAATCGATCAATAATTAATTTTAACTACTTAATATTAACAGCAGTAATCCAAAATTGAGTGAGATTTACTCACATTGATTTTTATTATTGCTTCACGTCCCGGTTCCGATTTAATCCGAGCGCGTTTGAATTTATCTGAAAATTCTGCAACCTATAGAGTCAACCAAGTTGACTCCACAGCAAAGATTTCCCTGTTACGGACCCAACGCGACTGACCGCGTTGGATTCCGATTAAAAACGAATAAAATATGCCTTTATAAGTTTTTTAATAATTTTATTTCAAATAATTAATTATATAAACACTTTGTTGGTATAAAAAAAAACAAGCCCAATACCGATTCGAAAACCAATCCGGCCCAAACTGCATCTTCCCCAACGAAATTTTGTTCTTCCCACTTCCAGATTTCAAAACTCCTCCATGCCGACACCTTCTCTTTTCCCTTACTCCTCCATCCCCTCACAAAACCGCACGCGACCACCACCGCAGCCTTCTCGTCAAAGCCCGCTTCTTCTTATACCCACCATGATGAAAACGAGCGCCTCTCCTAAAACGCGACACGAGTTCCTACGCGCGAACCCTATCATCCGCGTTCAACCTCAGACCACCGCATTCACCATAACTCAACCAGTAGATGCTTCTTCCTCCGACAAACCCTCATAAACCAACGACAATGCCTATCGTCACTGTAACGACCCGATATTTTCAACCATTCGCATCCGCACATGTCGGACTTGAATTGCTCAAAATAACGCGTTGTAAATAAAATTTGGCAAATCTCAGAATATACAGTAAATACATAATCACAGATCACAGACACAGAGTATTTAATAATGCAGCGGAATTTAAAAGAAATAGTAGTTCATGAAGCTACTATATAAAAATAAGATACATCAGAGTTAAACATGATACAACAAAAAGTAACAAGATACATCAGGTACAAACCAGAATACATCACTGAAATCACTGGATACAGAAAGCAAAATAGATGGCTGGATCTTCAAGGAAAGCTCCAACTCCGAAGGTGAACTTTGAATGCTAACTCACTCAATCTGACTCGAGCGTAAAGCAAAATACAAAACACTCGAGTCAGGACATAAATACTTATGAACTATAAATCAACTCAAATGAACAGTAACAAAAATGCATCGGTAACTTAAAGGATGCTTGGGATCGCCCATCCTTTAAGGATCCGTTAAACTATTTACTATGTAGTAATATTGCGCTATTATAATAGTGTCTACAGTAAAATAAATATACTTTTAAATAGCGTTCCGGGCTACCCATATCACCCTTCACACATAATAGTCCCAGTAGTCCATCCAATATCATGCCATCTCCACTCCGGGTGACTGTTAGAGGATACCACACGGGCTACGGGAGAAAAACAAACTCGTAGTAAATGCTCGGTATGGTAGGTGACACGGCACACAAGGCAATGCCAGGGTAGATATACCAATTACGCACACGGGCTGGTGGTAACGCAGCAGCCACATACGCCCACCTCGGAACACACTCCCAATCAAAATCGGAGGATGGCCATCTAATCAATCACCAGTAAGAGTATAGTATCGAAGGAATGTGTCCGACCAGAGGTGCTACCTCCTTTGGCCCGAGATCGCTCCTGTTTTAGCCGCCTTATGCCAACCCATGGGAGTTGGGTCCACGTAATATACCTCAAGAACATCGCCACCATCCTACTTCATTCTGGAATCTCCACCGCGTACACGGTTGTTAAAGTGGTTTTCAGAGTTGGCAGAGAGTATGACAACTTCTGATCCTGGTCTCTTTAACAACCAAACGTTATTATAACGCCGTGGTCATTTCAAAATAGTTTATATTTCAAAAGGATCAAATCATTTCATTTCAAACTATATTTCTTTCAAAATAGTTTATACTTCGAAACCATAAACCATTTTTATTTCAAAACTATTTATTCAATCAAAATAGTTTATACTTCGAAACCAAAAGCATTTCAAACATATATTCATTTCAAAATCATAATATTTTCAAAGTATAACTCTTTCGAAACCAAAATACTTGAAACAATTACACTTTGAAAATCATAACATTTCAAAATCATACATTTGAAATCATGGGATATTCATTTAATTCTTTACATTTTACAATTCATTCAATTGATACCAAATTTTCAATTTCCAACTTAATTCAATTCAAACCATCAGTTTCAATTAAATTTCCCAATAACCATTTCAAATCATATCAATTTCAAACATAGATTAGATCCACAAATTAAACTATTCAATTTTTTTTAATATATTTCAAAGCTTTAATATCCCGCATTTCCAAAAACTAAATTTTATAATTTCATATATCTCAAATCTAGTTTCATTATTACTTAGTTTTGAAATATTCATTTCATAAATCCAATATTATTTAAATAAACTCAATTTACAATTAAACTAAATATCCTTTCATACCAATATAAACTTCAAATATTCATTTATCAAAGTACATATCATTTTAATTCATATTCTTTATCAAAATAAAGATCAAATCATTTCCAAACCTTATTATCAAATCATTATTTGAATTCAAATTCAAATACTCAAATTTAAATATCATTTTTAAATCAAATAAGTCATTCATTTGTTATTTCAAGTATCATTACAAAATACATTAAAAATTCCATTCAAAAATTCATTTATCTCATTACATTTCATTCCATTTAACACATAACCAAGTAAACCTTACTTAAATTCAAATTCAAATTTAAATTCCCTAAAAATTCAAATTTAAATATTAAAATATATTCAAAACTTCTTAAATTTCACAATTAATCAATTTCCAAAATTTAAATCATTTAACACTTTAAAATATAACTCAAACAGTGTTAAAAACTATAACATTTCAAACATTGTCAAATTATAGCAACGACAGCATTTATAAAGTGCTATCGTAGCTTATAGCTTCCAAAAATGGTTTAGTTCAAGAATAACGGCATTTATAAAATGTCGTAATAGATATTTAGTTATTTCAAACATTGTTAGATTCAAAACAATAGCATTTAAAAATGCTGTCAAAAGACTACAACATTTTGAAAATGCTATGAATTCCAGATTTCATTTTAGCTTTTCAAAACAAAAAATAATAAAACTCCAAATTTTTTTTATAACTTAAAAATCATATTTCTAGACTTCAAAATTTCACATTTAAAATCATTTTAACATATGATTTAACACAACAAAATTATTAGATCAAATATTCAATTTAAAAAAACTCCATTCATTTATTAAGTCAAAATTCACTGTTTATTAACATATAAATTAAATAAAACTTAAAATTTTACTTCATATATAATTTTAAAATTTTAAATTTAATTTCCATTATTTATTTACATTTTAAAATAAAATTTAAAGTTTAAAATCTCAATTATTTCACATTTACGTACTCAAATTCACAATTTCAAGACTTAATATTTAATTTTCTTAAAACCATAAAATATATATTTTTAATCAAAATTTCATACTTTTAAAAATATATATTTTAATAAATATCATTTAAAAATATACCACGGGGTCTGTATATAATTTTCTAACCTAGGGCAAGTGATACAGATATATATCATTTCAATCCGCAGTTTACAAAGAAAACCCGGGTTCTATCATTTCAAACCCGCAATCTCAAGTCAAATAAAATACAATAAAAATCGCTCAGGCCTATCATTTCAGCCCATAACGATTTTTCCTTAATCTAAAGTCCGTTTGGGTATGTATCATTTCAACCCATAGTGATTCTATTCTAACAGGGAACTTGCAGTGTGAATATATGCATAAACAATATAAACTATGTCAGTATCACAATATAATGTCATATATCACATGTCGGGTGATAATTAACAGTTTTAATATGGTAATAACATGGCATAGCATATCATATGATCATCATTAACTTGCATAACATTTTATATTACTAAACACTTGTCATCAATTCACTATTTCATAAGTATAAATGTCAGAGTGAGAAAGACTCACCTTTTCAAGCTGAAGACCACTACGACACACAAACATGATTCCAAGGGCACGACAAGCACGACAATGGATTCAAATAAGTGGAGAGAGCCTAGATGATCATCTTGTAACAATCCAATAAACACAAACAAGACAATGCAGCACATGAATATACAACACAAAACAATATTGAACAAGTTGAGATACAAAGCAACAAAGACAAGACGGCTTAACCTTGCCTTAACCACTCCACTGCTCGACCATAGAGGATCTTTTGCTTGTCCATTTATGTGTGTTTGGGTCAGGTATGGTATCATATAGGTCAGATTTAGCACACCCATGCACGGCAACATGAAGTGATGTGAAGGGGTAGTGGTGATAATATGAAGCATACATAGGTTCAAGTGCAAAATAGAGTGGTTTATACAACATTTGGCTCGGTTATGCCAAGTTTTGGGCTCGGCCCTACATACTTCAGGTATGGTCAGATCTGAAATGATGTCTAGAGGTGGTGTAGGTAGGTGGTGGTTGAGCTAGGGGTGTGGCCAAGTCAAGATATGAAGGAGATAGTGAAGATAGGCTTGGCTAGGCAATGTTTTCAAGTGATGCTTGTATTAATTTGAGGAATTTGCAACCTTGGGAGGGCCATGGCCTGTAATGGTCAGTGGAGTAGGAGGGGTAGCTGCCAAGTATGGTGGAGGTGGTGGTCGTGGAGTTGGAGTGGACTAGAGGCCGAGCTATGCTAGAGGAGGAACAAGGTAGAAATCATTGAAAAGAAGTAGGAAAGAAAGAATGAAGCCATAAGTTTTTTTTTCTTCATGAAGCCGTGAGTTTTAGGGGGAAGATGAGAAAGAGTTTTCACGTGAAAAGGAAAATGGAATGTCAGCTGATGAGTAGAGTTAAGGCAGCCAATTGAAGAGATGTTGGTTGAGAAATGAAAAGACAGAATACAAAAAGGCTTGAGCAAATAAAGAGTCACAAACCTTTCAAATTTCCACCATTTCTTTTTAAATTTTAAATACATGTAAAATATATATAAATACAGATAAAAACACGAAAATATAGTAAATAAACAAAAATAAATAAATAAATATTAATTAAATATAATTAAATTAAGAAAATAGCAAAGAAAATGTAAACTAGGCTTGAAAATTTGAAAATAAATGAAATGAACTTTGGAAAAATTATATGTACATGAAAAGTATTTATAAATAAAGATAAAGACATAAAAATAAAATGCATACATAAAAATGAATAAATAAATTTTAATTAAATATAATTTAAATGAAGAAAATAGCAGAAAAATGGAAAACAGCCTTTTAAAAATAGGAAATCATCATAGTAAATTTTAGAAAAATTCTATTATCATTTCAAAAATATTTAAAATTCAAAATATACATAATATAACATATTAAAATAAAATATGAAAAAGAAAAATAAAATTTATACAATTTAAAATAACAAAATTGCAAAATAAACAATTTATACTCAAAATTGAAATGTACATATTTTTTGCAGTTTAACTCCGTTTTCCACGAAACAAAAAGCAATGTTCAAGTTATTAAATCTATTTTCATAATAAAAGATAAAATTTAAAATTTCAAACTTTTAAATTTTTAAGTTAAAAGTCAAAGTTTGACTATTTTGACCAAAATCAACATTTTCTGGAAATATTCAATTTATGCATGTTTGAAATTCTAATCCACATCAAAATCAACATTTATATTTAAATTAACAAAATATATTAATTTTAATAAATAAAATAAAGTTTTTAAATTAGGAATTTAAATTAAAATAACTAAAATATACAATTACAATAATCAGAAAATACAGGGTTGTTACAGTCACCTATGCCCTTCACAAACTCAAACCCTAGCTCAACTCGCAAAACCCAAAACTGTCGAACTCATCCAACATTTGCGCACCTACCAAAAACTATACCAGATCGGAGCGCTTGGAAAAATTGGATTTTTAAAGAAGGTTTCACATTTTTTTGTTGTGTATAATTTGAGTTATGGATTTTAAAGTTGCATACTTTTTCTTTTCACTAGTTCGTTCACTGTTGCGTGAGAGATATAAGAGGGAGAAGATGTGAACATTAGCGCATTCGAATGTGTAAGGTCACAATCCTTGGTTGTAGAGGACAAGACCCGTTTGACTGAATATATATATATATATATATATATATATATATATATATATATATAAATTTTCAAAATATCTCCACTTTCGGAACTTAAAATCACAAACCCCTATCGAGGCATGCCGCTAGACGTTCATAATGTTATACCCCTATTCTGAATGCAATGGAAAAGGTTTCAAGTTTTAATTCGATCGTATGGAGAAGATAGCCTTTTGGACCCAATTATTATACTGAATTTTCGATAAAAATTTCAGCGCGTTTATATCCCATACGGCCAAACGATAACTCCAAAAGCTACGATTTTTGAAATCTGATAATAATACATTATTAAGGATCCATTGGAATTGGTTTCGTCAAATTCCAAGACTGTGCCTCGAAAGGCTATTTTTAAATGTTAATTTAAATGATATATTTTTAAAACTGAACAAATCACTTTTAAATTCGATTTAAAAAACTTTTATTATTTTCATTATTATTAATATAAATTTTACAAGCCTTTAAATTATTTATAACAAGCTTAAAACTCAAGATTCAATAATTTACCCAATTTTAAATTATCAAATTCAATAATTTAAATTATCCAATAAATAGTTATATTTGAAATTCAAATAAAAAATTAAATTTTAAATGTTTAAATCAATTAAATATTCCAATTTCAAATAACCAAAATTCCAGGTCATTTAACTTTCGATCTACTCAAATGAGCACCCGAGAGTTTAAGGGAAAAGACGAAAACTTCAGGCTAGACAAAAAGTCTGGTGCGAATAGTAACCTACCATCTCGAACCAAATAGATATCTAGTATGACCATGCCGCTAAGCGAAAAGGATTTTCCCTCACTAGTATCTTAACCAAAATATATCAACCGTATACTATGCTTCTACATCCACGATGATTAAAACATAACAATATATGATGATATGTAAAAATGCAATATAACCCACTCCAATTCATCTGACTATTTGTCCAAATTTATAGTTTTTCTAGGATCGCTGTGAACCTATTAGTTTTCATGAGCTGACTATTAACCTATTTCAATTTTTAGGGACAATCTGTCTAACTTCATAGTTTTCATAAGATTACTAAGAACCTGTTGGTTTCTACCAATAACCTTCTAGTCATAGTTTTCATGAGCTTATCATGAAACTATTAAATTCTCTAATAACTTCTCTCAAATCATAGATTTCATGGGATTACTACGAACTCGTTGATTTCTTTCAATAACATCATTCAGACATAGTTTTCATGGAATCACTAGAAACCTATTGGACCCTTTCAATAACATTTCTCATGATATAATTTGTGGGATGACTATAAACTTATTGGTCCCTTCAATAACCTATTTAAATCAATAATCTTCTAATCAATTCTGGATATCCTATACTTCTAATCTAGCTGATCTCCTGGATGCAATTCTACTTACGCGGGAGTTAATTCTGTTTCTGCTCACTACTGGGTCAATTAGCTGGTTTTTCTACCCCTTAACACCCAAAAATGCAGTTATAGGTCATAAATGATGTGAGTATGATAATAAAAACATGCATGATAACTAATTAAATATACAAAAGAACTATAACATCCATCATTCAATTATGTTCAATAAATTATCTTTCATGTCTCGTAATTATTTAATCTTAAATAATATACCCTTTGGTAAATTTAGCTCAAAACTTGGGATTTTTCCATCATTAAATTCCTTGAAATTATTTTCATAATGATACATGATTAATCCCCTTAATCCATATTTAACACAATATATAGCTCTTTATTTTACCAAAGTCTTATGCCGTTTGTAAATCACTTTATATTGCCATGTTTATATTTGAAAAAAGGTATAAGGTTGCCGCTTTAAATAGTTGAATTAGATTGGTGTCGACAACAATATAGTGTCAACTAAGAAGCTTAAGGCTCTCCGCCATTACTAAAAATCTTAAAACATGTGGTGTCAATGCCATTCATCAACCTCGATCGAAGGTCGAAGATCAAAACTTAAAACCATTATAAATTATACGGCCAACTATTCGTAGACATTAGGTCATTGACCCTCAAAAACATAGGCCACTTCACCTCCTTAAAACAATTTTAGTTTATATGAAAATAAGCTTTTTCGATGTTAAGGAAGAAGTGTTGCATCAATGCTATGCTGCATCGTCGCCGACCCTATTCAATATAAAACTTTGGTATACATAAAGTCATCAAAAATGATGAGTTATAGAATCAAAACTAGCGAAGCCATTAAAAGTTTTAAACATAACTTACTTTAGCTATTATGCCGTAAACATATAAATGTAAAGTCAAAATATGCGGCGTCATTGCCTTTTGCATAGATGACTTCGAAAATGTTTAAAGCAATAGCATGTGATGCTATTTAAAACCATAGGTGAAGGGAGCATCTTAGACATAGATAAATCACGATAATGTTATGCCATCAAGTGTAGGTTTTCGTTTTTATCGACTTCGACACAGTTGAAGTCGCTCCATAACTACCTAGTAGTTATCATGCACTTCCTTCCTTATCGATGTCGACATTCATGGACGCGGAACTTCTATAGACTCCGAGAGGATACATGCAGCATAGAATCACTGTAGTTATATAGAAAACTAATTTATTTCTAATAAAACAATTTTTACCTAATCCATTTTCTTGCCAAACTCTCATTGGATAAAACCATATCTTTTCCAAACCCTTTTTCATAAACCTACCACAGATATTTTTCAACCCTTTTTTATAAACCTACTGCAAATATTTTTCAAGCCAAACATTTCTCACTTTAATTAATTAGTTGCCTTAATTAATTAATAACTTAAATGCTTTTTTAGCATATTAAATTCATAATAACTTGAAATCACTTGGGAAAAATCCCCAAAAATCACATAAATTTAGAAATATGAAATCCTTTATCGTATATAAATTTCAGGGCCAAAATCCGCATGTAATTATTTTAAAAAACTAAAACTCGAAAATAACTCAATTTCCTTCTTAGGAAATTCATAAAATATTTATTTCAACTTAGAAAATTGTGAATTTAAAAAATCAAACCTAACATATCATTTTATACTACATATCAAAAATTCGGATCATTTTAAGATCATTAATTAAGGCTTTGCTCTCAAACCTATCATTTAATTTCATAAAATCCATTTAGTTCATCATTAATTCAAAAGACGACAAGATCAAACATGGCATAACATCCAATCGTCAATCCATTCGGTTTCAAATCTGAGTCGAAGTTTAACAATCAAAATATAACAAAAATTAGATGGATTTGATTATTACTCACCTTGATTTTGATTATAGGTTGAGATTTGGTGAGTGCTTTAGTTTCCCTAACTTTGTTCTTGAACCTCCTTCAGATTTTTCTTGATTTTCCTTATTTTCTTTTGCTTGCTTATGTTTTGTGAAACTAAGAATGATAGGGGAGAGGGAGGGTTTAAGGTATGAAGGGTTTTTCTATTCCTAAATTACCCCTCTCTTATATCTATTATTCTTAAGACACAAAACAATCCTATTAACGATTAATTAGTTACTTATGACTCGACCATATTGATTATCAAATCTCAATTCGTTATCACACTGCACATCACATTATTCTATTTAGTTTATCTAATTAAATCTTCTGAATAATGTTAATTAAAATTAGGGGTGTTACAGTTACTATAAAAGTTAAATACAAAATCTCCATTGATTTATGTGCTTGTACTAAAAGAAATATAAAAGATTAAGTGACTTGACCTACGGACATAGAGTTCCTCAACATTTGAACCATATAAGCACTTTTGTGTTCTTTACTTTTCTGTTATTTTGTACTTCCCTCTACATTTTGTCTGCTTTTAATTTATAATAATTATTTTAGCAACTTTAACAATAGTTAAATTGCAAAACTCATAATAGCGTAAGCATTGAGCAAAATAACTACCACTTTTCACATTATTTTGATAAACATTAACTTAATAATTCATGGTTCCGCAAGCATACGATAGCACAACTAGTTCAATTAGTGTTGTGAGATCAAAAAACCTCATTAACATTTTGGCGTTAGAAGAAGGACAATCTTTAGAAAATTTATTTGTAATTTTTTTGTCAAAAGTCAAACCAAGTCTCTACCAACATGCATCCAACAACTCCTTACCAAAATTTCAATTCTCTAACTCCTTTAGCTGATGCGGAGCACCAGGCCTCTAAAATTGAGAACAAAAATAAGCTAAACTCCACTATACAAATAATGGATCCACCAAAAAATTCCTCTTCAAACTTGTTAGGGCAAAAATTAGGCCTAACCTATATGCTCAAGTCATGGAAATCAATGGTACTTGGGCAAAATAATTAGCTCTTGGACAAGTATGCAAGTCGTTATATTATCAAGTAGTTACTATGCAAATAGGCAACTAAGCAAGTCCTTTGTCAAATCTTAATTTGAATTTGACCTAGTTGACCCTTAAAGTCCAAAATCGAGTTCTCTATTTATGCTCAAGTTAAAATGAAAGTGACAAAGTACAAGTTGAAATTTATTCCTTCTTAGTAGAGGGTACATGCCTATTTACAGAAAAACTTGCATTTTTAGATCTTTTACAATAGCATTTTCGGGAGATAAATGGTTATTATTTTGTTGATGTGGCACATTTGTTGATTTGACATGTGGCACAACTTGCTATTGATCTCTTCATGATGACATGGCACGGTTGGATCCATCAAGGGTTTCCATGTGGCTAATTAGCATGCTTCATGTGCTAATTTCTTGATATGCAATAGCAGTTTCTCAACATTCGGTAGCATCATTTCTTGTTTTGTGATAACATCAAATCTCATCATGTGATAGCTTCCCTTTTCAACTCGCGGTAGTACAACTAGCGATAGCTTCCCTCAACATGCGATAACTTCGATATTTAATATCATCTTTATGTGATAGCTTCAATATTTGATAACTTTAATATGCGATAGCTCTTTATTTCAAGAAGAGATAACTCCTTCATATTCTCAACATGCGATATCTTAATGGCTTTATTATGTGATGCCTTGCTACTTCCTCATGCGATAGCTTTATGACTTTTTTTTGAGTAAAACGGATGTGTAGCGTGAGACTACACAGCCGGTTAAATAGCATAAATATATTTAAGTAGCGCGATCAACAAGCCTGATCGCTGGCCAAAATGATAGAATTTAACACAGCAGTTATACTACTTGAAACCAGGAAACAGTCCAGACAATTGACTACAAAACTAACAGATGATAGGAGCTACTATCACTGTCCATACTGCCTGTTTCCGGAGATCGCAGAGGAGCTACCAGTTGATTCAGCTAAAGAAGACCTAGTGCGTGGCAGCCTAAGCCTGAAGGGCGTCGAGAAACTGTGACCTGTTAAGGATGAAAAATAGTAAATAATGCGCCTGCATGTTCCCTCAAATAGTAATTTGGTCTTGCTAAACACATGAGCATTTCGCTCAACCCAGATGCACCAACTAAAGATAGCCACAAAAGGATCCAAGCTTTTATTTGGGGGGTTATATTGCCAAAAATCGTAAAATGAAGTGATTGTTGGGATGAAACCAAGCAGGTGAGCGGAAGTTGCAGCCCAAACCCTAACTGAGAAGTCACAATCGAAGAAGAGGTGTTGTATACTTTCAGCTGCATTAGAACAAAGAGCACAGTAGGGGTCCAATGTGATATTTAGTCGGAATAGTCTATCTCTGGTATTGATATGGCCATGGATAAGACACCATTGGAAGAGCGCTATTCATGGTTGGAGCTTACAGTTCCAAAGTCTAGGGAAGTTGAAGAGGCGACCAGGGTTGTTCAGGTATGAATAACAGGATGCGACGGAGAAGCCGGCTGTAGGGTTGAGGGCCCAAAGGATTTTATCTGGGAATGGGGAGAGTTGAAGAGATTGAAGGATGGAGGCAGCATGTTGGAGCTCAGAAAAGGTATTGAGGTCGAAATATAAAGATGGAAGAAGATGGTCGGGGTCGAGAAGGAAAGAGTCTGATGTAGTGATTTGGTAAGAGGCTGAGTTGGAAAAGAGGTTACGGAGGATGTTGGAAAGTGGAAGGTGGCCGAACCAAATATCTAACCAGAAGAGACATTTAGCTCCGTTGCCCTCTATGACTTGAAAGTGTGATCTAACTCGGGGGAGGGTGGAGAGGACACCAGACCAGAAAGTGGAAGGCTTGGGGCTGGGGACGGAGTGAAGGACAAGATGGGGGTTGGAGTGGTAGTAAAGTGTGGTAATTCATGATTTCCAAAGGAAGGTTTTGGGGGAGAGAAATCTCCAAAGCCATTTAGCTAGAAGGGCAAGATTGAAATGGTGAAGATTAACGATTCCAAAGCCACCATTACTGGTGTGCATACAAACCGTCTGCCAGTTGACGAGTTTCTTTATTCTGCCTCCATTCCAAAGGAAAAGACTTATGTTCTTGTCTATTTTTTTGATTACCCAGCCTGGTAATTTGTAAAACGAAATCCAGTAAGAAGGGATGGCCGATAATACTGATTTGATGAGGACAAGACGACCTGCAGAGGAGAGGGAATGTGCCTTCCAGGAAAGGAGTCTATTTTCAATTTTTGATATGAGGGGGAGCCAGTCAATTCTAAGGAGCTTGGTTGGTCTGAGGGGGATGCCGAGGTATGAGATGGGGAATTGTGCGATAGTGCAGTTGATAAATTTGGAGTATGTGGGCCCGAGATGGTCAGAGTTTCCTAACATGATGATGGAACTTTTATTGAAATTGATAGATAGACCAGATATAAGTTCAAAAGAATACAAAGCTACTTTGAGGCATCGGGTGTGGTTGACGTTAGGGGATGCAAACAAGATAGTATCATCGGCGAAGTGTAGGTTGGATATGGTCAGAGTGGAATTAGGGAGCTTAATGCCATCGAAGAGGTTATTGGATAGAGCTAATTTGATCGTACGATTGAACATGTCAGCCACGAGGACGAAGAGCAGGGGAGATAGTGGATCGCCTTGACGCAGACCCCGAGCGGATTTGATTAGACCACCAGTAGAGCCATTTATCGAGATTGAAGAATAACTAGTACTAAGAATACTTCGGATCCAATTGCACCATTTTGAGGGGAAGCCTCTATGCTCCATAAGGTCAAGAATGAATTGCCAGTTGACAGTGTCAAAGGCCTTAGAGAAGTCTAATTTGAGGAGAATGCCTGGCGTTGAAGTTTGATGACAGAAGGAAATAATTTCTTGAGTGGTTGCTACACAGTCCATGATGTTACAGCCACGGATAAATGCAGATTGCTCAATCCCAATAAGAGGGGTGATGACTGATTGAAGGCGGTTGGCCAGAACTTTGGTGATTATTTTGAAAGTGGTGTTCAGAAGGCTGATGGGATGGAAAGAGGGAAGGGAAGTGGCCCTAGGGATTTTGGGAAGAAGGATAATATTAACATAGTTTAGGCGAGCCACTAATGATGGGTCCTCTTGAAATTCAGCACACATCTCAATAATATCTTGTTTGACAGTATCCCAGAAGTGTTTAAAGAAGAGGGGGCCGAAACCATCGGGACCCAGGGCTTTGTCGTCGGACATGTCCTTCAATGCAGCCCAGATTTCTTCCTCCGAGAAGGGTTGATCGATTGGGATGGGGGAACTATCAGGGTAGAGAAGATTCCAGTCAAGGTGTGGGATAAGGGGGTGGTGTTTACCTAAGATGTTACGGTAATAGGTGGAGAACAGATTGAGGATAACAGTTTGGTCTGTGATAGATAAATCATTGTGAATGATTTCAGGGATAAAAGTGGATCTGCGCCTACCATTAGCAAGGCGGTGGAAATAAGCTGTGTTTTTGTCGCCTTCCTCGATCCATTTCGCTTTGGAACGCTGCTTCCAGCCAATCTCCTCTTGTAGAGACAATCTATCTAGCTCCGTTTCTAAATTTCTCAATCGAGCTCGATCAGATTCGAGAAGATGTGATTCTTCAAGAATGTTTAGGTCTAAAATTTCCTCTTGGATTGCTGAGATGCGTGAGCGAATTGAACCCCAAACCGACTTGGCCCAGGGCCTGATAAGTTTACGAAGGGCTCTTAATTTGGTGACGACTCTGGCTGAGGCGGAGGAGATAGGGAAAGGCTAGGACCAGATATTTTTGATGAAGGTATCAAATGAAGGTTCAAGAAGCCAAAGGCGCTCGAAGCGGAAGGGTCTGGAAGGACAGTTGGATAAGCCAGAGTCAAGGAGGATTGGACAATGGTCTGAGATGGTAGAGGCAAGGCCTGAGACCATAGAGAGTGGGTATAAATCCTCCCAGGCAGGATTGAATAGGAAACAGTCCAGTTTGGCCAGTAGGGGATCAGATCTACGGTTTGACCAGGTGAACAGACGATTACTGATGGGTGGGTCGATCAGGAAGCATTGGTTGATAAAAGAATTGAAGGATTAGGAGTCTTGAGAAATATTGCCAGAATTTCTTTCGGTGGAGAAACGGGTGGTGTTGAAGTCTCCACCGACAACCCAAGGTCCATTGATATGAGAGGCGAAGGTAAGACAGTTTGACCATAAATCGTTACAGTCAAGAGTATTAAGTGGACCATAAATATTAGAGAAGAAAAAGATAGTTCCAGTTTGCAAATGACGAAGTGCTACATGTAAAGCCGAAGAGTGATAAAAAGTTTGGCAGTGGGACCATACGGATTCATTCCAGGCTATCACAATACCCCCACTAGAGCCAACTACATTCAGATGGGCCCACCCGGTAAGCAATGTCCCACCAATTTGTCTAAGGAGATTGGGGTTAGGGTATGATAGTTTAGATTCTTGCAGAAATAGAATGTCTAAGTTATGGGGGCAATTATGAGGTTGACAGAATGTATCTTACTGGGGTACCCCAGCCCCCTTACATTCCAAGAAATTAACTTCATTGAGATAACGACAAACGCTCCGATTCAAGCGCTTGCATGGAGGTGTAGTGTTCATCACGCAATCTCACACCCATGCAACGTGCCATTTTTTTCTTTAGACTTTTATTAAGAGAGGAGAAAACAACACGTTTGAAGAAACTACCAGGATGTGATGCCGCTTTGTCCAATCTGGAGCTCCGACGGACCGTCGTAGGGGTGAGGAACTGAGACCACTGACCGGCCTCCTGCTGGGGTGTCTGACTTTGATCAACAGGTTGTGGAGCATGGAAAAGAAGAGTGGGTGATTGACATTCTGGCTGAGGGGTTTCCATACGAGGATGATGGGGCGAAACTGGAAGTGGATCAGGGATAATTGGTGGGGGTGGGATATTTTGATGGCGGGGAGTTGATAGGTCGAGATCGGCATAAGGGTTCCACCCATGTTCTTGAACAGGCCAAGGGTCCCACCCTCTCGGACCGACAACCTCAATCGAATGATCATTAAATTGACCCAGGACCTGTAAGGGGTCAGGGGATAGGGGCTCGTAGTTCATCACATCAAACCGATCATCAAAATCCAAGTTGTCAGATGCTATGTGCCGTTCGAATTGTTGGAAGTCTTTCTCGTAATCAATACCGAGCAGATGATTTTCCAGCCTTTTATTGGGGTGTTCGTGTTCCCATTTCTCGATGGTCAGGAGGTATGCCACATCGTTCACTACAGCGACGAAGGAGGAAGAGGAACTGATGCCACTGTAAAATTGCATTTTGATATATAGGAAGCGGTGGTCTAGATTCGCCCATTCGCAATCATCATGCATCAAGAATCTACCGGCTGGGCTAACTGCATCTGATATGGCATCTATGTTGTACCGGAAGAGTTCGGGAAAACCCGAGACTCATGCCCATGTTGGCGGATCTAGAGGCGGTGTAGGGTTCTCTGGTTGTTCCTAAGGTCGAAACTGAATAACTGCACCAGCTCTTGCAATGGTTGAACGAAGAAGGATCTGGTCACGGACAGCATACGAGGGACAGTAGAGGATAAAGCTATTATTTGTCAGTAGCCATGTCGGCCAGTCCTGATGATGAAAATTGGTAGTGAGAGCGTGGTGAAGGGAATCAATCGACCACACACCACTGATAATCTCGGCAGTAAGAAATAGAGGAGGTTCCATTTTGCGAAATATTTTTGGATTATTTTTTGGTTTGAATGTATTCTCAGAGGGTTTTGGCAGTAAGGTGCGTTGGGAAACGGGAGGGGAGAAAAGAGAGTGTGTTGGGAAGCGGGAGGGTTTATGCTGAGCTGGTAATGGATTTGATTTTGGGACCCACAGACCTGAAGCATTTTTGTTTTTAGTGAGGAGTGAGAGGGAGGCGGCTGAGTTGTGATTATTTACTCGTGTGGGTTTAAAAGGCTTATCGGGACAAAGCGATTGTGGGTGCCCAAAAAATCCGCATTTATAACAAATCTTGGCATCCCGACAGTTTTTCGCCACGTGTCTGAGTCCCGCACATCGAAAGCAACGGCTCTTTGATTTCAAAAAATAATAGTGTGGCGCACACTTAGGAAGATCGGTAGGGAGAGACGCCGCTTGGAGGGGTGTTTAGGCAGGAGTGGAGGTGTAGGCGGCGAGGCAACCACCTAGGCATAAGTTCTGGTATTGGGAATTTCTAAGCTTACAGGTTTGTTGGGATTGATTCGGGTCGAAGGCGAAGGAGGGATGGTAGTTGCCGTAGCAGCCGTATCTACAGGAGGACTTTCGAGTATGTTGATGTACTTACTAGGAACGAAAGAGATGGGTGCATGGTCGGAGGTATGGTCGGAGGTATGGTTGGTATGGTGGAAGGTATGGAGGGAGGAAGAGAAGAAGAGGAGGACGCCATTAGCAATCTGTTTGTGATTGTTATTTGTGAATTATTATATAGCTTTATGACTTTGACATGCAATAGATTTTGTGACTTCGACATGTGATAGCTTTGTGGCTTTGATATGAGGTAGCTTCAACCTGTGATTTCTTGTCTTCAACATGCGATGGTTTCAACCCGCGATGACTCTTAACATGGAAATCTTGCCTTTTTGCTCCTTAATAGTTCCATGCCTTTTGATTTTTTTTTAAATATTAGGGTATAACACTAGCTCCCCGTAATAAATTTATATATGTTTTATTCTTAATGAGCTTATATCTTAAGCTTTACTTCATTCCTTGAATGTTGACTTTTCCCTTTATCTTGCCTTTTTTAATCTAATAAATCTCATTTCATAGATGGACACTGATTCAGACAATTTCCTAATTGGATAGTCATTCTTTTAAGATGTTTATTCTTTATTAGAGCTTAGTTGGTCATCCTTTCTTGGATGGTTTCTCTGGCCAGGCATGAAGGCAGGACCGAAGGCATTATTGTTCATCACCCCTTGTTTGGTAAGGCATGGAGGTAGGACTGAATGTTTTGTTGACTGTCACTCCTTGGATGGTTGTTTTGGCTAGGCATGGAAGCAGGACTAAAGACATTATTAATCATTTCTCCTTGGATGGTTGCTTTGGCTAGGTGTGGAAGCGGGACCAAAAGCTTAATTTGACCACTACTTTTGGGTGGTTGCTTTGGTCAGGCACAGAGGTGGACCAACGGCTTTATTGACCATCACTTTTTGGATCGTTGCTTTGACCAGGCATGGAAGTAGGATCAAAGGCTTAGTTTTACCTCCACTCTTTGGGTGGTTACTTTGGCAAGGCCCGAAGGTGGGACTAAAGACTTAATTTATCCACTTCCAGGTATGAGGTATCTCATCAGGTTAAGAGATATGTTAAGTATAATGCATCTCGGTCTAATGGAAGTTCTTTAGAATAGATCTTTAAAAATGCTTTATTCGTAGTGATGTATGGTGTCAAATTCTCGACAATCCATGTTCTTGCTATTATATTCCTCTCATGCTTACTTAGTTGATAAGTTCCTGGTGAAATCACTTCATAGATAACCAAAGGTCCTTCCCAATTTGGTCTTAATGATCCATCTGTTAGATTTTTGGTATTCACCAATACCCTTCTGAGTTCCTAATCACTTTTTGGAAGCCTATTTACTTTAACTTTGAGTTGCAATAGTTGATAATATTTCTCAGATGCTCTTCTAATCGAAATTCACCTAGATCTCTTAGCTCAGTAATCAAATATAAGGATTCATTTTTAATCACTTGGCTTTTTTCGTGGGCATACACAATTCTCAATGTAATGGGACTTTAATTTCAACTAGCAGCCTTTCTTTTGAATCCATATGTCAAATAAAATAGGGAATGCCCCGTGACCGTCTTCAAAGATGTTACTATGACCGAAGAATAAGTAGAAGTTCCTCTATCCAATTCCTTCTTATTTTGTCTAACTGCTTCTTTAAGATATTCTTAAGGTTCTTATTCATAATTTGCTACTGCTCAGTTAGCTTTTGGATGGGCTACCGAAGGAAATCTATTTATTATTCCATTCCTTTCACAGAAGCGAGTAAACTTTTCACTTTAGAACCGAGTCACGTTATCAGAAGTGGTTTTGTTTGGGAGTCTAAAGCAGCTAACTATGTTTTTTATCACAAATTTTAGGACTTTTATATAGTTATGTAAGACAATGGTTCAGTCTTAACCCATTTGGTAAAGTAGTCAATTGTCACTATTGCAAATTTCATGCCTCCTTTTGTGACAGTCAAAGATCCCACTACATCGATTCCCCAAATGTCGAATTTTTAGGGCTTGTGATTGGGGTCAACTTGGAGGCAGTTGTGGGATTTTGAAAATCGCTGGCATTTGTTGCATTTCTTAACATAGGTCAAAGCATTCTCACTCATCTAGGGCCAACCCTTGTTTCGTTATTTTCTTGGATAATTTCATGCCATTGGAATGGTCGACTCAAAACCCTTTATGGGTTACTTTTAAGAATTACATCCCTTGTTCTAGGGTTATGCATCTCAAATAAGGAATTAAATAACCTTTATTATATAATCTCCGATTAATCATTGTAGGTATTTGGTATCTTAATATTTCGACCATTTTTATCCTCTGGTAGAGTTCCTTTGTGTAAATATTCTACTGTTGGTGCTATCCAGTTATTCACATATTGATCCTTATGATCATCTCCTAATATTTCTTTATAGATCGTCCCATGATCATCCTTTCCCTTTGTTATTTTGTATTGCCGAATTGGTGAATGAGTTAAAACCAGTGCTTTATAATTTGATTCTTTTCCTTAAACTCAATATTTTGACTTTGTTGGAATCCAATAGGGATAATCTTTATGTATGTTGCTCTATGGGAATTGGAAAATTTTGTTAATGAATCTGCTTGAGCAATTTTCTCCTTTGGCACATGATGGATTGAAAAATCCTCGAATTGGACTAACATCTCATGGATCTTCTTTACATACTAGGCTAATCTGCATCCTTTTTTGATAGTTTTTATTTGACTGGTTTACCATCAACTATGAATTTAAACACCTCAATTTCGGGAACTTTCCAATACTTGGCTAAATTTAGCCTTGCTATCGTTGATTCATATTCGGCTACATTATTGGCTAAGGGAAATGGTAATTTCATTGCATAATGTAATTGACGTCCTTTGGGTATAATTATCACATATCTAACTCTGGCTCCCTTTTAATTTGATGCACCATCAACAAGTAGTTCCCATCTTACTTCAACGTTCTCTCCTTTTCAAATTATTTTTTAACAAGCCCCATAATTTCTATTACAAAATCAACTATGCTTGTCCCTTTATTTCTATCTCAAGTAGATTTTCGATATCGTACTGACTTAATTTCATTCCCCATTTTATTAACCATCCAGACATTTCAGGTTTACTAAAAAATTTCTTAAGTGGATAGTTAGTTAAGACTATAAATGCATGTGCTTGGGGTTATGATCTTAATTTTGAAGATGATAGTACTAAACAATAAGCTAACTTTTTTAAAACCGGATACCTTACTTCTATGTCCCTTAGCCTTTTTCTTGTACAACGCACTATTAATTGAATTCCATTTTCCTCCCTTGTTAAAAAAGAAATCTGATTGCATGGTCAAGTACTGTCATACATAAAAACAAACCTTCACATTCCACTGGACTGCATAGTATTAACGGTTTTACCAAATAATCTTTTAACTTTGGAATGATTTTCGACATTCCTCTGTCCATTCAAAAGTTCTCATTTTCTTGATCACATCGAAAAATGAAAAACACCTATCGGTGGCTTTTGATAAAACTAGTTGAGTGTTGCCACCCATCCATTTATGCTCATTGCATCTTTACTTGTTCTAGGATCCGCCATATCTTGGATTACTTTTATTTGTTCGGGGTTTGCTTCTATCCCCTTGGCACTTACTATGTATCCTAAAAAATTCTAGAATTTCGAAAGAATTTTTTTTGTGGTTTCAATTTCATGTTGTATTTCCGCAATACTTCAAACATCTAATTCATGTCTTTTATATGGTCCATCATTTCTTTCGATTTTACCAATGTATCATCTTTGTATAATTCCATGCTTTCCCAATCTGATTTTTAAACATCCTATTTACCAATAATTGATATGTTTCCCATGCGTTTTTTAGTCCAAAAGGCATCACTTTATAGCAATATTTCCCCAACTCGTTATGAAACTTGTATGCTTCTCATCGGGGTTAAACATGATAGTTTGATTATACCCTAAATATGCATCCATGAATGATAGAAACTTATGCCCACTAGTTGGATCTACCAATTAACCAATCATTGGAAGTGGATAATAATTTTTTGGATATGCTTTGTTTAAATTCATACAGTCAACACGTTCTCTATTTCCACTTGGATTTCTTAGCTAACATCGAGTTTGCTAACCATTTAGGTAGAACTTTTCTCTAATAAACCCATTTTCTAGCAACTTTTTACCTTTTCTTATAATGCAATTGTTTATACTTTATCAAATTGCCTTTTTTTTCCTTATAGGAGGGAAATTCAGATCTATATTAAGCGCATAGGATCAATTTCGACCATGTCTGCATGAGTCCAAAAGAAAATGTCTATTCTTATTTTGAGAAAATGAATTAGTTCTTCCCTGATATCTTTATCCAATCCTCTCTTTATCTTTATTATTTTGGTGGAATCCTGAGGGCCTATATTTATCTCCTCCAATCTTCCACAGACATTATGTTACATTCATTATCTTTGGAATCTATTTTTGCAATAATTATTTTAGGGCTTCTTCGGCGTCTACTTCTTGACCTATTTGATTTATTTCAACATATTTCCTTTTCTTTTCTAGAAGTATGACCTTTTTAGCCATCACTTATCTCTTCTCAATTGTCGCTTTTAGCCTAATTGCCTTAGATATTAGTTCATGAAGACTGATGTCTAAGGGCTTGTAATTGTTTGTTTATATAGTTTTAAAGATGCATCATAGCAGGAATTATTCTCATTATTACATTGTTCCAAGGTTGCAAAGCACGTTTCGTTAGAATTAAATTGCTCTCCTTGCACAATTCCTTATCTGGCCCTAGTGAGAAATTTCATAATCAAATGCTTTGGAGAGACAAAAGCATCACTTCGCCTAAAGCGGGTCTCCTAAAGAAGGCATTACAGCAAGAGGGCTGTTCCATCGCCATAAATAGAGTTTCGAAAGTCCTTAAATAAGGTGGTATTCTCATTTGAACATACGATCTATTTTCCCAATCAGAGTAAATCCTTTATCTTAAACCCATAGATGAACTCAAGCTTTTCTAAGGGAATATCCTTTTAATTAAATGCATGTTAATTTAAAAATGACATTTACCATGCTTATGGCATCCAATAAGGTTTTGGATACTATAGATAATATGATTTGAGAAATAATCATTAATGTGTTATTATGAGGGTGCCTTTCCCTTTTTAATTCTTTTGGAGTAACCATTAAGTCCAGGATTTGTATGGCGCATTTTATAGGCCTTTGCAATCTGATCCTCCTCCATAAATAGATTCCATCTTTGGCTTCATGAATATATTTGTTCGTTGCACCCTTACTCATTCCAGCAATACGAGGCCCACCATGAATCACATCAATGTGATTGATTGGCGGTGAGATTTACTGGTGGTGAGAACTCCTACGGGATTCATTATCTAGAAATTTTGCATTATTGTATAGAGGCCTCTCATTATTTTTCATGTGGAGGATTTATGATTTCCCTTAACAGACTCTTTGAACTCCTTTTCTAATCTTATTTTAAATAATTTTGACTAAGATTCGGCAGTCGTCTATTTGTCTCTGTTTACCTTGTAAAAAGCATAGCAATCTTCTCCTTTGTTCGGTTTTGGGTTAGTTTGGGCTTTTCGTGAATAGAATACTCCACCATATCTTTAGTCATAGCAAAAATGTATGAGATGAGGTTTTTTAAGTTAACACAATTAGCCCTTGGTACTTCATCCTTTCTCCTTCTTTTATTCTGAGTCGAGAATCCAAAACTCTCCCCTTATCTTCCCTTTTGTTGGGATTTCCTTTTTTGATCAAAGATATCACCATACAGATGAATTTATTAGCTTCAAAGTGTAAGTCTTAAAAATTATTACATCCATGGAGGTGGACTTTACAAAATGGAGTATCTCTATCAATCCAGATTCTACCGCCATTAACTTTTCCTTATCATTCACCTTTTTAGCTCTTTTGGCTTTAGAATTAAACCTTTTGAGATAATCTCTCAATATATATTAAGGCTTTTGCTTTATGTTAGCCAAGAAACTTGAGTTTATAGTTGGTTCTTTTGAGGTATAGAACTGGGCGAAAATTCGTAGGATAATTGCCTCTAAGAATAGCCATTCTTTTCCATATACCAGCGAAAATGTTTAAATGCCGCGTCAAGGAGGACTATAGGGAAGAGTTTATACCTCACTGCTCCTTGTATATCATAAAGGTTCATTTGGCTTTCAAAATCCAAAAAATGATCATCTGGGTCAGTTGACCCGTCATACTTAATAGAAGGGATAACATTTAATGGCAATGTGATCGCCATTATTTCTTTTATGAATAGACCCCCTATCATTGTTGTTCACACTAGGATCCATGGTCCTCTTCCCTTTCATATCCAACACCTCCTAGAATAATTTAGTAGGTAAGTCTTTCAAGTATGCCTCATTGTCTTTATAGTCTCTCATTTCCGACTTGTATTTTTTATCAAAAGATGAACTTGCAGACTACAAAAGCGGAGATTTTCATGGGCTTCTTAGTTCCTTATTTATTTCTTGGTTTGAATGATCATTATTTTAAATTTCTTTTCCATGTTTGATCGGGGCTTATTGTGAGATTTTGCCGACATAACAACTTGGGCTTCGTTTTCTCTCAGGCTCTAAAATACTCTTCCCACGACTCTTACTCTTTAAATATGATGCATTAGCATCTCTTTGAGGGGATTCATCCACTTTGTCTTCATCATTTTTTGTCCTTTTGGTTCTCCTAGATGATTTTGAAATACAAGCATCTCTTAATTCATGCACGAACAGAAGTTTTTTTTGCATAGCCTTTATGTAACACCCTCATTTGTCAATTCAATATGAATTGCGGCTTGTCCAGCCTCAGTATACTCAACATTGAATTGAGATGTTACACTCTCCTCAAGATTGATGTGGTGCACCGCCTCTTTATCTTGGACGTTGATGTTCTTTACCCTTCCTATTTATGTTAAAATAGGTTAACCTTCCTTCAGTTCAACTCTTAATGAAAGCGCTAAAATATTAGACAAAAAACTAGGCCAAACTTTTATGCTCGAGTCAAGGAAATCAATGGTACCTGGCAAAGAGGATAAGCTCTTAGGATGCATGTCATCCTATAGTCAAGTAGTTAATTATGCAAATAGGCAATTATATAAGTCCTTTGTCATAAAGTCATGGTTTGAATTTTACCTTGGTGGCCGTTAAAGTCCAAAATTGAGTTCTTTATTAATGCTCGAGTGATGTGCACTTAAAAGTCCATATTTTTACTTCCATATTTAATCTACTTTTATTTAAATTAATGAGCATATTAGGGTATTTTACATGTTTAAACCAAAATTTAATTAACTTCAAATCATCATTTATTTATCTCCATTTGGGGGTAAAATGGTAATTTTGTGTATGATTTAATTTGAGAAATTTTACTTGCACATTTTTATTTTTAATTATAGGAAAAAGAGAGCAAATATAAAGAAGCTTTCATGTAAGTATGCATGCACAAGTGAAGAAAGGCAAAATAACGAAGAAATAAAAAATTCATGCAACATGGAGGAGTCCACTACCCACTAACCCATGGACCACAATTGAAAGCTAATGGAGATTAAATTGCACATGCATATGTTAATGGCGGATTAGGTAAAAGATAATGATTACTTGGGGATTACACTTTCTAAATGACATTTTGGGTAGCTCCCTAAAATATGGATTATGGTTTTAGGCATTATAAATGATCCCTTATGTTTCATGCAGATTCCTCTTACCTTCTTTTTAGTTAGTTTAGTTGTAGCCGCAAAATGTAAACATAAACTCTCTCTATTTAATGGCTTCTTAGCCTTTCCTGTATGTAATTTATTTGTATGCAATTTTAATTCATACACTTTTAATTTATGTTCCTTTCTTTTATGTTTATTCTTATATTAGTAGTTTAGATCTATTTCTTTAATGCAAGTAGATTAACTTTTTAGTTTATTTTAGTTAGCTCTCTTCTTTCATGTTGAGTCACTTTATGTTATGATGAATTCTTATATGAGAAGCTAAGTTCCTTTAATTTAGGGGTGATGAAGCTCTCGTGAATCTCATAAAATTAACATTGTGATTTCATTTGATCTCTTTTTATGCTTAATGAAATTTTTTGATGTGGTAAAATTTTGTTATTTAATATTGAATTTGATAGCCTATGTTATTGATGCCAAATAGGCTATGCTTAAACAAAAATAAACACAAATTACCTCTTTATCTACATATGATTTTGGTAATGAAGTGGATTTATTTGATGGTCTTTGTTACTGATAAATAGTAATAAACATGCTTAGAATAGATTTTATTTTTTAATTTCATTATCATTTTCATGAGAGTTGACAAGTGGTATGGATGGTGTGTTAAAGTTTGACGGTTTATGTTGGGCTAATTAATAGTACAAATAGAACATACTTAGGATAAACATCAACTGAATTCACAAATGACTAAAAGAGAGATCACAATTTCATTATGTTGATTTGTGTGATCATGAGAAGGGATTTGCTTCTAAATTGTCTTCTACTCTCATATTTTTATTCACTTTTGTTTTAGTTCGTTTTCACCCGCATTTTAACTTAAACAATTTCAAACTCTTTGGGTTAATTTGATTGAGTAGAATTAAAATTAGAATTTGGTAATGAAGTATACACTGTGTGCTTACAGTTATTTTAACGATTATATTTTTTAACGATGGTTTTCTAACCGATAGGAATCTCCACCGTATAAGTTTTTGGCGCCATTGCCAAGGATTTGAAAATTGATTTTAATTTTTCTCTTTGAATTGTTATTTTTTTGATTTTATTGTGCGTTAATTTTGTGTCTTGAATTGCATTTTTTTAAAAAGAAAAAAGAATATTTTGCTTTGTGTGTTTGTTGTGTGACTTTTGCTTTCGTTTGATTTGGGTGCCTTTTGTTTTTCTAGTAAAAAAATATACAATTTCGTTTCAAAAAAAAGTTATTTCATTTACATTTCATATATATCTCTGTCACACTTCAACTCAAACAAGTTTTTCTATACAATACAGTGGTGTTTTCTATTTTCCTTGTTACAACTACCTCTGCCATTTCGAACAAACTGTCATATATGTCAGCACTTCAAACTGTGCATACATATCATCATATCGAACACCAACCAAACATCTATAACATCAACAAAATTTGCCTTTGTACACTCCATAATACCATCCCCTCCCTATTACATTTCTGGTTGCTCCTTCATTTTAAACTGCATCTTAACTGCCTCTCCCTGTTACAAACCTTTGCACCATCCCCTCTCTTTTATATAAAATTTTCATCACCATAGTGCACACATCTGACAACAACTATACTACTTCACCACTTCATCAAACTACATAATATCACCACATCAACCAAAAACTGCTGCTACAAGCCACCAACCATCAACAACAAACTTCAAATTCCTGCCTGCACATCTATAGTGCACGTTGCACGTCATCTAACCATCATTTGCTTACTTTCATCCATAGTCCACACTACACATAACAACGGACTCCTCCAACAATAGCGCCCTGCCCATACCATCGTATATCATCCTCTTTCTGCACTATCAGCAACCTTCATACATATGACTTCCCCTCCCCCTCCCTATTAAAACATACATACATACACTGCATACATACATACACTGATACACACAACCATTCACTACTGCCATTCACTGCATATCACCAAATATTGCATTTCAAACATCCCCTCGCATTCAACAGTCACCACCTTCCCTTCTCCACTAATTCCTTCCTCTTCAACCTTCACATCCATACTCCACCAATACCAAACCACCAAAAGTGCACATCACAGCCTTCATCACCCACTGTTAGTAACCCTATTGCTGAAAACATCACCTTAAACAACCCACTGGAACCAACAAGCATTGCATCAAAGCCACTGTTGCCTTAACATCAAAACCACCCTTAAACCATCTGCACTTCATCATATTCCCATCTCCTCGGCCATATTTCACTTCACACGGCTGCTACTACATACCAATCACTGCTGCTACTCCATAACATCACTGCTGCTACCTGCTACTAATACTTCCCTACTGCATTACTTCTCACATCACTGTACTGCTGCTACCATCCCTTACCATTCAACCACCATCAACACAGCAGTGCCCTACACATCCAAAGTAATTAATGGGCATCCAGGATTAAACTAAAAGAATTCCTAGGGCAAATCTAATGATCCATATTATTCCAAACCCTTATAAATACAACTTTGGTTTCTCACTTCTCTTCTCATTTTTCTGGACCACAGAGCGGGGACCTGCCATTCTCTTTTCTTCACAATTTCTTAAATTCTAAAAGTAGTAACATTATTATATTACATATAAAAGTGAAGAAAAGCGAAGAATAAGAGAAGAGAAGAATAGGGTCGATTTGAAATACCAAAACAAAGGTAAATCATAAATCGTAAACTCAAATCTAAATTTAATTCTATCCTTTTCGCAAATCTCTAATTCTAATATGTGTATACTCTTTTTATTATTTTGGTTTGAACTAAAAGGGAGACAGATAAAAGGGAATGGATCCAGATCTAAAGAATTGGAGCTAATTAAAAAGTGGGTGGGAAATTACAGGTTTTATAATAAGATTAGATTTATATCATTAGATTCTATTTCATTTGTGTTTAAAATATTTTTGGATATTTTATTGTAAATGTGAAAGAAATAGGTCTAAATCTTGGTTTGGAATTTTTAATTAAATATGTGTAGTGATTAGAATGACAAATAATAAATTATATACATGTAATGATTATGAAATAGATTTAATGAAATTGATTAGAGAATAGATTTAATGAAATTGATTATGAATATATTTAATGAATTGGTTATGGAATAGATTTGATGAAGTTGTTATGGAATAGATTTAATGAAATTGGTTATGGAATAAATTGGGGATTGATAACAGTTTAGAATTCCATATTTGATTTGACTATTATTGAGATTGATTGTAATTAGGTTGTGATTTGACATATTTTAATTTATTGAAATAAAAAGGGTAATAATACAAAGTCCATATGAATCATCGAAGTTGAAGTTACGAATAAAGATGAATTATGTGAAATAATTAGGAATGTAAATGGAAAGGAAGAGATGTCTAAAATAAGAGAAATCTCGTATTTTGTGCTTCTTATCTAATAAAGGAATAAAACGTAATTCCTTATAATTTCACACAAAACACAAATATTCTTTTAAGTAAGTGGAAATTAGGTCAAATGGTTTCTATTTGAAAGGTAATAAGTTTTAAGGACACCACTTCTGAATAATTAGTTTTAAGGACAATTTTCAACATAATGATAAATTCATTTATCTTTTTATGTTATACAGGAAAATGATAAATCCTTTTGTCATTATTGCTATATAACTAAAAATGATAGATTCTTTTATCTTTTTCTTGTAAAATGTCCTTAAAACTAATTTTTCAGAAATAGTGTCCTTAAAACTTATTACCCTACAAAAATAAGCCCTTGAAGTGAAAATCCCCTTTAAGTAATTCATAGAGAATTATAGTGTTAGCAATTCCTTTAGAAGAGGAAAGTAGTTCCAATGCATTGAAATATAAGATCATTTAGTAAAATAAAAAGTGAAGTAAATAGGAATAAGAACAGTTATTAAAAGGGGTATTTAAATTACATATTTGGACAAAGTGAGAAATAAAAATAGAGGAAGAAGAGATAATTAAACTAGAAAGGAGACTAAAAGCCCAATAGGCAACTAAAGATAACTAGTAATGAATAAATAGTAGGATACAATAGAAAGAGTTAAGTAAACTTAATATAATAACAAGGAACATGTCAGGCGGTAAATCAGAAATGGTAATGAAAAACAGTGGACAAAAGAAATTAAAAGTTAAGTTATGATTAAATGTCAATGGTTGAAAGTAAAGAAATGTAATAATTGATGTATACAAATTAAAATATACATTATGATGGGCGTGAAGTATATAAGTATGCAAATAATTTAGTAAATAAGAATTACATAGTCTTTATAATGGGTTGGAAAGTGAGCTTAGTAGTGTTACACAATAGAAGCCTGCCCACCGTGAGGGTTTGCTAACAGTTGTATATACATTACTGATGTGAGACATATTAGACCATAGGACCCGTAGAGAGTATATGCTTGAGTGTATATAAATAGTACACCAATAGAAAAGGTAGCCTACTTCAATAAAATAGGAAACGGGGGTATTGCCTTGATTGCAATAGGTATAGATGAGATGTATCGTACATAACCAGTACACTGAAAATCACAACTACATCTCCAAACTGCCTCCACCTGGTCACATAACCAATACAAATTTTTTGCATTTTCTATGCACTTCTATGCACAGCCTCCTTCCTCCCTACTGTCATACAAACAACCATCTTGCTCCTCCTCACAACCAACTCCACTGCACCTTCCCTAATTTTGCAAAACTTCACCATATCAAACTGCATACTTCCAACCAACCTCTGTCAACTGTTCCTCTATCCACGGCCTTTCAGCAATCCAACTGCACAACCTGCTCAAATCCACTAAAAAAATCAACAACCACTCTACCATCGCCTTACTTCTCCCTGTACACCTCTTCATACACCTACGAACATCTCCAGTCAGTAATATCATTAGCCTTGCATACTTCTCCGTCATCGCCAACAACACTTCAGCTCCTACAATCCTCAAGCACAATAAACTCATCACAGAACCCATCTATGACTAGGGGTGGGCATAAACCGCACCGCTATATGGAAACCGTCCGAATCGAACCGCCAAAACGGTGCGGAAACCAGCACTGAATCTTCTAACCAAAGCAAATACCTCAAACCGGACCGACCCGCATCGATACGGTTCAGTTGCGGTTTGGACAATTGAACCAACCATATTAAACCGGACCGAACCGAATATTTACACTAGTAATCTTAAGATAAAAATATAAGCAACTCCTATCTTATTTTAGATTATAATGATGTATATTCTATTTTTAGCGTTTATTGTTTATTAATAATATTCGTTGTCATAAAGGAAGAATTTATAATTTTGGTATAATATTTTTCATCTCATTTTTGGGTAAATGCTAATTATAATCTTATTCTAGTCATTTTCCTTGATGATTATGTAGCGATTAATGTTGATGTTTGGTTAATCTACCAAAAAAAATCTCATTTGTAGCTAAGTGTCAAATTGAAATATTCAAATAGTTAAGAACTAATCTTCCATTTCAGTATAACAAGCTTCACACAGTTGCCTTCGTAAACTGATCGTTGATGGAAGTAATTCACTTATTTTATATTTAATGTCGGTTCAAACCGAACCGGACCGAAATCGAACCGTGTTACATTCAAACCGAACCGAAACCAAACCGTTTAAAAGATTAGTATAATGGTTTGTATTTTTGATTAACCGTTTGATGTGGTGCGGAAGCGGTTTGGACTCCAAACCGCACTAAACCGACCCGCGCCCATCCCTATCTGTGACCCTCAACATCCTTATTTCCTCTCACAAAGTCAAAATCCAACCAAACTCCTCAAATCGCCACCGCGGTTGAATCACTCCGCAACCAGAAAGTTCAGATTTTGTTTTCTGTTGTTTGTGAAATGTCGTTTGAGGAATTTATTTTATCATGTTGAGTTTTATTTGTGAATATGTACCGTGTTCGAGGGATTTTATTCTTTTGTTGTTTGTTAGGTTAGTTGGGCTAGGCTTGGTAATTTTTTGAATTTTCTTTGCAAGTTTATTTTGGTAATTTGAGTGAATTTGCAAGTTTAATTCATCTACTAAAAAAACTTTTCAAAAAGAAATTTTTTGTTGTGTTTTAGTTTTTCTTTGTCTTTGTGTGGCTAGTGATTGCTTTTGGTTTGTCTTTATAAAAAAGAAATAGGAAAAATAAGGAAAAAACAAGTTATTTTGTTTTTATTCATTTTAGTTCTTCCTTGATATAAAAAAAAGCGAAAAAGAAATTTTAACGGTTTTTAAATTTTCGACGCTTGTTTTATGTTGTTTTGTTTTGGCTTGTAAATATTTTCATTTAAATTCCTAATCCATAAAAAATGTGATTTTGTTCTAGTCTTATAGATATTCATGTTAAACAATTTTGCAGGTTGTAATTTGTAGGAACTTAAAGGGAAAGAAGTCTTGCTAAAAACCGCCTTGCTTTGCTTACTTACATATAAAAAAATTGCTGCTTTAAAATAATTTTCTAATAATTCTGCACGCTTTGGTATTTTTGTTATCATCTCTTATTTTTATTTGCTTTGCATTGTTGGTTACTTGCATATAAAAAAATTCAAAAACAAAAACAAATTTCATTCGTAGTTGCATCATCAATATAATGTTTAATTTTTGTTTTGCATTCATATCGTCTTATTTTCTTTTCCAAGTGCAACACCCAAATCCACATAAGGTGGGGGATTTCATCACCATTTCTTGGACCCATAAATTGCATATCATCCTAGAAATTGATTAATAATAATAATCGTTAGCATAAGACTTAAGGAAGTCACGAGCTCACCTAGAGCTTAATTGTATCTTGACAAGTTGTCTTCTTTCGATAATTTATATTCTTGGTGTCTATGCGACGGCAGAGCTTACGATGATTCGTAAATATTATAGTGATTGTTTCTCTGAAGGTACTTTAAACAAGGTTTCATAGCTATGGTGATTCATGGTGTACCAATAACTTTTGTCTGTTACCTGGCTAAAAACTATTTTGTTGAATTGAGACAAAGTGTGATTATACAATTTTGGGTTAGGAATCACCAAAGATAAAAAATTTGTAATTAAGTCCTTACATTCATTTAGTTGCACTTATTCATGCATATTTAAAAAAACAACAAAAATCCAAAACTAAAAAAATATACATTTTACTTAACTTAGTTTTTAAATCTTTTCCTTTATAAAAAAAGGAAGAAAAAAAATCATTTTATTTAAGTTATTTTTTTTAGAAAACTAATATTCCAAAAAATAATTTTTTCAAAAACTTAAAAAAAGCAAAAACATTTAAAAAAGAGAAAATTTTGAAAAATCAAAAATTAAAAAAAAAGAAAATAAAACAAAATCAAATCTCCCTTTCGAAAAATAAATCTTATTTGGTAAATATTTGGTCTTTCTAAAAAACATTTTTGAAAATGTCTGAATTTCCCTACTCGTAAGAATTTTACAACAGCTGTGAAAATCAATATAATTCATATAGTTTCACATCAAACCATTATGGATATTTTAATAACAACTGTTATACAAACAATTCAAATTTTGCATCACAAAGTTTTCAAAATGATGATCAACCCTCAACTCTTGAAAAGAGTATTAAAACTATTTGGTCTTTACTTGAATAACGAAATCAAATGATAAATAATTTGAGTAATTCATATTTATGCCGTAACTCAAGTTAAAGATTTCGAAATAATCAAAATTTAATTAATTTTGATTCTAACCCATGTCAATATAATTTCGAACTTCAAAATGAATTTCAAAATCAAAATGGAAATGTGAACCACTTTCTAAACGGTTTTGGTAATGAGAATAGTTTCAATTACAATGCGATTGACAATTTCTATTCTCAATAATTTCAAATCGAAAATTCTCAAGTTAATAATTATGAATTTGATTTTGCTAAGCAAATGGAAGACAACGGAAAAAATCATGTGGGTTTGTTGTTTGAAACCTACAAAAAACAACGTGAGCAACAAAATCAAATCCCAACGTGTGATGAGTCAAATAATATTCTACCTTTTACCAAAATTGATGATTTTAAAATAATAGCTTTTGAAATTAATATGACAATCTTAATGAAGTTGTTGAAAATACAGGTAATTGAGTTGGATTACAATTCTTTTGAGAGCGTGGAACCAAATTTAATCTTTCTTTTTCCGATTTTTAAAATGATACATGCAATGAAGTTGTGAATAACTCAACAAAGGAATATGAATTTAGTGAACACATTTTTTTGGACTTTTCGAAGATGAGTTGTTGAATTCTAAAAGGGTAGTCTAAATCACCATTTTGATTTTGAAATCAATAATTCAAAAGAATTTTTCAATGATAAGCTTAACTATCAAATTCGTGAAAATAAATATGAAATTCAACAAATAATCTATCTACCCCAAAAATCATCGTATATAAGACAACTCATATGTTGTTTAATAAAACGACATTCGTTTTTCCAAACCAACGTTTAGTTTTGAAATCTTTTTTAGGTTGGTTTTCAGAGCTTAAGCAATGTCTCTTGTACTTGACGAGATAAATGAATGCTTATTGGAAGACCGTTTCATTTACTTCTTCATAGTATATTTTCTGATGTAGTATGAGTAATTGTTTTCATTTTCATGTAACATAAGTCATATTTTTTTAATCTTTCTTTTTAGTTGGGTTGACCTTGGTGACACGATCAAAATCAAGTGTGGGGGTGAGTCTCATATTTATTTTGATTTTTATTTCCTTTTATTTCGAAAAAAATCAAAAAAAAATTTGCATTTTAATTTACTTTTAAGTAGGTATGAAAGAGTAAGCATATGGTTTTGGTCATTAAATTAAAAAAATTGGAAATTACTTGTCTTAGCAAATAATAAAAAGAAAAGTTTGAATTATAAGCAACTTTAGTTTAACTAGTATATAGGAAGGTTCATGGGTGTTAATCATGAAGTGTATCCTAATTGAAATCTTTGTTTAATGAATGGTTGATTTAAAGTTAAGGCGATAACATTTTTGATCTTTTAAGTTGTGATGCTAAGATGATGTTACAAAACTCTCTCTTCACAAAAAACAAAAAAAATAATTTTGTATATACGTATATATTTTATTAACACCTAAAGTCAATAGGTGTAGACATTTGTGTGTGCATTCGCCATGCTCTATACTCTTCTCACGTAAGCCCGCAAGATAGTGTGTGGACGATATATCCGGCCTCAGTTTTCTAAGTTTGGTATATGTATATAGAAATTCTTTCATTAATAATGCCTGCAGTGGACAGGTGTACACACTTGTGTATACACTCACAATGCCCTATATTCCCCACACATAAGCCCGTAAGGCAGTGCATGGGTAGTATAGATGGCTTTAGTTTTTTGAGTTAGGATATGCAAATATTATTAATATCCATAAAATTTTCAAATAAAGAGAGAGAGTATGAAACTGAAATCTAAGCACTATATTCACTTATTTGATTTGACTTGTTATTCAAAACAAATAAAATTACCACTTTGAAAAACTTTGATAATCAACTACAAATCCATTTCATAGTTGCGCTATGTTATCATCCGAAACAACTAGCCAAAGTAGAGTTGAATGCAATGATAACTTAGCTTTTTTGGACATTTTGATTAGTAAAAGACTGAAATTTTCAAGATAATAATCGAAGCTTGATATTAACAAACTCATGTCGGTTTGAAAGAAAATTCTTCATTTGTAAATATTTTTGAAACTTGCATCATGTAGTTGCATTTAGGAACTTTGCATATTGCATTTGGATTTTGTGGGTAGTATCCGTTGAAAACCCTCACGAGACAACACTCGTCTTACTAGAGACACTAGGGGTTTAACGACTTGTTTTATACGTTCAATGCAATCGCGTTTCCTACGAAAACAGATTTATCTTAGTTTTTGTTTATTCGAGGACAAATAAAAAGATAAGTGTGGAGGCATTTAATGTGCATGTAAAAGTGCATATTTTTACTTCCATATTTAATCTACTTTTATTTAAATAAATGAGCATATTAGGGTATTTTACATGTTTAAACCAAAATTTAAATTAATTTCAAATCATCATTTATTCATCTTTATTTGGGGATAAAATGATAATTTTGTGTATGGTTTAATTTGAGAAAATTTACTTGCATATTTTTATTTTTAATTGTAGAAAAAGGAGAGCAAATATGAAGAAGTTTTCATGTATATATGCATGCACAAGTGAAGGAAATAAAAAGAATGAAGAAATAAAAGAATCCATGCAACATGGAGGAGAACACCTACCCACTATCCCATGGACCACAATTTAAAGTTAATGGAGATTAAAATGCACATGCTAATGGTGGAAGCTAATGATTACTTGACGGTTACACTTCTTAAATGGCATTTTGGGTAGCTCCATAAAATACGGATTAAGATTGTTATCCCGCTTTTTGGCAAAGCCGTGATACCAAAAGATTGGTCGAAAACGGGAAACAGTTCATCTCAGAGATTGGATATACTTCACTTAGCTATGGATATCGATGAATTTTGCCCGAGTCCGGATCAGGCCACAATTGATAGGACACGACAAGAAAGGTTGTAGGAGCCATCATTTCAAATTTCAAGTCAATCCGAGTTCGTATGCTCAAGATATGATGGATTCAGTGTGAAGAGAAATAGTCATTGTCTGGTTCGAAACCATGAAGTTCGAACCCATCCTTTTCGAACCCATGCTGTTCGAAACCATCCACGCCCTCTCCTTCGAAACCACCTAGTTCGAACCCATCCACGTCCTTGCCTTCGAACCCATGATGTTCGAACCCATCAGCTAGTACCCAGCCTCGACTCCATCGCCTTCGACTCCATTACCTTCGAATCCACCACAGTGACCTACCTTCGAATCCACGACTTCACTCGGCCTCACATCCTCACTTCGAACCCATCGAATAACCCAGTTCGAACCGATCGATTTCGAACCCATAAGAATTCCTGGATTCGAATGTCACGTTCGAAACCAAGAATGCTTCCTATTTCGAATCCACCGAGTCAATTGGTTTGGATGACGTGTTCGCCGTAGTTCACGGAGTCGAAGCGGTCCATTCGGAGATAAGTTAGGATCGATTCGAATATTGCGCGCCACGTCACTGCAAGCTCACGTGCACTGATGGATTCGAAACGAAGGGTTCGAAATAATGGGTTCGAACGCCTCAGCCAACCGAAGATGTCGATTTCGAACCGAGCATATCTCCTTAACCATAGATCCAAATGCAACCAAATTTTCACAGTATCTTCCATGTGAGGTAAAGATTGTTCCTGCCAAGTTTCAGCTCGATTGGACCATTTCTTGATGGGTTCGAAATCACTTCGAACCGATGTCAGATCGAGACAAAACTTGGTGGGGTCGGTCGCGTGGGCCCACTCACGTGCCAGAGGGAGTCTCACGAAGTTTCAGCAAGATCTGGGCCTCCAACGCCTATAAATAGCACCCTGAAGCCTTCAGAAAAGGGGATCTTTTCCGCCATTGAACGCCAAGACTCTGCCAGATTCAAGTTTAACTATCAGAATCGCTGTTGTATTCAGATTTCAAAGCAATTGTCCGCTGTAATCCATTGTAATCGATTGAATCGAACAAGGCAATAAAGAGAAATCCTTCAGAGTGGACGTAGGCGCGAACGCCGAACCACTATAAATCTTGTGTTTGTGATTGTTGTTTGTGAATTACTGCGATTTGTTACTTAGAGCTGAATTATATATTGATTGTTGCTGAGTTCTGTGTTGAAGATTATCGAATTGAACACGTGAACGGGTGCTTTCACGATTTTGGGTGTTTGTGACCAATTTTGGCGCAAACATTTTGGTGCCTTCACTGAGAATTGAACTCAGGAAGAAGTTGGATTTGAAAGTTCAGAAGTTCAGAATTATGGCAAGACAATCGAGTAGGAGGCCAAGGACTGAGAGAAGTGAACCACAAGGAAGCCAAGAGGCTTCGTCAGGGGCAAATCAACCATCAATATACATTACTAGGGACGAGATGGAAACTATGATGAAGAGGCAAGAGGAAATGATCCAGAGTTTACTCCAACAGATAGGACAGCTCGGAGCACAGAATAGGGAAGCCAATGGAGTCCAGAACGGAGCAGGACCATCCAGAGTAGCACCTGGATTAGGGGGCACACCCTTGGAGAACGTTGATCCAGTTTCGGAGAGAGAAAGGGGAGCATCTGCGCAACCCGGTAGTAGTAGAGATGCAAACGCTCAGTTAAGGGGGCAGGTCCCGGAGTTACCTCGTGAACTCGGGGGGCAGGTTGGAAGTAGTGAACAAGGATTACATCTCGGAGACAATGACCGATTAGCAGAGATAGTTAGGAGAGCTTTGAGAGGCGGTATGGTGAATAAGGATTTGGAAGATGTTAATAGGAGCCCTTTTACTTCAGCAATCAGGCAAGCTAGGAACCCGCCTGATTTCAAACTACCATCGTTGGATATGTATGACGGGAGAACGGACCCCACGGTCCACCTGACAAAATATATGAGGCATATGGAAGTACTGGGGGCATCGGAGGAGGTTATGGCCCGGTGTTTTCCATTATACTTGACAGATATCGCTGCACTATGGTTTAGACAGTTGGAGAACGGATCCATCGGAACTTGGAATGGTTTAGTAGAGAGATTTATGAGGCAATTCAGGGTTCATATTACAAGACCCAAGAACGTGATGACTCTGGCAACCCTAAAGCAGAAGGCCGGAGAGACCTTGAGAAGTTACCTAGCACGATTTAATGCAGCAGCAGCTTCAGTGGATAGAGCGGATCCATCCATGGTGGTAATGGCAGCTGTGTCCGGAATAGCTGACGGCACAGAGTTCAAGAATTCATTGACTAAAGATCCACCCACAGATCTGGAGGAATTCTATCATGAAGCGGAAAAGTTTTTACGATTAGAAGATGCGAATGCCGAGAGAGAAGAAAGAGATGGGATAGAAATTTTTGCATTTAGAGACGAAAAGCCTCTTAAAAAGGATTCGGACAAGGATAGAGGTAAAAGAAAGATTGAGAATGACAGAGACAGATCGAAGCGGCAACGAAGGGAGCCGCGATTCACCACCTACACTGAGTTAAACGAGAGCCTGGAACGAATTTATCAGGATACCAAAGAACAGGTTCCGTACCGTAGGCCGATGCGAAGGGACCCTACCTCTGACGAAAGGAAATCAGATAAGTTCTGTGTATTCCATGAATTAAATGGTCATAATACTAATGATTGTAGGCACCTGAAGGATGAGGTGGAAGGGCATATCAGGAACGGTATGCTCCTTCAATATGTAAGGAAACGAGCTCCTGTGGCGGAGCCAGAACGACCACCGTCCACATCAGCTAGGGGCGACCCCGAATCAAGGCACCGTATGGTTATCAATTGAGTAAGATAACGATGAACAAGTTGTACGCTTCCACTAACGTAATTAAATCATTTACACATGTGCGAGATCGCGAACGATCTCCAGACATGCTCTGAATGACCATTGACCGTTTCGTAGTGGGAACTTACACTTGGACATCCATGCTTTACTTTCGTTTCATTTTGATTTGAACGTTTGGACTTTGTTTATTTGGACATTGTTTTTGGAACTCATCTGTTTAATAATTATTTGATTTTGATAACTCTGGAATGACTAAGCTACGCACACATGTATGGGGTCGCGAACGATCCCTAGGAATGCACTGAGACGGCGATGGACCGCCCATATACACGATCCAGGAACTCACCCGAACGTGACCCTGGCATCGATAACACCAAGCCCTCCCGGGCACACACACAATCCGCCTCGAACGGCACCCGACTTCGAACAGTCATAACTCACCTTACCTCAATGGCTTGATCGCGAACGGTCGTCACTTGAGGTCCGACATCCGACCACGGACGGTCACGAATTCGCCTCGAACGGCACACGATCGCGAACGATCACTTCCTGCCTCGAACGCCATCGATCGCGAACGGTCATGGCTCACCGATTATGAAATCCGACCTCGGACGGTCACCATTCGCCTTGAACGGCACTTGGTCGCGAACGATCATCATTTGCCGCGAACGGCAGTCGACCGCGAACGGTCCCCCTCTCATCATTCGCCGCGAACGGCATCGACCGCGAACGGTCCTATTCCATCTTATGCCACGAACGGCACGGACCGCGAACGGTCCCGGTTCACTTTAAGCAGCATACGATCCCGAACGATCGAAGCATGAATTTATACGCTCGACCGCGCACGGTCGCACTTCCCCTCGAATGACTCGATCACGAACGATCGTCATTTGAAGTTGAGCGCTTGACCATGAACGGCCGCACTTCATCCCAAATGGCTCGATCCCGAACGATCGTCATTTGAGGACATATGAAACTATTGAGTTCTTTGCAGGTTGATGATCGGATACGAACATCCAACTCAAGGCATTACAAAACACATCTTCCTACAGCAAGGCATGTTTTGGGGGGGCAAAGTGTTATCCCGCTTTTTGGCAAAGCCGTGATACCAAAAGATTGGTCGAAAACGGGAAACAGTTCATCTCAGAGATTGGATATACTTCACTTAGCTATGGATATCGATGAATTTTGCCCGAGTCCGGATCAGGCCACAATTGATAGGACACGACAAGAAAGGTTGTAGGAGCCATCATTTCAAATTTCAAGTCAATCCGAGTTCGTATGCTCAAGATATGATGGATTCAGTGTGAAGAGAAATAGTCATTGTCTGGTTCGAAACCATGAAGTTCGAACCCATCCTTTTCGAACCCATGCTGTTCGAAACCATCCACGCCCTCTCCTTCGAAACCACCTAGTTCGAACCCATCCACGTCCTTGCCTTCGAACCCATGATGTTCGAACCCATCAGCTAGTACCCAGCCTCGACTCCATCGCCTTCGACTCCATTACCTTCGAATCCACCACAGTGACCTACCTTCGAATCCACGACTTCACTCGGCCTCACATCCTCACTTCGAACCCATCGAATAACCCAGTTCGAACCGATCGATTTCGAACCCATAAGAATTCCTGGATTCGAATGTCACGTTCGAAACCAAGAATGCTTCCTATTTCGAATCCACCGAGTCAATTGGTTTGGATGACGTGTTCGCCGTAGTTCACGGAGTCGAAGCGGTCCATTCGGAGATAAGTTAGGATCGATTCGAATATTGCGCGCCACGTCACTGCAAGCTCACGTGCACTGATGGATTCGAAACGAAGGGTTCGAAATAATGGGTTCGAACGCCTCAGCCAACCGAAGATGTCGATTTCGAACCGAGCATATCTCCTTAACCATAGATCCAAATGCAACCAAATTTTCACAGTATCTTCCATGTGAGGTAAAGATTGTTCCTGCCAAGTTTCAGCTCGATTGGACCATTTCTTGATGGGTTCGAAATCACTTCGAACCGATGTCAGATCGAGACGAAACTTGGTGGGGTCGGTCGCGTGGGCCCACTCACGTGCCAGAGGGAGTCTCACGAAGTTTCAGCAAGATCTGGGCCTCCAACGCCTATAAATAGCACCCTGAAGCCTTCAGAAAAGGGGATCTTTTCCGCCATTGAACGCCAAGACTCTGCCGGATTCAAGTTTAACTATCAGAATCGCTGTTGTATTCAGATTTCAAAGCAATTGTCCGCTGTAATCCATTGTAATCGATTGAATCGAACAAGGCAATAAAGAGAAATCCTTCAGAGTGGACGTAGGCGCGAACGCCGAACCACTATAAATCTTGTGTTTGTGATTGTTGTTTGTGAATTACTGCGATTTGTTACTTAGAGCTGAATTATATATTGATTGTTGCTGAGTTCTGTGTTGAAGATTATCGAATTGAACACGTGAACGGGTGCTTTCACGATTTTGGGTGTTTGTGACCAATTTTGGCGCAAACAAAGATTTTAAGTACGTATAAATACTCCCTTATGTTTCATGTAGATTCCTCTTACCTTCTTTTTGTTATCTTAGTTGTAGCCACAAAATATAAACATAAACTCTCTTTTTCTTTAATGACTTCTTGGCCTTTTCGTTATGCAATTTATTTATATGCAATTTTAATTCATGCACCTTAATTCATGTTCCTTTCTTTTATATTTCTTCTTATGTTAGCAGTTTTGATCTCTTTCTTTAGTGCAAGTAGATTAGTTTTTAGTAGCTATCTTTTTTATGTTGAAATCACTTTATGTTATAACGAATTCTAATATGGGAAGCTAAGCTCCTTCAATTTAGGGGTGATGAAGCTCTTATGAATCACATAAAGTTAACATTGTGATTTCATTTGATCTCTTTTTGTGCTTGATTAAAATTTTTGATGTGGTAAAATTTTATTGTTTAATATTGAATTTGATAGCCTATTTGGTGTTAGCCTATGCTGTTGACACCAAATAGGCTATGCCTAAACAAACATAAACACAAATTACCTCTTTATCTACATATGATTTTAGTAATGAAGTTGATTTAGAATTAAAATTTGATGGTCTATGTTACTAATCAATAGTAAATAGATCATGCTCGAAATAAATTTTATTTTTAATTTCATTATCATATTCATGAGAGTTGACAAGTGGTTTGGATGGTGTGTTAAAGTTTGATGGTTTATGTTGAGCTAAATTTTTTGAAATGGTACTTAGATACAACATGTCACTAAGACAACAGAACACAAACCACTTGTCAATATATGTTCGACTCACGCTACGCAAGTTTCGAACTTGCAACCTCTCGCACCAAAGCCGAATCACTCAACCACTAGGACAATGGTGATTGTCATGTTGGGCTAACTAATAGCAAAAATAGACCATACTTAGGATAAAAACATCAAGTAAATTCACAAATGACTAAAAAGAGAGATCATGATTTCATTATGTTGATTTGTATGATCGTGGGAAAAGATTTGCCTCTAAATTGCCTTCTACTCTCATATTTTTGTTCGCTTTTGTTTTAGTTAATTTTTACATTCATTTTAGCTTAAAAAAATTCAAACTCTTTTGGGTTAACTTGATTGAGTAGAAATAAAATTAATTTATTTCCCTTCAACCCATACTTGCATACGTACTATAAGTGTACACCGTGCGCTTGTGTTTATTTTAATGATGATTTTTTTATCGATGATTTTTCAACCGATAGGAATCTCCGCGGTTATCCAATATCAAGTTGAAAACGAGGAAGAGGTACAATTCAAAATTCGTCTGTTCTTAGTAGGAGATACATGCCTATTTGAAAATTTGCACCTTTAGATCTTTGACATATGGCATTTATGGAAGACAGATATTTTTGAGATTTTGCTAATGTGGCACATTTGCCAATTTGGCATATGGCACTACTTGCTATGGATCTCTTCATAATGACATGGTGTAGTTGGACGACTCAGGAGTTGCCACGTGGCTAATTAAAGTTCTTCATGTGATGATTTCTTAATATGCAGTAGCAGTTTCTTAACATTCGATATAATCATTTCGTGGTTTGTGATAACCTTGAATCTGATCATGCGACAACTTCCTTTTTTGACTCATGCAATACCCCTAATTTTGGTTAGTATTGTTTAGGATATTTAATTAGACATATTAAATAAAATAATGTAAGAGGATAGGGAGATTGAGTTTGATAATTATAATACGGATCGATCCTTAATTGATAAACTATTAGGATTGATTAGAACATTAATAAGAAAGAGGATTTATGAAAAGGGAAAAATAGGAAAGGGCTACATTTCCTTAACATACACCCTTCATTCTCATTTCCCCCCTCACATTCATTCTTACAAACGAAAATAGAGAAGATGTTGGCTGTTTGTAGGAGAAATAAGGGAAGAAAGCTAAAGAAACCTAAGGAAAAATCTAAGGAAGAATCTAATCAACTCAAATCTCTAAATCCTTATCAAATTAAGATGAATGATGATAACCCATCTCAAGTTTGCTTATTTAATTTTGGTTTTATGATAAACACGAATATTGTATTTGTTTATGCCATATTTTGAATGATCGGTTGAATATATGTTTGAATGATGAATTATTGGATTTATTATGAAATTATTTGGTAGGTTTTAAGAGTGAAAACCTAGTTTACGACATCCATTTGATTGAAATTTTGATATGATGTTAGAAACATTATTTTAGAACTGGTTTTCAATTTCATAATTTTTCAAGTAAGTATGAATATTTTATGAATTTTCTAAGTAGGGAAAATGATTTATTTCAGCTTTTAATTATCAAAAATGGTTATATAATATTTTTTCTCCTAAATTTTTTATATATTAAAGTATATGATAATTCCTATTTGTCATGATTTTTGAGGATTTTTTCCAAGTGTTTATGATTTTATATGAATTTATTAAGCTAGAAAGACTTAATAATTGTATTAAAATATTAATATAAAATTATGATTTGTAAAAATGTTTGGGAATGTGATTTATGATCTATTGTAGTTTTTCCAGAAAAGAATTGGTAAAGAAAGTTATTATCCAATAACAACTTGACAAATAATAAGAGTTGGTAAAAGAAATAACTTTATATAGAAAATTTATAGTTTTTATAATATTCACGGGAATCGTCATTGCCGTTATCATTAATGTGGCAACCCATTTATGTTCACCAAAACTTTTTGACGTCAATAAATGGTGATGCATATGATATTAAACTAGGTTGGTATGCAATGAATCAACGTTGGTTGAAGTGGGAAGTATAGCTCCAATGTCGACATTGATGCTTGCGACGTTGGCTATCCCGTATGTTTCAATGCCGCATATCTATGTCAATATTATTGATGCCGTAGATTTTATAGTGATATCCATGACGTCGTACGCTTTCTATATTGACATCAACTCCATAAGGAAATAGTGCCGCTATAAGTATATTTTTGACATAAGCTATGTTATGGCATTATTACCACATGTATCAATTTCAACACTGATTATAAAGAGGCAATGATGCGCTTTAGATTCTTTTGCCACCGCGTTTTGGCCATAATGCCACTATAGGCTATTTTCAACACTGATTTTATATGCCAATGATGTCGCCTAACATGAATTTCGACATTTTCGTATTTCTAAATTTTAAAGCTTTATATTATGCAAACCAATAGTTACGCCACTTATAATCATCGACCTTTATATTTATGCTATGCGACATAAATGGTTTTGCCCTTACAACCTTCTTTTTTACAAATTAGTCGCTTTAACATAATTTTAATATAGAAGGATGTGACAACCCATAAAATATAAATGCTACACTTTATTAATAGAAATGGTTTTATTGTATATGGATTCATAACCCAAGGTTTTAAGGTGCGACGACCTCTAAGTGATTTTGAAATTCATCAATGTTATTTTATAAGCATATATATCTTGGCATAATATTTAGATAAAGTGAAGGGCTATAGTTTCCTTGTTTTAGAGTTTGATTTTAAGGGTTAAATCAATTATAAAGGCTTAAGTTTTCAAGGAAATAAAAGGGGTATTAAGCCAAGGATTTTACTAAAGAGACTATAGTTCTTATCTCCTTTAGATAAATTTTGACGAGATGAATTGACTTAAAGATTAGGAAACCAATTGAGAATGGTGTAGGGAAACACCCTATACTTCAACTATTAGCCCCTAGTTGATATTAACAATTCCAGTGCATAGGCTTCATTAAGGGTAAAATTAAAAGTAGGTTTACGCATAGAACAGACTATAAATTATGTAAATTATGGTTGGCCTACAAAACTATTAGCCTTATAGTGAGCCTAGCAAAACTATGAGATTGACAAACGGTCAGGTAAACACTTAGATGATGCTTGGACAGACTGTCCAGTATCCTTCTAGTTGTAAGTTAAAGAATTTTGTTATATCCGGTAGGCCCGAGTTAGCTATGTAGGTTTGTAATAATTTTGAAAAACTATGAAGTATATATAGTTAGTTAACCAAGATAGATTAGTCGGTACTACCCATGTAGCATGCATGCATTTAATTTTCTTGTGTTTGTGTAACCATTATGATTATTGACGCATGATTGTGATAAACATATTATCAAAGGATACTAACAAGGAAAAACCCATTCTACTCAACGATTTAGTCTCACGAGATATCTATTAACCGACATGGCATCTTATTATTCACAACAGACTTTTTGTTTGTTCCGAAGATTTTGTTTTACCCTTTAAATTCTTGGGTACTCAATTAAGTAGTTTGAGAGTAAGGTTTTCATCTTATTTAGAATCACAAATAAAGCTTCAGAAGACGTGCAGGAGGTAGAATAAGCTATATAGGAGTCTATTTAAGTCCGCCATGTTGTCATTTTGTTTAAATATATGTAATGGTAGGAGTTGTATCTATCCAATAGTAAACTTTGATCAACCAAGCGGGCGTCTTCATATGTAGTCCTTGGAGTATTTTGTAATAATTATATTTTATTTGAACTTGGGTAACGTTTTGATATTATGTGGTGAAGATGAAAATTAATTAATAAAATCTATGTTTTGAAAATTTTCATATTCTCATGCTTTGATGTTAATGATATTATTAACTGATCTCATATTGTCACCGGAGAATAATAATATTAATGACTACAATATCAGTGGTGCTTATTTGCGAACCTCAAAATGGAGGACATTACAACTTGGTATCAGAGCACAAGTTTATATAAAACTTAAATTGATTTTGAAGAGATAATCCAAATAAATCAGAGAATAAGGTTGAGGTATGAGATAATGCTATAATAACATGATTGTATTTTGCTATATGTATAAGTATGTATCCTATCTCTATTCTTCCATCTCTCTTAGACCGTTCATTTGTATCCTACTAAGGTTCGAATGCAGATTTAAGAAAAGTAAGATATGCATGTAGAAAACAGAAGAGTGAATTTGGTGATGGAAGCACCACAACCAATGGAAATGTCAGGCCTAATATCAGGAATCCGAATCGACAAACATCTGCTAATGTGGGTAATGGAACACCACCATTAGATATGCGAGCCATGTACCATTTTTTGTTAACATGATGCAAGCTGGAGTTGCAACTGGATTAATTGGTGGTAATGCTGGAGGAGAAAATCTTGAATTTCATGTGGTTAATAAATATGCTGTTTTGAGTCGAGATTATGCAATACTTAGGGGAAAGCCATTCATTGGAACCGAGGATGCTATCGAAGTAGAGAATTGGCTTCTTCATTGCAAAAGGAATTTTGCTAATTTAGGTTTGAATGACGAGTAGAAGAGGAGATTAGCTTCCATGAAATTGCAAGGGGTTGCATTAGTGGAATAGCATAATTGTGGGAGTACCAGAGGAGAACTTGACTTGGGCATAATCCAGGAGGAGGTTTGAAGAGAGGTTCATGTCTGAAAGAGCCAAGTCAACGTTGCTTAGAAAGTTTGCTGAGTTGGAACAAGGTGATATGTTTATGCTTGAGTATGCGACTATATTTGAGGAGTTGTCCAGATATAGATAAGCCACTGTAGATATTGTGATTAAGAGGAACGAGAAGTTCATCACAGGATTGTAACCAGAGTTTGCCAAAGTAACATTGCCTCATCTTAGAGACCCTTATGATGTAGTAGTGGAGATGGCATTAGAGAACGAAGAGATGCTTGTGCTGTTTACTAATAAAAAGCCGATGGAGACTCAGGGTGGTACGAGTCAGAAGGAAGTCCTTTCAGAAAAAGGAAGCTCATAAGGAAGGAGCTGCTAAGAAAGGAAAAGCTAATGTTGTTTGCTAAAAGTGTGTCAAGAAAGGGCATTTTGTTAACAAATGTCATCTTGGAGATTGAAAGAAGGTCATTGGGTCAAGTACTTCAATTGCGACCACATTGGGCATTATAAGAATCAGCGCAAAGCACCAACCAAGGGTGAGAAAGGAAAAGTTTTTTCTCTGGAACCATCTTCCTCGAGACCAACAGTGGAGGAAAAAGGAAAATCTGTGGTGGGATGTACGCTTTTGATTCATAGCATACCTTAGAGTACTGTTTGATACTGGTACATCATATTCTCTTATATCTCACTGCTTGGTAGATAAGCTAAGTTTAGAACCATCATACCTAGTTACTTCCTTAAGGGTTGTGAATCTGATAGGAGTTTATCCAACTCTAGGGATGAGATGTGACCATTTAAAGTTTGAGTTATTAGATCATATATTTTCTTGCAATTTGCATGTGTTTGATTTGTGAGCTTTGGGATTATATTGGGTATGAATTTGGTTAATAAAATATGATGCTAGGATATTTTGCTATGATAAGAATATATTACTAAGACACCCTAAAGTAGCAATCGAATTATATACTCAGTAAAGAACTCAAATTTTGATGTTTGTGCTTTATTGGGTATAGTGGAGGAGGAAGACGAGTTGAATCGAGTTTTTTTAGTTAAAGATTTTGCAGATGTGTTTGAGCTTGTCATAGGATTACCACCAAGATAAGCTATTGAGTTTCGAATAGACCTTATATCTAGAGTTGGACCCGTAACTAGACCATCTAGTTAATGACACCTACTAAAATGATGAAGTTAAAGGTGCAGCTGGTGGACATAGATGGAGATAAAGAATGGATATTGAGATTTTGTATTTACTATCCTAAGTTGAATGGGAAGAAGATAAAGAATAGATATCCTTTGTTGAGAATTGATGATTTATTTGATTAGTTTAGTGGAGCCAAAATATTTTCATAATTGGATTTGGCGATGGTGTTCCATCAATTGAGGGTGGCAGAGGATAGTATTCCGTTGATGGCATTTCAAGCAAGATATGGTTCGTGCAAGTGTGTTAGCAATGCAATTCGGGTTAATTAATACGCTTGCTTTCTTAGTAAACTTGATGAGCCGAATCTTTTAAGAGCATTTGGATAGGTTCATGTTAGTATTTACAGATGACATCCTGATATATTCTAGGAATGAGCAAGATCATTACATTCATTTTTGAATAGTGCTTGATACAATGAAATAACGCCGGTTAAAAGAAAATTTTTTGAAATGTCATTTTTGGAAGAAAGAAGTGAAGTTTCTTGATCATGTAGTTTCGGAAAGAGGGTTTTCGATAGATCCAGCTAAGATAAAAGTAGTTAATAATTGGAAGAGACCCGAGACGGCGACTGAGATAAAGAATTTTCTTAGACTAGATGGCTATTGCCAGAGATTCATCAAGGATTTCTCTGGTATAGTAGTGCCGATGACTAAACTAACAAGGAAGAATGTGAAGTATATTTAGATCGATAATTGTGAGGAGGTATTCCTGAAAATAAAACATTTACTGACTAATGTGCCCGTGTTCGTTGTTCTAGATGGTCACCAAGATTTGGTGGTGTATGAAGATGCATGTGGAACAGGATTAGAAGCAGTGTTGATGCAAAGAGGTAAAGTGATTGCCTACATTCCTCTTGATCTCAAACCACACGAAGTTAGATGTACGACTCACGGTTTGGAGTTAGCTGTTGTAATCTTTGCTTTGAAGGTATAGAGACATTTTCTTATGTGAGAAAGATTAAAGTTGTAATCTTTGAGATATTTATTCTTTCAGAAGGAGTTGAATATGGGACAACAGAGATGGTTAGAGGTTTTAGCACCTTATGATTTTAACTGAGTACAAACTAGAAAAGGAAATAAAGTAGCTGATGCACTTGGCAGAAAAAATAAGGATGCGTTATTTGCAATGTTAGCGGAGTGGAAAGATTTGGAAGCATTAACTACTTATAGTGTGCAGTTAAGATCTACAACTAGTTCTGGTCAAGAAACCCCTATGTTATCTTGTTTAGAAGTTCGACCAGTTTTGATCGACATGATTACTTTTAAGTAGAGAGATGATCCGTGGTTAGCTGAACGGACTAGAAAATTGGAAGGTAGAGTTGAAATTGATGATTTAAAAGATTTTTATCTTGACCATGGTTGAGGAAGAATGGATGATTATGTACTCCAGATATGGGAGATCTAAGGAAGGAAGTGCTTAAGGAGTGTCATCGATCAAAGTTTACTATTTATCCCGGAGGAACTAAGATGTATCAGGATATGAAGAGAAGTTTATTCTGGGAAGTATGAAAAAGGGATGTAGGCTTATGGGTAAAGCAATGTGTGAATTGTCAATGAGTGAAAGTCGAATATTAGAAGCCAAGTGGATTGCTGCAGCCTTTAGAATACTTATTTGGAAATGAGATTTTATATCCATGGATTTTATTGACGGGCTACCAAGGTTGAGAAAGGGAAATGAAAGTATTTGTGTTATAGTTGATAAACTAAAAAGTGTGCACACTTCATTCCTGTTAGACAAGGACGCCACTTGCATTGGCTAAATTTTTTATGAAGAACATTGTTAAACTGCATGGGATTCCTTGTAGCATAGTCAGTAATAGAGATTCCTTATTCAATAGCGAATTCTGAAAGAGTCTGCTGGAGGTTTTGGGCACCAAGCTCAAGACGAGTACCGTTTACCATCTGAAACAGATGGGGAAATGGAAAGAGTTAACAAAATCCCATAACATTTGTTAAGAGTATATGGACTAGATTTTAGACGATCATGGAAAGACCATCTACACTTGGTCAAATTTTCCTATAATAATAGTTATCAGACTAGTACAAGGTTAGCGTCTTTTGAGGCTTTATATGGAAGACCCTGTAAATCACCTATATGTTGGTTAAAGACTGACGATAGATTGATTCTTGGTCCATATTTAGTAAGAGAAGCCATAGAAAAGGTCGAGTTGATTCGAGTTAAGATGAAGGAAGCTAAACCCAGGTAGAAAAGTAATGCAGATAAGAGATGGAAAATTTTAGAATTCTCGGAGGGAGATTATGTTTTTGTCAAAATTTCACCAACAAAGGGTGTAGTATGATTCAGAAAGTCGAGAAAAATAACATTTAGATTTCTTGGACATTCTCTATTATAGAAAGGATCAGGAAATTCGCTTACAGGATAGAGTTACCAAGTAGTTTGGCAGGAGTCCACAGTGTTTTTCATATTTCTCATCTTAGGAAGTATGTTCGTGACCTAAAAACTAGTATTACTCCGACTGCTTTGGAAAATTTAATGGTGGAACCAGATATGACTATTATTAGACAACTGGTTCATATCGTGCTAAGGAGGAGAAGAAGCTAAGGAACAAGACAGTTATATTAGTAAAGGTCTAGTGCAGTGACAACGAGAGAGACCTTTCTTGGGAGACGGAGGACTAGATTAGAGACCCTTATCCTGATTTGTTTTGATGATATGTTTTATGTCTATGATTATGTTTGTTATATACCTTATCATGATTTTGAGTACGAAATTCTACAAGGAAGGGAGTATGTGACACCCCTAATTTTGATTAATATTATTTAGGACATTTAATTAAATAAATTAAATAATGTAAGAGTATAAGGAGATTGATATTTGATAATCATAATATGGGTTGAGCATTAATTAATGAACTAATAAGATTGATTAGAACATTAACAAGAAGGAGGATTTATGAAAAAGGAACAATAGGAAAAGGCTACATTTCCTTAACATACACCCTTCCAGTCTCATTTACTCCCTCACATTCAATCATACAATGAAAAAAGAAAAGATCGGCTATTTCTAGGAGAAATAAGGGAAGAAAGCTAAAGAAACCTAAGAAAAAAGATATGGAGGAATCTAATCAACTCAAATATCGAAATCTTTATCAAATCAAAGTGAACAATTATAATCCATCTCAAGTTTGCTGATTTAATTTTGGTTTTATGACTGAACCCGAATCTTATGATTGTTTTATGCCATGTTTTGGATAATGGTTGAATATATGCTTGAATGACTAATTATTGGATTTATTATGAAATTATTTAATAACTTTTAAGAGTGAAAACCTAGTTTATGACATCCATTCAACTTGAAATTTTGGTATGATGTTAGAAACATTATTTTTGAGGTGGGTTTCTAATTGCATAATTTTCCAATCAAGTATGAATATTTTATGAATTTCCTATATGAGAAAAATGATTTATTTTGCATTTTAGTTATCAAAAATTATAATATAATATTTTTGGTACCAATTTTTTTTAATGCTAAAGGAAATGATAATTTCGACTTATCGTGATTTTGGGGGATTTTTCCCCAGTGTTTACGATTTTATATGAATTTATTAGGATAGAAAAGCTTAATGATTATATTAAAATATTAGTATAAAATTATGATTTGCAAAATGTTTGGGATATAATTTGACCTATAGCGGTTTTTCTAAAAAGAATTGGTACAGAAAGTTATTATCAAATAACAATTTGACAAAGAATAGGAGTTGATAAAAAGAAATCACTTTATATAGAAAATTTACAGATTTTATATTAATTATGGGAATTGCCATTACCGTTATCATTGATGCCGCAACCTATCTATGTCGCACCTAATCATTTCAACGTCCAACAATGGTGATGCATACGATATCAACACAGGTTGGTATGCAATGAATCAACGTTGGTTGTAATGGAATATATAGCTTCGATGTCGACATTGATGCTTGCTATGTTGGCCATCCTGTGTATTTCAATGCTGCATATCAATGCCACATATTAATGCCACTTATCTATGTCAATATTAATGATGCTACAAGTTTTATAGCGATATCCATGATGCCACATGTTTTCTATACCGACAAGAACTTCATACATATATTTTTGGCATAAGCTATGTTACGTTATTGATGCTGCATGTACGAGTTTCGACATTGAGTGTAAAGAGGTAATGATGCCGCTAGTTTCTGATGCCTATATGTTTGGCCACGATGCCGCCATACGCTACTTTCGATGCTGACTTTATACGCTAATGATGCAGCCTAACCTTTATTTCAACATTCCCATAATTTTAAGTTTTAAAGCTTTATACAATGCAAACCAATAGTTACACCACTTGTAATCGGCAACATTTGTATTTATGTTATGCGACATAAATGGTTTTTAGCCTTATGCCTTGTGCTTTGTAAATCAGATTGTTTAACATGCTCTCAATATGGAAGGGCGCACAACTTATATCGGCAATATTAATGCCACACTTTATCAATATAAATGTTTTTATTGTATATGATTTCATAGCCTAAAGTTTTGAGGCACGAAAACCTCTAAGTGATTTGGAAGTTCATCAATGTTATTCTATAATAATGCACATATATCTTGGATAATATTTTTAATAAAACAAAAGGCTGTGCAAATAATACCCCGCTATTACCCCGCTATAACCCTGCTATACCTCATTGCGAATTTCTATCGCTACGATTTTTTCATATAGCTTCAAATATAGCCTTCCCGCTTTAAACCCTGCTATTTCCGCCATATCCCATTATTTCTGCTGTATTCTGCTATTTCTGCTATATCTTCTTTAAAAGAAGTGAATTGATAAATGACATTTATACATTATAAAAATTTGAAATTAATTTATTTAGTTGAAGTTTTAATATATTTTCAAAAATGAAAATAATCTAGTATTCTACTAAATTCAATTATGTTATAACAGTTTTACGTTTATTTACAGTATATTCGCACATGTTTTTACTTAAAATTCTTTATGTATTAATTATAATTTAAATCAATGTTAAATTTTTATATAATTACCATTTACATTTTTGTAAAAACATTAAATTCGAGTTTTATATGTTATTTTAGAGTCATCTGCTACATCCCGCTGTATCCTCGCTATATCCCCTGCTATGTCTTTTTGCACCTCCTCCGCATTGAATCTACTGAGCGCTTTAACTGCATAGGTAAAAGGACATAATTCCTTGTTTTACCGTTTAATTTCAAGAGTTAAAGCAATTATAAAGACTTGTGTTTTCAAGGAAATAAAAAAAGTATTTAGCCTAGGATTTTACTAAAGAGATTATAGTTCTTATCATCTTTTGATAAATTGCGATAGGATGAATTGACTCAAAGATGAGAAAACTAGATAGGACTAGTGTAGGACAGGTATTATACTTCAACTATTAGTCCATAACTCTAGTGTGTAGGGCTTTGTTGAGCATAAAAATTGAAGTAGGTTTACGCACGATAAGGAATATAACTTAGGTAGGTTATTGGTTGGCCTGCAAAACCATTAGGTTCAAAGTGAGCCTAGCAAAACTATGGGATTAACAAACAGTCGAGTAAACACTCAAGCGATGTTCGGACGTACAGTGCAGTTTCCTTCCAATGGCAAGTTAGAGAATTTGGATACGTCCGATAGGCCCGAGTCAGCCATTTAGGTTTGTAGTAACCCTAGAAAAACTATGAAGTAGTGATAGATAGTTAGTTAATTAAGACATATTCGGTAGGATTACCCACGTAGCATGCTTGTATTTAATTATCTTGTATTTATGTAACCATTATAATTGTAGGAGGATGATTGTGATAGACATATTATCAGAGGATATTAATGAGGGGAAAGGCCATTCTACTCAACAACGTGGTCTCACTGAATATCTATTAACTAAGATGACATGTTATTATTCACATAGACTTTTTTTCTGACCCAAAATTTTATTTTCCCCTTAAACTCTCAGATACTCAATTGAGTTGTTTGAGAGTAAGGTCCTCAGGTTTTTTAGATTTGGCGAATAAATCTTTCGAAGATGTGCAGGAGGCAGAGTTAGCTATATAGGAGTCTATTTATGTCCACTATGTTATCATTTTGTTTAAATATATGTAATGGCAGAAGTTATATCTTTCTAGTAGTAAACTCTGATGTCACTCTTAGGGTATTTTATTATAATTATATTTTATCTGAACATAGGCAACGTTTTGAGATTATGTAATGAATATGGAAATTAATTAATGAAAAGTATGTTTTTAAAAAATTTCATGTTCATGTGCTTCTGATGTTAATGATACTTTTAAGTAATCTCATTTTATTGTCGAAGAATAATACTATTGATGGCTGCCGCATCAGTAGTGCTTATTTTTGGGTCTTAAAATGAGGGTAACTCATGACAGTACTAATATGCGATAGAATCCCTCAACATGTGTTAGCTTTGATATACAATGACATCATCATAGAATTGCTTCAATATTTGGTAGCTTCAATATTTGGTAACTTCAACATGCAATAAATCCTTGATATTCTCAACATGCAATAACTTTGTGGCTACATTATGTGTGTTTGCACAAAAAATGGACAAACACCTCCAAGTCGTATTATTTAGTTGATTATATGTGATTTTCAATGATTTTAGATGAGTATATAAATATAAAAGAAGTAGGGGCTGAAATGTAAAAGACACGCGGATTTATAGTGGTTCGGCCAGAATGTGCCTACGTCCACTTTATATGTTATTATCTTCTTTCCTTCAGACTACAAGTACAATGCTTCGTATATGAGTATATGAAAGTAGTTTGAAAGTTCCTTCCTTGCTTGAGCTCTCAAACTTGTCTGCCATTGTTGTACCCCTGCCCCTCTATTTATAGAGTGAGGTTGGGGGTAGGGGTCTTGGATGTATATAGCTGCTGGTGGGCCCGGGCTGGAGCAATTTGGCCTGGCACTTCTGGTTCGGCGAGGCTTCATCCGGCATGGAGCTTGGAGTGGTGTTGGTCTGGTAGAGCGTGGACCGGCATGGAGTTGGGTATGTGTTGGTCCGGTCATAGGTTGGACCGGTATGGAGATGGATGGTGTAGTGGATCGGTGGGTATGTGGAGTGTTGATGGTTCGGCGCCAGTGTGGTCCGGTAGTGACCTTGTGCCGAATGAACATAGGAGGACGTGGTTCGGTATGCCGATCGTGGGGAGAGCCGAATGAAGCTGTTTGTATGAGGCGCCAAACGGAGCTTGTGCAGGGAAGGAGATGCCGAACGAGCGTGTGTACCAGGGGATACCGAATGAGCTTGGACCGGCTATGCCGAATGGGATTGCTTCAAAGGAGACGCCGAATGGACTTGTGCTCCTGGAGGTGCCGAATGTACTTGAGTTCCATAGTACGTGGAGATGATGAATATGCTTGTTGGTTTCGAATATGCGTGGGACATGACGCTTCAGGGTCTCGTGGCCTTCTGGGCGAGAATTCGCACAACAATGTGATAGCTTCATCCTGCAGTATTTTTGCTACTTCCTCATGCGATAGCTTTATGACTTCGACATACGATAGCTTTTGTGTCTTCGACATGTGACAGCATTGTGACTTCGGTATGCTATAGCTTCAACCTATGATAGTTTGACTTCAATGCGCGATAGCTACAACTTACGGTGGCTCCTAATCTTAATATGTGATAATTCGTTAATATTCTCAACATTTGATAGTTTTACTAATTGGAGAATATAACTTTCGATAGCTTGTATGGAGTGACTTTATATTTTGGAAACCTTTCCCCCTTTTTTCCTTAATTATTCCATGCCTTTGAATTTTTTAAATTATGGGTGTAACTATATGCCATCCTGAATGCCTTGAACCATTTCACGACCCTGATAAATATACAACCGACCATGCTAGAAAAACTCATGGCGTAGTTCCTACCTTAAAGCAGTCCTACTCTCATAACAGCTTCATAGTTCATCACTATAATTCACCAGTCATGAAAATCGTGTGACTAACTTAAGATGGTATTTGTACGTTAAAAACGACTATGCATACCCTAATAAGGTGAGGGCAAAGCTCAATAACGAAATTCAAGCCAACCTTAATATTAAAGCCAAAACGACAATTTAAATCCACTGCTACTAGAGAAGCACGGTAAGCAGGCTGCACCGAGTGTGGATGAGGCTAGTTTTATATCTAAGGGTAGCCTATCCAAAAATAAAGAAGAAGATATGGAGATAAGGGCACTAAATTTCCGAGTTGAGCTATTAGCACACCTTTTCCAATAGAGAAATGATAATGGGATGGGAGAGATGAAGTCTTTCATGTTCAGTAAGGACATAGTGAAATCATACTTCCCCAATAACTTTAGTGCTCCCTCCATCGATAAATATGATGGATCATCAAACCTAGATGACCATCTGTGTAGTTTTGAATATTACTTGTTTATACTAAAGATGGGGATATTGGCTCGATGCAATCTATTTTAAATCAACCTGACCATAGCAACATCAAGTTGGCTTAGAAGAATGGATATGAGGAGATATTCTTCTAGACTTAGCTATTATTTGACTTCTGACGACAATTCAACACTGTAAGGGAGACGTCCCTAGATCTAAACATCTTATCATGTATTAAGAAAATAGACAATAAGAGCCTACAGTGTTTTATAAATTGGTTCAAAGTTGAGGCCATGCGAATCGGGATCACTAATAAAGAAGCTTTATTGATGGCAACAAATTCTAGTATTAATAAAGACATGGAGTTTTTGGACAAGAACATCAAAAACATATTCAAAGTATGAAGACTTTTTATGAGAGAGTTGGGGGCACATAAGAGTTAAAGAAGCTCGAAAAGCCGAAAATATCCAAGATGGCAAAGTCTCTCCAATCCAAGATGACAAGGAGAGGGGTGAAAAGGCTTAGAATCATCTAAATAAGAGATATAAGGAATTTAACTTTGCTCCTCATACTCCACTCGTACATAGTCCAATTCATTTGATTGAAGTCACCAAGTCAGAGATGGCTACTACTTCCCTAACAAGGGGAAGAAACCTAAGAAAAATGTTGGAGGTTCTTATTGCTGCTTCCACAGAGTCAATGGGCACCGTACTGACAATTGCCCTAATATTAAAAATGAAATAGAATGAATGATTTAAAATGGATATCATGGTAGCTTTCAACAAACTACATTAGCAAATCTAGCACAGAACTGGTCGCCTAACCCACATGCAAATTAGGTTGGAAATCCGAGAATTCTACTATGCTCCATTCATAGAAGACCCTGCCTTACTAGGAAAAGTAAAAATTCAATAGATAGGTATGTCCAGGAAGTGCAGGTTGAAAATCGAACTATGCATCACATCAAGCAGAAACATTCACCGGATATTACATTCACAATCATTGACTCAGCGCGAGACATCTTCCCACATCACGACACGCTTGTAGTTACGAAAATATCTTAAACTACATGATTTTCAAATCTGCTTATGATTCTATCAAGCTACCATCGAATATATTAGAACCAGGTCAATGGCCAATTTGTGGATTCAATAATATCATGACTATACCAGTAGGCATAGCGAGACTCTTGGTGACACTGGAACTTCTCTACTTTGCAAAATCACTCTACACAAGCTTCCATATTGTGGATTGGCCCTCACCTTACAACGCCTTCTTGGGAAGACCTACGCTTATAAACATGGGGGAACTCATCTCTTAAAAAGATTTATAATGAAGTTCTAGTATCTGGGTAGAATAGGAATGGCTAGGAAGAATAATCTTTAGCCAGGGAATTGTGTTATGTACTATAAACTATAGAAATAAAGCTATTTCTAATTATACTATCGCATTCTCTATTATATGTAAAAATGATAAAGTAGAAAGTAATAAGCCAATTCAGGGAACTGCATTACTATTTCGTACCATGATTGTCACTGGAGCAGGTCACCTTATAACCACAATCCCAGTATGGGCAAAGAAACGAGACTAACTTTACGTGATCAACATGGATGAATAAGCTTTGTTCAATGCTCAGAAGTTTAGTAATGCTACATAAAGTTCAGATAGCACAACATCTTCAGAATTTATAGAAGATGAGGTGGATCCAAGCTTAGGAATGAACACAAAAAATCTCAAACTAGTAGATGAACTTGAAGATGCTCAGTTAGAGTCCACGGATCCATCGAAGGATGTGAAGATGTATAGAAACCTAAGTACAAATCTACACTCTGATTTGATTAGTTTCCTAAAGAATTTAGTTAGCGTTTACCTAAACATATTCATATATGGTTGGAATTGACCCACCTATAATCTGCCATGCCCTAAACATCTATCCAGATGCACATCTAGTAAGGCAAAGAAGACTATCACTGGATTAGGAAGGATATAATGTTATACATGAGGAAGTGAAAGAAGCTAAAGGAAAACAACTCCATTAGAGAATTTTACTACATAAGTGGATATAAAATCCATATTCAATGAAGGAACCTAATAAGAAGCAAGTAAGTTGCATTAAATTCACCAACCTCAAAAAAGTTTGTCCGAAAGATCGCTTTCCTCTACCCAGAATAAACTAGTTGGTAGATGCTACCAGTGGCCATGAACTAGTTATTTTTATAGAGGCATACTCATGTTACAACCAGATTTCCATGCTCGAGCCAGATCAGGAAAACACCAGCTTCATGACAGATAAGGCATTATACTACTATAATATCATGCCATTTGGATTAAAGAACGCTGAGAAACTTATCAAGCGTTGGTAAATAAGATGTTTTTTGAGAAGATAGGAAGGAATGTATATGTGTACGTTAATGACATGCTTTTGATGTCTAAAGAATCAACCATTCATGTGCAGGATTTGGAAGGTACCTTTGCAAATCGTAGAAAGTTCGACATAAAGATGAATCCACTCAAGTGTACATTCGCCATTCAGTGCAGAAAGTACCTCGGATACTTCATAAGCACAAGGGGATCAAATCTAACTTAGAAAAATGGGCACCTTCAATAATATGGAAGCTTCGAAGAAGCCGAAAGACGTGATGAGTCCAAACAGAAAAGTAGCTGTGCTGAGCAGGTTCGTCTCAAAATCCATTGACAAGTGCACCCTATTCTTTGATCAAATAAAAAAGGAAAGGAACTTTAAATGCACCAAGGAGTGAAATTATGTTTCAAGCATTGAAATTTTATTTCTCCACTCCATCCATCCTCTCAAAACTGGTTGTAGGTGAGGATTTATCTGTACACTTAGTTGTGACCGATCAAGCTATCAACACAGTTGTGGTAAGAAAAGATGATAACAAGCAACATCATGTATACTTCACCAACAGATGCTTGTCTAGCGCCACATTGAACAACACCTTGATAGAAAAGCTAGCATAAAATCTCCTACTAATAGCTAGGATACTATGCCCACACACTCAAGATTATATTATCAAAATATTAACTGAAAACCATTAAAGTAGGTATACACAAATCAGAAACTTCAGGTCGCCTGCTGAAATGGGCAATCGAGCTTAGCCAATATAATATCTCATACGGCCTTAACAATGGAAGTAAAGGACAAGATCTAGCCGATTTCATTGTAGAATGTACGCAACAATCTAATCCACAAGTTAAAGTGGTCAAATTGTTAGAATTTGATCTTACGAGGAGAAAGAGTGAATACAGTAAAACACAAAAGGGCTACATCGTTATCAAACCGACCGTTAGGGAGGTTTTCTTACTGTCACTGGCCAAAATCAATTTTTCTGAAGCCAAAAAAACACGAATGATGTCTCACCGCGGTTTCTTCCAATACAGCGTTGTTTCAGACCTACTGTTTCTCAAATAAACTCCACTTCGAATTTCAAATTCCAATGAATAATCATACGGGCGAACTCCTAAATCAGATAATCCAAAACCCTAGCTATTAACTGGACCCCAAAATCAACGACGCACCTCCATCGATCCTAAACCCACTGCCCCAATACTGGAAGCCACGATCAGCCTCCCGCCTCCTCGGTACTAGAAGTACGACCTACCTCCTCGGTAGATAAAGAAAATCGTTTCAATCGCAATTGTATTTATAACTAAATTATTGTTTAGTTAAGTTACAATGAATTATAGTACGTCCGGTTTGTTGAATCAATCAGCTCCAACATGCTTGATGATGGAAAGGAACACGATTTGGTCCACCAATCGTGAGAAAATTACGTTTTAACGGTTATAGAAGGTACGATCTTTTCCAATAACCTCTGGATCAATTACGCTGCTTCACTTCAATCGTATGTCTCTCATTTTTCTGCCTTCGGCTTGCGTCTATCTTCTCTGGCCTTGCTTTGATCTTCCGTCGACTGGTTAGTTTTAGGTACTCCAGTTTTTATGCTAATTATTGGCATATGGATTTTTGAAATGAATTTGAATTCATGTGTTTGCTATTTGATCATTACTTTATGTATGGAAGAAATGGTATTTGATTTTTACATAAATAACTATAGTATTTAGGTTTCAAGCCACTGAAACTAGTTTAAGAATACAAGATATAATGTCATTTGTTAATTTAATTAATACCAGTCTATTTGAATCGTCTATTTTTAATTCCAATTTTTTTAAATTTGTTCTTCAAAATGATAAAGTGTTCTTTTTTTCTTTAATCTACTCATTATCATTTGCACAATAAGAAGTCTAATTTGTATCATTCTTTAATTGTAAAGTTTATGTCAATGTTTATGCACAGTTGTGTTATGTCTGCAAAATTTGTTAGAAACCATTGATATTTTAATGATATTTTCGTAGTACCCAGAAAGTTAGAGTTAACTCAGTGTCCCATATGCCATTGAATGTTGATGTTATATTAGTAATGCTTTATAGGTATGATCATGCGAAATAGGAATGTGAAGAATATATACTTGCTAGACTAAATTGATGAGTATGCTATGATTGTAGACTTTATCTTTTTTTATAATGAGGTGCAATTCATGAAGAGCTTTATATTGCACTTTATAAGGGCATGAAGTATGATAGGGTTGTAGACTTTATCTCCATAGACCTAGTCAGTTCTTTCTTATTATGAAGTAATTTGTATAAAATAGTGTATATGTACTTCAGCTTATTAATCTTCTATCGGGTACAATCTAAATGCAAGGTGGTTTGAAACCAACACACGGGTGGTCTTTATGAACATTGGCTTTCTCTATGCTTGTATTGTGTGTAAAGATTGCAGCTCTTCCAAATCAGTAATTTCTTCAATTAAAACAGAGATGACAGAAAAAATGGTTGCTGTTGTTTCTTTGTTTATGTGAGTGTATCTGCTATCCTGGAAGCCTCATCACCTCCAAATTAATTTGGATATTATATATTAAAATTTTCATACTAAATTTCTACCATTGTTGATTGAAAAAATAATGGAAATAGTAGCTGGTTTTGATAATTTGGTTTAGGCCTAATTGCAACGACTTTGATATTATCATATTAGGGAATAATGTTGCGATGAATTCATGTAGAAATTGGCTGTAAGAAAAAGCTTTATTGGTTTTTCCTTCTTGCCTGAGAAGAATGGTTTTGGAACATTATCTCTATCTGAGAGCTTTTGCATTTCAAACCTGGTGGATCATTTTTGTTTACTGATTGTCAAAGGCTCAAGTAGGTTAACACATCAACCATGTTTTGAATATGATGTGGTATTTCTTTGAAACCTCTGCCTTTAGTAGGATTTTGCTTGCTACCAATAAATAAAGAAGGCTCGGGTAACTCCATGGCTAACTTTCTGTAATTTTTGTTTATGGCACACTTTTTGGTCGTAATTACTAAAATCTATGCTATATCCACGGAAAATAAATGGCCTATGATTTTCTTTTTAACCTTGCATTGTATGTGCAAGCTTTGTGCTAAAGTGGATATTTCAAATTTGAAATGTAGTTTTTTTACGTTCGTTTTCAATGTACTGAAATGATTCTTTGTTAATTTGCATCTTTGTATTTACATGAATGTTATACGTGTTTTAAAATGCTTAAAGATTCCGAAACAATGAATGTAATTGTATGTCTACAAATTGGAACAAATAAACTTAGTATTCTCACATGGTAATGGTCTAATAACCGTATTAATTACATTCGAAATTTTAACTTACAACTACAATGGATTCCAAATACACGACTTTACAATATTTACATCATTCTTTTCATGTACTCGAAGACCTCAACACATTAATAATTAAAATATATTTTTGTTTAGTATATTGTAATTGACTAGTTTTAAGTTAACGAAAAATTACAATACATATTTTTTTTTTGAAATTATATGATTTTAAAAAGGTCGGTTTTCCACCGTTGTACGGTTATACTAGTTTTTTAGGAAACAACATAAATAAAACTTGCCAAACCAACCTCAACAAATTTAGCAGCCATCATCCTCAACCATATTGTAAACCACATCATCCAAACACTTCTGCTGCACCAATCCCACTTCTACACACAAGTGCACAATTTCTCCACCTCCATAACAAACTCACAACAAACCATCTTCCTGCATAAATCGCAATAAATAAACTGCACCGCCTAGTTAGTGCCATAGGAACCAAAGTCGAGATCTAGATCTACTTCCCTAATAAAAATAACAAATCACATCGCCTCCGGTGGTTTGTGCTGGAACAGTCAATGAAGAGTTTGCCACTTTGTTGCGGCGTTAGATCTGAAACGGAGTTGAAATCGTCGCTTTCGAATTTGTCTGGATTTGAACCTTGTTGTGTGTTGTTGCTAGTTCTGGAAGCCGCCACTAGTAGCTGCTCGTGAGTTCTGCTATCAAGGCCTGAGATCGAAGTCGATCTGGAGATGGAGAATATGAGATCTGGAAGTGATGAAAAGTGCGGTGCCTACTGATTGAAGCTTTGGACTTCGACTGAGATCCACGTCAGTTGCTACTCGAATTATGATGATGCTGTTGTAAAGAGATTGATTGTTCTCTGGTTGATGACAACGAGTGGCGTTTGTGTGATATTGGTGATTGTTGCAGTGGTGTGCGGTAATGTAAAGGAGTAGTTGATAAGATGTGAAAGTGCAATTCGCTACTAGCTTGTTGCGATAGAGGTGGTAAGTGGGATGTTGGTGATGAGTTTGTTCCAAATGTATGTATGCAAGAAGATGGGGACAGGCAGCGAACATGCACGGTGATTATGGTCAGGTGATATGATGTGCACGTATGGTTGTCGGGTGATTTGTAGGGCTTGTAGGAGCTTGTCAGGTGTGGATATGCTAAGTAGAGGATGTTGATTAGGCAGTGTGTTTTGATGTAGAGTATATAGGGTGTAGTTGAAGGTATTGAAGATATGATGTTTTTAGGTTATTGGAAGTATGGTGATGTGGTCGCGGCTGTAGAAAATAAAGGGGTTTGCTGTTATGAAGTGTAATGAGCAGAGGAGAGTGTAACTGTGATGGTGGCACTGTGTTGCAGAGGGCTGTTGAGGAGGTAATATAGCAGTCGTTATGGTTTGGAGTTGTGCACAGTGGCAAGGGGTAGTGGATGAGATGTAGAGGAAGGTTGAACAACAGTTGATGAGGTTCAAACTGTGGAAGTGGGGCAGTGATATGGTGGTGATGGGAAGTTGTAGTTGCTTGGGTGGTTGTTGAAATTTGAAGTGTTTAAAATGACTTGATTTGGTGATGTTGTGGTATTTGTATGAGAAATGGATATGCGGTTTTCGCAGTGGTGATTAGCAGTGAATTGAAAAGGAGATGGCAATGTATTGGTGGTTGAAGCAATTCTGGCTATGGTGATGGCTGTTGTAACAGAGGCAATAGTTGTTGGGTATGTATGTGTTGTCAAGTTGTTGTGATGTTACGGAAATGAGGAAGTGGTGGTGTTGTTTCGGTTGAATGGCTAGTGTTAGCAATTTTCTTAGTGGAGCAATAAAAGATTGCCTAACAATGACGGTATGTGCTACAGTGGATTCTTGCAAGGCAGTTTAAGGTGGCAGTTGTATTGGTGGCTGTTATGAGGAGTGCAGTTGTATACTCTATGGAGTGAAGTAAATGATGGTGTTTGTAGAGACAGGCAGCAAGAACAGTTTGGCTTGTAGTGACAGTTTGGGTGATGGATGGTTGGTTGAGTCTGAAGCAGGAAGATGGTTTGTTGTGAGTTTGTTACGGAGGTGGAGAAATTGTGCACTTGTGTGTAGAAGTGGGATTGGTGCAGCAGAAGTGTTTGGATGATGTGGTTTGCGATATGGTTGAGAATGATGGCTGCTGAATTTGTTGAGGTTGGTTTGGCAAGTTTTATTGATGTTGGTTCCTGAAAAATAAATAACGATGTAGCTCTTTTGTGTTTTACTGTATTCTCTCTTTCTCCTCGTAAGATCAAATTCTAACACAAATAATATCTAAACAATGGCAACTCTACGTAGATGGCATATTAAGTGAACAAGGTTCAAGCATACAATATATGCCGATCACACTTTATAAGGAAAAGTTGTATGGTGCAGCCCAACATAGTTTCAAAAGCACTACTAATGTGGCTGAATATGAAGTACTCATTGTTGGATTTAAAATGATTCAAGTAATGAAGGTAACTCATGTTCATATTTATAGTTATTCCCAACTTTTTGCAAATGAAGTTCAGGGAAGTTACTGAGCAAAGGAACTAATGCTAGTAAAATATGTTGATATCCACACAATTATTAGGCCAGTTTGAGCAATTCAACATAGAATAAATTCCTTGAGAAGAGCTCTTTGATCAACCCTTGATTAAGCTAGATAATGTAGAAGTTGCACAAAAAATGAAAGCACTACATATGGGTTATTTATCTGAGCCAAGTAATGTACAAGGAAAACAAGTCCTAATTTTGATGCATGTTCCACAAGCTAGGGTCCAGCAAGGACGAGACAATATCTACGTAGCACAGGAAGATACACCTATGTAGTTAGCTCAAGATGCCTCAGTAGAAAATTAGATGACTCGGTAGAAAATTAGATGGCTCCAATTAAATGATTGTTATTGAATGGGATATTATCGGCTGACAGGAAGGTGATGCGAAAATTCGGGTATGAAGCTCCATGCTTCGCATTGTCACTGGAATACTATACAAATAGGGATATTCAACACCATAATTCAAATGCTTCAGAGTTGGGTCAGGGCTAAGAAAAGTTCATGAGGGATACCATGAAGATCACTCTGGAGGGCTAAAATTACAAAAAAATCCGCTGAGGTGGGGCTATTTCTGTCCTATAGCACACCACAATGCATAAGATTTTGTCCTCAGGTGCGTTCGGTGTCAAAAATTTTCTAATGTCCTAAGATTACCATCGCATAAACTCATCCTAGTGACCAACCCCTAGCCATTTGGAAAAATGGGGTATATATTTGATTAGACCATTTTCAATGTCTAAAGGAGAAGCTAAGTATAAAGCTTTGGCCATTGACTATTTCACAAAATAGGTAAAAGTAGAGCCACTTACAATCATCGCATCAAAAAGACAGTGAACTTCATGGTTGGAAATATCATAAATAGGTTTGGAGTCCCATGCAAGATAATTTTCGACAATGTTACATAATTTGAAAGCAAGGAATTCACTAAAATATGTAAAAGAATGACATTATCAAAAGCTTCTCCTCGATAGTGCATCCTCAAGAAAATGGTAGGTTAATGTGGCAACCATCAAAAAGGTGCCTAAAGAGAGGCCAATCAAGGCATAAGGGAAATGCATATATAGATGAATTTCCTTTGGTGCTGTTGGCTTATAAGACTTCAACCAGGTTTCCTACAAGGCAAACATTTTTCTCTCTATCATACGCCCACGAAGAAATTCTTATAGTTATGGTAGAGATCCTATCCTACAGATGCTTATCCTATGTCGTAGAGCGGAGCCGACAATTGAAAGAAACTACCGTGTACTTTATCAATGTAAGAATAGATACGGCTGCCATTAGAGCTGAAATATATCAAAATGAGAATGGCTAAAAGCTATAACTCTTGTCTCAAGGAAAAAAAATTCCATAAAGGGGACTCAGTGTTGAGAAAAGTGATGGCTAACAACAAAGCCCAAAAGATGGTGCATTATTGTCAAAATGGAATGGACTACTAGTTATTTCTGAAACACTACCCGACGTTGCATATCAGCTATCAAAGCCAGATGGAAACTTTATCCTAGGGCATGGAATTTTGAGCACCTCGGGCCATATTTCATTTGAACGATCGTGAAAGAAATATGACATATCAATGTAAATTCGAAAATGAATACGATGGTAAACTAGACGTAGGGATATTAGATGGCCCAAACCAGTATAAGCTAACGTGCCTCCACCTATTTTTTTGCAAAATAACTATATCAAACTGGAGTTATAAAAACATAACTCGGTTTTTTAACCAAACTAAACTGGATGTAGGGATAATAGACGGCCTAAACCAGTATATAAAATAATAGATAAGAATAATAAGGGATGTAAATGATGGAACTGGTCTAATTGGTAGCAGATGAAATGGGTATATTTTAATAAATGTCCCCTTTTGGAACATAATGGGCCTGTGTAATCCTTTGACTAGCATTTGGTCTAATCTATATATTAACATAAAATCTTATTTTATTTTCAAATATTAAATATTACTTTAGTTGACCATATTAATTAAGTTTAATTGATGTTTATTTTGAGTATATCATATATATTCCTAACAAACATGAAAACATAATAACTGTAAGCATGTGTATAACTACACACATGCATATAGATATTATAATTTATATTAATGGTATATACATATATATATTATACTTACATATACATATAAAAATATCATATGCATAACAGAAATGTAAATGCCTAAGTATATACATATGTTTAAATATATTATAATGTATGTATATGGTTTGTATACACATATTAATGGTATAACATATATATGGTTTAGATATATATATATATATATATATATATATGTATGTATGTATGTATAATACACACACACACACATATATATATTTGAAACTAAATATATTTAAAATTTGGTTGACCAAGTAAAACATATAAATTTGAACTAAAATATATTAATGTTGTCTAAATTCAAAACCAATTTTGAATAATTCGAAATATCTTAAATTTCAAATTAAAAATACTATTTAAAATACCTCAAATTCAAAATATTTAAAATAAATATCTAGAATATAAATGATTCAAATATATATATAATATTATATTTGACCCATTAATAATATATATATATATATCAAATACAATATTATATATTAGATATTACTAATTATTTAAACTAGTTTTTGACATTAAAATTTAATATTAACTTTCTGGACCAAGCTGTGAGCAAAACAAAAAATTCTCATTTTTAAACAAACCCAAAAAAATGATTAATATATAAAGTTAGCATGGACAAAAATATTATTTAGTATACATTATATTTACAAAATAAATTTAGTCTGAATAAATACATAAATATATAATGTGGCCGATTATAATATTATGCATGCACTCATACACACAAATATAATATAAGCAATATTTATTTGCAATTATATTATACTTTTAAACATAAATTTAAATTTAAATCCTCCCTAGTATGAGGATCCTCCTTCTTAGAAAGGATGATTCGATGAAATATTCCCATGCTTGGAATTCTCTATACTAAACCTTTTTAGTATGGTGTCTATGTACAAAGATTAGGATAATCCCAGCAAACCTTTAGATCTATCTTTATTGACGTAATAACAAGTATATAGGTTGCTTCTCCCGAATCTTTCATGGAGAAGTTCTTGGATAACCAAGCTTTCACTAATTGCAACCATGGGATGTCCATGCCAATCAGGAGCAAATTATCGACATAAAGGATAATAAATACTATAGCACTTAATTATTCTTTTTGGTGTATGCACATTCCTCTATGTTCTATGTTCTAATAAAAGTCAAATAGTCTAATTACTTTATCAAAACACTTATTCCAACTTCTTGAAGCTTGTTTAAGATTATATCTTGATCTTAACAGCTTACAAGCCTTTTCCTTACTCCTACTTACCTCGAAACCCTCGGGCAACGACATGTAAACATTCTCTTCTAAAGCATCATTTAGAAATTCTATTTTTACGACCATTCACCGTATGTCATAGTCATAGAATTTCGCGATATCAAGTAATCTACAAATGGATTTAAGCATGACTACAAGAGAAAACCTTTCTCATAATCAACACCTTGAATTTGGTGGAAACCTTTTGTGAGTAGCCTCGCTTTATAGGTCTCTACCTTTACATAAGCATTTAGATTTTTCATAAAGATCCATTTGCAGCCAACGCATTTTACTCCATCGTGTACATCATCCAAAGTACACACTTTGTTCGAGTACATGGAACCCATCTCGAATTTCATAGCTTCAAGCCAAAGGGAAAAGTATTTACACTACAAAGCTTGTTGGAATATGTGAGAAGTGTCAAATTCAAGGAAATAATCCTCTTTCATTCCTTCCATGAGAAAGTCGTAATATCTCTTTAGTGTGCTAAATTCCCTTTTAAAGCTTCTAATAGGTTATATGTTTCGTATATAGGTGAATTTTATTCTTTCATTTTTTCAGCCTCTGTGTTAGTTTCTAAGATCTTATCGAAATTTACAACTTTGCTTTTAGTTTTCTTTAACAGAAATTCCATTTCTAAAATGACAGCATGTCAAGAAACAAGAAAATTTTATTTGGTGTTATATAAAATATATCCCATAGAACTTTGGGATATTATATAAATTTACATAGCATTGATCTTGCCTCAAGCTTATTGGAGCCAACGTTCTTAACGTATATTGGACAACCACATACCTTCAAATGCTTAAGATATGGTTTCTTCCCGTACCACGTCTTATATGGCATCTTAGACACGAATTTGGATGACATCAAGTTCAACATAGGTGTTATGGATTCTAACGCATATCCCAATAGGAAAGAGGTAACTCAATCCCCCTCATTATATATCGAACCATGTCTAGTAAGGATCGATTCCTTCTCTTTGAAACACCATTGTGTTGCGAAGTGTAGAGTGGAATGACCTAAGAGATAATTCTATTATCCTTTAAGTGTTGTTTGAGTTCTTGCCCAATGTACTCACCGTTGGAACCTGTTCCATTTCCTAACGGGTGAAAATGGTAAATTTCCAGAAAATTCCCTTTTTAGATCATAATGGGCATATGTAATCGATTAACCCACATTAATACAATCTAATTATCAAATAAAATCATATTTTATTTAAACTATTTTAATTTATTGATTAATTAGATTTATCAATTTAAATAAATATATATTTGGATGTATCATATATACATTCAATGATATAACTATATAAAGTGATGTATAAGCATGTGTATAAATATATGTATATGTATATATATATATATATATATATATTGGGATTTATATTTCCGTATGTACATAAAAATTATACTTACATATGCATGTGACAAATTCAAATGCATATAAAGAATATAAAAGCCTAAGTATATACATATGTTTAAATACACTATGATATGTGTATATAGTTTAAATACACATTTTAGTAGTGCTATATATACACACACACACACACATTGTAGGCATTCATATTCATATATCATGTATTGCCAACTTTTTTTATATGAACGTAGTTTGAAATCAAAACCATACATATTAAATTAGATATGGTAGGCATAATTGAAGATTTGGCGACTGTAGACAAAAGGGAAAGCAAATTATTAAATAGACTTCTTAGGTATAATTGAAGATTTAGTGGTTGAATAAAAAAGGGAAAACAAAAACCAACTTTTTCGTATAAAGTTTCTTAATTAAACAAGATCTAATCTTTAGATCAGAATGGAATATAATTACAAAATCAACAAATTAAATTTGTTTAATATTTAACTTTTACATGGTAAAATATAGTATGAGAATTTGGAAATCTAATCACCATTCAGAAAATAATACAACCGAAAACGTTCAAACATTTGAAATAAAATACCAATTTACATATTTAACTTCAACTTTTATTAAATATATATCAAACAACAAGTAAATTTTAAAACTAATAGAGAACTAAATAAACACAAAAAATCTAGGATCAGAACTTCTGAACATGTGGTCTTAATGGAAGAATCGATATCATTTTCTAAAAACTTCTTGACCAAAAATATTTAAAAAAAATTCAATTATTTTGCAACTAGTTACTTCCGGCTACAACTAATTGCAACTACAATAACATAACATTTCATTTAGTGATTTTCTTATTTTATACTTTGAATTACTTAATTAACAATATATTGCAATATAATAAAGTGTGTAAAGGAAAACAAATACTATTACTATGAAGAAGATTGATTACAGAGTTAGATATATGTTATAAATTATATAATTTCCCTTAGGGCATATCACTAACTCTTTCAGTCTTCCTACTTGCACTTCAAATCAATTATGAAATTTTAATCTCATTCCCTGATCAATTCAAAAATGGCTAGGCTATTCCCATAGTGAACAAATTCGCTATATTGTATTACTATCTACACTGTCGGCCAACATCTCTCCATCACTGATAAACTACATTTTCATGTAGAACATATGAAGTATGTGACTAGACATTTTATAGACCCTAATTTCTTTTAAGATCTGTATTGTGGCACTGTTTTCATAAAGCAATATCATCATCCCTAGCTCAATTATAAATCTTTGCATATATACATACATATACATATACATACATACATACATATATATATATATATACTACTCATATTGCGGCACTATCTAAGGCGATGTAATTAGCCTTTCAATTGAATCAATAACCACCTCTTGTTTGGAAAATTTCAAACTTAAAGCTCCTTAACTAAAATTTAGAATTGATATATTCGATATCACTTATTAAGTTCAAACCCAGACTCTCTTTAATAGGGAGTTCATTGTTTCTGTAAAAAATTCTCACGTAATTCATAAATACTCAAGATCACTCATAACTCAATTTCATGATTTTAATTCGAATTTGATACTCACTCAATGTACCAATTGCATAAGCGAATTGTTTGTATAGTAGGCAATATGGCACATATGATAATTCATATTGTCGATGCATAGGAAATCCATCCCATATGTTCTATATTAAACATTTAAATATTGTGTCTATATATATCGTTTGGGATAATCCTAACATCCTTACTTATGGTTTTAGAGATATATTAGCATCTTAATATTCTTTCTTACAAACATATGTTTCCTCTGCATTTTGACTAGACTAATAATTAAACTATTTGATTTCTCTATTAAAATATTTGCTCAATTTTGATGCTTACTAAACAATACTATGATATTAGTTTTTTGGACTTATCGAACGCTTACAAACTCAGTTGCTGCTCATACCATTGTTATGACAATTGGGTTATCATGTGCAAATGGTCTATTATAAATTATTACTTTGAATTTCTATTTCGAAAAAGGTGTACCAAAATTTAAAGTTATCTTGGACGATAATTTTTCGAGTAAAATTTGAATCAATTCAAGTACATTGATTGACGAATATGTCATGCTAATTTCAAAAATTTAAATTAATGATGTTTCTTCATTAATGTTTTTACTATATTCCAATGCCATCGGTCTTCCATTCGAAGACACAACCACCATCGATAGATCATATCCCTTCGAGTACAACTATCAAATCATATTTCGATAATGTACTTGGAATCTCTTCTGAATTTAAGCATCCTACCATATGGTAGAATATATGCTCTTTATGGATTATTGACAGTTGATAAAATTGTTATTGCTAATAAGTTTTTTCCTTAACGTTGATAAGTGTAACAAACTATATTTTTAATGGTAGGATGTTTAAATAATTGATTTATTTAAATATTAAATCGTTAATTACTTGATGGTCCAAAATATTATTTTTCGCATATGATTGAATCAAGACTCGAGACTACTTCCATTGAGTTTGGATCGACATTGCAAATTAAAATTAGTATAAGCATCGCTATATTAGGAGATTAGGTGATACGATGGCTAAAGAGAGCTCGAATAGAGTGAAATTGTCATCCTAGAGCGCTGTCATGGATAGCGGCGAAATTTATACCATTGCGATCGGAAAAAAAAGATGTATGTAGGCGAGTTTCGTTGCGATCGGACACCCTGTGTGGTCGTACGAGCTCGAAAAGTATAATAATTAATTTAAGAATTCAAATAAACAATAGTATAATATTATATAACCAAACCCTCTATCTCAAAACACTTTACTGCTCCACTGCTAAGCCAGAAATCATGGTCGCCACTCTCTAGACCATTAAAAATTAAAATCCCATGATTTACTTAATGATAAATTACGAAACCAGTTTCATTGAGCTCATATCAAAGAGAGCTTCGCGTCCATATAGGTTTTGGAGGGTGCGATAGCAGTAGGGGTGATGGTCATGTATAGCAGTAGATCTAGGTTTTGGGTTCGTCGACAAAGGAAGAGGAAATAGGCTAAATGGAGGACACAAACTAACTACTCTTGATGGCGTGCAACTACCGATGTCGATGGTTGGAGCTCCGTCCATCTTTAGCGATTCATGACATTGGCAATAAAGGGAGGGCTGCTTCATGTCGTGGCAAGTGGGAAGTAGCCGAGTTTCGTCAAGTTAGGTCCATTGCAACGAGTGCACTTAGTGTGGCGTGTTGGCGAAGACGGTTCACAATTTCTTTGACTGTAGCTCAAGTAAGAGGAGAGAGGTAAACACATTTTAGGTTCATGCACATAAAGGTGCACAAGATTTGGTGATTGGAGGAGATAATTATGAAAGGGGATTAAGGTATTGACTAGTGATTATGTCAATTAATTAGTTTAACTATTCTATTTATTTCTGTTTTCTATGTCCTGTGTTGTGCTTTTGATGGAGAGCTCTACAACTTGACGTTTGTTTGGTCAGCTTTTGTTGAGGTGAGTGATAATTTATCTTATCGTACGATGATTGTTAGTATATTATTAAAATGATATTTTGAAATAATTTCTAACTTTAAAATGCGATTTCTAATATATTTTAACCTACATCTTATTTTATAAAAGAATTCTAAATGGTTTTAAATTAAATACCACATTTTTCCCATTGATGCACTATTTTGATGATATCGATAGATCTTGGCTACTTTGGTGTCAATCCAACATTGGTTGCTTGGATGTATTATATGAATGTTTTTGTAGATGTATGTTGGCTATTTTAGACGTTTGTATGCTTATTGGTTGTATGTATGCTTGTTTACTTAGTTTGGTTGAAATGCCGTTCATAGGCGATATAGTGTTAGAAAATATCAAATAAGATTTCATGCACAAAGTTTCGTGCATGTCGATTAATCTGAAGATAGAAGATGGACTTAAGGATATTCTTCCGATTTCGGGATGAATGCTGGACGTTTTCATTTGGTTTGTACTTAGCCATTTTTGGCTAAGTACATGACCAAAGTGATCATTATCGACTACTCCAGAGTGGTCGATATCTACTACTATTTATGATGGTCGATTTAGCTTATTTTGACATGGATGATGGCGTGGATTTAAAGAGCATGATGTGATGGTCATTCATTCAGTCATGCAACTTATGATTGCTGTTATACCTCTTCGATGAGTGATTTTGGAGGTGAAGCGAAGATATGATGCTTTGACGCAATGGCTTCACAATTTGACGATGATGAATCCATGATGAGAAGTATTTGCTTTGATGATGGATAGGTATACTTCGAATGCAGAGTAGCCAGATTGAAAGAAATATTGGAGGAAGGTTATGGGATGAACGATGATATTCTACGACTGACGATGGCTATCTGGAATAGTTCCCAACCACAGCCACTTCAGATGGGAGTTGTAGGGATAGTTCCAATATAAGCTCTGCTATGGATTACATGAGCAAAGAGATCATTGATATTCGTAGGTTTTGAAGTGTACTCATGAAGCAAGGGTATGTGAGGATGCTCACTTGGGTATACGAGGGTGCCTCAAACCACACAAGTTCGTTTAGCCTGGGCTGCTTATGGGGATGCAGTCTTGTTCTTAACAACTGAGTAGCATGGATTTGAGTATCAAGAAACTAGACATTGTGTAGTCCTTGAATTTACGAGGGTAGTCATATGAGTATCATATATCCAACGCACTAAGTGAGTGAATGTGAGGATGGGTGATGGATGTTATGCTTGCTTTATTGTTTATTACATTAGGGATGTCACACAATGCAGATATTATCGATGTAGAAATCTAGACACCCATTGGTACTTTGATGTGTAGTACACACATGATGACTATGATATAGTAGCATATATCCTATGTTATGTGCTAACTCTTTGGATGCAGAGGCAACTCAGGTATGATTCTATGTACCCTCTATTCCATATCGACTTCTATGGTATTTTGGGATTATTTATCGCGCATACAAAACTGTTGTTTGGCTCGAGGTTTTATGCTTTGCTTCTTATTACCTTGGATACTCTAAATGAGTCGACTAGAAAACAGGTGTAATCAATACATGGAGTTCTGCAGGTGGACTAGCAGGAGGCGATGCTTTCTTATACTTATATTTGGGCTTATTATTTCATATTCCACTGTGTGACACCATGGAGCCTTGATAGTGTTGAATTACTATTATTAGAGGCAGTTTATCAATTGAGTTTATTTACCATTTATATAAACTCTATTACTATTTTTTATAATTGTATAAGCCAGTATACATTGATTCTATGATTCATATAGTTGTTACTGTCTCGTTTTTTATATTTGTAATGACTATTATATTTTATCTGATGCGATGTGAGATATATGACAGGTTCTATGATTGTTTTATGTTTTCATTTTCTTTATCTTATCTTCTTTTCTCTTATTTTCCCATCTTCACTTCTATGTATTTACCTTGATAATCGTCCTACATCGGTTAGATGCTCTAGCAGCACACTATATTGTTATATGCGCATCGAAGGTGTAAGGCGATCGTCACATTTGGTAACGTGATTAACCTGAGTTGACACATGATCCAATAGAGATAGGGTAGGAGTTATCACCTTAGACTGTATCGAGAGAGAGTATACACACACACACGAGAGAGAGAGAGAGAATGCGTATTTGTTATATATCTTGGTTTTCAAAACTATATATTAGTATGTATAGTATATAAGTTTTATTGCACAATCGAGTACCACTGATGTAGTTTTTCTTTATGAAATACAAATCATCCTTATAAGTATTAAGAGTGATTTTGGCGTATGAGAAATATTGCAGTTGACTCCATTTCTTGGGTTGAAGAGTAGGCAAGTTTAGGGGCCCTTAACCCCGATTTGCTAAATATGTTCGCTAAGATGGTGCAAATCATTATTCTGGAATGCCTAAGTTGCTCCAAATGATTATGGTGCTCAATTGCAAATACCTAGATTCGACCTTGCCGAGCTATATAAAGACCATATGAGTTTAAGTGGTAGACCATTCCTTGGAACAAAGTCGACTATTAAGGTGTAAGATAGGATGGGTATTTGCAAAAGGATCTTCAATGACTTGGAGTTAGATGATGCAATGAGGTTGAAGTTGGCCTCTAGATAACTCTAGAGACGAACAATGAACTGGTGGAATTCCCTTATAGCTTCGATTCTCGATGATCACTTTACTTAGGATTACTTCATAGTTCGAATCGAAGAAAAAATTTATCTTAACTTTTCAAAAGTCAGCGTTGTCTAGAGAGTTCATTGGCTTGAAGTATGGCGATATGTTTGTGTCAGAGTATATGGTCCAATTCAATGCGCCATCAAAGCACGGTCTATCTTTTGCTAATACTCCACTGAGAAAGAATGAAGAATTTATTATTGGGTTTTGTGATCGTCTTAGGAAGTGAATGATTGGTCATATTGACAAAAGCTTCAAGAAGTTGATCGAGAAGGCTTTACGACATAAGAGCCAATACCCAGTGTAAAGGATTGTCCCAAACTAACTAAATAAGGACAAACCATGGAAGCATATGTGTTGAATGTCGTTTCGATTTCGTCGAGTGCTCCATCGATGAAAGAGAAGGGAAAGGGCATCACTATGTAAGGTATGCTTTCCTTATATAGGGTTCCATACTTGTTTTATTTAATGTCAAGGTTCCACATTCCTTCATATCCAATGATTTGATAGATAAATTGTGATTAAGGCTCGAGATAGTAGATCGACCTTTTCTATTTTAACAAACCTTGTTGGGGGCTCAGTTGACCTATGCATGGTTTGTCGAGACTTAGCCTTCTTGAGTCATAGATGTTTGGTTATTTGTTATTGATTTGTTTTGGCTTTAACTGAGTTTAGTACCTGACAATGAGGTCAAGGTTAGCTTTCTATATTCGCTCAATATCCCACATGACGTATTATCATCTGTGCCTGTAGCTAGAGCATATCTGGACACATTCGATTAGGTGATTGTATTACCACTATATAGGGGTTGAGTTTCATATTGATCTGGTTAGAGGTGCTAGACCAAAAGTTATACCTTTAGGGAGTATGGTGCCTAAAGAGCAGAGGAAACTAAAGGTATAAGTGAATGACCTATTGAGGCGAGGGTTTATTCGTAGGAGCACATTTGAGTGGGATACACCTATGTTTGCCACTAAGGTTGATGGCTCTTTGAGGTTGCATGTTGATTACCATGAGCTGAATGAGATGATGAACAAATATCCACTCCCATTATTGATGCATGTTAGATCAAATCTATAGCACGAAAGTGTTTTCTCAATTGGAATTTGTGTTGGGGTTTCATCAATTGAGAGTAGCTAAAGAGAGTGTGTCGATCACAACGTTACATATGCTTCATTTATTTTTTGATGGGTTGGTTATTCCACTTGCGCTAACTAGCACGTCGAAATGCTTAGTTGTCTCATGAACCATGTTTTGATGGATCAGTTGAGCAAGTCCATGCATGTGCTCATTGATGATACTTTTGTCTACTCATGCACGAAAGAGGAATACAAAGTGCGATAGATGATTATATTATAGGTGTTGAGAAAACACCAATTGATGGTGAAGTCTTTGAAGTATCACTTCTGTAGGAGGGAAATGAGATGGTTGGGTCACGCTGTTTTGGAGTAGGACATCATAGTAGATCCTGTAAAGGTTATGAAAGTCTAGGATTTGAATAGACCCAAGAGTTCTACATAGTAGAAGTTTTCTTGGATTGGTGAGAGGTGATATATACGTTTTACCAAGGATTTATCAAACATAGCAGCACCATTAGCCGATATAACGAGGGAATATCAGACTTTTATTTGAGATGCGAGGTGTAGACACGTGTTAGTGAGTTTGAAAGAGGGGTTGACAAGTACACTAGCGTTACTCATTCTGAGTGGGAATTTTAGGAGTTGATTGTATGTACCTGCTTGTGGCACTTAACTAGGTGTGGTAATGATGTAGAAATGTAAGGTTGTCACATTCTAGTCGATAATTAGAACCGCACAAGAAGAAGTATCCCACTCATGATTGGAGTTGGCAGCGATAATATTTGCTTTGGAGATTGGGAAATTCTATCTATTAGGAGATACATTTGAGTTGTTCACTGATCCCACCTCATTGAAGCATCTCTTCTCTGAGAAGGATCTTAACCTTTTCTAGTTGCAATGCTTAGATATCTTGGCCTGTAACGAATTTGAAATTTCCTATGCATCCGTAAAGGAAATGCAGTTGTTGAAGTTTTGAGGTGAAGACATTCCAGTTTGGGAGCAATATTCCTAGAGTGGACGTTGCTTAAGTTTATTGTTGTTTATGACTTCAGAACTTAATATGAGTTATAACCAAAGATGATGGCCAGTTTGATTATCAGACCTACTTTGATTTAGCGAATCGGTACTAGTCAGAGGCATAAAGCTAGACTAGGTAAGATCATGGCTAAATTATAGGAATGAGTAGTGTTTGTATAGGTGATACAGTGTGGACTTGACTGAGAGTTGGCTCCACAATAATGAGAATTACTTACTTCTAATGTCGTTGGGTTAAGGGATGAGGTACTATTAGCGCGCTCTCATTCAAGATTGACTATACATCCCAATAATAATAAAATGCACCATGATATGAGGTAGATGTTTTATTGGGAAGGACAGAAGTAGGATGTTGGGGCATTCATTTCGAGATGAATGAACTATCAGCTAGTAAATGCCCAACAAAAGATGCCAAGTGTTTATTACAACTGATTAAGATTCCTACGGGGGAATAGGAGAGATATTGATGGGATTCATCTATGAAATGCCAAGGACTATGGAAGAATATGTTAGCATTTGGATCACAGTTGATGGAATGATCGGGAATGCTACATTTATATTCATTATGTCCAATGTAATGACATCCAACTTACTGGAGTTATGTGGAATGGATAATAAAATTCCATTGTGTGCCAAGAGCATTGTAAGTGGTCGAAACCTGTTATTCACTAATGGGTATTGCGAGAACTTATAAGAGACATTGGGAAATTTGGCACCGACTCGAATAAATGATATTGAGCTTGAACCTTGAACATCAAGACCTCGTAAGCCTATTCATACTGATAAACGTGATATGAAACAAGTTAGAAGGAAGGCAGTGGGGTAGTAAAGGTTTGGTAGAATTAAAGCGGAGGCGATTACATATGAGAGACCGAGAAGAGCATGAGGACCGCTTATCTTAAGCTCTTCACTTGGTGAGATTTCATTTTCGTTGGCTTTCATATTAGAGATCATATTTGATGCTTATGTTAGATAGTTTAGTATCCTACATGCTATGATAGGCACTGATTTTACATTTTAATGTTTGATCTGATATGATTACTTTGCTCATATCGATTTTAGGCATGAAGGATAGTTTTGGTTTGATATAGCATATTTTTTTGAGACGATTGCTATATATGATCTTGTATTCTTAAAGATATGATGTTATTGCATTTGTTTTTAATCCTTTGTTGAGTAAATATTCAGGTATATGAAAGCATGTGTGGATTCTCACTCACCTTTATTCACATCTAAATGGTATTCTCTCGGTATAAAAGAGGTGCTTAACATCTATAATGTGGATTTGGGTATGTATGCTTGGTTATCCTAGGAAATAAGATGCCTCAGATATGAGATGCCTTGGATATGAGATGCCTTGGATATGAGATGTGTATATATATATGTTGTATTGGATTTTTTTTGAACTTGGTCGTGCAAAGGAGGTGCTGCTGAATTTAGCAAAATGTGAGGGGATTTTTAAAGCCTTTAGGTTAGGACGTGTTCTCCTTACTTTTGGAATTCCGAGGACGAAATCCTTTAAGGAGGGAAGAATGTAACAACTCATATTTTTAATGGTAGTATTTAAATAATTGATTTAAATATTAAATCGTTAATTATTTGACAACATAAAAATATGATTTTTTTGTGTATGATTGAATCAGGACTTAAGACTACTTTCGTTGATTTTGGATCGATGGTGTGAATTAAAATAAGTATAAGCATCACTATATGTGGAGATCGGGCAATCCAATGGACAAAAATAATCTTGAAAAGCATGAAATTGTCATTCTAGCACGCTTTCTCGGATAGTGAAAAAATTTATACCATAAAGAGTGAAAAAATGTGGTGATGTTTGCAGATAAGTTTCACTGTGATCAGATGCGCAGTGTGGTTGTAGGCGCTCAAAACATATAATACTTTATTTCAGTATTTGAATAAATAATAGTATAGTATTATACCAAACCCTCTTGCTCAAAACACTGTACTATTCCTTGCTAACCCAAAAATCATGGCCACCACTCTCTAAACCATTAAATAAAATCAATAGATTTATGCAACGATAAATTACAAAACCAGTTTCCTCATATCAATGAGAGCTTTGCATCCATACAGGATTTAAAGGATGCGATGACGGTTGGGGTGATGGCCATGTGTAGCAGTAGATCTTGGGTTTGGGTTCATCGGTAAAGGAGGAATTAGGCAAAATGGAGGACGCGGATGAACTTCTCTTAGCGACGTGAACCTACCATCGTCGACGGTCGGAGCTTCGGCCATCCCTAGCAATTATGACGTTAGCTAGGAGGAAAGGCTGCTTCAGGTCACAGTAAGTGAGAGGTAGTTAAGCTTCATCAAGTTGGGTTCGTTGCGATGAGCGAACGTAGCGTGGCGTGTTAATGAAGACCGTTCGCCATTTCGTAGACCATAGCTCGAGTGAGGAGAAGAGAGGTGCACATGGTTTGGGTTTGTGCGTTTACGGTTGCATAGGATTTGGTGATTGGAGAAGATAATTATGAAAGGGGATTAAGTATTGATTAGTGATTATGTTAATTAATTGTTTAACTATGTTAATTTATTGTTTAACTATTATATTTATTTGCATTTCTTGTACTATGCTTATCTTCTGCATATGAGGTCTGTTTTGGATGCGGTTTCTTGGGTTGCGGTTGTGATAGAGAACTCTATGACTTGACATTGGTTTGATCGGTATTTATTGAGGTAAGTGATATTTTCCCTCCCCATACTATGATTGTTAGCAGTATTAAAACATAAAACGATGTTTTGTAATGACTTCTAACTTTAAAACATGATTTCTAATATATTTAAATCTACATCTTAGTTTTAAAAAAATTTAAAGTGTTTGAAAATGATTTTAAATTAAATATCACAATTTTCCCATTTGACGCACTATTTTGACGATATCATGGATTTACGCTATTTTGGTGTTAATCCTACATTGGTTGCTTAGATGAATTGTATGTGTGTTATTGTAGATGTATGGAGCCTATTTTAGACGTTTGAATGCTTGTTTGCTTAGCTTGGTTCAAAACGTCATTCGTAGGTGATATAGTGTTAGAAAATATCACATAGGATATGATTTCGTGAGCATGGTTTCACGCATGCCGGTTAATCTAAGGCGAAAGATGGACTTGAGAATGTGTTTTGGATTTTGGGATGGATGCCAAATGTTTTCATTTGGTTTATACTTAGCCATCTTTGGCTAAGTACATGACCAAAGTGGTTGTTACCGACTACTCTGGAGTGCCGATATCTACCACTATTGAGGATTGTCAATTTAGCCAGTTCTGACGTAGATGATGGTAAGGCTTCAAAAAGCATGATGTGATGGTTCATTTTTTTGTTCATTTGACATTTGATTGATGCTATGGCTCTTTAACAAGTGATTTTGGCGGTGAAGCGAAGATGTGACGCTTCGATTCGATGACTTCACAATTCAACGGTGATGATTCTATTATGAGAAGTGATGTCTTCAACGATTGATAGCTATACTTCAGATGAAGAGAAGCCGGGTTGAAGGAACTATTAAAGGATGGTTATGGGATGAACGATGATATTCTATGACTAAATATGGCTTCTAAAATAGTTTCTAATAGTGACAACTTCAGACGGGAGTTGTAAGGATAGTTGCGAGATAACCGCTTTTAAGGATGATGTGTGCAAAGGGATTGTTGACTCATAGGTTTCAAAGTGTACTCGTGAAGCTGGAGTATGTGAGGATGCTCATTTAGGAATACGGGGATTCCCCGGATCATATGATGTTTCGATTCGTTTATCCTGGGCTATTGACGGGGATGTAGTCAAGTTCTTGGCCTACAGAGTGGCACATAATCAAGTATCGAGAAACCAGAATGTTGAGTAGTCCTTGACTCTGCGCGGGTGGTCATACAAGTATAATCTAACACACTGAGTGAGTGAATGTGAGAATGGGTGATGGATGTTATTTTTGCTTAATTATTTATCACCTTAGGGATGTCACATGATGCAATGTAGATATTTAGGCAGGCATTATTACTTTGATATGTAGTACACGATGACTATGATAGAGTAGCATATATCGTATGTTATGTGCTAACTCTTTAGATGCAGGGACAAGTCAAGTACGATTCTCCATACCCTCTATTCCATATACTATATCAACTTTTATTAGTATTTAGAAATTGATTATCGCCCACACCAGACTGTTATCTTGCTCGAGGTTTTATGATTTGCTTCTTATTACCTTGGGTATTCTTAAATGAGTAGATTAGAAAACAGGTGTAATTGATACATTAGTTCTGCAGATGGACTAGCAAGAGGCGACGCTTCTCATACTTGTACTTGGGCTGATTATTGCATATTCCATTATGCAACATGGTAGAGGCTTGGCAGTGTTGACCTAGTATTATTAGAGGCAGTTTAACAGTTGAGTTTATTTATCATTTGTAAAAACTCTATTATTGTTTTGTATAACTATATGAGCTTATGTACTCTGATTCAATTGTTCATGTAGTTATTACTATCTCATCTGCTTTATATCTGTGATGACCACTAAATTTTATTTGATGCGCCGTGTGATATACGACAAGTTCTATAATTGTTTGATGTTTTCATTTTCTTTCTCTTTTCTTCTATTCTCTTCTGGTCTCTTCTAATTCCCTTCTTCATTTTTATTTCTTTCCCTTGACAATCGTCCTACATCCGTCGAATGCTTCAACACTGCACTATATTGTTATATAGGCATCGAAGGTGTAGGGCGGTCGTCACAATAAGAAAATCATAGTTTTTCTTTAATGTGCGAGAATTCATTTTATACATTCTAATGAGTTATGTCTGTAATAGGGTTAGTTAATTTCATTTCATCTTATTTAATCAATATGTTAGAGTCTTTGGTTCATATCTAATACTTATAAAACTGACTTAAATTTGAGTTTACAAAACTTATGTTCATAATATAAAGCAGTCAACCATTGGTGATTTGTCACTATGTAACGAACCGCCCTCTCGACCTCCAAATGTCAATACTAAATATGCACGGTATTCATGTGCCTAGCATCCAAGCGCTGGAAGGATGAATTGTTAGGGTGAAGTAAAAAGAAAACTAAGTAGAACAAGAAAAGAAGAATACAGTATCAGAATCGTACAAAATGGTAATATATAATATCAAAAGAACAGTACAAGGGGTTACTATGAATGCAGAAATATCAGAGTTACAAAAACCTAAGTACTATCATCAGCCTAGACAGTTATAACTGCCTGTCCTTACAATGCTGATATTCACATTACAGAAATGCAGCAGAAATAAGAATACCATAGAAGGTAATCATCTAGCTCTTTTCCATAAGCTCAAAAGCATCTGTAGCTAAATATGGAACATACACGGGGCTGGCCCAAGCATTATAACAAAATTACATCCGTATCAATCTGATAAACCAGCGTGAGAAGCTCAAGAACTATGGGAAAAGTAACGGCAACCATTGAGACCGTATAGATTACCATAATGATTTTTCCCTCAAATGAAACCGACCATTCATTAAGTCTTATATAATGATATGATATATAATATCTAGAGTATAGCACATAAATCGTATCAAATATTTATTGTCTAAACGCCACAACAATAATAGGTATACAATCAATACTGCTAAGGCATGTTTGCATAATCGATTTTCCATATAGATCTTCTCAGATCAAATCGAATTCGAACTCCTTGACAAGGATTAGAAACTATCTTCCAAGCAACATATATCTTTAGATGGGGTATGCTCTAAGGTAAACATAACTAGACTACCCTCGATGTGTGAACCGAGCCATATCAACTCCCGGTACCAACATATCGACAAGCATCTCAAAATAGGGAGTTGATATACCCTTGAGGTTTGCTAAAACTCCCTAACCATGCCCCTTCTCTATTTTCTGTCATTTTCTTGATGTCGAGGCTAGGTTCGGCATCTTTCACAAGAGTCTTCATCATAAGCATAGAACACGAATCCCCAAATGGATTCCTTCATCTTGAACAGATAACGAATCACTACATGGATTCAAGAATCTCAAACCTCCACACAGGTTCTCTGCATAAGTCCTTCGACGAATGCTAATGTTGTCCTCTCTCTTAGAGCACCCCTTTAGATAGAAAGTCCCACACAATAGAATCATTCGAAATGTTAACGCTGATCTTTCCTTTTAACTTAACCTTAGGATAGACGGTTCAACTTTATAACATTCCACTCCACAACACTTCCAAAAAATAGATCGGTATATGGTTTTGAAGTCATTTTGGCTTTGAGTCATCTCATATAAGTTCACTCTTCCTACTTACAAAACTGTCCAAAACCAATCGATGAATTTCCACTAAACTCAAATCCGGTTCTCTCAGAAGTAAGCGAAAGCTAGAGACATTTCGTACCAATACTCTTCCTCGCGGATACTCATTGGTATGAAATTGGAAAGCCTTTCAATAACTTCGTAAGTCAATATTTGGTCAAGTTCGATAATTGACTTATTGATTCACTAATCAAAACAATTATTTATACAAATTATGATTCATATGCTTAACTCGTTTTCGACATTTCAACTTAATTATTCCTTACCCATGAGTGAAGCCATGCAAGTTTGAGCCCATATAGCATCACGCCTTGCTTCTTTCATCTCACAAATGGATGAGTCTACGTGATTGGCACTTATTATTAAATATAGTATTAATGATTTCCATAAATAAGAAGAAATCAACACAATTAACATGTTTCCGACATTTTTCGACTTACTATTCCTTGATCAAGTGGGAAGCCTGGTAGATTAGAGCTCTATTGCTCGATCCTTACTCAGCATAATCTTTACTATCACAAATAGATATGCCTTACTTTGTCGGTTTTTAGTGTTAAGTATAGTTAATAACTTTTTAAATAAGTAATTAAACAATCAACCATTTGGCTACTAAGTAATTCTTACCCTTTACAAAAACATTTGTATATGTTTTAAAATGCTTGAAAATACTTGTCATAGATTTTAAAACATTTATCCAAAATGTTACTTGAAAATTACAACTTTACAATTTTTCTAAAAACTTGAAAACATCATGTTTTCAACAAAGATCTCTTCTTTAAAAATTCACAGCTAATTCTTAATAATTCATAAAAATCTCAAACCATTTTTTAAATACTATAATATGAGTTAGTAAACACATATAAAAGAACGAGAAGAAAAAAATAATTAATTGCAAATATCTTTTCAAACCTTTTAAGTCCAAAAATCAAATCAAACGGGGTAGTTTTGCACTAGTGATGTTTTGGCAATTTTCTAAGATGTTACTTGACTTTTTACTATCCAAGCTTTTAATAGAAATAAACATACATATAAAATAATATAAATATAGCAAGAAACCCCTAAGGTTTCTCCACAAAGTTCCATAGCAATCACAAAAAACAAGGCAATTCACAATTGCATCTATAGCGACTATCGCAATAAGTGTTCTTTCAAATCCGAGTTCGATCTGAACCAAAGTCCTTCTATAACCTATATGTTCTGTTCAACGTCTTTCCATATGTTATACAAGTCCATTCAATTCCATTCCAAGTTTGTTCAAGTCCATATACATGGATTACATATGTCACTTACTTTTAAAATAAGAATCCAAACCAATGTTTTAACATAAGCTAACAACAATTTAATCAACATAAAAAAAATCAACACAACATAGATATGTGTTATATTTTCATTCAAAGTGAGGTGTTAACTTACCTTTACCTTCACAAGCAACCAGGATCCAAGAACCAAATCCTAAACCCAAGCTAGCAACTTACTTTCTCTTCTTCTTCTTCTTCTTCTTCTTCTTGCTTTTCCCTCTCCTTCTTTTTTATTGTTCATGGCCTATCCCAACAAAGTAAGTATGGCTTCATTTCCTTTCGTTTTGGTGGAACGTGTTCTAATATTGTACTAAGCCTTAGGCATAGTTTGAAGTGAATTGGAGTTGATTTGTAAGAATTTTCCTTAGAACATAATAGATAAAGAAGATGAAAAAGCCATTGATTTTTCAACACAAAGCTTTGTAAATGAATACAAAGGGTATGCCCTTCCATATATAGGCACAAGAATGTTGATCTTTATGCTTGTATTCATCACCCACTATGCCATGCTTCACCTCCCATCACTTCTCCTTTATGCTAATTACCATTATACCTTTCTAATAATAATTCCTATCCATATGGAAGCTTCTAGAATATTTCAAGCTTTATAAAGAGGCATGTATGTGTTAATTAGTTTCCAATGTATTCATTTGATTATTAGAAAAGTGCCCACGACAACTTATATCGATCAAATGTTTACCGACAAATCGGTTTTTGGTCACATTGTCGATTTTTCTTCGAGTAAACAAATTTCAAAAAAAGTTTCTTATCATTATTTATTAACTAAATGATGTCTAACAAGATTATAAAATCATATTTATAACACTTGATTATATTTCAAAATGTTTCGATATTTGAAGACGAAGTATTCGAAATTTTAGGTTGCTACATTCTCCCTCACCTAGAATATTTCGCCCTCGAACTTTAAATAAGAACGATAAACAAAAGAGATGGAAGAACAAGTTATATATATATATATATTTATATATATGTATGTATGTATATCACACCGCTAAAACTATATACAAACTAACTGCAACTGAATGCATATTAAGTGACTCCACCTTAAATGGTGATTACACTACAAAAGATATATGATATAAGATAAGAAGGAAACCTTAGTCTATAAGCAAATCTGGATGGATCTCCTTTAAACTTTCCTCCATCGTCTTTGTACCATCCCGAGCATCCTTGCTCCTCGGCACTTCTAACCTTAGTAAAGGAGCAAGCACACAAATACTTAAGTAGTATCCATAATTACTAGCAACCAATGCTCATGGTTTACTCAGGTTCAAACCTCCCATCTTCCAAGGACGATAAACAATCTACTAAGCATATCTTTCGCTCAACAACCTTAGGTTATTACTTGGATGATTATTCATGCTATCTCATAATAAATTGAAGAGTCATTTCCCAAACTCTCCATAAGTCAACTACATCATAAAAATGTACTAAAGACCATACGATGTGCATGAACCATCTGTATGCAATATCCAATCTGATCACTTACTCGATCGAATAAATTCCACTTCCAAACTAGTATAGATCACTTGACATCTCTAATGCGGACTTCGATTTGGTTCCCTGATTAGAAACCTCCATTCTTCTTACATAGCCATAAATTATGATAAAAACTATCGGGATCGTATCACGAACCTGTATCAAGTGTTTGCCATCAAGAACCTAATGAAAAAACTCTTTGTTTGGACCGGTGTAAACCACCTCAAAAACATGTACTCAAACATTGGATCATGAATAGTTATGTAAATAAAATAGTATGTCAATCAATACTAAATTGTTTATGCTCCATAACTTCAAGTTTATAATTATTTTATAACTTAAGTTCATACTCATATTATAGTCCATTCATCCTAAGAGCATATACTAAACATCACTTTGTTTTACTTAACAAGTATGTTTAACCTTTTAACACTTGTTTTAACTTGCTATCTTCTCAATCCAAGCGTTAAATAAACTCAACTTTCTATATTTTCAAAGCACTTAGTTTCAAGTACTATAACAATTCGGAAGTTCCCGCTATCTAAATCGTCGAAAATCCCATACTTTCCTAATGCATAGGCTACATGTGTCCATGAAATAACTAAAAACTTTAGAACTAAATACCAGTTTTTATTTCAAACCATTTTGAAATAAAATATACATATAACCTTTGTATATCAAATCATACTTTTGGAATTTAAATCAAAATCCATTTTAGCAAAACAACTATGCAGCGTCCCACACTTAAAAACCTGAAAATGAACGCCGATGATGCTATAGTCATCATGAAATTAATTTCAAGCAATAAAAGTGAGTGCAGCACATCCAAACTTTACCTATGGTATCTACCAAAACATTTCAAAGCGGTATGAAGTGAACCACTTTTATTCCCTATATTTTCATGATTTATAGTTGAGTTTTTTTAAAAACAAGGGATCACTTCTTTTAATTAATTTCCCAAGATCCAGAATTTACTAATATAAAAATATCAGTATTTAAGTCAAGTCATATCATTTATATATGTGAAGATATATAAATGTTTCTTTGCCTATCAGAGTATTAAAATAGCAAAGAAAATCTAATCACACAATATATCCCATAATTGAGAGGTTTTGTGTCACGTAGCTTTTTTTTTTCAACACTTTAATTTAATTTTTTTTATTGACTCAAAATTGTCTAATACTTGATTCAAGTGAAAGGCAACTATGCACATGAAGTCAGTATGATCAAGGCAACAAAACCCAGAACCAAGTTAACAGTTACAATGAGCACAACATCTACCCAGTGCATAACAACTATCAAGTGAACAAGACTAATGAATGCAACTCAAGCTTCAGTCAGTGCTTATTAACTGGAAACAAATACATGTGAATGTTTAACAAGGATACCAACTCAATATGCTATGCATAAGAACCAAGATCAGAGATGACATCAGTGTGTGCATACAGTCAGGCAATGTCAAAAATTAGAACAATGCAAAACTTCCAGATGAACACATAATGAAGCCAAGCTATTGATCTCCAAGCAAAGAGCAAGTGACAGTGATCAATATGCAGTGGAGTAATGGATATGCTTAATACACAAACAAGACCACATGATACTGCAACTACAACATACTCTACTAAAACCAAATGCAACCAGTCTTTGAATCAAGCATGTAGACATCAGGGTTTTGTTCATATGGTTATGGTGAAGACTTCAAGTACAATGCATGCACATCAACTCACTACACAATACAATACAAGCTTCAACTGGAAAATCAGATGTCCAGGTAGGATTGCAGGCTATGCCTTCAAGCTTTTACATGTACTTATATCAATTATAAGACATGTTTAAGCCTTACTGGTTAGCCAAGACCATGTTCAACCCATCCATTTAATACTTTGGCACTTATTTATTCAAAAATAACTTTAACTTTATAACTGAAATTAAACAGACATGCCAAGGAGAATATGTCCACATATCAGATTACATGGCATAATCTCCTTCATCATAATCCACTGGAAAACTCCACAATCTGTTACCTAAATCAACATCTCACAAGCACATATAATAATTAAGTCTTTTTTTCTTTTACATGTTCTTTTCAAGAAAACAAAGCAAGTATCAATCCTGGAAATACATAAAACATAAGAGAGTTTGCCTAGATTATTTATTACAATTAAACTGCTACTTCTCTAAAGCATTTTAAAACCAACAAGATCTTCAAACACCCATTCAAGCAAGCTACTCATGCAACTTTCCCTGCAGCAACACTTTGAACTGCCTCAATGAAAATGAGACACCCCAAAGATTGCAAAGGCAATAAATAGGGTCAGAAAATATTCTGGTGTGAGTGAAATCATAGAATAAAAATTAACTTATAATTACCAAAGACTGTGCAGAAAATTCATATGTTTTATGCTTATTCAAGTTAATATTAAAATCTGAGTATATATATATATATATGCTCTTTCTAACATACATGCACCCAATCATTTATTCATCAACACTATACATCTATACTCACATATACTCCTATAGATTAACTCCCTTAATTCCATAGCTTAATTCCTCAATCCCATTTATTATTTTATTGGTCTTAATTCTTGCCATTGAACACCATGTGTGCATTGCAAAGGGGCTCAATTCTGTTAACCCTTTACACAGAGGCCTACAGGACTTAAACAAGTCATGCACATACCCATCATCCACCTGATGATGAATAGATCAAGGCACCACTCCTATATTAGCTTTGCAATCTAGTGACCATTCTCATTTTTCTTTCAGGAGAATTTTATTAATTCTGGAAATGCTTATGTTCTTTTCTTCCTTTCATAAATCAAAGATTATTAAACTCACTCAGGGATTTCAGTCAGACATATAAAGCATTCATGCAAAATACCACATCCCATTTTAAGGTCATTTTTATTTAATCATATTTTCTAAAACTTGCATATACATTTATTTCCAGAAATATTCCCATTTCTTACATAAATATGGTGAAGTCATATAAAATATTCATTTATTTTACTGTGAACATAGGGTATGGTTTTTGAGAAAAACCCATAAAAACATATTGACTAGTGATTTGAACAAATCAGCACATATATGTATTATTGCATTGTTCATATCATTTTTTAAATGAACTAGACATAAGCATGAATCTCCTTATTCACACTGCCTACATCATTCTTCATTATTACCATATTTCTCAGTAAAATCATTTAGCTCATCTCCTTATAAAAATTGGATTATAGAATCGATTTCTGTGATCAGGGTGTTTGTTTGTTTATTTTTTTTCAAAGAAAAAATCAAAACAATCATAACAAATCCAAACATCCACCAAATACTCAGCCAAAGTACCAACCATAATCAACATTCATTTATTCAGTAAATAAAAATTAAACAAAAGAATGGTATGGTTTTATAAAAATAATAAGGCTGCCCTTAACTTGGGTCTTAATGCCTTAAATCTCATAGATGATTAATCACTCACCTTCCTTCTTCTTTCCCCCGAGAATGTCCTAACTTGAAAACAGTGTGAGTCTCTTATTTTTTTTCTAAAATATCTTTCTGTTTTCCAAAAACAAACTGCTGCTTATGCTTTGATTTAAAACATTTAGCTAGGGTTTTAGTGGAGAGAAAAACCCATTTTATCCCTACACAAATAAAAGAATCATGTGTATGTGTTTATGGCTAAATATGCCATTTTCTTTTTGATTCCATTTCGGGTATTTCTGTTGCTTTCCTTCTTTTTCTGTGTACGTGCCATTTTCATGTTTCACCTACGCATTATTTTCGTGTGACTTATCTTCATTGTGTATTTTCTTAAACCTGTAATGTTCACACATATCTCTTTTATCAATTAATTCCTTGCTAATATTTCAAACCATTTGTTTTCTCTTGATTTTTAAAAATGTATTTATGCATATATATAATACTAAACTGGTTTCATATATTTTAATTATCATAAGAGTTTATTTTATCACTCTATACTTCTCTGGCTACTCATATATAATATTTATGTGAGATATATGGATGTAAAACTCATTCATACTTAGTTATTTTTCTTCTCAATATTATTTACTGAAAACAACTATCCTCTTCCTTATTTATTTCACTCATTCTTGATATTTATTTTCAAACTATTTTATCCTATGAATATTTTCTATTAACTGATTTTTCATTTTTTTTTAAAATTATTTTCATCTCAATAATTTGGGTCTTCACATACTCTCCTTCTAAAAGGAATTGTGTCCCACAATTATTATATTATTTTTTTCATACATTTTCATCCAATTGTATACAAAGCATAATTTCATTTCAGAGATTTTAGAAATTTATGCATTCTAAACCAATCAGACACACATAAGTAATGTTTAAGTTTATCATAATTTTTATGCATACCTTTAAGCAGAAAAAAGATTAGGATTTTTATCCTTCATTCTATCTTCAGCTTCCCATGTACAATCATTCTCATCCAAACTCCACTGGATTTTAACCAATTTAATTATTTTATTTCTCAATTTCTTTTCTTCTCTAGCCACAATACCCACTGGTTCTATAAACCAGATTTTCTTAAACTTCAACTTGTGTAGGAGATTCCAGAATGGTCTCCTTATCATGCACCCATTTTCTTAATTGAGGTACATGAAATACATCATGTATTCTACTCAATTCCTCTGGCAATTTCAACTTATAAGCCAAAGTTCCTACTCTTTGAATAATTTCATATGGCCCTATATATCTTGGTGATAATTTTCCTGCCTTGCCAAACCTCAGTATTTTTCTCATTGGTGAAACTTTGAGAAATACATAATTTCCCACCTCAAATTCCACTAGCCTTCTCCCGTTATCTGCGTAGGCTTTTTGGCTCTCTTGTGCTGTTCTCATTCTTTGCCTTACAAGTTCAATCCTTGCAGAGGTCTCTTTCATATTTTCTTTTCCAAGTAACACTCTTTCACCTACCTCCATCCAGCATGCAGGGGATACACAAGGCTTCCCATATAAAGCCTCAAATGGAGCCATACCTATAGTGGACTGATAGCTATTGTTATAAGCAAATTCAGCTAAATAGAGATGATCTTCCCAGTTGCCTCCAAAATCAAGTATACATGCTCTAAGCAAATCCTCCAAAATCTTGTTAACAATCTCAGTTTGCCCATCTGTTTGTGGGTGGTAAGCTGTACTCAAGCTTAATTCTTTCCCCATGGCCTCTTGAAAGCTACTCCAGTACCTTGAGGTAAACAAGGTATCTCTATCACTAATGATATTCTTGGGGATTCCATGTAATCTCACTATCTCCTTCACAAATAATTGAGCTAATTTGTGAGCATTTCTATTTGAATTCACTGGAATAAAGTGAGCTGTTTTTGTTAGCCTATCAACCACAACCTAAATGCTATCATTGCCTCTTGTTCTTGGCAAACCATCCACAAAATCCACTGAAATGCTTTCCCATTTCCAGGTAGGCACTTCCAGAGGTTGTAGTAGGCCTGAAGGTCTTTGATAATCTGCCTTGACTTGTTGACATGTTAAACACTTTGCCACATATCTTGCCACCGCCCCTTTCATTCCTAGCCACCAATAGTTTCTTTTAAGATCATGGTACATTTTTGTACCACCTGGATGTATAGCGTACTTTGTCTTGTGATGCTCATCCATAACCTCTTGCTTCAGTTCTTCTACATTGGGTATGCAGAGTTTCCCTTTCTTTCTTAAGTAGCCTTTATCATCTACTTCATAATTTTCCACTGATATGCCTTGTGATATCATGTCCTTCTTTTCTTTTAAATTAGTGTCTTGATTATGCATCTTTCCTATTTTACCAACCAGAGTTGATCTTAAGGAGACGAGGCTTAATTTTCCATATTCAATCATGTCACCATGTACATTGTCTGATGCACCAATTTCTTCCTTCATTTCTGCTTCACTAAGGATTGTTAAATCCTTGAATTCAGTCATCATTAAGCTTGCCAATCTTGCTTGATGTCTACTCAAAGCATTTGCTACCCTGTTAGCTCTTCCAGGAGTATATAATATATCCAGATCATAGGCAGCTAAAAACTCTACCCACCTATGTTGTCTCATATTCAAGTATTTTTGAGAAAACAAATACTTAAGTGATTTATGGTCTGTAAACAATTCAAATTTAGCTCCTAACAAGTAGTGTCTCCATAGCTTCAATGCATAGACAATGGCAGCAAGCTCTAAATCATGAGTGGCATATCTGGTTTCATTTGGCTTGAGTTGCCTTGATGCATATGCTATGACTCTTTCATGTTGCATGAGTACTGCCCCTAACCAAGACCCACTAGCATCAGTATAAATCTCTAATCCTTCATTTCCCTCTGGAACTTGCAAGACTGGAGCTTCCATCAATGCCTTCTTCAATGATTCAAAAGCTTGTTCGTATTTCTCTGTCTACACATATGGTGGCTCTTTTCTGGTTAACTTGGTTAGTGGAATGGCTATCCTTGCAAAGTCTTTTATAAACCTTCTATAGTAGTCTGCCACCCTTAAAAATGACCTCACTTCAGTCACTGATTTGGGTCTACTCCATGTTTGCACTGCCATAACTTTGTTTGGGTCTACACAAATCACTTGCTGAGATATAATGTGTCCCAAAAATTTGACTTCATTCTGCAAAATGTACACTTAGTAAATTTTGCCTTTAAATTATGTGCTCTTAACCTTGACAAAACCAGATGCAAGTGCTTTGCATGCTCCTCTTCTGATTTTGAATGCACCAATATATCATCAGTGAAAACAACTATAAATTTATCTAGAAAATATTTGAATGTCCTATTCATTAAACCTACAAAATAGGATGGTGCATTTGTCAATCCAAAAGGCATTACTAAAAATTCATATAGCCCATACCTTGTGTTGAATGAAGTGTATTTAATACTCTCCTCCTCGACCTTCATTTGATGGAATCCAGAGGCTAAGTCTAGCCTTGAAAAGATTCTTGCTCCACCTAATTGATCAAATAAATCATCAATTCTGGGGAGTGGATATTTATCCTTGATGGTAACTTTGTTTAATTCCTTGTAATCAATGCACATCCTCATTATACCATCATGCTTCTTTACAAATACCACTGGAGAATCCCAGTTTGAACTACTATGCCTTATGAAGCCTTTCTGCTCCAATTCTTCCAATTGTTGTTTTAATTCCACAAACTCTTTAGGACCCATTCTGGTAGGTTTCTTGATGACAGGACTTACTCCTGGGATTATTCTTATCTGAAATTCAACTTGCCTATTTTCTGGAACTCCTATAACCTCTCCAAAGACATCTGGGTATTCATTTACCACTTTTATGTCTTCCAGAACTAATTTTTTTTAGTCATACTCCACAATTGATTAAGGCAATTTGTTTTGGCTATTTCACTCATGACTATAAGATTTTTACCATTTTCTGTTTTAAAAGAAATAGTAAAATTTTCCAAGTTCAAAATTGCTTTGAATTTACTCAACCAATCTACTCCTAGAATAATTCATATTCCAGGATAGTTTAACACAAACAAATCAGATTTAAACACATTTCCACCTATGTTTAATTCTACTCCTAAACATCTAATTCCTAGCATGCAAGAACTACCTAGGGGACTCTGAATAAACAAAGGTTTATCAACTAAATTGCATCTGAGAGCCAATTTATTCACTATGTCTTGTGATATTAAAGAATGTGTAGCCCCGGTGTCATATATAACTGAGATTGGATAATCTTTAATTAGGAGTATACCTTCCAATTGTCTAGAATTCCCCACTGCATTTGCTTCTGCTTTGCCTTCCAATGCTCCTACCTTTGCTCCTTTCTTGAACTCTGGGCAATTCCTTTTGATATGACCTTCTTTCCCACAATTATAGCAACTGAATGGGTTCTTCTTAGATTCTTGACACTTATTACTCATGTGTCCTTCCTTGCCACAGTTGTAGCAAGTACTTTTCTTCTTAATTTCCCCACTGGTTTCTCCTTCAACCTTCTTGTATGAATTTTTCTTGTCGTAAGGATGTGCTCTATTTTTCCCTTTCTTGTGGTTATTAGCTCTCATGTTCCTGAACTTTTCCCTTGCATTATCATGTTGTTCAAAAGAAAGAGTGAGATCCATGACTTGGTCAAATGTTTTGTCTTTATATGGTAGCATTGCTCTACTTAAACCAGCATTAAGCCCTTGAATAAATCTTGAATTCTTTGATTCCTCATTCCCTATGAGCATGGTTCCATACTTAGACAGGCTTTCAAACTTTTGAGTGTATTCAGTCACACTCATTGATCCTTGCCTCAATCTTATGAACTCCTCAAGCAATGTTGCCTTAGCTGTTGCTGGGACAAATCTAGCCTCAAGCATATCCATGAACTGATCCCATGTTATCTCATTTTCTGGTCTTCCTGTGATCATTACCTCCCACCAATCCAGTGCTGCTCCTTTGACCTTTCTAGAAGCTATTTGCCTCTTCCTTTGGTCATTAATTTGCATGTCTGCAAGTATCCTTTCCAAAGTTATTAACCATGTTTGCACACCCATGACCCCTTCAGTGCCATCAAAATCCTTGCCTCCTAAATTTGAGAAGGTTTTCAGTAGGTTAGATAACTCCTCATGAGGATTTTCTTCCCTCTGCACTGCTCCTTCCCTAAATTCCCTCACCAAATCTTGCAAATCGACCAATGGTGTTGCATTAGAGGGTACTGCTTCGGGGTTTGGTGGTCTTCCCACTATGATTCACTATACAATTTACATAACTAGTTAGTCTTGCTTCTGATTTAATTGTTTCATTAATTTATTCCTACTGAAATTTTTTTTTGTGGTTTGTTCCTTAGATTTTTATCCATATAAGAGAATTTACTCCTACTGATCTTTGCAATGTTTTCTTTGGTATTATAGCTCTGATACCAACTGAAGTGACCCACTTTTATTCCCTATATTTTCATGATTTACAATTGAGTTTTTAAAAAAAAAACAAGGGATCACTTCTTTTAATTAATTTCCCAAGATCCATAATTTACTAATATAAAAATATCAGTATTTAAGTCAAGTCATATCATTTATATATGTGAAGATATATAAATGTTTCTTTGCCTATCAGAGTATTAAAGTAGCAAAGAAAATCTAATCACACAATATTTCCCATAATTGAGAGGTTTTGTGTCATATAGCTTTTTTTTCTACACTTTAATTTAATTTTTTTTATTGACTCAAAATTGTCTAATACTTGATTCAAGTGAAAGGCAGCTATACACATGAAGTCAATATGATCAGGGCAAAAAAACCCAGAACCAAGTTAACAGTTACAATGAGCACAACATCTACCCAGTGCACAAAAACTATCAAGTGAACAAGACTAATGAATGCAACTCAAGCTTCAGTCAATGCTTATTAACTGGAAACAAATACATGTGAATGTTTAACAAGGATACCAGCTCAATATGCTATGCATAAGAACTAAGATCAGAGGTGACATCAGTGTCTGCATACAGTCGGGCAATGTCAAAAATTAGAACAATGCAAAACTTCCAGATGAACACATAATGAAGACAAGCTATTGAACTTCAAGCAAAGATCAAGTGACAGTGATCAATATGCAGTGGAGTAATGGATATGCTTAATACAAAAACAAAACCACATGATACTGCAACTACAACATACTCTACTAAAACCAAATGCAACCAGTCTTTGAATCAAGCATGTAGACATCAAGGTTTTGTTCATATGGTTATGGTGAAGACTTCAAGTACAATGCATGCACATCAACTCACTACACAATACAATACAGGCTTCAACTGGAAAATCAGATATCCAGGTAGGATTGCAGGCTATGCCTTCAAGCTTTTACATGTACTTATATCAATTATAAGACATGTTTAAGCCTTACTGGTTAGCCAAGACCATGTTCAACCCATCCATTTAATACTTTGGCACTTATTTATTCAAAAATAACTTTAACTTTATAACTGAAATTAAACAGACATGCCAAGGAGAATATGTCCACATATCAGATTACATGGCATAATCTCCTTCATCATAATCCACTGGAAAACTCCACAATCTGTTACCTAAATCAACATCTCACAAGCACATATAATACTTAAGTCTTTTTTTTCTTTTACATGTTCTTTTCAAGAAAACAAAGCAAGTATCAATCCTGGAAATACATAAAACATAAGAGAGTTTGCCTAGATTATTTATTACAATTAAACTGCTACTTCTCTAAAGCATTTTAAAACCAACAAGATCTTCAAACACCCATTCAAGCAAGCTACTCATGCATCTTTCCCTGTAGCAACACTTTGAACTGCCTCAATGAAAATGAGACACCCCAAAGATTGCAAAGGCAATAAATAGGGTCAGAAAATATTCTGGTGTGAGTGAAATCATTGAATAAAAATTAACTTGTAATTACCAAAGACTGTGCAGAAAATTCATATGTTTTATGCTTATTCAAGTTAATACTAAAATCTGAGTGTGTGTGTGTGTGTGTGTGTGTGTGTGTGTGTATGCTCTTTCTAACATACATGCACCCAATCATTTATTCATCAACACTATACAGCTATACTCACATATACTCCTATAGATTAACTCCCTTAATTCCATAGCTTAATTCCTCAATCCTATTTATTATTTTATTGGTCTTTACTCTTGCCATTGAACACCAAGTGTGCATTACAAAGGGGCTCAATTCTGTTAAACCTTTACACAGAGGCCTACAGGACTTAAACAAGTCATGCACATACCCATCATCCACCCGATGATGAATAGATCAAGGCACCACTCCTATATTAGCTTTGTAATCTAGTGACCGTTCTCATTTTTCTTTCAGGAGAATTTTATTAATTCTGGAAATGCTTATGTTCTTTTCTTCCTTTCATAAATCAAAGATTATTAAACTCACTCAAGGATTTCAGTCAGACATATAAAGCATTCAAGCAAAATACCACATCCCATTTTAAGGCCATTTTTATTTAATCATATTTTCTAAAACTTGCATATACATTTATTTCCAGAAATATTCCCATTTCTTACATAAATATGGTGAAGTCGTATAAAATATTCATTTATTTTACTGTGAACATAGGGTATGGTTTTTGATAAAAACCCATAAAAACATATTGACTAGTGATTTGAAAAATCAGCACATATATATAATATTGCATTGGTCATATCATTTTTTAAATGAACTAGAGATAAGCATGAATCTACTTATTCACACTGCCTACTTCATTCTTCATTATTACCCTATTTCTCAGTGAAATCATTTAGCTCATCTCCATATAAAAACTGGATTATAGAATCCATTTCTGTGATCAGGGTGTTTGTTTGTTTATTTTTTTTCAAAGCAAAAATCAAAACAATCATAAAAATCAAAACATCCACCAAATACACAGCCAAAGTACCAACCATAATCAACGTTCATTTATTCAGAGAATAAAAATTAAACAAAAGCATGGTATGGTTTTATAAAAATAATATGGCTGCCCTTAACTTGGGTCTTAATGCCTTAAATCTCATAGATGATTAATCACTCACCTTCCTTCTTCTTTCCCTCGAGAATGCTCTAACTTGAAAACAGTGTGAGTTTGTTCTTTTTTTTCTCTCTAAAATGCCTTTCTGTTTTCCAAAATCAAACTGCTGCTTATGCTTTGATTTGAAACATTTAGCTAGGGTTTTAGTGGAGAGAAAAACCCATTTTATCCCCACACAAATAAAAGAATCATGTATATGTGTTTATGGATAAATATGCCATTTTCTTTTTGATTCCATTTCGGGTATTTCTGTTGCTTTCCTTCTTTTTCTATGTATATGCCATTTGCATGTTTCACCTACACATTATTTTCTTATGACTTATCTTCATCGTGTATTTTCTTAAACCTGTAATGTTCACACATATCTCTTTTATCAATTAATTCCTTGCTAATATTTCAAACCATTTGTTTTCTCTTGATTTTAAAAAATGTATTTATGCATATATATAATACTAAACTGGTTTCATATATTTTAATTATCATAAGAGTTTATTTTATCACTCTATACTTCTTTGGCTACTCATATATAATATTTATGTGAGATATGTGGATGTAAAACTCATTCATACTTAGTTATTTTTCTTCTCAATATTATTTACTGAAAACAACTATCCTTTTCCTTATTTATTTCACTCATTCTTGATATTTATTTTCAAACTATATCCTTTGAATATTTTCTACTAACTGATTTTTCATTTTTTTAAAAATTATTTTCATCTCAATAATTTGGGTCTTCACACGGTATCAAATACTTTATATAATAATATTAAGTATCATGATCTCAATTTCTTAAATCAATCTCCCAAATATTTACTTTCAAATAATAATAATATTATTTTCTCCAAAATCTTTGAAACATTTCAAGGATACTGAGATTTAAGTTTTCAAATTCTTTGTTTAAACCCATTTAATTTATAAACCACATTTTATAAACTATAATTGTACAGAATTACTTTCTTATATAAATATTTTCCCAAATATTTATCTCCAAAATACTCTATCTTTCCTTTTTGATTAGTAAACATCTTTTACTAAATTTTAATTCCAACCCAACATTATCGCCGAACGCCTTATAGTCAAATCGTGAAACTTAACTCAAAATTTATTCATTTCAATGTACCCATAATTACTGCCTACCTTGAAAAAGTCAAAAATCAAAGTTAAAATAAAAGAGGAAAGTTTCTGCCGTATCAACAAGGAAATTCATGTGTAAAAATTCAAGCGCGTATCATTGAAAAAGTCAAAAATAAAATAGGAAAGTTTTTGCCGTATTATTCAAGGAAAATCGAACGTTTGAAAATCAAAGTCGTGCGCATCAAGTCGCAAATATCAGGAAAGGAAGAATTAGGAAAGTGTTGAATGAATACGAACAAATTCAAGTGTCTTGGAATTCATATAAATACCAAAACCAAATTCATCATCGGTATCGAGTTCAAGCAAGCATTAAACCAGCAACGAAAGGGAAGAGAATACATACCACAATCTATCGAACTCGGTCAACAGAGGAGCAGCTGCGAACAACCTCAAGTAAAGCAAGTCGCCGATCATCAGAGAAGCAGCGAGCAAGAGCAACACAAACCAGAGAATCAAATTTGAAGAAAGCGCTAATTTTTGCAAGGGAACAAAAGCCCTAATTCAGATCGAACATAGCCGCCATCATCAAAAGGAACGGGCCAAAGAAAAGAAAAGAGGAAATAGGGCCGGCCTATTTTTTTAAAAATAGATTTCTCCTTTTTTATATAAAGTTTTTTATTAGGGTTATTTTAAATTGTTTTGCTTAAGGGCAAAAATGTGTGCTCAAGTTTTTTACTTAATTTTGTTTTGATTTATCTGTTCTTTTCGAATCAAGTCTTGGTAAATCACCACCTAGGTTTTAGGTTGTGTCAGATTGTCTAGTTAGAATTAGTTTAGTGAGCAGGGTGTGCGAGTTTGCAAAACCCTATAGGCGGTAGCAGGGTGTGCGAGTCTGTTAGAGTGTTTGTAAGCAGGAGACTGTTTAATTCTAATAGAAATCTAGGAATGCAGCAGTAGGCAGGGGTTGCTGAAGCTGAGTAAATTTTGTGTGTGATTTACTTTTCAGCATATTTATTTCTGCAGTTTGTTTTTGTGTTTAATTCGAGTAAATTTGCTATAACCCTATTCACCCCCCCTCTAGGGTTAATCTAGATCCTACAAGTGGTAATAGAGCGAGGTATTTTTTCTTTAACTCTAGAGTCATGAATTCACCAAACAATGCTTTTTCTGAGGGGCAATCTATTCTTAGGCCACCCATGTTCAATGGGAATGATTATGCTTATTGGAAAGTTAGGATGGGTATTTATCTTAGTTCTGTTGATTATGATGTTTGGGACATTATTGAAACTGGCTATAAATCTCCCACTATAACTGTTGGTGATACTGATATTCCTAAACCTAAGGATAGGTGGGATGCTAACGATAAGAGATTAAAAACTACAAATGCTAAAGCCATGAATGATTTAATCTGTGCTCTTGATAAAACTGAATTTAATAGAATTTCTCATTGTAAAACTGCACAGGAAATTTGGCATACCCTAGAGGTGACACATGAAGGAACTTCTCAAGTCAAGGAGTCTCGTCTAGCCCTATTCAGGAATGAATACGAGAACTTTGTGATGGACAAATGTGAGAACATAAAGGACATGTTTGGACGCTTTTCAACTTTGGTGTACAACGCTAGAGCGCTTGGAAGGTATTCACTGAGGTAGAGCTTGTGAGGAAGGATCTACGAGTCTTACCGATGAGCTTTGAGGCAAAAGTCATGGCAATAAAAGAATCGAAAGATCTGAGTAAACTTAGCATGGAGGAGTTGATCGGCAACTTGATGACATATGAGTTTGAGCTAAAAGCAAAGGAGGAACGCAACAACTCCGAATCAAAGAAAAAGACGATTGCCTTAAAGAGCAAAGAAGAGAGCGATGAAGAAGAAGAAGATCCAATTGAAGAGCTTGCAATGTCTGTCAATAATCTTAGAAAATGGTCAAGATTCAAGCCACGCAAGAAGAAAACAAGTGGTAATAGGTCAAAAGATTCTAAAAATTCCGATAATGAACTGACGTGCTTTAACTGCAAGAAGCCTGGCCACTTCAAACAAGAATGCCCACTTCTCAAAAACAACCAAGGAAAGAAAAAGAAGAAGAAGGCCTTTGCAGCAACTTGGGATGATGAAGAAGGAGAGGAAGTTTCGAATAATAGCTCAGAGTAGGCTAACTTGTGTCTTGTGGCAAAATCAGATTCAGAAGTAAGCTTAGAGAAATCTAGTGAGGTAGGTGACTATTCTTATAAAGAACTTGTTTTTATGTGTTGTGATCTTACTAAAGTAGTTGATACTCTTGAATCTAAAATTGAAAAACTGAAATCTGATAGGAGAGAACTTGCTCGTGAAAATTTTAGGTTAGAAATTGAACTTGAAAATATTCAAAACCTAGACTGTAAAAAATGTAAAATTTTATATTCAGAATTATCAAGACTTAAGAATAGCTTTGAGAATCTTGAAAAAGAAAACTTGAGACTTAAGGAAACCATTGACACTAGGAAAAAGGATTTTATAAATAGATGCACCTCACTCGTAACTGAAAACACAACACTAAAAGCCAAAGTCCAAAATCTTGAGAAATCTCTAAATAACTTTTCAAGAGGAGAAAAATCATTCAACATGCTATTGGGAAATCAAATTTTTGTTAACAACAGTAAAGGACTAGGCTTTGGGAAAACACAAGTTATGATAATGCAAAAGGTAAGAGTGTCTTTGCTAGATGTGAAATAATTGGACATCGTGTTGAAAATTGTAGTCATAGGAACAAGAACACAAAATTTATACAAGTTTGGGTTCCTAAGAATTCTACAAACAAATTTCATGTCTATTGGAACAAGAATGAAAGGACAAAACAAGTTTGGGTTCCAAAGGGATTGTTTATTCACAATGCTTCTGCCACTAACAACCATGGACCTATAAAAACAAATAGGTCACAAAAATCTTTCATCGTGTAGGTATGGTGGCAGGCTAAGGAACAACAACAGTGTTCTCTGGATTTTGGCTGTTCCAGAAACACAATGGGCAACAAAGCAAAGTTCCTTAGCCTAGTACAAAGGTGACAGAATCACAATGAGCAACCACGAAAAATTATCGTAAAGGTAAAACAGGTGAAGGTATATTTGATCGTTATATTAAATGTGATAATCTGCACCGTATTCTGAATGAAATCAGCCAATATTGAAATGTTGTAAAGATGATGATTTTGATTCTGTCTTGTTCAACATAGTTGGGCAATTATATTTATGCCAAAAACACTATTCTTTGAATTACTTCATACATATTTGTTTGGATTAAACATTGTGTTTTGTTGGATGATAATGCATTTGGTTATAATTCGGCTAACTCTATATTCACAGTTTCTGATTATTTACACGACTTCAATTCAAATTCAAGAATGCTGTAAAAATTTGTGAGTTTGAGTTTTTATGCACACTTCATGGTCTGGTTTATCAAATTTAATTAGTGATATTTTGGAGTGAAAGAGAAATTCAGATGCATATCATACTGGTAATCTAATTGAAAGAAAACTTACTAGTTGAACGTGATTTATGGTGAGAATTTAGTAACTGCATCGTTTTTCAAAGAAAATATCTGCATATTTTTCATTACAAATAATTTTCTCATATAACCCCTTCAAGAAAATCATTTTTTGACCATATTTTCAGATTAGTCATTTTTATTTGATTTTAAATGACAAATTTTGACTAATCCGACTTCCTACTAATTATCAAAAAGATAAATAGTGATTGAAAAGGTGATAAGTGTTGATATTTAACATACATTACTCAAGACAGTATATTTGGAAAATTTCTTTAGGAATTCAAACAAGAGTTATAAAACTTTTTGTTGGGTAAAGATTCCATGACCCTTTCTATATCTATCATATTTCTATCGACCATTGTTTATCAAATCTTAAATATAGTTTGTCGATATGTGGTACTATAATCAGGGATCATTTGTTTTTCATTTCACATTTTTTGTAAAAATAAATAAATACCAAAGTATTCACTCTCATTTAAAAGTCCTCACGGTTATGCATGGGTGAATTACTTGGATTTTTGATTATGTGCTTCCATGCTCATTTAAAAGTCCTCACGGTTATGCATGTATGGAAGGCATATCAAATTTGATTGATTAAATAGACAAGTTGATTCTAATCCCATTTAAAAGTCCTCATGGTCATGCGTGGTTAGAAGATACTTGAATTCATTTTTAAAATTAAATTGGAATACTACTAATCTCATTTAAAAGTCCTAACGGTTATGCATGATTAGTAGATATTCAAATTCCTGATATAAGTGTACCACAAACAGATACAACTGTATGGTTTTATATGATGACATCATTTCCATTACTTCTAAAAGTGGAATATGCGCCTAACGAGGGTAGTTATGATTTTTGTTTGATTTTCTTATTGAAATTTAATATGTATATTCAAATTGAGTTTTAATGTTGGATTAATATCGATCACTTTATCTCTATTTTCTCTAACACTATTATTCTTTTGCTGATAACAAAAGGGGGAGAGAAAAGTTAAGATTTTGTCAAATAAAATCAAGCAAAGGTCAAATAATTTTCCATTTGCATATATATTCATTTGTATATTTCTATTTGTATGCATATATGTAGGGGCAGCATCGTGTAGAGAGGAAGCATTTAAATAGGGGGAGCAATTAGAGTATATCATTGATCAAATACATTTAACACAATCAAAATCTTAAATATATGTTTGTTATCATCAAAAGGGGGAGATTGTTGAATATGCGCTTATATGATTTTTGTTTGATGATAATAAACATATATATATATATATATATATATATATTCATTTAAATGTATTTGTTAATGTACTATTTTATTCTTTCATAGATTAAATAAATATTTGTTGAACAGAATAGGTTACACAGAATTTGAATTCAAACAGAATAAGTTACACAAAATTTGAATTCAAACAGAAATTTTATTCAAACAAATATTTATTACAATTTTGAATAGTACAAATTCAGGCTCTCACTATACATATACAATTTTGATTACATCACAGTTCAATTTACATAAATGCCTCACTACATACCACTCACACTCGTAGTTTATCTTCAATTTCATTTCAGTTATAATCCAGCATCTGAGAAATCTGCAAAAATATTCACTAACGCAGTAAAATTGAAAAAGAAATATTTCTGCAATATAAAATAAAATATGGTTTTTGAAAATATTATTTGCCTCGGTTATTTGGGTTGTTCGTCATCATTTACATTTGAATTCATCATACACGAACAATGTGACATGCACAGTGTATCACTGTACATGCCACAAGGCCGTGCACATTGATATACACTTGATAATGCTACAGGGACAGGTAATCATGAGTGGCTGCAATACACACGTGTTCATTTATACACGTGTGCACTGCCTCGCCAACTCGTGTGCACAGCTCAAACCAGAATCAATGCACAACAACATAAATACTGTAACAATCAAGTTCAAGCCAGACCAACAAAATACACCAGCGATATTAAGCACACATGAAACAGTGCAAGATGGTCAGACCAAACATCAAGACCAACTGCATAATGCAAATAAATTCGAACCAAGTCCATGAAGCACAAAGACTCCAAGCCTTCAAGCTACAACTCAAGTGAAACTCCAGCAGTAATGCAACAGTGACATGCACATATGCATTCAAAGAACAGAAACCAACAAAAGAAGCAGTGACAATGAGTATTGCAGTAATGGATGCAGACATAAAACAACATCAAAGAATCAAGTCTCGACCAAAATCAGTTACTCAATGCATGCAACATGGTGAGCAATACAAGTGCAATAGAACATCAACTGGGAGGAACAGAACATCAACTGGGCACATGAAGATCAATCAACAGAATGGATGCAAAGATACTAAATGAAACAATGAACAAGCATGAACGCAGAAACACCAATGATACAAGAGAGGTGAACAACAATGCAACATGGTGATGCAGTCAACAACTACTCAAGGCAACAGTGTAGTGAAACTACACAACTACAAGTACAGGGTGCAACAACTCAAATGCAAATACCACAAATCCAGACCAGATTTCGAATTACACAATCCAGACTGAACAACTCTGTGCACATTGATACATGATCAGACACAGGACAACAAGGCTCAAACTAAAGTATAGTGAAGCAACTCGACTACAATAATTCAAGCATTGACTTCAGTGAGCAGGCAAAGTAAAACATGCCAGAGATATTAAGAGTAATAGTTGACCAACAGAAACTAGACCAACAGCTACATGCAGATGAACAGTAAAGGATCAAAACTCAATGCATATGAAACCAAGAACGCTAGCATGAAGTACAACAGACTCAAGTCTACAATTCAAAGTCATAATACACAGTGAAGTCGAAATCATGTGGAAGCATACAGAAGTCAATAAGGAAATTCAATGAAGACAGTAATTGAAGCCGAGAAATAATGTACCAAAGATCAGATGACAAGTTCGAAGTCAAAGCAGAAGTAATCAAGTGTGTGTACAATTTGAAAAAGTCAAAAATCAAAGTTAAAACAAAAGAGGAAAGTTTCTGCCGTATCAACAAGGAAATTCATGTGTAAAAATTCAAGCACGTATCATTGAAAAATTCAAAACTAAAATAGGAAATTTTTTGCCGTATTGTTCAAGGAAAATCGAACGTTTGAAAATCAAAGTCGTGCGCATCAAGTCACAAATATCAGGAAAGGAAGAATTAGGAAAGTGTTGAATGAATACGAACAAATTCAAGTGTCTCGGAATTCATATAAATACCAAACCCCAAATTCATCATCGGTATCGAGTTCAAGCAAGCATTAAACCAGCAACGAAAGGGAAGAGAATACGTACCACAATCTATCGAACTCGGTCAACAGAGGAGCAGCTGCGAACAACCTCAAGTAAAGCAAGTCGCCGATCATCAGAGAAGCAACGAGCAAGAGCAACACAAACCGGAGAATCAAATTTGAAGAAAGCCCTAATTTTCACAAGGGAACAAAATCCCTAATTCAGATCGAACAGAGCCGCCATTATCAAAAGGAACGGGCCGAAGAAAAGAAAAGAGGAAATAGGGCCGGCCTATTTTTTTAAAAGAGATTTCTCCTTTTTTATATAAAGTTTTTTATTAGGGTTATTTTAAATTGTTTTGCTTAAGGGCAAAAATGTGTGCTCAAGTTTTTTACTTAATTTTGTTTTGATTTATCTGTTCTTTTCGAATCAAGTCTTGGTAAATCACCACCTAGGTTTTAGGTTGTGTCAGATTGTCTAGTTAGAATTAGTTCAGTAAGCAGGGTGTGCGGGTTTGCAAAACTCTATAGGCGGTAGCAGGGTGTGCGAGTCTGTTAGAGTGTTTGTAAGCGGGAGACTGTTTAATTCTAATAGAAATCTGGGAATGCAGTAGTAGGTAGGGGTTGCCGAAGCTGGGTAAATTTTGTGTGTGATTTACTTTTCAGCATATTTATTTTTGCAGTTTGTTTTTGTGTTTAATTCGAGTAAATTTGCTATAACCCTATTCACCCCCCCCTCTAGGGTTAATCTAGATCCTACATACCTAACCCATGATGTAGAAAAGTAAACCACTCATAAACTGATTGAGCACAAATCAACAACAAACAATAGTCAATGTTCCTTAACTATCGACCGTGACTAAATAATCAAGGTTACGAGATATTAAACTATGAGAAGTACTAATATAAATCAAACATGAATACGTAAACAATAAAAAGATAGTATATCCTCAAGAATATGCTTTCCCTTCTCAGCTGTAGAAATAGCAAAAATCCTAGGTTGCTCTTCACTCTTGAGCATGGGACAATCTTTAACAAAATGGTCAAGTCAATAGCAACTATACTAAATCTTCGGTGCAAACTGCGGTAACTCCCGTTGATTCCTTCGCCATCCGTTCTCCTTGACTCTTCTTATAGTTTGTAGCAAAGTGGCCCTTCTACCCACACTGATGGACAATTAGGCTGGACATATACTTCAACTATTGAAACTTCCGCTTACTGATCGCAGTTGGTATAGAAGCAAGAGGCTTCAGTGCAGAAACAACAATCTTCGGTGCCAAACTCTCAAACTCAAACCTATATTCACTAAATTCACAAAAGACCCTATGAGTGATTAGTCATATCCTTTTAGAACTCAAGAGGCATACCTTCAATGAACACCTTGTTCTTCTTCAGCGTCATATCAACTAATCCTAATTTGAATCGAGACAACGCATTGAACCGATCCTCACATTCCGCCACGTCATGGCCTCTTGTTTCAAATCTAAGAAGCTCCTAAATAACAAAGTATTTTCAGCATTCGAATAAAACTACATCTCAAACTCATCTTTAAATTGAGCCTAAGAGGAGTAATTCTCTTGAACATTAGTTGCAATAGAACTCCATCAATCCATAGCTGCATCCGTCAGATGTCGCGATGCCAATCTAAGCTTTATTGCATCATCCAACTCCATATCTCCAAAAATCTGGTTGCATAGTCTAAGCCAAGAGATCAAGCTTCTATAATTGTCTCCATATCACAAACCTCTTACCCAACAGCCTCTCATAATCATGGAAAAGCAAAGCAAAACTCATCTGAGGTCTGATTTGCATGACCTCCCCTAGGAAATTTTTCCTCGGTTCCTCCCTCAAGCAACATTCCCCGGTGCTTGATCCCCGCCATTCGTGACAGTACCACCTCTAGTACTCATGGTTCTTCCTACTTAATCAAAGAGAAATAGAATTAGAAAACTAAAGGATAGAGATATTTTAAAGAAAGAGTTGCTAGAAAGAGATATGCCTAAGGTATAATTTATAGTTTTCAAAATACAAATACACTTTCATATATATAATACACTCGACTCATTCTAGGGTGTCACTTACCCTATCTTTAATGATTCATACCCACCAAAGCCAAGGTATTCAATCAATCTTGAGCTTTGATACCAAATGTAACGACCCGCCCTCACGACCCCTAAATGTCAACAATAATACATCCATGATATTCATGTACCGAGCATCCAAGTGCCGAAAGGATGAATCTTTAGGGTGAAATAAAAAGAAAAAGGATAAGAAAAGATGAATATAATATCATAATCTCACAACAGAATGATAATATATAACATCAAAGGGACGGTACAAATGGTTACCTGAATACATAAATATCAATCTTACTAAAACATAGGTAATATCATCAGTCTGGACAACTATAATTGCCCTTCCTCACAATGCTAATATATACAATATAGAAATGCAGCAAAAATAAGAATACTATGAATGGTAATCATCCAGCTCTTCTCCATAAGCTCTAAAGGTCTGTAGCTAAATTTAGGAACATACATTGGGTTGACTCGAGTATTATAAGAAAATAATATCCGGATCGGTCGGGTAAGCCAACATGAGAAACTCAAGAAATATGAGACAAGCAAAAGTAACATTGAGACCGTACGGATTACCATAACGGTTTTCCTCTCAAATGAAAAAAATTATTCATTAAGTCTTATATCGCGATATGATAGATAATGTCTACAGTATAGCACATGAATCGTATCAAATAGCTCTCGTGTGAACGCACAATAATAGTAGGTATACAATCAATATCGCTAAAAAACATGTGCATAATGGATTTTCCATGGAGACCTCCTCGGATCAAACCGAATCCGAACTCTATGACAAGATCAGAAACTACCTTTCAAGCAACGTATATTTATAGATGTGGTACTAAGATAAACATAGCTGGACCACCCACGGTGTGTGACCCGAGCCAATATCAACTCCTAGTACCAACATTGATAAGCATCTCTAAATATGAAAATGATATACCCTTGAGGTTTGATAAACCTCTTTGGCCATGCCCCTTCTCTGTTTTCTGTCATTTTCTCGATGTCGAGGCTACGTTCGACATCTCCCACACGACTCTTCATCACTTGTATAGAGCATGAATCACTACATAGATTTAAGCATCTCGAATAGATCTCAAACCTCCGTATAGGTTCCTTGCATATGTGCTCTGATGAATGCTAACACGGTCCTCTCTCTGGAGCACTCCTCAAGATAGACAATCCCATATGATAACATCATTCAAAATGTTAACACTGATCTTTTCCTTGGACTTAACCTTAGGATAGATAGTTCAACTCTATAACATTCTACTTTAAAACCGCTTCCAAGACATAGATCGCATATATGTTTTTGAAGTGGTTTCAGATTTGATTCATCTCATATAAGTACACTCTTCCCACTTGCCGGATTCTTCAAAACCAATCGATGAATTTTCGGAAAACTCAACTCCGATTCCCTCAAAAGTAAGCAAAAGGTAAAGATTTTCTGTACCAATACTCCATTCCGGGGTTCTTATTGGTATGAAATTTTGAACCTTTTTTATAACTTATTAAGTCAATATTTGGTCAAGTTTGATAACCGGTTAATCGATTATCTAGTCAAAAAAATTGCTTACACAAATCACAATTCTTACGCTTAACTCCTTTTTGACATTCCAACTAAACTATTCTTCACCCAAGCATGAAGCTAGGTAAGTTTGAACACTGGTTGCATCAAGCCTTCCCTATGCACTTCATCCTTAAATCTCATAAATATATAAGTCAACCTCGTTCGCTTTTAGTGTTAAGTATAGCATTAACAATATCCATAAACAAGAAGAAATCAACACGACTAACACATTTCCGACATTTTCTAACTTGCCAACAAAGAAGCTCGATAGGTTAGAGCTCTATTGCTTAATCCCAAACCGAGATCAATTTTAACTCTCGCAAATTAATAAGCCTTACTTCGTCGGCTTTTAATGTTAAGCATAGTTAACTACTTTTCAAATAAATAAATAAACAATCAACCATTTGACCATTAAGTGATTCTAACCCCTTTTCGAAAACATTTGTATATAATTTTAAAATACTTGAAAATACTTACAATAAGTTTTAAAACATTTATCCAAAATATTACTGGAAAATTACAACGTTACAATTTTGTTCAAAAATTGAAAACGATATGTTTTCAACAAGATATCTCTTCTTTAAAAATTCACAACTAATTATTAAAAAATTATAAATATCTTAAACTACTTTTGAAATATTCTAATATGAGTTGGTAAACATTTGTAAAAAGAATGAAACAAAATACTTAAATTTATATACCTTTTCAAACCTTTTAAGTCTGAAAATCAAATCTAAACGGGGCCGTTTTGCACTAGTGATGTTTTGGACGGTTTTCAAGAAGGATCCTTTTACGAAGTTCCATAGAAACCGCTAAAAAAAGGTAATTCACAACTGCATCTATAACTTCTATCGCTACAAGTGTACTTTTAAATTCAAGTCCGATCTAAACCAAAGTCTATCTATAACGTATGTGCTTTGTTCAAGGTCTGTAATAGGTCATACAAATCCATTCCAAGTTTGTTCAAGTCCGTATATATGGATCACATATGTCACTTACTTTTAAAGTAAGAATCAAAATCAATGTTATAACATAAGTTAACAACAATTCAATCAACATAAACATAATCAATACGACATATGCATGTGTTATATTTTCATTCCAAGTGAGGCATTAACTCAGTTTTACCCTTAAAAACAAGTAAGATCAAAGAACCATAGCCCAAACCCAAGCTAGCAACCTCCTTTCCCTTCCTCTTATTCTTGCTTTCGCCCCTTCCTTCTCCTATATTGCTCATGGCCTATCCCAATAGGGTGAGTAGGCTTAACTTCTTCAAGTTTTGGCTTAGTGGAAGGCGTTATAATATTGTAACAAGCCTTGCGGCAAAGTTTGAAGTGATTTGGAGTTTATTTGTAAGGATTTTCTTTAGAACATAAGAGATGAAGAAAACGAAGAAGCCATTGATTTTTCAACTCAAAGCTTTGTGAATTTGTGAACAAATACTAAAGGTATGCCCCTTCTTGTATAGGCACTAGAATGGTGCTCTTTAAGCTTTCATTCACCTCTCCAACATGCCATAGATGATTCACCTCCCATTACTTCGCCTTTAAGTCACTTCTCCTTTATGCTAATTACCATTATACCCTTCTCATAATATCTTTTATCCATATGGAGCTTCTAGAAAATTCCAAGATTTATAAAGAGGTGTATGTGTTATGTAGTTTCTAATATCTTTATTTGATTATTAGACAAGTGTCCAAGAGTTCGAAAAACTTATATCGACCGAAAAGTTGTTTACCAATGAACTGATTTTTAGTCACATTATCGGTTTTTCTTCTTAGAATATATTTCTGTAAATAAACATCAACAAAAAGTTTCTTATCATTATTTATTAATTAAATGATGTCTAACAAGGTTATAAAATCATATTTATAATACTTAATTATATTTCAAAACGTTTTGATATTCGAAGATGAAGTGTTTGAATTTTCGGGTCGCTACGCTCAAATTCGTTTGGGATGGTCCACATAAGATCCCTCACTAGAAAATTTTATGTGTTGCCTCTTGACTTACACAACTTTTCAACTCCCTAACCTAGAGGCATGTGGTGGTTTCTTATCAAATCTTATCTTATATGATTTCATAAACTATGCCATATATAAAAATAAATTTAACAAATATATTTACTCTTAAGTAAATATCCTTGTGAAAAAAGTTAACTCATCTTCGCTCATCACCAATCATTCTTTGTCCAATAAAACCCGATTACTCATTAATGCCACATAATTATGTATCATAAGGAGGAGTGACACTAAGATTGAATCTTATTCGTTTTTGGTAATTTAGGAACTCTTTCCAATATACTCACCTATTAGATGAAACTGAATCATTTTATTTCCTTTACACATAATGTTTTCTACTTCCGTTTATATTCAATGAATTCACCATGGACACACTACTTTTGTATCAAATACACATGTCCATCTCTATGATATTTCATCCTGTGAATTTAATGAACTAAGTAGATATGTTATAGAATCCTTAGACCATAGATTGCATATATCCACACACACACACACACACACACACACATATATATATCAATCCGAAGTGTTTACAGACTCTTTTGTCACTCACATTGAGTAAGTTACTTTTCCTTAATTATCAGAGATAAAATTCACCAGTACAATTTGATCATAATCATATGATTAAGGAATTATTTCTCGAAGATATGGGTTAGTCCATAATTTTAAAATAACTGTAGAAATTTTTAGATACTTCTATAATTTCCGTAGCTAAGGTATCACTATTGTTATAAAAAAAATGCCATCATCATAACACATTTATTTTATAATGAACATTTATAATATTTATATTAAAATAAAACTATTTTTATTTTCAGTCTGCACTGAAAACTTGTATTATTTCATAAATTTTAGTTTGATATATATATATATATATATATATATATATATATATAATCAATATTTTGTAACTTAATGCATCCATTAATAAGTCTCATATTATATGCTTCCACTATTTCTGTCATTACTATACATTAAATAAGAAGCTCATTCAAACAATTACTATAAGCCATTTATTTCATCCATTATAACTAGTTTATAGTCAAGAGTTTTAGATCATATCATAAACTTAAAGAAATAAAAATTATATAAAACAATTTCTATAAGAAAATACATTTGAAATAGAAATCATTTTTCTCATTCCATATTAAGTATCTACTATTATTTTGTATAATTCTCATATCCAGTGTCTCTTCATGAAATAGAGGTGACCATTCACCCTCTTCATCCCAATTGTGCCTAAGTTACATCCATTCTTGTACAAATGTTCCCCTTTCCAAATGGTCGAATCATTCAAAAGAAACCCTTACTACAAGATCGCAAGGAACTTTTTAGTGAAAATGCATTCGGATATCCATAACATTTAAGGATATCATATAAGTTGGACTACAGTAAACTGATCAAACTAACATTTCTACAACGATCAAGAATTTTGAACACATCGTCTTTAAATATCTAAATTATTTAAATATCTGGATTTTAGAATCATTATGGTTAAATTGATATAATAAACTTGTTAACCCCTTTTTATATATAAGTAATAATGGTAAATTTGTTTTTGAAAAATGTTTACAAAAATAAATAGTTCGAAGAAATATTGATAATGTGACCGAATCGTATTATGGATAAACATCTTTTTTCTCGGTAAAAGTTGTTTGAACTTGTTGTGCTTTCCTAGTATATTAATGTGTAATTATTAGCCGCTAAAAATATTTTCTACGATATGGCTAACTAAATGTGAATAGTAACAGAGATTAGCAAATGGTTTAAGGAGGAGATATTTTTATGAATAGTGTTTTAGATATTTGCTTTTAGTCAAAGGTGACATGCAAAGAAAACACATGGAGGGTGGGCTTCTAGTGACTATAAATAGAGGGGCATTGGAGATAATTTAACACCATTTAAAGTATATGCACAATATCTTTAAGTGTTCATAATATTATCTAAGGTTTTGTGTAAAAAGCTTAAGAATTCAAGCTCGTTTTCTCTCTTCAATCTTTATTTTTATTAAGCAAATTAATTATAATCTTCTTCAAACTTTAACCATGGACTTAGATCATCTTGGGAAGCATGAAAAGCAAGTCAAAGATGAATGCAAATGAGCACATACCCCTCTCAAGCTAGGCCATGAGCATCTAAGGCCTTTCTAGGCTAAGGGCTTGAACATACAAAGAGGTAAGGTTTAACCTAGGGCTTGTTTTGGTTAAGGTAGGAAGTGGTATCAAGGTTAGGGCATGTGCTCGGTAGGAATGTTGGACAAGGGTGGATTTATTCACCATTTGATAGTAATGACGTGGTATAATGTTGCATGCATATTTATAGTAATGTTATTAACTAATCAATGTTGTATATTTGGACCTTACTTGTTTTTGAAAGCAAGTGGCAAGTATTTATGGTATATATATTCTCTTTTATACATTCTACAACATGTGATGTGGACTTGAGTTTGTGTATACGTGGTTGATTTGAAGGTACTTGGTTTGGACTCGAATATGGAATGGTAATATAGCGATATAGCTATAAAAGCACTTTTAATCTATTTATGTTTAAACTGGTTAAAATGGTCTATATGCTTTAACATTATGAAATAATATATTTTGATTATTTCCCATACATATTTTAGTGTATGGGGCAGTAAGGAAAGTGTTTGGAAAACATTAGAATATGTGAAACAAAGTTATGAAAGTTGGTAGCAAAAAGGTAGTTATAGATGCACTTTGGAAATGTCTTGTGTTTGACGATTTTTAAAGTAAACTTTGGGAGAAATCCTTAGATTTTTTTTGCCTATTTTAATAAATACTGTAAGTGTGCTTATTATTATTAAAATATCAAAGTTTAAATCATTTACTAACTCATAGAACAAATTACAAAATGTTATAGCGAGAAAAAGGTCGTTATATGAGCACTTTGGAATGCTTACTTTTGAAATTTTTTAATATGATAGTGGAAGACATCCTTAGTGGTTTCTTTGTTTTTATAGTAAGTATATTATGTTTACTTATTACTATAAAAAAACAGAGTTTAAAACATTTTATAACTGGTTGAACAAAGTGGCTAAAGTTAAGAGTAAAAAGGTTGCTATAAATTCACTTTGAAAAATAGCTTATTTTCGGGAATTTTTATAATTAATTTGAAAGATATTGTTAATGTTTTCTTTTAATAGTTTTTAAGTAACCTAAGTAAAATAATGAAAAAAAATTGAATTGTTAAAACTAGGCATAAAGATCATGCATTTTCACGATGTTTTCTGTCAAGAACTTTAGATACATTTATAAACATGTCTTTAGTCTATAATAGCACTTTTGGTTTTGTTGCATTATTTTGTTTTAATGCGACATTTTGACTAGTTTTTCATGTTTTATATGGTTTATAATTTATTTTCATTATGGAATCTTTTTAATGAAGTCATTAACATGGATTCGAGTAAAAAAATGATCGAAGTTTAAATATATTTTAATAATTAAATATTAATTTTTAATGAAAAATATATCTTTCGCAACATTCCTGAAACGCTGCAATAGGCTCTTGAGATTTTAGATATTTAAAAATGATATTTAAATTACGTATTTTTCCCTAATCCATTTTAGGGAGGTTTTCTAACATATTTTAAAAGTTTATATATATATAGAAGTTTGGAAAAGTTGAGTATTTTGTTAAAGGAAAAACGGTGGTTTTGATTATAACATTTAGTTATAATAAATGGTTTTGAGAAGTTAATCAAAATTGTATTTTAATAAGCATAATTAGGTCTTTAAAAAAGAATATTTCAAAGATAACAATAAGTATATAATGATTTTGGGTTCGTAATAACAATGTTTTTAATAACACTTATTTTTAACCCATTTGATTATACTTTTGGAAATGTGAAATCTTGTTTAAGATTTTTGAATATTCTTATACAACTTGAGGTATTAATATGAATACGTTTCTATGTATTGAAAAGGGTAGAAATGAATAGTGAAAGAGGGGAAATGAATAGTTAATTAGTAGTATACATGTGTATATCTTTTGTAAATATATTTTAGATATATGTATTTACAAGTATTTTACAAAGAAATTTTAATTTATAAAAGAATAATTAAACGGAAGTGGATTAGAAGTAGCTTATGTGACTTAATCATGCTTTGTGTGTTTATTCGTTTATGTAAAGTATTTAGTCCTATACTTGGCACTAAAAGTCAATGAAGTATGCTTGTTCTATTTGTGAGAGTTAAGACTAATGTTCAAGTAGGGCCTAGAAGTAACAGTTCTCTAACCTATCGGCTTCACTCTCGACCATGGAATAGTGTAAGTTGAAAAGGTCGAAAGACTGATAGATATCGAGATCTAATTTCCATATGCAATCATTTTCATTTGTACTAGATAGTCGAGTAGTCGACTATCGAGTTTCACCAACATATCTTTGGAAATATATGTAAGCACCATATATTAATAAGGTTTGAGATTCCCCCATAGAGGACTAATTCACATGAATCGTCTCTTGCTTTAAGAACGTGTGTGTGTGTGTGTGTATATATATATATATATATATATATATGAGATCTCTTAGGGAGTATTCCTTTATATAGTTCATTTACTTCTTAAAGAACAATAATTGAGTTAATCAAAAATTCATCGGTTTAATTTTGAGGAGACCAGGATCAGATAAATGTATTACTTACCGGAAATTATTGCAAAACTAATATATGAGTTCTATGTCTGGGAAGTGGTTATGGAGTGGAATGCTATAGAGTTGAACTTCCTATCCTATGTTAAATCCAAAGGAGAGATCAGCATTAGCATTCGTCCGATGACTTATGCTAGGATCCATGGACATATTCGTGATCTGTTCGAGATGTTGGAATCCATAGATCAATTCGAGTGCTCTTAGAGTGATAAAGATTTGTGTGTTGAGATGCTAAAAGAGACTTCACTAGCGTTAATGAAAGAAAATAGAGTAGGAGCATAGCTAGTGGGTTTAGTCAACCCAAGAGTATATCAACTCCAAATATGTAGAGAAACTTGCAGTTGAGGCGTGCGGGGGTTATTAGTATTCGGTATTACGTGTTCGGGCGTGGACCGGCTATGTTTACCTTTATGGCATATTTTATCTAGAGATATACATGGTTTCAAAAGATAAATTCCAACCCTTGTGTAGGAACCCGACTTTCGGTTTTTACAGAGGAGTCGTCCATGTAAATCCATATGCAAATGCACCTTACGGTTTTGATTGCATATTTAATATTGTTGTATTGTAAGATGCAAGCTTTCTGATTTATATTCTTCACCACAGATATTATCTATTATATCACTGTATGTACTTATTAGATGGGTTTGGTTCTTTAGGGGGAATAACATTACGGTGGTACGAATGGTCTCAAAAGTACTGTATGTGCTGATCATATATTTCTTAAGTTTCTCATACCGAACTTATGTCAGAGTTGTGGTTTATCTTTTCCATAATTCCATGGGTGCTCTTTCGAGTAGTCTGAGAAAGGCAGGTTTCGTCGATATTCTTTGGATCTCGAGGAGACATGGTGGATGCATTTTCCTACCATAGTATTCTTATTTCCTTTGCACCACTATACTGTACACATCAACATTTGTAAGGACGGACTGTTATAACTTTCTAGGCTTATGATAGTACCTGGGATTGTAACTCTACAATGTTGTGTATCTTAGATTGATACCTTGTACTGTATTTTGATAATATATGTTATCGTTCCATCGTGAGATTCCAATATTGTGTTCTTCATTCTTTGTTCTCTTTTTTTCTTTTTGTTTTTATTCACCCTAACAATTGGTCTTTCTAGAACCTGAGTGCTCGGTATGCGGATATCGTGAATGTATTAGTGTTAACATTTGGGATCAAAAGGTAAATCGTTACATATGGTATTGGAGCCGAAGGTTAAGCAAGAACCATAAATTGGGTATACTTATTAGAGATAGGATAAGCGATGCCCTAGAATAAGTTGATGTATTATACATAGGAAAGAGTATTTGTATTTGTTATTAATGCCTTAAAGTTATTTCATCTATAAAAATTAAAGATCTTATATAGGGTAACTTATATAAGAATGATTTATTAAAATGTACATCAATTAATGTTGGGATTAGTAATGTTCATTTCTTATCCCTCATTGATTAGTTTAGTCATGATCAGTCAGTTTATGAGCATTGCTATCTTTTGTAGAATGATTTGACATGCCTGACCTATTTATGAGTATTATTATCATTCACAGATTTATAAGCCTAGTCTTGCTCATCCATTTTATGAGCATTTATTATCGTCTATTGATTGTTGATTTATGCTTGACCAGTTTATAAGCTGTCACCTTTTACTACGTGGTTGAGGGGCAATATTTATTGTGCATTGAAACGACCACTATGTGAATATAATTTCACAATTTCACTATAAGGCGTTCGATGAAAATGTTGGGTTAACTGATATTTTAATGAAAGAAGGTCAGTATAAATTTTCTAAATATGGTTTATAAATGAAAGAGGATTTAAACCGATATTTTGAGAACTTAAATCCCCATGTTTATGAAATTGGTTTTCTAATATTTTGGAAAATAATAGAAGTATTATTTGAAAGTATTTCTAAATAAAAATATTTTAAAGAGAGTTTTAAGATCTGTTCGAGTTCGAATTTGTTCTCGAAATCGATGAATCGATTCGAAAATAAAGTCTTTTTATGTTATCTAGTTCAAGTGGCTCGATAGTGACTGAAAATGGGCAAGAGATAAGTTCAGTTGGAATGCACTTCTTATGGATATTATCCTTCTTCGTAAGGGAATACATGGTACGACTGGTGTAACGATCTGCCTTTCTTACTCCTAAAGATGACACTTAATACATCCATGGTGTTCATGTGTTGATCATTTAGGTGTACAAAAAACAAGCCATTGGGGAAAAATGAAAAAAAAGGACATGAAGAAAGAAACATGAAATCTCACTGCACAAGGCAATAATATATAATAGAACATTAGATAGTATGTATAGTCTTTTCCAAAATGAAATACCAGAGTTACAACAGGTACTTACTTCAACCAGGGACAGTTATAACTGCCTACCCCCACAATGTTGATACATAATATACATACATAGCGGAAATAAAATAGATAACTGGATAAGCTCAAAGCCAGCTGCTCTATGATCTTCCAAAAAGCATCCGTAAGAACCTAGACTACTTGACTACTCATATAAATTTGAGTATCTAAGAGTTTAACGGAAAGAAAGAAAAAAATCCAAGTCAGACATGAGTCTGATGTGAGTAAACTTTAAACAACTGAATATTTATACTTGTAAAACCTTAATAAAGATCTCGTAAGACCATGCCGCACATAAACACAAATAAATCTTACGAGAACCAAAAGATTTCAATAGAAAATCAAGTGATATTACAATAATGTCAAGGGTTTAAAATGAAAATTTAATCATAACCGAAATGGCTACATTTATTAAGTTCCAACCTATTATGTTAACAATTAAGTCCGGAAAGACATCCTATACTTACCCCCACTTTTCAACTTCGAGCAGTATTATCTCTTGATTAGCAATAAAGTCAAATAAGTTAGAAACATGTCCTTGCCTCGACGTATATTCTTACTTCTCGGAATAGACATGAGTTTACCTCGGAATTTAGTGTCAACTATACAATGAAGTGCCTTTTACATACTTAATTAATCATGACCTATTTATCGAAATTAACCCTCGTATACCTATCACATTTTCAACATTTTGACTTCTCTTCCCTCGCCTAGAAAATATGGGTCTGGATCTCACACATAGAGGAAAATCTACCGATCGGCTTTTAGTGTACAATATGACTTACTTTCTATAAAACGTGTCAACATTTTATCCCTACTTATGATATTAGTTTGGCTACTTAATTGCACATACAAAGAAATCCCATGTACTTTAGAAATTTCTTGTAAAAGATAGTTATTTAAATAAAAAAACGACCTTTCGGAATAAAGTGATTTAAACTAAAAACTTTTATTCAAATGATATTAAAATAATAATTAAGCCTTTTATTTCAATAATAATTAAACCTTTTTTAAATAATAACTAAACCTTTTGTTTAAAAAAAATTAAAAGATTTATTTAAATAATAATGAAACCTTTTATTCAAATAATAATTCTGAAAATATTTTTAATATGTAAAATTTTATTTTTATGTTTATAATATATTTTAAAGTATTATTCAGAAATATCTAAAGTAGAAACTCCTTTTAGTTTATATAAAAATTAGCGATTTACGAACTGCATCCATAGTGACGATCCCTGTATAGACCATAACCTTTAAACTTGTTTTATAAATCTAAATGGATTTTAAATCTTTTCCTTCTATGTTGAAATCACTTAACAACTTGGTATAAAGGTTTGAAAATAAAAGTGTGAGTTTGGAAAATTATTTAGAAACATTTCTAGAAATCAAGTAATTAAACAAGTATTAAAATAATACAGGATCTCAGTGTTGAAACGTAAATAAATTCAAGTGATAAATTTCTAAAGAAAAAACAATCATCCATATACATAAGCACATATGTACATATACAAACGTAAATGACATCCATAAAGCAAGGAAAGATCATCAATTGTAAATAATTACTTAAGCACTTCAATTGCATTTCATGTCATCAACAAATCATCGCATATGTCATCTGCTTTAAGCATGAACCAAATTAAATAAGCAATCAATTAACTAATTTTATCATCTACATAATAAAGTTAAAATCTTTGGTCTCAAAAGTGATATTTACTCACCAAAATCAACATGAATACAAATCAAAGCTACTACAACTTTGCACCAACACTCGAATCTAACTTTTTATTTTAAACTTGATTTTTAAAACATTGAGAGGTGGAAATGGGCTCAGCCTAGGAGGAATCAGGCTCGGCCATAGATTTGGGGAGGCTGCATCCTAGGTTTGAAAATGAGTTTGGGGTCTTGTTATCGGAAGATAAGAGAAGTAGAGAAGAAAGGTGATGGTTTTAGCTAAGTTTAAGGTTTAAAGGGTGAAAAAGAGGAGACTTTTAACTTGAGGATTTTGATGAAGCCATGGAAAGGAGAAAGGAAGCATAGAAAAGAAGGAGATAATAATTTGAAAATGAAGAAAGTGGAATAAAATAGAAAATGAAAAAAATCGAATTACTTCTATATAAAATGAATAAGAGAGATAACAAATTACACTTGATAACTACAAGGTACAATACCCTCCATATCAAGATGCCACCTCACCTCCAGCTTCGTCACTCCACACGCCATCCATCCCCTCCCTCTCATTACCATTACTTCACCTCTTTTTACATAAGTAGATGTACTATTCTTTTGAACCATTTTCTTTTTAAATTATAAAAGAAAAGTCAAAACACACCTTATTCACTTAAGTATAAATTTAAACTAATTTAACTCTAACCACTTCCTTAACCAATGCATATTTTATTTATTTATGTGCATGTATATATACTCTACTATATAAGACATGTTCCGATAACTTTTAGACAACGAAAAGTCGAAAATCCAAAATAAGATTTTCGGTCACATTTTGATTTTTCTCTAAACTAATTATTTAAGTAAACCAAATTTTAAAACAACCTTACATCATTAGTTGTTACTTAGGTAGCTTCGTCGATGTTACCTACCAAATAAAAGGCCTGCTCGGGAAAGGCTTGTGATAAGATGTTAATTATTTAAAAATATATTATTCATATGTAAAGTGATTATGGGTCGTCACATTCTTCTCTCTTAAAAGAATCGTACCAAAATTAACACACAAAAAGATAACTTGTAACAACCTGTACCTAAATGAGCCTAAATTTCAAAAAAACTGAAACTCAAGTCCATTAGAGCACAGATCATTGAATTTGGTAGCTGCAAATAAGCATGAGCGTTATCAGAGACTGATAGAAATCTAAACTCATAGCGGAAATAATAATAGGATAAGGATACTGACCATGACTACTACCTTAGAATCAATGGTGTTCCTTGGATAGTAGATTGTCACATGGGCATCGAGCATAAGAGAAAAGGTAGCTTCTCCCACAACTAAACACGTCCATCTCCAGTGACCTGTTCCTCTAGATCTATCATGTGGGCTGTAATGAGGAGGGGGTTAGAATAACATTCTAGTGACTAGAAAATCTATAAACTGTCTATAACATAAATTTATACCAATTGGTTTCCATTTAATTGATATGTTTATTACAGTTAGCAATTATAATCTAACCTTGCATTGCACACATGATTACTTACCTACCAATTCCCAAGGTACGAAATACTAACGAAGCCTTATCAACCACTCAATACTTTCAAGTCCATTAGCTACTTGATACTTCTAAATATGAAGCGGGCTTCTATTATCGCCGCATAATACTTTTAAAAGAGAAATAGCCAGACTTTTCCATTTAAGATCTCAGATAAACTTCGTCCTTCAAGACCTATTCCCAAGGTGGACTTCTAGCGTCGTCATGATTGGTCTATTGGTCCTAACTACAGAGACCTTTGACCACTATATATGGTCTCATAATTTATAATAGCCATATCACTAGCGCATCTATCATTATTAAGTTCTTAGAAATGTGATAGAATAAAGCCACTTAATACGTCATTAATAAGGACTAGGCATGCCTCTAAGCACTTAACACTTATATAGATATTTGCCATTTAATACCTAACTCTAAGGTGGATTCCTCACTAGTACTATCTAGGTGACATTACTTAGAAATCTCATTGGGCTACTTAATACTTCTTTTATAGGAAGGAGGCGGACCCTGCAATCGCTTCATACCTCAAACCTGAAGTGAACCACTCCTGAGATATCTATTATCAATTTATAAATATGGAATCTCGTTATATAACCTCTTTCGGTATGGAGGTAGGCCCTACAATAGCCACTTAATACCTCAACATTAAAGTAAAGCTTTTTAGATATATCCCTCACCGCTTCTAATTCCAAATTTGGACCATTTAATACTTTCCAATTAAGAAAGAAAGTCATCTCTCACGTCGTTATGTCACATTAGTAGTAAGTGCACCCGACTGCCAGTAGCATCAAAGTGAAGGACGGTCTTCCATCGAGTGACTCCATTGACCTCGCATCACTAACCTACTAAGTCCAATTAACCATCTTAAGTCTTTACTTATACTATTTTAGGTTAATATTGGACTTAGCTTACTAATTCACTTTTTATTTAAGGCAATATGATTTATCTTAAATACTTATGTACCCATAAATCGCTTTTTTATGCTCATATATATCAATTTGTCCATAAAATCCTAACGAACATGTCCTAAGACATTTATGTATGATTACTAATTTCAAATTAGTAACCTTTCTATATCCATTCCATTTTTATCAATCTCATTAATCCATTTATCTCTAATCCTTAATTTAATATTGTCATTATTTCTCATTAATTGCCCACTAAGTTACAATCTTTCATTTCCTATTAATTAATCAATAGGAATTCCTAATTTATTTCCCATTAATATGAATTACTACCGTTTCTAATTCTAATTATTCGCTTCCTTAAATACAATAACAACTAACAAACATTACGCATAAATAACGCACGAATAAATGATGTTCTTCTTTATTAACGCAATAAATATCTATAAATTTCTTAATAAAACTACATATTCGTAACCAAAATATGCTTTCCGTATTTAACTTGTTGGAATCAAACTCTTTAGGAAGATTTTCCACAGTGATTTCCATAAATTGATTTAACACAAAAAGGAAAGATTGATTCCGTTTGAAATTATAAGGAGTGGATAATTTCTTTTTAATTGAAATAGACAGTTTAAATTACGGAGAATAAATTTATACCTTACACATCTCTTCCCTTTTTGCTTGTAGGTATTTATTGTTAAATCAAACATCCCCCTTGAATGAAAAGTGGAAAAACTGAATGAATTTATAAAAATCAAATGGTTGTTCTTTCCACAAATTAAACTATGAAAATTCTACAACATAACACAAATTGGGCAATAATCCAAAAATCCTATTTTACTCTCAAGTACAGATCAGGAATAAAAATATACAACATTCAAATTCTAAATCTTTGGGACTGATTTTCAGATCTAGGTGTAAGCATATTTCAAATTAGATCTAAAATCAGAATATGTAGGCAATAATTTTCTACACTAATTTAAGCCTACAATTCAAAAATAAAATTTAAGCATAAAAATCAAATGTATGCCAATGGAATAGATTTAAAATCATAAACAATATATAAAATTTCCTACTCAACTTTTAAAAGCGATCCGAATTTCCAGATCTGAAGTAGAACCTTAAGTTCATCTCCAAATCCTTTTTAATCTAAGAATATGTATAAAAAGGGTATATACATGCAATAGAATTACAGATCTGAGAAGAGATTTGGGATTGTAAGAGAAAATAGGTACAAATTTACAAATATATATGTAAATTACCTCAAATATGCATACATTTGATTCACTTCTCTTCTCCTTTTTATTTGATTTCTATTATTCTTCGATTTGTATGAATATAGATATAAATATCTTATTTTTATAATTTAGAAAGAAAGTGGAGAAGAAATGATAGAACTTCATTAGTCAATTTAAAAATATATGAGAAGAGAAGGAAGTGTGAGGTCTGTGTTTATAGGCGCTAGAATCAACCAGAACTGTTAGATCAAAATATAGTATATCCAAGCCATTGGGCCAGGGAAAACTTTAGCCACTGCTTTATGAGAGGTCGACCACCTCTCATGGGATCGGCCGCTCCAGGTCGTCCGCTACACTGAGCGGGTCGACATGTGGATCATATTTAATTAATTAAAAACGTTAATTTCTTAAATGAATTATTTTCATTTCGAATTCGTTTTTCGTCCGTAACTTCATTGTTTGGACTTTGATCGTAAAATTCCAAATATGAAGGTTGTTTAGAGTTTCACCACAAATGCAATGGTGCAAAATTCCATGGTCAAATTCCGTCGTTTATACAAATTTCAGTTTTAGAGCATAATTAATTAACTAACTAATTAAATAACTAATGTCAAATTACGAAGCTTTACATTCTCCCTCCAAAAAAGAATTACATCCCCAAAATTTACCAATGACTAAGTCATGGTTTTTGCTCCTAATTATCCTAAAGCATACAACCAATGAGTGCACAACCAATTTTGTAACCGAACATGCATGTGTGCATAGTGTATTACTGTATAACCACATAGAAAATGTGTTTGCAGAATGATTCTAAATCAGATCTTTCTATACGAATGCATTTCATTTAAAACATTTTTGAAAATATGATGCAAACAACCTATATACATACATACATACATACATACATATATATATATATATATCCCGGAAGTTCTATATGTATGTAGCTTTTGAAAAATCTTTTCAACCAAAACCCTAATACTCCTACGAGTAGAAGTATGAAACAACAAATTTTGCATCCAAAAAATCTAACGCATTTGAAAATTGCTACTTAAACTTTACTCCTATGTCGAAAAAAGGAATTTTGGTGTAGAATTTAACATTCTTTCCACTTTATAATCTTTCTATTCCCATAGTATAGTGGAAATTTCCTCGCTACTCCAGATCTACTCTAGATTTTCCACACAAATAATGCATAAGGAGGTTTATTTTCAAACTATAAAATATAATTGAATCTAAAATTAGACATGCACGCGTCATCTACAAGGTTTGGAAATAGAAATTCCAAAGCTAAAATAGTTCTTCCCTTGTTACCGCTTGCACTGCTAAATCCATTAATTCTAACTCCATTTATTTTCATTATACTTAACATGTGGCCTTCAAAATCAAATATTTCACAAATATCTTTCTCACTATCAAATTCGTATGTCATTAAAAAATAAGATCCCAAAATATTTAGATGTACATTTTCCTTTGAATTCAATTTTTAGACAAAAATTCTATAATAAATTCAAGATCCAAAAATAACTAAACATAATTTTTTTTGCAATGATGCTTTCCAAAATATTTCCTTTTCAAATATTTTGATAAACTAAGCCACAATTTCAGCATAATCGGAAGTCGGTTATGTGATAAACACATAAATTAAATCAAAATTCTACAACTAGCCTTTGCCCATAAAACTTGGCATTCTATTAAAAATGTCATCATGCACAATCACCCAAAATTTTAACCATTAACGAACATGAGCAACGACGCTAGATACCAAAACAACTTTATCATTTCCGCTAAAAATTTTCAGCTATTCTAAACTTCCAGTCTTATATTGCATTTATTGTTAGTTAAGTGTCTTTTATGAGATTTCCATATACATACCGCTTCTTCACCACGTATATATAACATCAGTTTGCATGTTCGAAAATAATAACACAGTAAATAAATAGAAACTTATAAACCGTGCGTGGCTTTTACAAGAGACAACTAACAGTTACAACCCAAACAACCTAAAAGAAAAGAATAAATGTTGAAGGGAAAAGAAAACAACATCATAATATTAAAATAATGCCTATGGGCTATTGGATGCCTTGCTCCACGGTTGGAGCTCGATCTATTACTATGACCCTTGAATGGTCATTGCATGGTGGCTGTATACCCAATCTCGTGCCGTTGACGCTGCTGGTGTTGCTGATGGCTTCGGAATTGCCATCTTCTTAAAGAAAGATCTGATGATAGTAGAAGAAACCTTCTACTATATTTTCTCTCCACAGAGGTTCACCCATATTACCTAACGACGAGAGTGGATAGGTGAAAATACAGAAAGTGACTCTGTGGAGGGCTAATCCTTGATAAACCAATTACATTATAAAAGTGTGAGTCCAATATTTGATTTAAAAAAAAAGTGAGAATGTTAAGCGTCGGGAAGAAAAATAGAGTGATTTCCATAAATTGATTTAACATAAAAAGGAAAGATTGATTCCGTTTGAAATTATAGGGAATGGATAATTTATTTTTAATTGGAATAGACTGTTAAACCATGGAGAATAAATCTGTACTTTACATATCTCTTCCCTTTTCGTTTGTGGGTATTCCTTGTTAAATCTAACGTCGCCCTTTTGAATGAAAAGTAGAAAAAGTAAATAAATTTATAAAAATCAAATAGATGTTCTTTCCATAAATTAAACTATGGAAAATCTACACCATAGCACAAATTGGGCAGTAATCCGAAAATCGTATTTTACACCGAGTACAGATCTGGAATAAAAATATACAACATTCAAGTTTTAAAATCTTTGGGGACCGATTTCCAAATCTAGGCGTAAATATATTTGAAATTAGATTTAAAAAAAGAATATGCAGGCAGTAGTTTTCTACATTAATATAGGCCTATAGTTTACAAATAAAATTGACTTAGGCATAAAACCAAACTTATGCCAATGGAATAGATTTAAAATCACAAACAATAAATAAAATTTCCCATTCACCTTTTAAAAGCAATCAAAATATCCAAATCTGGACTATAACATTAAATTTATCTCCAAATCATTTTTAATCCAAGAAATAAGTATAAAAAGGGTATATACATACATTAGAATTACAGATCTGAGTAGGGATTTGAGACTAGGAGAAAAAATAGATACAAATATACAATATATATATATATATTATATCAAATACATATATAGTTGAATCTCTTTTGTTCTCCTTTTTATCTGATGTCCATTCTTCTTCGATTTGTATGAATATAAATATCTATTTTTATAATTTAGAAAGAAAGTGGAGAAGAAGAAATGACTTTATTGCTCTTTTCAGCAAAATATGAGAAGAGAATGAAGGGTTAGGCCTGTATTTATAGGGTTTGAATCAACTAAAACCATTAGATTAAAATAAAATAGATCTGAGCCATTAAGCAAAGGAAACCCTAGCCACTACTGTAAGACAGGTCGACCATCCCCTTCATAGGGGTCAACCACCCTAGGTTGACCGCCACACTAACAGGGTCGACCTGTGGACCCCATTCAATAAATTAAAAATGTTAATTTCTTAAACGAATTAATTACGTTCCAAAATCATTTTTCATCTGTAACTTCTTTTTTTGGACTCCAATCGCAAACTCCAAATATGAAGTTGCTAAGAATTTCACCACGAATGCAATGGTGCAAGTTTCATGGTCAAATTCCATCATTTGTACAAATTCATTTTTTTTGGAGCCCAATTAATTAACTAATTAAATAACTAACACCAAATTTCAAGTGTTACATAACTCAAAGTGACTCAAAAATGACAATATTATATATGATGAAGCACATACAAAAGATACATACTATGAAACTACATCGTAAACGGTAAGTACATAATCCACACAATAAGCAAACTACTATTCTATAATCAACTCGGGATAAGCCTCTCTCCTGTTATCTTTCGTCTCCATGGTGCACTTGTAACATCCACTATTTGGAGGTCCAAAACTAACTGCTATGGATGCTACAGTCATCCATGTTTATTAATTCTCAGTGACCAAATGTGATATGTTGTACACATTGATATAGAAGCACATGCATATGAAAATTTTAAATTCAATTTTAAAACAAATTTCTCATTTTATTTCTGTTTGCGCCAAAATTGGCCACAAACACCCAATACCGTGAAAGCACCAGTGTATGAATATAAATTAATGATATTCAAACACAAACAACAGATCTCAACATATAATAGACAGCAACCACAAAAGTAAAGAACAGAGACACAAGTTTTATAGTGGTTCGGCTATCTCCGGCCTACGTCCACTCCAATTTTTTCTTTTTTATTGATTATCCTTGAAGATTACAAGTGATTACAACAGTTGTAGTGACCAAATCTGAAGAAAATAGCAGAAATAATGCTATGGAATGATTTTAGCAGCGTCTGGGCTTGCTTTTCCTCTCCAAATCTTCCGACCCCTTTTCTGAATGACCAGGGGCTCTATTTATAGGCGTGGAAGGTTGAAATCCCGCCTAAAACCTGGGGAGGTTGCTTGGCACGTGAGGGGGGGCCCACAGGCCCGTGTTCTCGGAATCCGTGCCCAGTTTGGGATCGATTCGAAGTGATTTTCGAATCGATCAAGAATCCATCCAATTGAGCTGAAATTTGGTGTGAACATTCTTCAACATGTATGTAAGCTCCTGTAAAAATTTCATTGCATTTGGATCAACGGTTTGGAAGATATGATCGATCCAAGTTCTAGAATTCGTGCGTCCTGATTGGTTCGAACCCATGGTCTGTCTACTTCGAAACCATGTATTTCGAACCCACGAGGCCAACTCTCTCGAATCCATACCCTTCGAATCCATCTTCAGTCCTTCGACTCCATAACTCTCGAATCCATGCAAACTTCGAATCCATTCACCTCCTACGAATCCATCGAAACTTCGAATCCATTTACTTTCTACGAATCCATCAAAACTTCGTGTCTATTCACTTTCTACGAATCCATCAAAACTTCGAATCCATCATTTTCCACGAATCCATCAGAACTTCGAATCCATCATTTTCCACGAATCCATCAGAACTTCGAATCCATCATTTCCTACGAATCCATTAAAACTTCGTATCCATTTCCTTCTTCGAGCTTCATCATTCGAATCCACTATCTTCGAGTCCGCGTCCATCATTCGAACCCACTATCTTCTAGTCCATGTCCATCGTTCGAATCCACTATCTTTGAGTCCATATCCATCATTCGAATCCATGTCCATTGCACTGAAGTCATTCCTTTCGAACCCAATCTAGTTCCCGTTGATTCGAACCTGATGGGTTCGAACCTGATGGGTTCGAACCTGATGGGTTCGAACCTGATGGGTTCGAACCTGATGGGTTCGAACCTGATGGGTTCGATCCTGATGGGTTCGAAACTGATGGGTTCGAACCTGATGGGTTCGAACCTGATGGTTTCGAACCTGATGGGATCGAACCTGATGGGTTCGAACAACATTCCTCTCCCACCTTGAATCCATCATATTTCCTCCATACGAACTCCGATTAACTTGATATTTGAAACATAGCCTTTCATAGTCCTTATCGTCATTTTCAATCAATTTCGTCTCGATCGGAGTTCAACAGAATTTTGACGATATCCATCGTAGCCTTTATTCCCAGTCCTGCTATCCGTAATTCCTTGCCAATTTGTTGTTATTCCCGTTTTGACCATAAAATGGGGTAACAGTCTGCCCCCCAAAACATGCCTTGTGATAACAAGACGTGTTTTGAATAGTTCCGAATCCAATATTCGAAGTCCAAAGCCATATTGCCAGAGTATATCATTCTTGACTGCTTCGAGTCGATGTCCAGTTCCATATCCAATAACCAAAGCCTTAGCCAATTCCGTATCCATTCGAAGTCGACAACCGAGTTCCAATCCATCCTTATCCAATAGCCAATAACTGAAGCCAGGACCTCTCCGAGTCAATAGCCAAATCCATAACCTCTCCGGGTTCCTGCCAAGCGCGATCCATACTTGATGTCCTTGGCCCAGTGTCCCTGGGCGTTGTAAAATGCCATGGCTTAAGTCCTAAGCCGAATCTTGATCTCTCCGGACCCTTGCCGAGCATAGTCCATACTCAACGACCTTGGCCCAGTGTCCCTGGGCGCTGTAAAATGCCATGGCTTAAGTCCTAAGCCGAATCCTGATCTCTCCGGACCCTTGCCGAGCATAGTCCATACTCAACGACCTTGGCCCAGTGTCCCTGGGCGCTGTAAAATGCCATGGCTTAAGTCCTAAGCCGAATCCTGATCTCTCCGGACCCTTGCCGAGCATAGTCCATACTCAACGACCTTGGCCCAGTGTCCCTGGGCGCTGTAAAATGCCATGGCTTAAGTCCTAAGCCGAATCCTGATCTCTCCGGACCCTTGCCAAGCATAGTCCATACTCGACGACCTGAAAATAATATATGATAATAGAGGGCCTAAGTCCTAGGCCGAATCCTGGTCACTCCGGACCCTTGCCGAGCATAGTACATACTCGACGACCTGAATGAGTCAACTCACCTTGTTTGGGTAAAGTGACTCACCCCTTGCCAGGCATAATCCATACCCGACGACCATTTATCAAAAACCAGATAAAAGTCCAACCAAAAATCTATTCCAAAGCCCAAAAATCCAAATCCAAAAATTCAAATCCGAAATCCAAATCCAAAATCCAAATCCAAACCCAAAAATTCAAATCCAAAACCAGAAAACCAGAAATCCAAACCAGAATCCAAAACCAAAAACAATTGTCCAAAGGAAAATCCAAATAAAAAAGCAAGAAAAACCAGGAGCTCAATCCAAGCTCCAAAACCAAATCCAAAAAGAAAAGCAATGTCCAATCTAAAAGCAAGAAATAAATTTCACAAACCATAGCGTCCCGGGTTATCATCATTCAGAGCGTGCCTAGGGGCTATCTCCGTCCCCGTACATGTGTAAATGACTTTACCGTTTGCTAACAGCTTGCTACTTATTCCATATTACCTTGGTCAATGGATGATCAATCGACGATCATCCCTGGGCCTCCCATCATCACGGCGTGAGGTGGTCGGCGGTTGCTCCTGCTCCACCGTTGCATCCCGAGTTCCAACATATTGCTGCAACTGTCCATTCCTTACATGCTCCTCGATTATATCCTTTAGGTGCCTGCAGCTGTTGGTATCGTGTCCATCCAGATCATGGAAGAGACAGTGCCTTCCTGATGTCCTTTCCCGCTCTGTTGGTTCCCTCCTAGCCGGCCTTCGGTAGGGAAGGCGATTTCGAGTTTCCAAGTATATCCGTTCCAGCGTCTCGTTCAATCCAGTGTATGTGGAAAACTTTGGGTCCTTCCATCGTTTTCTAGCGTTTCCAGAGTCGTCATCTAACTTCCTTTTTCCTTTATCCCTACCCGAACCGTTTTTGGATACCGCTCCAACCTCGATTGTGCTAACCTTTTTTGACTTTAAATCCGTACTTGCATCTTCTTGTCGAAGGAACCTTTCTGCCTCATGAAAGAATTCGTCGAGATTTCGCGGGGGATCTCGTATCAGAGATACCTTGAAATCCGAATTCTCCTTGACTCCTGATACTGCTGCCATTAAAACCATTGATGGATCAGGCCGATCCACCGAAGCGACTGCCGCGCTGAATCGAGTTAGAAAAGTTCTAAGTGATTCGTCCATTCTTTGCTTTACCGATGTTAAAGTCATCACGTTCTTTGGCCTCTTAACGTGAACCCGAAACTGTCCTAGAAACTTTTCCACTAATTCCTTCCAAGTCCTGATAGATCCCTCTCCCAGTTGCCTAAACCACATTGCAGCCAAGTCCTTCAAATACAAAGGGAAACATCGGGCCATCACTTCCTCCGATGCCCCCAGCACCTCCATGTGTCTGGTGTACCTCATTAAGTGATCTGTTGGATCCGTCTTACCATCATATACCTCCACGCTAGGTAGCTTGAACTTAGGTGGATTCCGAGCCATCCTTATCTCCCGAACGAATGGACTTCTATTCACTCCTTCCAAATCTCCGTTTGTCAACCCACCTCGCACAGTCTTCCTAATCATCTCTACTAACCCTGTATTGTCTGGTAGGGGTTGCCCCCCATGCCCCCGAGGGAACTCTGGTACATATTCCTCGTGTGGCTCACTAGCAGCAACGTTAGTTCTAGCTTGCTGAATTCCTTCCAAAGGTACTTCTGCATTGAATCCTGTGGGCCTGCCCCCAAGCCCTTGTTGATTGCCTTCTGGCTCCGTATCCTGTCCTTCATTGGGTTCCACAATCCTAGCTCCTTGTCCTGCATCCGCAGCTGCTGTAGCTGTTCCTAAGCTCTGCATTCCTGTAGCTCTCATTTGTTCCAAGAAAGTTTGCATCATTTCCTGTTGACTTTTCAACAATCTCTCCTGCAAAGAATTGGCCATAGCTTCCATTTCATTCCGAGTAATGTAGACTGAAGCCCGTCCTTCCTCACCTCCGGAGGATGCTTGCTGACTTCCTCCTTGTTGGCTTCTCTCAGCCCTTAGCCTTCTGCTATCCTGTCTAGCCATTGTCTTCCAAATCCAAATTCCTCAAACTCTTCAAATCCGATGTAGCGGGTGCTAGTTGCTCTCAATGAAAGCACCAAAATGTTTGCGCCAAAATTGGCCACAAACACCCAATACCGTGAAAGCACCAGTGTATGAATATAAATTAATGATATTCAAACACAAACAACAGATCTCAACATATAATAGACAGCAACCACAAAAGTAAAGAACAGAGACACAAGTTTTATAGTGGTTCGGCTATCTCCGGCCTACGTCAGACTGTTACCCCATTTTATGGTCAAAACGGGAATAACAACAAATTGGCAAGGAATTACGGATAGCAGGACTGGGAATAAAGGCTACGATGGATATCGTCAAAATTCTGTTGAACTCCGATCGAGACGAAATTGATTGAAAATGACGATAAGGACTATGAAAGGCTATTTTTCAAATATCAAGTTAATCGGAGTTCGTATGGAGGAAATATGATGGATTCAAGGTGGGAGAGGAATGTTGTTCGAACCCATCAGGTTCGATCCCATCAGGTTCGAAACCATCAGGTTCGAACCCATCAGGTTCGAACCCATCAGTTTCGAACCCATCAGGATCGAACCCATCAGGTTCGAACCCATCAGGTTCGAACCCATCAGGTTCGAACCCATCAGGTTCGAACCCATCAGGTTCGAATCAACGGGAACTAGATTGGGTTCGAAAGGAATGACTTCAGTGCAATGGACATGGATTCGAATGATGGATATGGACTCAAAGATAGTGGATTCGAACGATGGACATGGACTAGAAGATAGTGGGTTCGAATGATGGACGCGGACTCGAAGATAGTGGATTCGAATGATGAAGCTCGAAGAAGGAAATGGATACGAAGTTTTAATGGATTCGTAGGAAATGATGGATTCGAAGTTCTGATGGATTCGTGGAAAATGATGGATTCGAAGTTCTGATGGATTCGTGGAAAATGATGGATTCGAAGTTTTGATGGATTCGTAGAAAGTGAATAGACACGAAGTTTTGATGGATTCGTAGAAAGTAAATGGATTCGAAGTTTCGATGGATTCGTAGGAGGTGAATGGATTCGAAGTTTGCATGGATTCGAGAGTTATGGAGTCGAAGGACTGAAGATGGATTCGAAGGGTATGGATTCGAGAGAGTTGGCCTCGTGGGTTCGAAATACATGGTTTCGAAGTAGACAGACCATGGGTTCGAACCAATCAGGACGCACGAATTCTAGAACTTGGATCGATCATATCTTCCAAACCGTTGATCCAAATGCAATGAAATTTTTACAGGAGCTTACATACATGTTGAAGAATGTTCACACCAAATTTCAGCTCAATTGGATGGATTCTTGATCGATTCGAAAATCACTTCGAATCGATCCCAAACTGGGCACGGATTCCGAGAACACGGGCCTGTGGGCCCCCCCCCCTCACGTGCCAAGCAACCTCCCCAGGTTTTAGGCGGGATTTCAACCTTCCACGCCTATAAATAGAGCCCCTGGTCATTCAGAAAAGGGGTCGGAAGATTTGGAGAGGAAAAGCAAGCCCAGACGCTGCTAAAATCATTCCATAGCATTATTTCTGCTATTTTCTTCAGATTTGGTCACTACAACTGTTGTAATCACTTGTAATCTTCAAGGATAATCAATAAAAAAGAAAAAATTGGAGTGGACGTAGGCCGGAGATAGCCGAACCACTATAAAACTTGTGTCTCTGTTCTTTACTTTTGTGGTTGCTGTCTATTATATGTTGAGATCTGTTGTTTGTGTTTGAATATCATTAATTTATATTCATACACTGGTGCTTTCACGGTATTGGGTGTTTGTGGCCAATTTTGGCGCAAACAATTTCAAATCGCATTTCAGATTCATTTCATAAACTCAAATCATAAGCCTCATTTAGAGAAATATAATTATTACAAATCATGCCAAGAGCGACATATGAAGTTGCCCTCTTGGTTGAATAGAGTCTGAATATAGGCACTAAATAACTTTACTGTTACATCCAATTACAAAGCCGAATCAAACAGAAAGAACTCCTAATAGCTAGCATGCTTCCTGCACGTCTCCGGAAGCTTATTCGTTTAAAGGATAACTTGGAAACCTCAACTCTCAAACTACTCAAAATCAATTGAGCATCTAAGAGTTTAAGGAGAAACATAAACTTCAAGTCAAATAAAAAGATTAGTGTTAATAATAACCTACCATCTAGAAGCATATAGATACGTAGTTAGACCACGCCCTTAGCGGAATGGGTTTTCCCTCACTAGTATCTTAACCCAATTTATAATAACCCTACACTGTGCACCTGCATCTATAATGGTTAAGACATAACATAATAAAATGTATCACGATGATATGTAAACATGCAATATGCTCTGGATTTCCCACCCGAATTTACCTGACTATCTATCTCAAGTTGTAGTTTTTAGGGTCACTGTTAACCTATTAATTTTCATGGGCTAACTAATAACCTGTTCCAAACTTATGGATTATCTATTCGATTCCATAGTTTACATGGGATCACTAAGAGCCTATTGGTATCTACCAATAACATCATCCAATCATAGTTTTCATGGGGTCGCTATGAACCTATTGGATTCTCCAATAACATCTCTCATGTCATAGTTTTATGGGATCACTATGAACCTATTGATCTCTTTCAATAACTTATTACGGATATAGTTTTCATGGGATCACCAAGAACCTATTGGTTCCTGCCAATAACAATTTCCATAACATAGTTTTATGGGCTTACTAAGAACCTATATAAACCAAAAATCCTTTGATCGGTCTTGGGTATCCTATATTCTAGTCTATCTGACCTTCTGGAAACAAATCTACCCACACAGGGGTTAAATTATATATATTGTAACGACCCGTAAATTTTCGATAATTAAAATAGCTAATTTAAAAGATTTCGTGATTTAAGGTTAGAAAAAAAAATTGTAATTCATTTGGAATAATAATAACTGGAATGAATTGCAACAATAATTATCCAAGTAATGAAAAATGAATGCTACTTAGTGAATGCCTTTGAAATCAATAGTTGAATAGGATAATAAATGTTGAAATTCATTGGGTATAATAGAGTAATTGATTGATAAGTAAAATCTATTTAAAATCAAATATTGAATATTGAACAGGTAAATTGTTTAAATTAAATATTTAAAACTTATTGAATAATTGAATAACTGTAAAATAAAAATAGTGTTCTAAATTATGAATTGGTTTTAAAAGTTGATTCTTATAAGTTCAATTTCAATATTTCAAAAGATAATGAATTATTGGATAATCGAAATTGTTTAAATTAAATATTTGGAAATTATTGAATAATTTAATAATGGGAACTGAATAACCGTATAATGGAAATAGTTGTACTATAATTTTAATTCATTTCAAAAGTTAAATTTTTAAGTTCGTTTTGAATATCTCAAAAGATAGCGATTTAAGAATAATAAAATTTGTTTAAATTAAATATTACGAATGTTTGAATAATTAAATTCCGAATTTGATATGATTAATTTGATATTGAAATTTAATATATGAAAATAGAGTGAATAATTGAAATTTGATTTAATATGATTCAAATTGGTTTACAAAGTGAATGTAAGTTATATTGGGATTATAATAGAGTTAATAAGGTTTTAAAATTGGAATTTATTGGATAATTGAATAACGGGTTTAATATGATTAAAAATGATTTGTAAAATTTTATTTTACCATATTAAAGTTAGAATGAGGTTGTAGAACTTTTAAAACCGAATTAAAAGTTAATTTGTGAAAATTGAATATTTTAATATTTAAATCGACTAGTTAAATTAGCCATTTTTCGAACAGTCTCAGAATTGGACGAAACTAGTTCCATTAGATCCGTAATAGTTTATTATTATCGGATTTCAATTTTCGTAGCAATCGGAGTTTTCGTTTGACCGTGGCAGCTCGAAACGCATCGAAATTGTTTTAATATTAATCTAACGAGTTAAAATAGTCATTTTTCAAACAGTCTCGGATTTCGACGAAACCAATTTCATCGGATGCGTAATATGATATTATTGTAAGGTTTCAAATTTCGTGTCAATCGGATTTACCGTTTGTCCGGGGCGAGCCAAAACGCCTAGAAATTCGTTTAACGGATTTAATTTTAAATGAATCGTTTATTGCCATATCTAACACAGACGATCGAATTAGCTTTCAAAACCTATTTCATTGTGTCCGGAACGTGGGTTAAACCCTAAAACCGCCGGTCATCGCGTGTAATTCGGAGTTTGGAAAAGCCGGATAATTAGCATTCGTCGTTTCCTATAAATAGCCCCTTTATTCACAAATTAAAATAAAAAAAGGGGCTAGGGTTTCTTATAGCCGGCTGCCATTTTCTAAACCGAAGGCCGAAAATCACTCGTCTTCTCCCCTCGAATTCTCCAAATCCATCAGCTTTTACAACAAACTCCCAACTAACAATTCGTAGAGCATTGTGAGACCTTCAATCTGAACGGTCAAGATCGTAAAATTCGAAGTGGATCAACAGGAAAGGGAGCTTGAAGGCCTGCAGTTCGGCCTCGTTTCGCGTGCTCAATAGGGGGCCGAGCTCCATGGCTTTGCAGCCAAGTGAAGAGGAGGGGATGGGCTTTGGGATGGAAGCTTCTGATTGTTGTCGAAGTCGTCGTGGAGGCTCGAAAAATTTAACCCTAGTTTGATGATGGGTTCGGCCGTGAGTTATAGGAAGAGATTATTGCGCACGGCCTTGATCTACATATTCGAATCGTGCGGCCCATATTGGATGAAGGTTTATACTAAAAGAAATTATTGTTTATTTTATTTATAATTCGTTCAAATGTTTAGAAATGCATATCTCTTCCATACGAGGTCGGAATTCGACGAAATCAATTGCGTTGGGTTCGTATAGACGAGCACTACGCTATGGAATTGGATTGGAATCGTTTGGAGTTAGTGAAGATTTTGGATAAAATTAAACTCTCGTTTAATTTTATTCAAAATAAAACGCTGGAACTACATTGAAATCAAGGTGAGTGTTTTATAACGCTCACAATGTACTAAATATCTTTATGCTAGTTAAATTTGACATTATGAAGTGTTATGATTTTATTTGTCGTTGTTTGATAGAATTTAATTGTCATATAGCTTGTCATTTGAATTAACCGTTGAAAAATTAAATTGACAGTTAAATTGAAATTAAAATTGAATTGCGATTAAATTACCTGACATTGATAACTATGAAACTGCCATGAATTGTATTATCTATTGGATGATGTATTTTGATGGATGTTATTGGTTGATATTTACTTGTTTGGATGTTTATTTGCTTATATACTGTTATGCATACATATGACGCTGTGATTGGTTTAAGTAATATATACTCATCCCTGACATTTAATTGAAATAAATAATTACTTGGCCATAGGATAGAAAATTATATACGGACACCGAATTGGCTAAATTAATAATTTTTGAAATCGTCGATTTGAAATTTATTTAAATGTTTTGATTTAAAAGTTATAATAGAAATCAATTTATTGAAGTCGAATTTATCGAAAATTGAGTTTGGAATGTTGAAATAAATTTTGGTTAAAAGAAATCGTTAAATAATTAAAGTGGAGACTTTGGGATTTAAAATCGGGATATGATTGAATTTCGAAAATTGATTTGTTTAAAGATTTAACCTTAATTCGAGCTTTGAATATTACTAAGTAAATGTGATGTAAAAATGATATTTTGAAGTTGAGCTTGGAATTGGATCATATTTGAAATTTGGATTTAAACTCGAAAATTGATGGATAATTTTGTTAAGTGTTATAAATGGACATTTTGAAAAATCAAGCTCCAAATCGATATAAGTTGAAACTGAATAAATTAAAGGTGAATATAAAATTGAATTAATTCGAAGTCAAAGTTGACATTGATTTGAATTGAAATCGAAATTGAATCGGTAAAATGGAAATTGAAATTTGTTTTGAATTGAGATGTTATAATTGAAATGGTTTGGTTTTGAAGCTGTTTTATTTTGTTTTCCAAATTACTCTATTATATACACCATTTTTAAAATACTTAAACTATTTTAATCTATTTTTAATCTACTTAACCCAATTTAAATTATTTTAAACTAATTTATCTATTTTTAAATCCATTTTAAAGATTTTAAGTATTTTTAACTATTTTTAATTATTTAAAACTACTTTTAAACTACTTAAACTATTTTCTAAAAATTTCAAGCTGATTAATAAGGTGAAATGTTTATGTTTAAATCTTGAATTTGAATACGAATTGGATTAAATGAAGTTGCAACCTAAATTGAAATTCGAAATGATTTTGAAATCGAAATGAGATATTGATGCGAAAAATGATTTTTGAAACGAAATCTTACATTTGAATAGATACGATGATATTTGAAATGAATTTGATTTTTGAAGAGAATATGATATTTTGATATCAATTATGAATCGATTTGAAATGTAAAAGAGCCAACGGTGTAATAATACGTAGTTATTAAAGAAACCGGGATTGGATATGGACATACTCTCTGTCGATACCGAAAACCACTTTAATAACTATTATACGCGGAGTGTTGATTCAGAATGAAGAGGATGGTTTAGTGAACGCGTTGATTGAAGAAAGAGAACGATATTGGATGACCCCTGACATGACTAAAACAGGAGCTGCGCCGGGCCATTGAGGTTCGCCACCTCTAGCGGACACACTTCTTCGATATTATATCTATTACATTTGTGATGCGATTTGGGTGCACCCCTTGATTTGGGAGTGTTGTTTCGCGGTGTTGGGGTAGCTGCTGGCTATGCTCAACATCATTCCGGATCACGCAACTACTAGTATCCTAGTTGGTATCGCCTCATGTACCTTGTCATACTGATTATCCTATTCGCGACCACTACGTTTTGTCTTGTGTTATACCTATGGGGTACCCTCTGATAACCACCAGTTTACGGTGGGGCTTACGGTGCTGTATAGACTATGGCATTATAAAAATGTGTTAAGGGGGATTATGGTAACGCCTTAACGCTATTTTGATACTTTATATTATTGATATGCATTATTCACTTAGCGTACATTACTACATAGTAGATAGTTTAACGGATCCTTGAGAAATGGAAAATCCCGTAACATCTCTTGAGTTATTGCACGCACGTTGACACTGGATATGAGATGTCAAACCCCGTAAACATCTCTGACGCCGTTACACTCATATTTATTTACGATTGATTTAACTTTCATAAGGATATTTTAGTCCTGACTCGAGTGTTTTGTCTTTTCATTACGCTCGGGTCAGTCCTGAGTTTTTCAGATTTTGAAGATCTATTCTGGAGGATGAAGACGAAGATTTGGTATACTATTACTATTATTACCCTTGCATCATGCTATCTGCTGCATTATTTTAATTGTTCTGTTGTATATGTATAACTCTGATAAATGTTGTATAAATAATTGTCAAAGTATAGTAAACAACTTCATGAACTGTTTATTTGACTATTATATTTTATCGTTCCGCTGCGAGATTCTGTGTTGTTTCTTTTCCTTTATTTCTCTTTCTTTTCTTTTCTTATTTGCCCCAATAACCATCTGCCCTTTTGAATGGTTTGGAATCGGCATGTGTATTTGATCGTCGGTTTAAACTGTCCAAAAAGGTGGGTCGTTATAGTTGCTATCAGAGCTTTGGTTTAGCGATAACCTTAGCTTTGTGGGGTATGACTCTTTATAAGTAGGGTAGTAATACCCTACGATGAGTCGCTGAGTGAATATATATATATATATATATATATATATATATATATATATATATATGAGAACGTATTTGTTAGTGATATAAAATGTTTTATATTGTGTCGGTTGATTTGTTGAGTGACTTATGGATTCTGGTCAATACGAGTAATTAACGTCATTGATAGGGATCTCTAAACACTTAAACAGAACGATTCAACATAGTATTGTTTTGAAATTGGGTAAATGAAATAATTTTTCTCTAATTATATTTTGTATATAAAGGATTTATTTTCAGAAATTATTGTGACTTATCTTGCTTACCTGGTGGTTAGGAATGAAAATATTGGTTATCACCATTAATTGGATATTGTAATTTAATAAATAAGCTGAATTACAAAATGAACAATGATAAAACAACTTGTGGATTGTTTTAAGAAAATGCCTATAAGAATATTTTATAAAGGTGACTTATAAATTTAAAATAGATTTAAATTGAGAAATATTGAATTTAAGACCCGGGGATTTTGAAAAATGGTTCTCAAGGCTTTGAAGAAATATATAGTAATATTAGTTGGAAAATATTTATGGGAAATATTTTGAAAGGATTTTAAGAAGGAATGAATTAAGTACTCTTCTCTTCTATCGCTGGAAAATAATTTCGGTGATGACTGCGCAACATCATCGACGTTCATTTTCGAGTCTCAAAGTGGGGGAGACTTCTAAGAAGCTTTGCTTTTCTTCGAAATTATTTTGGGTAAATGAGTTTTGGTTTAAACTCCAAAGGTATGATTTGATATATAAAAAATAGATACAAGCATATATATTTATTTCAAATGATTTGGAAAGAACCGGGCATTTAAATTTCTAAGTTCTGTTAATTAATAATTTTCAAATAATTTGAATGAAATGTGAATAACCAAAATTTATAAAATAAGAGGATTAAGATATCTAAGCTATTGTTTGGGAAAACTTTAAAGTTGAAAGGAAAAGAGAATTTAAATGAATCAAATTTGTGGACATTCTAATTTTGTAAAATGAAATTCTATAAATTTGCATAATACCAAAATCACATTCTGATAACATATAACAAGACTTACCAAATGTTAAAAGTTAAAATGACATTTTGGATATGTAATGAGATATTGTATAGATAAACAGAACCTGAAAGTAATTGAAATATACAAGTAAGGAAAACTCAAAAGGAATTAAAATGTATATAAATGGAAAATTTAGTTGTGATAAAAATTATAAAAACTTAAATATAACATGAAATGATGAATGGATAAATGGAACAAGTAAGTGAACTTAAGAAAGAAGATAAATAAATCGTAATATATCTTTGTAAATTGGTTATAGAAAATAAATATAAATTGCAAAAGGGTTGTAATTTTTTTTTCTGAATTTGTAACCTTTAAAATAACTGTAAACTAAGAAAAGTCATATATACCAAGTTAGACTTTTATGGAATGACTATAAATTAAAGTGATGACTAATAAAATGTTCTGCATTAATAAAATGTTCCGCAAATAAATTGGTTATTAACTGAAACTGAATATGAAGTAAATGTAAACAAAAGACTTTGGTATAGCTAAGAATCAATTGGGAAAAGAAATTGAGTTTAATTAAATTATATAGAATGTTTAAAATGAACTTGAGTAAGAAAATTCTTTGATAGGATGTTTAAGAAAAGATAATGTTAAAGAATGTTCTATGTAAAGAAATGAATGTACTAATTGAATAACGGATTGTGGGTAATTAAGTGAAAAAAAATAGAAGTCATTAAAATAATTTAGTATAGATAAATTGGATAGAAATCCATTGGAAGGTAATACGTGAGATTGTACGTATATTATTTTATTCGCATAACGATTTGATCCAAATTCGAGCACAAAATTTCGAGATGATTTATATCGATCCAATTTAGGATTTTTCACTCGATTTTCGACGGAGAACCCTAGATATGGATTTTTAATTTGATTCTGGAATTCTCTATCATAGTATATGGCTATGCAAGGAGAGTAACAGTTTCCAATCAAGGAACCAAATCTGAGTCCGCACTAGAGAGTCAGGTGAACGATACTAGTTGGAAGTGAAATTGTGTGATCGAATAAGCGATTAGATTGATATTGCTCACGGATGATATATGTACGACTTACGGACTTAATTAAAGTTAATATTGGAAATTTAAGATACCAAATATAAAATGATTCTTTTAAAAATTATATAACATGATATATATATAAAAGAGATAAACCAAATTGAATGTAAAATTAATAACTTGGTTATGTTGGGTATGACTTGGTTGTTATATGATTGTTAGTTGGTTGTATATAATTCATTAAGTGTTAATGAAATTAAAAGCTATGAATCATTAAAATCAAATTGGAAGTTAAATGAATTTAAATAGAATTTAATTTGATTCAAATTGGAAGTGAACTAATGTAAATATAAATTAGTGAATGTTAACTAATTGAATTGAGAATGAATGTTGGTAGAATCCAACGTTAATGAATCAACTATGATTAAAATTGAAACCCAAGTCAATAAATATTAATGAGAAATGAATTTATATTGATTGGTTATGGATCTGTTGGATGATAGTTGGATGATAGTTGATTGATGGTTGCATTTGTTGTTTTGTTGCATTTGCTATGTTGGCACATGTTGTTGTTATGTTGCTATATGAGGTATATTGATACTATTTTCATATATGCATTACTCTCATTGTTTGTTGAGTGTTTAGTAGGTGCGGATTGCGCTTGCTTCGCATTTGGAGCTCGCTTTCGCGCTATATTAGTCATATATGCTCGCTAATAAAATATAAGGTACATGTTTATTTTGTCATTGGATTTGGTGATTTTTGATGTGCCACTTGGCTTTTAATTTCCTTTTGTTGGTTTGGGGCCCGTAGAGGCGTTTTGTAGCTGTACCGATTGAGCCGCGCAAAGGAGACTCTGCCGAAATTTTCCGTAAAATCCGGGTGTTAGAAAAATTTTCAAGTTTTAATTTTTTTTTATAACATGTTTTGATAACTAACTTTTAAAGTTAGAAAGCCGTTTGGAATAACTTAATGAAAGTGTAGTAATGACTTTATAAATGGAATTTCATTGTTTATAAGTTGGTAACTCTGAATAAAATATATCTAATGTTGAATTCTATACTTAGTTCCTTTTCCCATCTTTTTCCTTTTCGGGGACGAAAAGTTTTGAGTGGGGGAGAGTGTAACGACCCATAAATTTTCGATAATTAAAATAGCTAATTTAAAAGATTTCGTGATTTAATGTTAGAAAAAAAATTGTAATTCGTTTGGAATAATAATAACTGGAATGAATTGCAACAATAATTATCCAAGTAATGAAAAATAAATGCTACTTAGTGAATGCCTTTGAAATCAATAGTTGAATAGGATAATAAATGTTGAAATTCATTGGGTATAATAGAGTAATTGATTGATAAGTAAAATCTATTTAAAATCAAATATTGAATATTGAACAGGTAAATTATTTAAATGAAATATTTAAAACTTATTGAATAATTGAATAATTGTAAAATAAAAATAGTGTTCTAAATTGTGAATTGGTTTTAAAAGTTGATTCTTATAAGTTCAATTTCAATATTTCAAAAGATAATGAATTATTGGATAATCGAAATTGTTTAAATTAAATATTTGGAAATTATTGAATAATTTAATAATGGGAATTGAATAACCGTATAATGGAAATAGTTGTTCTATAATTTTAATTCATTTCAAAAGTTAAATTTTTAAGTTCGTTTTGAATATCCCAAAAGATAGTGATTTAAGAATAATAAAATTTGTTTAAATTAAATATTACGAATGTTTGAATAATTAAATTCCGAATTTGATATGATTAATTTGATATTGAAATTTAATATATGAAAATAGAGTGAATAATTGAAATTTGATTTAATATGATTCAAATTGGTTTCCAAAGTGAATGTAAGTTATATTGGGATTATAATAGAGTTAATAAGGTTTTAAAATTGGAATTTATTGGATAATTGAATAACGGGTTTAATATGATAAAAATGATTTGTAAAATTTTATTTTATTATATTAAAGTTAGAATGAGGTTGTAGAACTTTTAAATCGAATTAAAAGTTAATTTGTGAAAATTGAATATTTTAATATTTAAATCGACTAGTGAAATTAGCCATTTTTCGAACAGTCTCAGAATTGGACGTAACTAGTTCCATTGGATCCGTAATAGTTTGTTATTATCGGATTTCAATTTTCGTAGCAATCAGAGTTTTCGTTTGACCGTGGCAGCTCGAAACGCATCGAAATTGTTTTAATATTAATTTAACGAGTTAAAATAGTCATTTTTCAAACAGTCTTGGATTTCGACGAAACTAGTTTCATCGGAACCGTAATATGATATTATTTTAAGGTTTCAAATTTCGTGTCAACCGGATTTACCGTTCGTCCGGGGCGAGCCAAAACGCCTAGAAATTCGTTTAACCGATTTAATTTTAAATCGATCGTTTATTGCCGTATCTCGCACAGACGATCGAATTATCTTTCGAAACCTATTCCATTGTGTCCGGAACGTGGGATAAACCCTAGAAACGTCGGTCATCGCGCGTAATTCGGAGTTTGGAAAAGCCGGATGATTAGTATTCGTCGTTTCCTATAAATAGCCCCTTTATTCACAAATTAAAATATAAAAAAAAGGGCTAGGGTTTCTTATAGCCGGCCGCCATTTTCTAAACCGAAGGCCAAAAATCACTCGTCTTCTCCCCTCGAATTCTCTAAATCCATCAGTTTTTACAACAAACTCCCAACTAACAATTCGTAGAGCATTGTGAGACCTTCAATCTGAACGGTCAAGATCGTAAAATTCGAAGTGGATCAACGGGAAAGGGAGCTTGAAGGCCTGCAGTTCGGCCTCGTTTCACGTGCTCAATAGGGGGCCGAGCTCCATGGCTTTGCAGCCGAGTGAAGAGGAGGGGGTGGGCTTTGGGATGGAAGCTTCTGATCGTTGTCGAAGTCGTCGTGGAGGCTCGAAAAATTTAACCCTAGTTTGATGATGGGTTCGGCCGTGAGTTATAATGGAGCGCGTACGTGAGAGAGGAAGGGGGGAAGAGATTATCGCACACGGCCCTGATCTGCATATTCGAATCGTGCGGCCCATATTGGATGAAGGTTTATACTAAAAGAAATTATTGTTTATTTTATTTATAATTCGTTCAAATGTTTAGAAATGCATATCTCTTCCATACGAGGTCGGAATTCGACGAAATCAATTGCGTTGGGTTCGTATGAATGAGCACTATGCTATGGAATTGGATTGGAATCGTTTGGAGCTAGTGTAAATTACGGGTAGAATTAAACGCTCGTTTAATTTTATTCAAAATAAAACGCTGGAACTACATTGAAATCAAGGTGAGTATTTTATAACGCTCACAACGTACTAAATATCTTTATGCTAGTTAAATTTGACATTATGAAGTGTTATTATTTTATTTGTCGTTGTTTGATAGAATTTAATTGTCATATAGCTTGTCATTTGAATTAACCGTTGAAAAATTAAATTGACAGTTAAATTGAAATTAAAACTGAATTGCAATTAAATTACCTGACATTGATAACTATGAAAGTGTCATGAATTGTATTGTCTATTGGATGATGTATTTTGATGGATGTTATTGGTTGATATTTACATGTTTGGATGTTTATTTGCTTATATACTGTTATGCATACATATGACGCTGTGATTGGTTTAAGTAATATATACTCATCCCTAACATTTAATTGAAATAAATAATTACTTGGCCATAGGATAGAAAATTATATACGGACACCGAATTGGCTAAATTAATAATTTTTGAAATCGTCGATTTGAAATTTATTTAAATGTTTTGATTTAAAAGTTATAATAGAAATCAATTTATTGAAATCGAATTTATCGAAAATTGAGTTTGGAATGTTGAAATAAATTTTGGTTAAAAGAAATCGTTAAATAATTAAAGTGGAGACTTTGGGATTTAAAATCGGGATATGATTGAATTTCGAAAATTGATTTGTTTAAAGATTTAACCTTAATTCGAGCTTTGAATATTACTAAGTAAATGTGATATAAAAATTATATTTTGAAGTCGAGCTTGGAATTGGATCATATTTGAAATTTGGATTTAAACTCGAAAATTGATGGATAATTTTGTTAAGTGTTATAAATGGATATTTTGAAAAATCAAGCTCCAAATCGATATAAATTGAAACTGAATAAATTAAAGGTGAATATAAAATTGAATTAATTCGAAGTCAAAGTTGACATTGATTTGAATTGAAATCGAAATTGAATCGGTAAAATGGAAATTGAAATTTGTTTTGAATTGGGAAGTTATAATTGAAATGGTTTGGTTTTGAAGCTGTTTTATTTTGTTTTCCAAATTACTCTGTTATATAAACCATTTTTAAAATACTTAAACTATTTTAATCTATTTTTAATCTACTTAACCCAATTTAAATTATTTTAAACTAATTTATCTATTTTTAAATCCATTTTAAGGATTTTAAGTACTTTTAACTATTTTAATTATTTAAAATTACTTTTAAACTAGTTAAACTATTTTCTAAAAATTTCAAGCTGATTAATAAGGTGAAATGTTTATGTTTAAATCTTGAATTTGAATACGAATTGGATTAAATGAAGTTGCAACCTAAATTGAAATTCGAAATGATTTTGAAATCAAAATGAGATATTGATGCGAAAAATGATTTTTGAAACGAAATCTTACATTTGAATAGATACGATGATATTTGAAATGAATTTGATTTTTGAAGAGAATATGATATTTTGATATCAATAATGAATTGATTTGAAATGTAAAAGAGCCAACGGTGTAATAATACGTAGTTATTAAAGAGACCGGGATCGGATATGGACATACTCTCTGTCGATACCGAAAACCACTTTAATAACTATTATACGTGGAGTGTTGATCCAGAATGAAGTGGATGGTTTGGTGAACGCGTTGATTGAAGAAAGAGAATGATATTGGATGACCCCTGACATGACTAAAACAGGAGCCGCGCCGGGCCATTGAGGTTCGCCACCTCTAGCGGACACATTTCTTCGATACCATATCTATTACATTTGTGATGCGATTTGGGTGCACCCCTTGATTTGGGAGTGTTGTTTCGCGGTGTTGGGGTAGCTGCTGGCTATGCTCAACATCAGTCCGGATCACGCAACTACTAGTATCCTAGTTGGTATCGCCTTATGTACCTTGTCATACTGATTATCCTATTCGCGACCACTACGTTTTGTCTTGTGTTATACCTATGGGGTACCCTTTGATAACCACCAGTTTACGGTGGGGCTTACGGTGCTGTATAGACTATGGCATTATAAAAATGTGTTAAGGGGGATTATGGTAACGCCTTAACGCTATTTTGATACTTTATATTACTGGTAGGCATTATCTACTTAGCGTACATTACTATATAGTAGATAGTTTAACGGATTCTTGAGAGATGGAAAATCCCGTAACATCTCTTGAGTTATTGCACGCACATTGACACTGGATATGAGATGTCAAACCCCGTAAACATCTCTGACGCCGTTACACTCATATTTATTTACGATTGATTTAACTTTCATAAGGATATTTTAGTCCTGACTCGAGTGTTTTGTCTTTTCATTACGCTCGGGTCAGTCCTGAGTTTTTCAGATTTTGAAGATCTATTCTGGAGGATTTAAGACGAAGGTTTGGTATACTATTACTATTATTATCCTTGCATCATGCTATCTGCTGCATTATTTTAATTGTTCTGTTGTATATGTATAACTCTGATAAATGTTGTATAAATAATTGTCAAAGTATAGTAAACAGCTTCATGAACTATTTATTTGACTATTATATTTTATCGTTCCGCTGCGAGATTCTGTGTTGTTTCTTTTCCTTTATTTCTCTTTCTTTTCTTTTCTTATTTACCCAATAACCATCTGCCCTTTTGAACGGTTTGGAATCGGCATGTGTATTTGATCGTTGGTTTAAACTGTCCAAAAAGGAGGGTCGTTACATATATATTCACTACTAGGTCATACAACCTATTATTATGCCCTTACCCTAACATTTAGTTATGTGTTATAAATGAAGTGAATATAGTTACACAAACATTAATCATAACTGATCAAATTACACAACTATATAAACATCCACGGTTAAATTCCTTGTAATCAATTTTCTAATAAAACATGATTAATACCCTTTGTAACGACCCTGACTCGACCTTCGAAAATCGACACTGAATACGTCACTCGTATTCAAATGTCGAATCTGGTTCGCCGGAGCTTATAACACATTAAGTATACAACACAGCAGAAGAGAAATGAACAGTATATATCATATACAACATTTGATGCAATATTCGGATACAATGATGATACAATGAATATCAATATACATCAGAGATATGATACAAGACAATAGCAGCGGAAAGAAAAGATAACACTAACAGCGGAACAATATCTCCAATATGGTCTTCAAGAGAGAAAGAGAGATAGAATCCAGAACTGTAACTCCATCTCCAAAGCACCAATCCAGAAGTAGCTCGAACTCCCAACCAAGATGAAGTTAAGCAACTCGATCCAAATGCGATTGCCAAATTCTAAGGCTGAAAGCTATCGAATCTACACCTACTATTCTATTATCTGAAAAACCCAACTTCAGACTGCCCGTGTGGAAAATTGTGGGCACCCGGAGTTTAGGAAGGGAACAATAAACTCCAGGTCAGTCATGGGACAGGTATGAGCAAACAAAAACAGTTTATCTTTAAAACAAACAACAAAGGATTTTAAAATTTGAAATCCGCAATGCTTTTTAGAAAATGAAACTACCATAAGGCCTCCCGCCACACACACAATGCAAACGTAGAATTGGAGGAGATTTCTCCTTATGATAGTCAAATATGTTTGATATGAAAAAATTTCTTTGATATTATTACTAGTGAATAGTGCAGAAAAATATTTCGAAAGTATAATATTAATATTAGCCAGCATAGACATTCCGAACTATGCCTACTATAGCTACCATCTAAATAGTGGTGACCACCATAAGTAAATGGCAGATACTACAACTAAAACTATACAAGGCGCGTATTGAAGATTGGATTTCCAATAAATGGCCAGGCTAAGGAACTTCCTACTACCGCATGGGTACGCCTCTGGAGGGACGTCCCGCGAACCTACCCGGCTCTCTTCCAACACAAGGTCGGGTTACCTTTGTAACTAGGTAACTACTACTCGAGCATGTCATCCCCCGGTCGTTTGCGACCTTTTTCCGAGGTACCTCTAATCCAACAACCACAAAGCAATCACAAAAGTAATAGATTTGCAGTGACCACATGAGTTAAGTATCTGGGCTCCATACCATGATACCACCCTTTTCTAGAAGGGAATGACAACCCTAAAAGGAGCGACCCTCATAACCTTGCCGCATCTTTCCTGTTTCGACCATTTCCGAGGTGTGAGGTCATGATGCAGTCTCGTCCACAAAGCTACGCTTTATAAAAAAAGCCATGCTTTGATCAACAATTGATCAACAAATGGTCAGCAACACACAGCAGCACTTAGCATGTCACACTACCAAATTAGGAGTATATCACTGATAACTATCAACTACATAACCTCTGAGCTCGTACGTCTCAACGAAGGGGTTAAGCTAAGAGAATAAATTCTCCGCCACCAAACAGAAATGTATTTGATAGAGATCAGTTTTATATCTGAAAGTGTAGTATCAGACATACAACCATACAAGTCTTTTCCGGGTTCGAACAGAACCGAAGGCACTTCCGAAGAAGCCCTTGCAATTCGGGCATCCACAATTCCAATCGGGCTCCCCATCACATATGGAGAACTCTATACCGGAGCAACTCAGTGCAGAGTCAATCGACGGGTTATCCTATCGTTCTCGAAGGCACCCGGTCTTCACCACCGGTCTTCAATTGCAATCGTCGTATCACTATTCGGAACGGGTTATATGACACAAGGTCCTCTCTCGGCTAAACCGAATAGTGAGCGCAATTATTTAAAAACATATGGATATTGAGATTTCAGTTAAGTCACAACTTTAAACCCAAAACCTTCCTTCAAATGGTTTAAAACAAATTACCATTTCAATTCTTTTAATCAAAAAGCTTCATTTCACAAAGTTCACCCAGTTTCACAAAGATCCATTCACAGATTTCAAAACAACTTCCATTTCAATTTGGATCAACTCATTCAATCTTTAAATCAAAGATTCAATAGCTTTCAAACTCGTTTTCAATTCAAATCTTTTATATAAAAGATACACCATTTAAAATCCTCTTCGATTTCAAACAAGGTTTAATAATCTTTCACAAAGGTTCATTTATAGCTTTCAAAGCAATTCACAATTTCATTTCAAACTTGAAATCTTTCAACACAAATTGGAAATTCATTTCTTATATGAAAGCTTTTATTATTTGAAAACAAATAGATTTTATTTCGGAAAAATCCAATTTCATTTATACAAGTTAAAATCTTTGGGTTAAATTCAAATTCCCAAAACAACACTTTAAAAATGGTTTAAAACCCATATAAACTTATAAATTCTCAACATAGAATTCAATTTTAAATCTTTGAATTTAAATTCAAATCAACTATTTTAAATTTCAAAAATTTATTAAGTTATTCAAAATAACTTGTATCTTTTAAAACTTCTTTTCAAAGGCTTCACATATTTAACCCAATTCCATTTCCAAAACTATTTGGATTAAAAACAAATCAACTTTTAAAACCATTTCCAAAATTTTGTGACTTAACCAATTTCCTCATGCAATTCCGTATTTGTGTGTGTATAAGTGTGGTCCAGGGGTTTTTACACAATAGTGCAACAACATCAATCATCACAGATTCAAACACATCAACATTGATAAGCGGTATAATCTATAACGCTTATCTTCCATTCACAGATTCACAGATAAATAATAAAATTCATCATAGATAAAATAAATTACATTCATCATAGATCACACCAAAATAATTCATAGCACAATGCATAACATATCAGGGATATCAAACAATTCAACATTCAATTGAATCCAAACATCCATAAGTAAGATTTATTTAAATTATCTGATTAATTTAAATCGGATTAATTACTTATGAATAACTACTAATCTTGGTTAATTAATTACAAATCATTTTATTTTTTATTTTTTTTGAAAAGCAAGAGCAAAGGCTCATTTTATTAACTAATGTTCCATTACAAGCAATTACAACTCACACAACTCCAAAATCATGACAACACAGCCATTATAATACAAACAGACACTCAAACTTAGATACTACAATTCAGAACAAAACTGAACCAAACATGAATAAAAAATAAACTGAACTGAAAGACATAATTAATCCATGCAGCAAGAGAACAGACTCATAATGCACAGCTGAGATGTAATTGCCATCAGTCCACACAGCAAAATTATGAAGCTGAATAATAGCAGTTCCTGATAATCATCAATCTTCAAATATTATCAATCCTTAAATCCCTCAAAACACTGCCATGAATCATAGAATAAAGCTGAGATATGTTCTTTTCTCCAATACCAAATATCCTATTATTCCTCTCAGTCCACACAGCATGAATCAATTTCTTTAAAAGCTTAAGCAAAAGCCTAGTTGCACGAGTCTTCCATCTAGTTGCTTTGAATACATTAAACCATTCAATAGAACTAATAGTTGAAGGCTTATAAAAACCACCATTAGATAAGAGCCTATACCATATTTGATAAACGAATGATCATTCAAAAAATATATGAGTGTTAGTTTCAGATTCTGACTTGCAAAGTACACATAAATCCTCCGAAATAATACCCATTCTACAAAGCCTGTACTTAGTATTCAAAGCATTAGCCATTACTTTCCACAACAACATATTCTGCTTAGCTGAACAACCACTATTCCAAATTCTTGTATGCCAAGGGAAGACAGCATCACACTTACAAAGATACTGATATACAAGTTTAATAGAATGGATTTTATGCTTACCTGACCAAATTAAAGCATTGTCACAAATAGTAAGTTGATAACTGGTAATAGTATTCCACAGATTTCTTAACTGAAAGGAGCTGGAGTATGGTAATACAATGGTACCATCATGAATAAATTCCTCAACTATAGCATCTTCTGAAATTCCAGAGTTGCTTCTTAAATTGTAATCCACTAAAGAACTTAAAATCAATCCCGGTTTAACCCATGGAGAATGCCAAAAGGATAAACCTTTAATCACTGCATAATTACATTGTATAAAAGGTAAAAAAAGTTTCCCTGAGCTTGAGTATACATCTCCAACTCCAACTACAATTTTGAGGTATTCTCATATTCCAAAAATTTCTCTTGCCAATAAGATTCTGGTTAACCCATTGAGACCATAGGTTTTTATCAGGTGTAAAAATTTTGTTGAAATAAACAGAGATAGCTGCCTTATTCCATTGGAAAATATTAGTGATAACAAGACCCGCATACTTTTTAGAATCAAACAGTTTAAAGAAAGATATGGGTATAAGCTTTTTTGAGAAAGGGTCACCATGCCAGAGAAATTTATTGAAAGAACTTGAAACCATATTAATCAGCTCAATTGGAAGAATATAGTGTCTTGTCCAATATGTAGTCATAGCCACAGCAATAGATTGAATAATAGTGAGCCGACCAGCTTGTGATAATTTATTACAAGGCCATAGATGCAACCTTTCAATAATCTTTTCAAAGAGAGGCAAACAATTTTGGTTTGTAATTCTAGAGCTTATAATAGGTAAACCCAAATAAAATGAATTTTTGGGCAAATCCTGAAGCCCTGAACAATTAATAATATCAATCTTCCTTGAAAAAGGCAAACCACCAACAAGAATATTAGATTTTGAAAGATTAATTTAAAGGCCGGTGATGGAATAGAAAAACTGCAGTGATGAAAAAATACTCTGAATATTACTATGAGTTGGCTTTGTGAATATGATGAGATTATCAACAAAAAGAAGATGAGTAATTAGGGGATGTTTACATTTTGGATGTAAATCAAATGCTTTCTTTAAAACTAGATCCATCAAAATAGAATTAAGCAATTCCATGACAATAATGAACAAATAGGGTGAAATAGGATCACCCTGCCTAACACCTTGTGCACCTCTAAAATATCCATGAAGACCACCCTCTCTCGAAATTGAGTACATAGGTGATGAAATACATGTGAAAATCCAAGCTAAAAAAGGTTTTGGAAAGTTCATCCTAGACATAATAGCTAAAATAGAGCTCCATGTAGTGGAATCAAATGCTTTCTTAATGTCCAACTTTAACATGCATCTAGGAGATATATTTTTCCTTTCATACCCTAACAATAGTTCTTGAGTTAATAGGATATTATCACTAATAGATCTTCCACTGATATAAGCAGCCTGATTATTGGAAATAATGAATGGTAGAACTAACTGCAGTCTATTAGCCAATACTTTTAAAATGATTTTATAAACGATGTTACAACAAGATATTGGCCTAAATGCTACTGATGTAGGGTTATCAATCTTAGGAACTAAGACAATGGTAGTGGCAGAGAGACTAGCAGGAAGATTATTGTTGAGAAAAAAGAATTGAATAGCTTTTACAATATCAACACCAATTATATTCCAACCTTGTTGTAAAAAGTGAGCATTGTAACCATCTAGACCTCCACAACTATTAGGATCCAAACTAAACACTGCAGATCTAATCTCCTCATTAGTAATGGCATTAATCATTGAAGCAGATTGAGAAAAAGATAAGACTGGAAGATTTATATCAAAGAGTGGTTTTATATTAGGTACAAAAGAATTGGAAGGAGCTAAGATGGAGGAAAAATACCGAACAAAAGCATTATTAATACCATCAGTGGATTTAACCATGTTACCATTCATATCTTTAATTTGAGATATACATTCCCTAGCTCTCTTGACTTTTAGAAAATTATGAAAGTACTTAGTATTTCTATCAGCCTCCTTCTCTATTCTCAAGTGAACTTTCTGTTTAAGGGATAACAATTCCCTATCAATAACTTGTTCAAGATTCTTCCTTAGTTCCAATTCAGTATGTTGTAGAAGAGCATCATGTGGTCTAGCAATCAATTCTTCCTGAAACTTAATAAGTTCATTCCTAATATGAGTAGAAAGCTTAGAATCTTTACCAAAATTAGCTGCAGACCAGATCCTTAATTGAAATTTTAAAGCCTTCATCTTGAGAGAAACATTAGCTAATGGATTCCTACCAAACCTGTTTAAGAATAATAGGATAATCCACATGCTTAGTCCAAAAATTTAAAAGAATGTTTACCACCACGATTATCATCAACACCCCAATGAAAAATTAAGGGGCAGTGATCAGATAAAGAAGGTCGAAGTGTATCATAAAATGGTTTGGGCCAGATTTGAAGGAAAGGAATGTTTACAAAAATATGATTCAATTTACAAAGAGTTGAATTACCACTCCTGCTACTATTTGACCAAGTGAAGACTGAACCAAGAAATCTGACCGAAATCAGATTAGATTGATTTAAAGCACTATTAAGAGGAGCAATATCCTTTAGAGACAAGGCACAACCACCATATTTTTGATTACTAGCATGCATACAGTTAAAATACCACCTATCAACCAAGGATCAGAAGAAGAATTTAGAGTGGGAAGTTGATCCAAAAAAGACTGTCTCAATGATAAAGAGTTTTGAGCATAAACTGAAGTGAAAAGAAAACTCAAATTAGATGGCAAATGAACATAGTTATAATGAATAAATTGATCAGTGGCAATGATCTTGGAAAGCTTGAAGATTGATGGATTCCATAAAGTTAACAGTCTGCCATAATTTGATTCAACAAAATTATCATCATATAACCAAGAAGGAGATATCAAGTTAACAGCCTTAAGAGTAGACTGAATATCTAACTTTGTTTCAGAAACACACATCAAATGAATATCATTTACATTGATAAGATTTCTAATCTCAACTTGTTTAGAGGACAAGTTAGCACCCCTTATATTCCAAAAGGCAATATTATTCATTTCAATGGAAGAGGGGGAAGCAAAGGAGATGGATTTTTCCTTGTGTGTCTAGAATGAGAATTATTTTTAGTTGAAGATAAAGGAAGTACTTCCTGAACCTTAAAATCTTTTCCATTATTCAAATCACCAGGAATATTATTATTACTTTTACTTATCATGACACATTCACCTGATTTAGAAGAAGGAGGAAGAGGAGGAGATAAATGCAGATAAGGTGATGAAGAGTTAGATGTAAACAAAGAAGGAGACTGAAAGCTAAATTGAGAACTGCAAGAAACAGAATTAGCAGAATCAATTGAAGAGTTAGATAAAGTATCAAAGGAGAAAGATGAAGAAGAAGTTGTAGTTTCTGAATCATTAGTTGAATCAAGTGAAGGATCTGATAAAACTGAAAAAGGATTTAAGGTAATAGTAGAAAGAGATGAAGTACTTCCTTCACTACCTTTTCCTTTTCCAACTTCCACACTAATCATAGGATCAACACTCAATTGTACCTTTCCTTTAGCCATTATCTCCTTTTTCTTCCATACTCCCTTATTCCTCCTCTCTACATTTTTCCAGCTCTGATCAATAATGTTGTTATTAGTAACTCCACAGTCACCTTGATTCTTATCACCATTCTCAACCGGATTAACCATCTTCTGTGCATCATTCTCCTTAATCTTGTTAACTAACTCACATCTAACAGTATCATGACCAAATTTTTTACAATTTGTACAAATTTTTGGCCTCCAATCATATGACAATTTAACCTCTGGACAATTTTCACCCAACTCAGGTATGGAAATAGATTCCGGTAATTCAAAATTAGGTGTAATCTCCACTAAAGCCTTGGCATATTTAAATCTTTGCAGCTTCTCAGTACTATTATCAAAACAAATTAGCCTACCAACATGACAAGCTAACCAATTAATCCCTACAAGCGTCCATAGAATAAGAGGAATTCTATGAAAATGAATCCACACAGGAACTCTTTTGATCTGCGCTTGAGATATACTAATAGAGGGATCCCATTTAGTGATTATGAACATTCTACCTCTTATAAAAATTGGGTCAGAATTAAGAACTTGATCTTTATCCTCTTGATTAGAAAAATTAAAATAGAAATTGAACCCATTTGATTTAAAATCGACTTCACCCTTAATCCTCCAATACCTTTTCAAGAAATTAACTACTGTTAAAAAAGAAAGTGTACCATCCAAAAAGAAACCAACTAAGTGATTATTCCAGTACTTTACACCTTCCTCTTTGACTAGATCTGGTATAACAATATGAGACTTATCCCTAGGAATTTCAAAATGAAACGGCTTATATGACCCAGCATTACGAGGAAGAGATTTGAAAAGAGAAGACCAATTAGCATTCAAGGGAGACGAGACATTCTTAATACAAGATGCCTCAGTACCAAGCTAATGAGAATCAGAAGAAATAGGAAGAGATGAGGAAACAGATTGAGCAGAAGAAGAAGAAATCGAAGGAACGAAAGCAGAATTAGAAGATGAAAGAGGAGGAAAAGAAACAGAGTCTAAGGAAAAAGAAGAAGAAGAAAGAGATGAAGAGGAAGACGCCATTAATTTTCAAAAAGAGCTGAAGATCATCATGGAGGGAAAAAGAACACCAAAGGAAAATCATTTTAATATTAATTAACCTCTAAATCATTTATTGATTAACCTTAAATTATTAATTAATTAACTTTAATTAATAAATGAATCAATCATTAATCATTAAATAATTAACTCCTAATTATTTAATTATCCTTTCATTAGTTATCCTTAAACAATTATATAAATTAATTAACCCTTAACTAATTACCTTAATTAATTATTATTTAATTAATTGCAATAATGATTATCCTTAATCACTTAATCAACTTTAACCATTAATTAATTACTTTTAATTAAGTAATTATCTTTAAGTAATTAATTACCCTTTAATTATTAAGTAAATATCTTTTAATTATAAATTAATGAGCCTTTAATCAATTAAATTAATTAACCTTAATTAATCTTTAATTAAGTAATTATTCTTGATTATGATTATCCTTTAGTCACCTTCATTAATCAATTATTCCTTAATTAATTATCTTAATTAATTAATCCTTAATTCTTAAATAATTAAATCTTAATTACTTTTATTAATTAATTATTCCTTAAATAAATAAATAATTAATTACAAATTAATTGACCTTAATCATTTATTTAATTAATCTTTAATATTAGGAAATTAATTAAGTGACTACTTCTCAAATAATTATATTAACAAAATCATTAATTACTTAATAAATTAAAAGATAAATCTTTTTATCTTATTTAATCACTTTTGTTATCTTTTTAGAACTTGTTTAATAAATCATCTTTATCACAATAGTTATTTTTAAAGGTTAAGATTATTTAAAGTAACACTTAATTACCCATTTAAATTTCATTATTTATTTAATATAAATAACTTTATAAAATAATGTATCAAAATTAAATAAATTAAAATTTAATTACTTTGAAAACATCTTACTTATATCCTTAATTAATTCAAACTTAAAACAAAAACATCATTTTGAAACAAGGTTTAAAAATGTTTAAAAAAAATTGAATTTTTTTAAAGTAAAAACTGTTTTCATGTCAGACTCGAGACTGCTTCGAGTTTAACTCGAGAATGTTTCCTTCTTGCTTCGAGTTATCCCAAAAATTTACTTGTGTGCTTATTTTTTTTCAAACTTAAAATTTTCCAAAGTGTCAACTTGGCACCCACGTGAATCCACTCGAGACGAACATCGTGCTAACACGCAACTCTCCCGAAGTTTGCTTCGAGATCATAGCATTCTTTCCCGAAATCAGGCTACTGCTACAAAATTGGCACCGTGCACATGCACCGCCGATCGCCGGCATTCTGGCCATCGCCACCACCTTCCCCACGTCAACGTCAACACACTCGAGCACCACGATCACTCGGGAAAACGAAACAGTGATGAATTTGCAAAAGGGCCATCTGACCCATCCTGGAACAAAACGATCACCACATAATCACCTTGCACCGCCGCCTCAGGCCATCAGAGGCCACGCCACCGCAATCAAAGCCGCTTCATTCAACAACGCAACTTTTAATCCAACTCCAGTGCAGTCTGATTCATCGTTCTTAGCGAAATCTTCACCTAAACCCCATTGTCCAATATGAACCCTAAACCCTATAACCTCTCCGTACCACCTTCCCAGTGATCGGAAAAATCTCCGGTCAATTTTTCCAGACTCGGCAACCTCCAGGCTTCCTATAGCCACAACCTCGAACACCCATTATGCTTTGATCAAAAGGAATGACCAGAAACCCAAATTTTACTTCACCACGACTTTCTTCATTGATACACTATTAATAATCTTACATTTGCTTTTAAAATTCATGACTTATGAAGACATGCTGGATCATATAGTTAAATCAAAGAAAACATGATACTTAATTTTTTTTTATCATTTTCTTGAATTCCTTCTGTTTATCTTCTATGCAGATAGAATTGCTCTAAATTCAATTCAAAATTATTTTTGGAGTTTAGATCTGGGTTTAATAAACAATTTTCATTGAGATCCAAATTTCAAAAAGGAATCAGAGAAGAAGAAATTTGGTCTTGAACAGGTTTTTGAAAACCTGGAAGCTGGAAAACAGAGTCATATGTCTGTTCTCTGACATGCATAGGCATATTCATATCAACATTCAAACACATTTCATAACATATGCGAACTCATTCATAAACAAACATCAATTCTACTTGTATGCAAACTAGGATGTATGTAAGGTTAAGGATTTGCTCACCTGAAGTTGAAGAAAGACAGAGTTGGCGAACCAAAGCCTGTATATTGAGTTGAACCTTTAACTTGTTTTAATCTTTGATTCCTATTTGCTTCAGAATTACCTCAGGCCTTTGAATCAGTTTGCTTGTTTTACTGTTTAAGCTGAGTTGTTGATTTTTCCCATGTTTTGAAAACTGTTTTAAAATACTTCAGTTTGATTCTTCTTTGCTTTGAAACTGATTTGTTTCTTGATGTTTGAATTAGTTGCTTCAGGTTGATGTTCGAATCCAGTTGAAAGAGTTGTTCAGGTTTGAGTTTCTGATCTGAGTTGCTCTACTGGTTTGATCTTTTGAAACAGATTGCAATTGTTTTGATTTTTTTGTTTTTCTCAGGTTTTTTCTCTTTTTTCTTTTGGTTGACAGGCTTGTGAAGTTTAAACTGAAAGAAACTTTTGAAATAAATGAGCATCCTGTTTCTTCTTCATTTTAATGTTTATTTACTTAATAAATTCAAAAAGAAAAGCATTTTTCCACTCGTATTATTAATTCAACACTTGTCAATCTTACATCTCACAAATCTTACAAATGTTTAAATGTGTTTTTATCTTGTTTACACTTGTTCAAATGAGTGCTTTTATGTTTAAACCCCTATTTGATTTAGTTTACAAATTTTGTTCTTAACCTTGTTTTATTAATTTGTTAATATGAAAACAATTTGTGTTTGAACCCTTTGTTAATTTTTATTTAATTTATAGATTTTGTTTTAAATCCTTCTTTGATTTGTGAATAAATTCATCTCATGTGTACTTTTATTCTTATACTTAGATTTCAAAAGATATATTCATATCAAAGCTTAAATGTTTGTTTACATATGTATATTTTACAAATGTTCATCTTATTGATTTCCAAATATACAAAAGAAAAGTAATTTTAAATCTTTCATTTTCTAAGATATTTTAATCTTGAACTTCAAATTCTAATTCCAAATTATAATCTATTTATAAAATATTCACTTTGAATTCCAAATCAAAATTCTATAAAAAAAATCAATTTATTGAATTTTTTTAAATCAATTCCTTTATTTATAATCTTTTGATATATATTCATTCAAATTTTCAAATTAATCCACAATTAAATTTGTAATTAAAATATTATTCAAAATATTTATTTCAAAATTTCCAATTAGAAATTCTACTTTAAAAATCATATTTATATCCATTTATATAAATAAATATATCTTATTCAATTTTGAAAAATCCAAATCCAAATAAATTCTCAATCAATTCACAATTGAATCAAAAAATTAATTTTATTACCAATTAAATTCGACTCAAGAATCGGGATCGTTACACCCTTAACCCGCCATCTTCAGCAAGGAAAACTTCTTTAAAAGTTCAAAAGTTAAATGTCATTTCAAAACTCTTTTATATTGTTATATATTTACTTTAAAAATGAGATTGGGTTTTAAAGTTTGAAAACTAAGGCTTTTGAATATACCCTTTGTATCATTACTTAAAACCTTAGATGTTCTCTTTCGAAACCATCCAACAAATCTTTTGAATACTTTGAACCATTCCTTTCGAAACACTGAATAGTATACCTTTCGAAATACATACATCATGCCTTTTGAAAGCATGCCTTTAACGCAGTCTCTTCCACCTTTCTCCAATCCACTACGTACCAATTACTTGTTACCATATGCATTGGTTTCGAATGGGTGCGAAAGCTCTACTGGGCATGGTGACGGAAGCAAGCAAATGGAAGTGGCGGAGTTGTAATTCGAAACAAAACTAAATTTATGCCTTTCAAAGCAATTCATTTTCACCTATCTTACCTAATTTGTAAAAATATGATTGATTGCCAATTCTTTATCAAAATATTTTCTAAAAAGGTTACCGAATTCAAAAGTTAACAATTGAAAATGTTTTAGCAAATAAGCACTTATCCTAAACATAACAATTAAAACATTTAAGTCCTCTAACCTAAATAACTTAAAACTATAGTAAAACACTTAGGAAAATTCTCAAAAATCCCTATAACCCGTGTTAAATATATTTTCTAACATACATAAATCTCAGACCCGAAATAATTAAATAATTCCTTAAAATAATTAAAACCCAAAATACTTATTTCTTTCAATCAAAAATTCATAATAAATTATCGATGGCTTGGAATAATATAAAAAATTAAACCCATCTCCAAAATAATATTTTACATAACATAATCAAAAGTCATGGCATTTGGAAATAATATTTCATGATTGCCTTAAAACCAAACTAGATTATTCAATAAAATCTATGTTTAAAATTATAACAAGGCATTTAAATCGAAACATATCATCATTCATTCAATCATACAATTTAAACCTCAAACGCAAATTTAAAACATTCAAGATGACTTATATGAGATGGTTTAGATCATTATTCACCTTGTTTGGATAAGGAACTTGAGATTTGTTCTTGATTTAATCTTCCTAGCTTGAATCTTAGCTTCTAACTAGATTTTCCCCTTCCTCTTCTTAGGGTTATGGCCCGCCTCAACTCTCTTTGCTTACATTTTTTGTTTTTAAAATTGTGAATGTGAATAAGGGAGGCTTTTGGGTTATGATACATGCATACTTCCCATCTGCCTTGTCGTATTCTCTTAAATTTCTAATTTATAAATCACACTTATATGTTCATTTAGTTAAGGCACTACCTTAATTAGTTTTCAAATCTTAATCCCCTTATCACTTCAGTCTCCACATTATTCTGTTTAATTTATCTATCATGAATAATGCTAATAAAAATTAGGAATGTTACAGACACTCCTCCATAAAGAATTCCATCCTAGAAATTCAACAAGGACTAAATTATAATCATAGCAATCATCTGTAATATCTCCTAACTACCATACCAGCCTACCTGACTAGAAAACAGTATATATCTTAGATATAGAACAAACCCTTTTAATAGCTTAGGATAAGTATCCCTAATCCTGTCTTTTGTCTCCCAAGTACAGTCCTTTTGGTTGTCACTCTACTGAACTTTCACCAACTTGACCGTCTTGTTTCTTAACCTCTTCTCATCTCTCACTACAACCCGAACTTGTTGCCTAATAAAGGTCAAATCCGATTCTGCTACTAAGTCTCTCAATGCAGTCAGAGGAGTAGTTGTCCCTGGATCATGCACATAATTACGAAGATAAGGCACACGAAATACATTATGGACGCCCGCCAAACTGCTCGGTAAATTTACTGTAAAGACCTGTACTTTTAGCTATTTTCAATTATTAAATTTAATGTGGTTATTTTTTAAAAATTAGTAGAAATAAAATTTAATGATTTATCATTGTAATTTACTGAATATAATAATATATTAAAATAACCAATTTCGAAAATTTTGGCTAGGACTGATATTGAAAGAATTTTACATATTGAATGTCATTATAATCAATAGTTTTATTGAATAATAAATATTGACTTATTTAGTTGAAAATAAATAAATTGTTGGTAAGTAAAATTCATTGAGATTTAATTATTGGATAGTAAAATTGTTTTAAAATTTAATATTGATTTTTTTTTCAATAAGTGAATCTTGAATTAATGTGAATGAAAACGATATTAGAAATGATTTAGATTTTATTTAAATATGAATGTAGGTTGTTGCCATTTGAAATTGTACTTAAAAGCGAATAATTAGAAATTGCAAATTTTATATTTTAATTAACGAGTAAAAATAGCCATTTTAGCCACTGACTCGGATTTTGATGAAACCAGTTTCATCGGATCTGTAGTAGTGAATGACTGTAGCATTTCAAGTTCATAGCAATCAGACTGTTAGGAACTAAGATGTTGGTTTTGACGACTACAACCTTTTTAACTTATCTTATTATAAAATATATACTAACTCTACTATCTAGACAAATACGCATATGCAGGATATATATATATATATATATATATATATATATATATATGCAAGTATTGATTACTGAAGATTGATCAGTATAAAGACTCAAGACTCAAGATTCAGAATGGAGATATCAAGATTGAAGACTCTAGAATATCAAGATCAAGATTTCAAGATAAGTGTCTAGTTTTTATTAAAACTTCATAATAGCATGGAAATCTTCATTCCAAATTTCATTTGGGATGGAACCCATTTCCACCTTCTTAGTGGCTTATAAACCTATGACAAGTAGCTTACAAACCTATGACAAGTGGCTTACAAACCCATGAACATCCTGGTTTGTACAAGTTCTCGAAACCTGATGTGATGAGATATTCTGTAGGAAGAAGCTTGCAAAACTACTTCAAAATGGTTTTTCAAAATGATTTTCAAAACTGCTTTTCAAAATGTTTTAGCCTTAAAAATTATCTTTTCAAATCATTTTCAAAAAGATGTTTTAGCCTTAAAATATTCTTTGTTTTTGTTTTTAAATAAACTCTTATTTTAAACTTCGTTTGTTTTTAAAACTATCTTCTGATTTGTAAATATTTTTTATAATATATATATACGTGAGATTTAAAATCAAATTTATATATACATTCTAAAAATATATTTTTCTACTCTTTTTTGTTTTCAAACATAGGAAAATTAGTTTATTTTACTCGAGAATCATTTCATCATGTTTTTCTTTCAATACCATTTCCAAAACAGATTTTACATAGTTTTTAACTAAGGGATGTCGACATTGTTACCCCACATTTTGGCAAGGCCGTGATACCAAGGAATTGACTGGAAACCAAAGGATCACTCCTCCCGGATATCAAGCCTACGCAGGTTCGCTATGGATGTCGATGAATTTTGTCCCAGCCCAGATTGAGTTACAATTGATAGGACATGACAAGCAAAGCCACAAAAGCCTGCATTCCAAATTTCAAGTCAATCCGAGTTCATATGCTCGAGTTATAATCAAATCAATCTAGAGGAAACGGCCCAGCGTTCGTATCCATTGCCGCTGTTGATTTCGTATCCATCATCGAACTCCGGTTCGAATTCATCAATAGTTCGTATCGATCAAGTTTCAGCAACTTCGTATCCATCGAAGTGCCGCCCTTCATACCGATCAACTTCGTATCCATCGAAGTGCCGTCGTTCGTATCGATCAAGTTCGAATCCATCGAAGTGCCTCGGTTCGAATCGGCCTTATTCGAATCCATCGGCAGAAAGCCCGCTTCGCATCCATCGTAGAAGCCTCTCTTCGTATCCATCAGGCAGCTGCTGGTCGTATCCATCAATGACCTCCGTTCGAACCCATGAGTGAGGCCTTGTTCGAATCCATTGGTGAGGCTTCATTCGAATCCATCAAGGCAACGAACCTAGGTGACGTGTCCTCCATCGATGTGAATGCGCCGAGATATATGGAGTCGATGCGGTCAACTTGGAGTGAAGTCCGGATCGAGGCGAAGTTTGCACTCCACGTCATCACAAAGGCGCGTGCCACCATCGGTTCGAAGAGATGGATTCGAACTAAACAGCCACTCGAGAATGCTCAGTTCGTTTCGACTATATCTCCCAATCCACTGATCCAAATGCCATGAAATTTTCACAAGAGCTTGCGCACATGTTGAGGAACGTCACCACCAAGTTTCAACTCGATTGGACATCATCTTGATCGATACGAAATGATTTCGTATCGATCACAGATCGACTCAAAACTTCCTGAGGTTGGTCGCGTGGGCCCACTCACGTGCCAGAAAAAGTCTCTCGAGATTTGAGCGAAGTCTCAGCCTCCTACGCCTATAAATAGAGGCCCAGAGCCTACAGAAAAATGATCTTTTGACTCTCAAGCGCCAAGACTCTGCCTGATTGAGATCTCCATCATCCTACATCATATTCTTGCTGTCAATTTCGAATTTCCAGTTGTAACTTGCTATTGATTGCTGTAACAACTTGTAATCATTAAAGAGAATCAATAAAGTTGCAAAAACTTCACAGTGGACGTAGGCAACACGCCGAACCACTATAAATCGCTTGTCTATGCATTTACATTACTTTTATTTGGAGTTTTTGTTAGATAATCCTCATTTTCAATTTATATTCTTCATTATCATCTCTTCAAAGACTCCCGAAGAGTGTTGCGACCAACTTTGGTGCAAACACTTTAGTGCTTTCACTGAGAAAACCTAGATTTTCTCCTGCTCTTTGGATCTGTCATCGATACCGGATTGAATAAATCTAAGAGAGGGATCCAGATCATCAAATCCAAGTTCCTTCCCTTCTATTCAGATTTGCATAAAGTCTAGGAAAGGAATTCAACCTTCAAGATGGTTAACACAAGGACCACCTCTAACGCTATCAATCAAGAGGAACAGGATAGACAGAATCCTACGCCACTACCTCCCTCTAACCAAGATGCCACTGGACACTCACAACCATCAGGTCCGGTTACTAGGCAAGAATTCCAGTTGCTGCTCCAAGAGCTGACCCAGAGTCGGCAACAACTAACAGAACAGCTACGCGCTAACATTGAGCTGATCAACCAGCTGGATCGCCAGAAGCTAAAGAGATCCAAGAGAGACCATGCTTCTTACTCCTCCAGCGAAAGTTCTTCATCTTCTGACTACCATCCCCGATCTCCATGACCCCGGCTAGATGGGAGTCACTTACAAGCTGCTGGAAATCAACCGGTATTGACCGTTGGACAACTGAGAGTTGGCCCATCGGCCAGTTTCCAAGCCGGACCCTCCTCTCGAGGGGATACCGTTCCTCACCACACCATAGAATACCGCGCCACGAATGTCGCGGATGAACCAAGGGTCGATGCCCCTAGTTAGTTAAACCCGGACAGTCGTCAGCATGGGCGCACCCCTAAACCGTACGTCCCGGAGGGCTACGAGCCAAGAAGGCAAGATTTGGACCGTCGACAGCATCCGGTCCAACCGCAGAATATGGGATTCTATCATACTCCGGCACAAGCTGCGCAGAGCATACAAATACCAGATTTTCCGACCATGATACATCAGATGATCCGTGAGAGCTAGGGATTCACGAATGACGATTGGGGAATTTCCCGAAGTCACACTCCTTTTATGGACGATATTCTTACTGCTGAACCCCCACGGCGATTCAGGATGCCAACTCTACCCATGTATGAGGGAAACTCTGACCCCAACCAACATATTCTGAAATATGAATGGTCGATGACCGCTGCCATAGCTAACGATGCAGTAAAGTGTCGTAGTTTCCCCATATCCTTAGGGGGCATCGCTACCATGTGGTTCACTCGACTTCCACCTCGATCCATCTCTTCATTTGACCAGTTGGCCACAAAATTTGTTGAACAATTCCACATGCACGTCGCAAGGCCAAAAGATGTCAACACTCTGTCAAGCGTCCCCCAAGCTCCTGGAGAGACGCTCAGACACTACTTAGAGAGATTCCATACTACATGTGCGGAGATCAGCAATCCAAACGATAACTCCATCCTTATGGCGTTGACTAAGGGGATCGGCCCCGATCCTGAGTTTGGCAACTGGTTGGCTGGAAAACCACCTGCATCATTGGACCGTTTCCACACCAAGGCAGCTCAATTCCTGAGAAGGGAAGATGTGAAACAGTCTAGGAAGCAGACTGATGCAGGGCCAAGCACGGAAGGGATCCAAAGCAATGTCGCGATCAAACAGTCCGGTGAGAGCTCCGGAAAAGTTCAGTTGAACGTTAAAAACAAACAAACTCGGCAAAGAAAGAGCGTGAATCAAACTAGAAAACGAGATCAAAATCGCGGCCCACGGCGCAAGAATCCTATGTTTGACAGTTATACTCCTTTGAATTCATCACTGGAGAACTTGTATTTACAAACCTGTAATACAATTCAGTACCAAAAACCTGCAACAAAACCGTCGTCAGAGAGGCAAATCCAGACGGGAAAATTTTCCAGGTTCCATGAAAGCCACGGGCACAATACGAATGAATGTCATCACTTACAAGATCTCGAAAAAAATTGATTAGAGAAAGGAAATTGGAACAGTTTGTTCGAGCGCCGAAGCCTGGAGAAGCGGGCCCATCAAATCAAAATAATGAACCCAATCGACCGAGACATGAGGACTCTACCCGCCCCGGCGGGAGGTTGGCGATAAAGGCCGTCAGTGGCGGACCCGTTTTGTTAGGAGCCTGGAACGACGAGGATCTTCGTCACTGTTACACATGACAGGCTCTATTCAATCTATGAATACTTTGCAATTTCCTTTACATTCTGAAGTTTGAATTTGTAAAAGGGCACTGACTTTGCCATGTTTTTCCGTTCCAGCAATAAATTACTATCTCTTCAAGCTAGAGATGCGATTCACCGAATACAACATTCAACAATCACGACACACGAAGAGCTAAGTTCCATCAAACAATGGAATTTATTCAAATAGCGAGTGACTGTGATACGATCGGCCACTCACTAAGTGAAACCTCAGCTCGGGGGCAAGCCATCCCATCAAAGGCTGAATTGGACCGACACACGGCAGTCCTACAACTAACTCCAAATTCCCAGAGTGCGAATTGGAGTATAAACATCAACTCTTGGTTCCCAAAGTGAGAACCAGAGTATAAACACCAAATCCATCATTCCCAGAGTGTAAACGGACTCTAGGTTCCCAGAGTGTGAACCGGAGTATAAATCCATCGTTCCCAGAGTGTGAACGGACTCTAGGTTCCCAGAGTGTGAACCGGAGTATAAATCCATCGTTCCCAGAGTATGAACGGACTCTAGGTTCCCAGAGTGTGAAACGGAGTATAAATTCATCATTCCCAGAGTGTGAACGGACTCTAGGTTTCCAGAGTGCGAACCGGAGTATAAATCCATCATTCCCAGAGTGTGAATGGACTCTAGGTTCCCAGAGTGCGAACCGGAGTATAAATCAATCGTTCCCGAGTGTGAACGGACTCCACTTTCCTAGAGTGCGAATTTGAGTATAAACATCTATTACATGTTCCCGGAGTGCAAAACGACACATCAATGCAGACTCCAACATCCCAGAGTGTGAATTGGAGTATAAACATCTATTCCAGGTTCCCGGAGTGCGAACCGACGCGTCAATGCAGACTCCAACTTCCCAGAGCGTGAATTGGAGTACAAACATCTATTCCAGGTTCCTAGAGTGCGAACCAAAACACAAATGCTAACTCCAGATTCCCAGAGCGTGAGTCGGAGTATAAACATCAATTCCAGGTTCCCGGAGCGCGAATCCAAACATACATGCCGACTCTGAGTTCCTAGAGCGTGAATCGGAGCATTAACATCAATTCCAAGTTCCCGGAGGGCGAACTGAAAAATATAAATGTCAACTCCAAATTCCAGAGTGTGAATTAGAGTGCTAATGCCAAGTCAAAGTTTCTGGAGTGCGAACTGTGTTACAAACATCGATAGCTCTTAAATTCCTAAAGTGCGAACCAGATTATTGATCACAAATTATCCTAAGTCCCCGGAGCGTGGACGTGTGCTCAAGATTTGCGATAGGTGCGATCGACCACCGAAATACAAATGTTGTTCCCCGAAACTGGGGGGCAGAAAGCTTAAGTGTTAATCACTAACCGAAGCAATACAATGTCCAAAGTTCAACTCATTCATCAATCACAACATGTGATCAAGATTTTCAGACTTGGCAAATAAAATGAACTCTACTTGACGGTAAAAACACCACAAGTACACTGGACTGAAAGACAAATACTGCAAATATTTAAGCACAAAAGAAATTGAATTTTATTTCAACTAACTGTATGTGAAGATCCATGTACAAGTTAGTCCAAAAAAATCCCTACTAGCAGGGGCCAAGCCTGCATCCATACATGGCCTATGAAAGAAAAAATAAAAGTAGTCTCCTAAATACCAAAAGTGCACCGAAGGAGGCTTATCTACTTCTTCTTCTTTGATCTTTTCTTCGACACGGGATCACTGGAACCGCCAGCAGTTTTTCGCTTCAAGCCCTTACCTTTCGATGGGTCATCCTCCGATGAAGGCATTATATCAACATCTTCCTCTGAGCTTGAACTCAAAGGAATATTCTCTTCGGGAGGAGTCGGAGGGGTCGGGTCTACCACCGGGGGCGGAATGGATATGCTGGTATCGACAAGCGTGCCCCCGGGAGATATCACCATAAGAGGAGTTGGGCCAACCGCCGTCGTAACATTCTCGGAACTACCACCGTGTGCTGCCTCCTCCATCTCTGAGTGGATTTGGGCCAGTATCTCGGTTTCGCGAGCAGCTTGGGCCTCCTGGTAGGCAGCGACCGCCTGTGACGAAACACTGAGGGCAGACGAGAAGCAACTCAAGACGAAGGGCGTGTCCACAAAAGGATCGATGTGTTGGCCCAAGAGCTCATTCACCATCTGCTCATCAAAAGAGATTGAGCTTCCTTGCGTCACTCTGATAGGTGCGGCCGTTACCATGGATGTCGCCTCAGTGATGATGGACCCCTGTGCTTGATGTGAATCTTGGATTGCAGGAGGCTCTGTCAATGTAACGTCTCTCACTGGATGAGAGAGAAAACGAGTTATCAATACAAACTTCAATACAGATATTTCAGTTTAAACTCACACGAGATTTGTGCGTAGTACCTTCCTCAACTTGGCTTGTGGCTGCCTGAATAGCTTCCGAAGGATGTTCCTTTATGGGGGATAAGCGTGGCTGTTCAGGGTCATAGCCTGGAACCGGTTGCGGCCCAATCGTTGGCGTCGTCTCGGATCCGGATGAAGTAATCGTTTCAGAACTTGTAGCCTAATGAGCGGTGCCAGAGCCTTCACCAACCTCTAGATGCTGGGTGCCAAACCACTCTTTTGCATGAGAGATCATAGAGTCGTGGAGAAATTTCTTTTCGTCATCGGTCAATATGCGGTTCTCCAACTCGAACTCATCAATAGCTCCACCCAGCTGCGCTACTTTCTCTCCTTCGACTATCATATTCCAAGCGTTGAACAAATGTGTGGGGTAGTCATCAAGCCACGCCAGGCTTCTATGCCTTAGTACGTTGGCGTTGTAAGTGTTGAGAAGCTCCTCTATCTCTACCTCGAGCCTGATCTCCGCCAACCGGACTTTTACATCAACTCCGACTTCCACCTCGCTGACCCTTTCTATGGCCGCGTCCCTTTCCCTTCGGAGCTCCACCGCCTGGTCGCACGCTTCCTGCGTGGAAACGTTAGCTGCATCTCTCTCCTTCATAGTCTCTGAAACCCTAGCTTTGAGCTCATTTAACTCCTTCAGGGCCGCGTCCCGCTCGGCGGTTACAATGGTGTTCCGATGGCCCATGTCCTCCAATGTGGCATAATGTTCACGCTTCATCTTATCCATTATCGCTTGAGCCTCGTCAGCTTTCTTAAGGGCCTCGATTTCGGATTTACGAGAAGACTCGGCCTCGCTGTTGAGCGCTTGGATAATCCGATCTTTTCGACCAAGCTCTTTCTCTAACTTCTCAATCACGACCACCCGGTCGAAGGCCACCTTTGACGCTTTCTTCAGGGTTTTTGACCATTCCTGATATTGGAAAAATATATCCGCGATATAATCCTGCACCATGGGACCAACTGACGATGGTATCCTCTTAAGACATGGGGGGAAAACAAACCCATCGAAGCAAATATCAAGGAAATCTTTCTTCAACTGAGCAAGCCTCTCTGCTCCGTCCCCCGAAGACCCGGCCAATGCCTGCTCTGTTGCCGGAGAAGCCGTAATTTCAGACCTGTGGTGAGATTCCGATCTTGATGGCTGGGAAGACGGTTTGTGCCGCGAAGACTCCGGAGGCCCCGAAACATGAGCCGGAGGCGGCATAGGAGTTTTAGGAGGAGGTGTGCGTGATCGAGAACGCCGTACATACCCTCTGTCCCTATCAGCACGCTCCTGACTGGAATGACCCTGATCGTGCTCCCTATCTCCTTCTCTTCTGTGTGGCTCATAATAAGACGAAGACCTGTGTTTGCGACGCAGACTATCGAGCATCGAGCCGCGACCGGACATGCTACCTGCAAGTGAAAAAGGAGACTAAAGTTAATAATCTTTCGCAGTAGGCTTATTACATTCAAAAATCGTGCAGTAACGCGGAGTGTGAATGCATGTGTAACCCCCCGACCAACCAGATGTGTCGACCACGTCAGAAGGAAGAGATTCGCTTAAAACTAGGGCGTACTGAGATTCATCCAATCCGACGTCGTGCTACCCAAACACATCGTCCGGAATTGGAAGATCCGCGAGCCCTTCATAAAGGCTTTCTGTCCTTGGGGGAGATATCTCCGAAATTCTAATTCCAGAAGCCGGCCGAGACGTTACCAAAGATTTCCATCTCCCCTCTTTAGGTTGCTTAGAGATGGCAGCCTTGCCTTTTCTCTTTTCTTCAGAGTTCGGGGGCACATTCATAGGCTCAGCCGAAGGGTCATCATCAGTATGAGTTCTTTCAGGTTTAGCTTCCTCGATTATGACAACTTTAGGCTTTCTTCGTTTAACTCATTCTTTCGAGTAGTTCTTAAGACACCGTCAAGCATTATGCTTTGTCTTCGTTCAATTAGTCCAAGAATCCTAAGATTCCTATCTGTCAATAGCAACTCGATATTCCTCTCTTCACTTGGGATTTCTTGAAAAAACCGAACTATCTCCTTGAAACGTTCACCTTCAGGTCGCTGGATTATGGCTGAAAAGGAAAAGAGATGTGAGTTCGACTTCGAATACATCAGTTTTATCGACTACCCGGAAAAATAGCAATACTCACGTCTAAATAGCCATCGCCGAGCAAACCCTAAGGGGCATTTAACATAAAACCATTCCGTCCTGAAGTAGCTCAATCTAGTCCAAGCCTCTGTGATCACTTGGCAATTTCTTACCGCCTCCAGGAATGTGAAAGATGGACTATCAGCCCGACTCTTGAAGTTAAACAAGTATCTGATCTCAATCGGGAGTGGTGGTTGATAGAGATACTCCATAAATGCAATGAACAAGCTATTGAGTGACGCATATCCGTTTGGGTGCAGTTGAGATGGGGCGATCCTCAAAAACGACGATACTTCTCTTATATACTGGGTAAACGAAGGGAGTGTCCCAGTTGCGCACGCGTTGCGATTGAATGCGGTATATCCCTCCAGTGGATTGTGTGGTCTATCATTTCACCCCAGCAATAATACGTCATCCATCGACAAACCATGCCTTAAGCATATTCTTCCTAGCATGTCTTCCGAAATGTTGGATGGAACAGAGTCTGATGGGTTATTAATGAAGGATGCGTCAGGTAACTCGTCCGGAGCTGGACCGATAACTTCAATCTCAATCTCCGGTACTTCAAGCACGAGAGGGACTGCACTCTGAGTTTCTTGCGGCTGCGAACCCGAAGTTTCCATAACTAGCTAATTCACGAGAAATCATCGTTAGATGCTAAAGAGCCCGTGCATTCCCCGGTGTAAAGTGCATGAATGTGTCGTGCAGTGTTGTGCATTACTTGGGCAAACTCTACATAATAAACAGAAATGTATGAATGACAAAACTCTGAAAATCAGACCAGAAATGACCGTCATCGCTGACCGTCACAACCGTACCATCCAGACGTCCATCGGCGAGCTTCGAAAGGTAGTCCAATATGCAGTTCTACGGTCAAGTTTAGTCACGCAAGGCAGAAGCTCGTCGGAGTCAAGTATTCTAATGCGTAAAAGTTCTCTAAATTCGTTTAATCTCAACTTGGAATCGGTCGCCACAGTTCAAATTCATATCGGGTCGGATACGTTTCGTATCGACCATGTTCGAATCGATACGTTTCGTATCGATCAGGTTCGACTCGATACGTTTCGTATCGATCAGGTTCGACTCGATACGTTTCCTGTCGATCCAGTTCGAAACAATACGTTTTGTATCGATCGAGGGCACGCCATTTCGCATCGATATGAGAACACCGGCTTCGCATCGGTCGAAGTTCTCGTATTCATATCGATACGAAATCGCATAATCTCCTTCGATTCGAAAACTACTATTACTGATCGACACGAAACGAAGGCAGAGTCGTTCCTCCACAACTCCTTCTTCTTCAAAAAGGCCTCAACTCCATGACCGCGCTCCATCCCCAATCTTGCTCTAACTCTCAAACTCATCGAAACCGGTCATGAAAGCAAGAAGGATGGTTGAGATTTTGAGTTTCATCGTTCTGAACATGATTATATCCATTAATTACCTGATTTTAATGTTTAAATTTGAAGGGTTGAAGGACTGAATCGATTCGAAGGCTAAAACAGTTCTTTCTCTTGAACTCTCTATCGATACGAAAGCAAAAGGCAGCAGTAAAAGTAAAAAGGTGAAAAATGGCCAAGTCCTAGCTACTTATATGAAGCCTAGAAGGAACTTGGTCGATTCGCCTCCCAGTCCACTTAACCGGTCGCAACCGGTCACACCGTGAATCGAATCGAACGCCCTGCTCGAATCCATCGGACCCAGACTCTCCATCGATTCGAAATGGACAATAGATCCATCGATATGAAGCAAGCAGCAAGGACGGCCAAAGATTGTGAACCTCATCGGCTCAAGGCTCTCGTTCGAATCAACAAGTTCGCAAATCTATCCACTGCATATCGATACGAACAGCAATTTCGTATCCATCATTTTTCATCGATACGAACAGATGTTTCGTATCCATCCAAAAACTCATCGATACAAACGGATGTTTCATATCCATCCAAGCTCATCGATACGAACTATCATTTCGTATCCATCATTTCGACTCGCATCGATATGAAAAACTACTTTTCAACCTTTTACATCGATTTAGGAGAGGACCGATACAAGAGGATAGTCAAAAACAACCATCAAGCGTTATTTCGACTCGAATATCAAATCGGTTCAGGAGAGAATCGATACGAAATCCGATAACAAACTAACTGACAACAAATCGTAAACACGCAACGTCAACGAGAGTCAAGTTAACATATGTGCACGTATGTCGGACTATCCGATAACAAACTAACTGACAACAACTCATGAACACGCAACGTTAACGAGAGTCAAGTTAACATATGTGCACGTATGTCGGACTAATATTCGATTTTCAACATTTACAGGGATCGAATACTCATCTCATTACGATTACGGCGACAAACAGCCAATCACTATTTCACAGCAATCAGTTATATCAACACAAGGTTACAGCGATACAAAGTACAACTTTCAACAAAAGAGAGCAATGATTGTTTAGAGAGAAATTGCAACTTTTCAAAGCACGTCATGTTTCCACAAGATGTACTTTGGGGGGTAAATGTTACCCCGCATTTTGGCAAGGCCGTGATACCAAGGAATTGACTGGAAACCAAAGGATCACTTCTCCCGGATATCAAGCTTACGCAGGTTCGCTATGGATGTCGATGAATTTTGTCTGAGCCCAGATTGAGCTACAATTGATAGGACATGACAAGCAAAGCCATAAAAGCCTGCATTCCAAATTTCAAGTCAATCCGAGTTCATATGCTCGAGTTATAATCAAATCAATCTAGAGGAAACGGCTCAGCGTTCGTATCCATTGCCGCTATGTATTTCGTGTCCATCATCGAACTCCGGTTTGAATCCATCAGCAGTTCGTATCGATCAAGTTTCAGCAACTTCGTATCCATCGAAGTGCCGCCCTTCGTCCCGATCAACTTCGTATCCATCGAAGTGCCTCCGTTCGTATCGATCAAGTTCGAATCCATCGAAGTGCCTCGGTTCGACTCAGTCTTATTCGAATCCATCGGCAGAAAGCCCGCTTCACATCCATCGTAGAAGCCTCTCTTCGTATCCATCAGGCAGCTGCTGTTCATATCCATCAGTGACTGCCGTTCGAACCCATGAGTGAAGCCTTGTTCGAATCCATTGGTGAGGCTTCATTCAAATCCATCAAGGCAACAAACCTAGGTGACGTGTCATCCATCGATGCGAATGCGTCGAGATATATGGAGTCGATGCGGTCAACTTGGAGTGAAGTCCGGATCGAGGCGAAGTTTGCTCTCCACGTCATCACAAAGGCGCGTGCCACCATCGATTCGAAACCATCAGTTCGAAGAGGTGGATTCGAACCAAACAGCCAATCGAGAATGCTCAGTTCGTATCGACTATCTCCCCCAATCCACTGATCCAAATGCCATGAAATTTTCACAAGAGCTTGCGCACATGTTTAGGAACGTTCCACCAAGTTTTAGCTCGATTGGACATCATCTTGATCGATACGAAATGATTTCGTATCGATCACGGATCGACTCGAAACTTCCTGAGGTTGGTCGCGTGGACCCACTCACGTGCTAGAAAAAGTCTCCCGAGAGTTGAGCGAAGTCTCAGCCTCCTACGCCTATAAATAGAGCCCAAGAGCCTACAGAAAAAGGATCTTTTGACTCTCAAGCGCCAAGACTCTGCCGGATTGAGATCTTCATCATCCTACATCATATTCTTGCTGTCAATTTTGAATTTCCAGTTGTAACTTGCTGTTGATTGCTGTAACAACTTGTAATCATTAAAAGAGTATCAATAAAGTTGCAAAAACTTCACAGTGGATGTAGGCAACATGTCGAACCACTATAAATCGCTTGTCTACGCATTTACATTACTGTTATTTGGATTTTTTTTAGATAATCCTCATTTTCAATTTGTATTCTTCATTATTATCTCTTAAAAGACTCCCGAAGAGTGTTGTGACCAACTTTGGTGCAAACAGACATCATGGGATACCCTATGTAGACATAGTGGCCGTTAATTCAAATGTTTCAATTTTCGAAGAAGTGTCTATTTGTTTAAATCTCTTCATGAATGGTTATGACCGTTACTAGTCTATAAATAGCATTCACAAATGAATTTTTTAACTAACTATTTTCTTATTTTCTTCACTCCTTCTTCTCTATAAATCCATATTCTAAAATTTTCATATTTTTAAGATCGTGCCGAAATTCTGCCGCATTATCAAGTGAATCAAATTAGAATCTCATTCTTGTTTGTTTTTCTGCCTTCTGTCGAAGATCAAAGTGCTATTCAGAGTTATAGGATCAATTTGTAATCAAAAGTTTATCGAGTCTCTCTATAAGGCGTGGTTGTGTTTGAAAATCAATTGGGTGATCTTGTATCCCGTAAATCAAGAGAGTTTGCCCCAGACTCGAAGACTTGAGTGTACCTCAAGGCCCTTAGAAATTGAGGATTTTAATCTCGACATTGGTATAATAAAAATCTGTACGAGGTATTTGCCTTGGTGTAGGACTGGATGTAGGGTAACTCCGAACCAGTATAAAATCCGGTGTGTTCTTTCCTTTTACTGCTTTTTATTTACTTTCTGCATCTGTGTTTGATTCTGTGATTTTTCTATGATAAAGTTCTGCATTTGTTTATATTATAAATTTTAAATTAGTGCATATAAGTCTTAGAATCCATTAAACACTATTCACCCTCCTCTAGTGTTAAATTAGCCTTAAGATCCTTAATCAGCGCTCCCTTTCAATTGGTATCAGAGCATTGGTTTTCATAGTTTTTATAGTCTGAAACTTGAAAAATGTTTTAATGGTTACCAACACTAGTAATGTCAACTCTGGCACTAGTTCTGTTAACACTAACACTAGCTCATTTGTGGAAGGTCAGTCTACTGTCAGACCACCATTTTTCAATGGCACTAATTATGCATATTGGTCTTGTAGAATGAAAATTTATTTACAATCTATAGGATTAGACACTTGGAATATCACATAAACTGAGTATGTAGAACCAACTACCGGCTTTGCCCAGTGGACTGCTGAGCAAAAGGGTGTTGCACAAAATAACTCAAAGGCCATAAATATACTATTTTGTTCACTAGATAGGAATGAGTTTAATAGAGTGTCTGTTTGTAAGTCTGCATTTGAAATCTGGAAAACTTTGCAAGTTACTCATGAAGGAACAAGCAAAGTTAAAAGACTAAAATTTCCATATTAACTAATCAGTTTCAATTGTTTAAAATGCATGCAAATGAGACCATTTCCGACATGTATTGTCGATTTCAAGATATTGTTCATTCACTAATTGCACTGGGAAAAAACTTTTCGGAGGAAGACCAAGTCAAAATATTCTAAATTCACTCACTCCAGAATGTGATCAAAAGACACTTGCAATCGAAGAAGAAAATGTATTAGTCTAATGATATGGAATCCAATGTCTTATGAAGTTCAACTGCAAGGAAGAAGAGAAAACAAGGCTATAGAAAAGAAGTCATTAGCATTCAATGCAACAACTGAAAATTCGAAACCAAACAGTGATGAGGAGATTGCTTTCATGACAAGTAACTTTCAAAAATTCCTAAAATATAGAAAAATGAATAATTACAAAAGAAATGATCAAAGGAATTCCAGTAATAATATGGAGAACGTCAACAATGGTAGATGTTACAATTGCAATAAAGTCGGGCATCATAGAAAAGATTGTCTGTATCCAGATAAACAGTTGTTCCCTTCAAACAATGATTCATCAAGGAAATGAAAGAAAGCACACACAGCAACTCTTGATGACTCAGACTCATCATCCAGTGACGATGAAAAGAAGGCGGATAATTCAAATCTATGTTTCACTGCTATTCATGAATTAGACGACGATGAGAGTATGGATCTAAAAATAGGTACACATTTACATTATTTTTAATTTTTCTTGTTTGAATGGATGCTTGTTTGTTTGCTTGATTTTTTTAAATTCCTTGAATTTTAGATTCAAATTTATCCCTTGAAATTTGAAATTTAAATTCAAAAATATTATTTTAATAATATTTTAAATATTAAATTATTATTATATTTAATGTCGTCACAGGAATTATATAAGTAGAATATAGGATATAATATATACATTTATTATAAATTAGGAATAGACACTTGTCCCTTGATTCAATAGGCACATGTCGACGTACCTGGATACCCCATGTCGACATGCCCCTCAGAAATTTGATTTCAAAATTTGAATTCAAACTTTATAATTTTCCTCCACCTTTTCACCAACTTCAATGCTTTGGAAAGATGCATCTTGACCAAAAAACATGTCTATAGAATCTCTATTTAATTCACTCTCCTTATCATCACTTTTTACTTTTACTATAAATTTCAAATTTATCCTCATTATCTTCAACTCCTCTCAAACTTCTTTAATGGCCTCTTCAAGCAGTCCTAACGCCATTAAGCTTCCAAAAGCTATCAAAAACTTTCTTTTTAATGACCCGAAAGCTATCAAAGCTTACATCAACTATGTAAACTTTGGTAAAATTCATACGTGGAAATTTGCTATTTATGAAGATTTTCCTTCTGATGAAATTGAAAATCTTTTTCAACAATGTTTTATTCTTAGTGTAGTAGATGACAAACAAAATGATTTTGTATGTTATCCAAATCTTGTTAAGATGTTTTATGCAAATTTGAATCGTGGTTTTTATGATGGGCAAGATGGACAAATTTGAAGTAGTGTTAAAGGAACACAAATAATTTTGGATTGTGAAATTTTTGGAAATATTTTGGGATGCAAGTATACCGGAATGAATCTCTCGGAATTTCAAATAAATGAAAATGATAGAGAGACATTTCATCACATCTTTGAAGGGGATGACAATTTTGAATTCAAAAATCGTTATTTTTGTCCAAAAGCAAGAATTATTAACCTTCTTATTCAACACACCCTTATACCAAGATCGGGAAACTACAACAACCCAACTTTGAAAGTTTGCAAAGCTCTTTTTGCAATTTATGGAAATTATGGTATCAATTGGGCTCAAGTTATTTTGGATGAGCTAAGGTCCAAGAATTTTACTATGGGTGAAAATACATTATATCATGGAGTTTATCTCACTCGGATTTTTAATTACTTTAGAGTTGATTTCAAAAGGGAAGAATTTATAAATAGAAAAGTGTTTAATCATGGAAACATTTCCCTTATGCAAATTCCATTAATGTTTCAACCATATGAAACACTTACGGAAAAGGAAGAAAGGCTTGCTCATAAAGAGATGAAAGAAATGGAGGAGGAAGAAGAAGAGGAAGAAGAAGAGGAAGAGGAAGAGGAAGAGGAAGAGGAAGAGGAAGGAATGGAAATTGAAGAGGAGGAAGAGGAAGATCAAGAAACTTCCTTAGAGAGTATTGAACATCCTACTAATCCCGCTAATCCATCAAGTAAGACCATTCTAGATAATCAAAGAATTATAGTGGAAAATCAAAAGAAACTCAAAAGATAAATAAGTAAGAAAATGGATAAGATTTCCACTAAAATCGACAAGTTCTTCGGGAAAGTTAGTAGAAAGCTTGGACTGTCATCTTCTTCATCTTCATCTAATTAGTTTTAGTTCATGTTATCTTGTTTACTTCAAGTTCTATCTATGTATTTTCTTTATATTATATTATTTTATGTAATGTTGACTAGAATCATTAATGAAATATTTTGTTTCCTGTTATTCAACTTTACTTTTCCCTGTACTTGCTTATTTTTATATTATACAAGTTTTAGTTGCATAGATTTGTTCACAATATTCAAAACAAAGCAAATTGTCACTTTAGGTAGAGGCATATCGACATCCACCATCCTCCCATGTCGACATAACTTGGGCAAAAAGTAGTTACACTTTCAAATTTTAATTCTTGTAACTAACTTGTGTCTATTCATTTTAATGACTTTCTACCCCTATTTATACTTGTTTCTTCCATAATAAATATCAAACTTCATTTCTAATCACTCCCTTTCTATTTCTTCCTATTTTTTGAATTATGGCTTCTTCGATTAAGAATCTAAGTGATAATCTTGAGGAAACTCTCACTTCCTTCAAGAATATCCTTACATTCATACTTGGTAATCAACGCCACTTAGAATTGGGTCAAATGCAGATGATCAAGGAGCAAGAGACACATTTCGACACCCTTCGTTGGATGATCTCAGCTCTTAACAACGACGATCTCGAAGGAAATCCACCAGTCACTCTCGACAAAGATAAAGTAGAATGGGATGTCATCAAAGCAGACCGTATCTTTGGAGAAGATGGATGGGTAGAAGTACCAAGGAATGTCTAGTCATTTTGTATGTTATTTGTTTGATTTAATTGGTGTGTTTTAAACTTGATTGACTTGACTTATTTAAAACATTCGGTATGATTTGTATGTATGTTTGAGTTGAATAATTATTGTAAATATGATTGGATGATGATTGATTTACTTCTGGATTACACTTATGATCACACTCATGATCACGTTTCACATTTATGATCACATTTCATACTTATGATCATAATTAGCACTTATTACACTTGTATATGGATTAATCTATTGTATTTTGGTTGATTATCTTATATCAAGTTCAAGGAATTTATTAATAAGAAGTTTTTGTTGATGACAAAGGGGAAGAAGTTATAAAATAGTAGTTGGCTTGGAGTAAGGGGGAGTTATGATTGGAGTAAGGGGAAGTCATGGAGTAAGGGGGAGTTATGATAGGAGTTACGGTATGGTAAGTATATTTTATAAATACAAGTTGTCATCATCAAAAAGGGGGAGATTGTTAGGAACTGAGATGTTGGTTTTGATGAAAGCAACCTTTTTAACTTATTTTATTATAAAATATATACTAACACTATTGTCTAGATATATATATATATGTATATGCAGGATATATATATATATGCACGTATTGATTACTGAAGACTGATCAGTATAAAGACTCATGACTCAAGATTCAGAATGAAGATATCAAGATTGAAGACTCTAGAGTATCAAGATCAAGATTTCAAGATAAGTGTTTAGTTTTTGTCAAAACTTCATAATAGCATGGAAATCATCATTCCAAATTTCATTTGAGATGGAACCCATTTCTACCTTCTTAGTGGCTTACAAACCCACGACAAGTAGCTTACAAACCTATGAAAAGTGGTTACAAACCCACGAACAAACTAGTTTTGTACAAGTTCTCGAGTCCTGATGTGATGAGATATTCTGCAGGAAGAAGCTTGCAAAACTACTTCAAAATGGTTTTTCAAAATGATTTTCAAAATTGCTTTTCAAAATGTTTTAGCCTTAAAAATTATCTTTTCAAATGACTTTCAAAACGAAGTTTTATCCTTAAAATATTCTTTGTTTTTGTTTTTAAATAAACTCTTGTTTAAAACTTCGTTTGTTTTTAAAACTATCTTCTGATTTTGAAATATTTTTTATAATACACACACACACACACACACACGTGAGATTTAAAATCAAATTTATATATACATTCTAAAAATATATTTTTCTACTCTTCTTTGTCTTAAAACATAGGGAAATTAGTTTATTTTACTCCAGAACCATTTCATCCTGTTTTCCTTTCAATACCATTTTCAAAAAAAAATTTGCACAGTTTTTAACTAAGGGATGTCGACATCATGGGATACCCCATGTCGACACGGTGGTTGTTAAATTCAAAAGTTTCAATTTTCAAAAGAAGTGTCTATTCGTTTAAATCTCTTCACGAATGGTTATGATCATTACCGGTCTATAAATCGCCTTCACAAATGAATTTTTTAACTAACATTTTCTTATTTTCTTCACTCCTTCTTCTCCATAAATTCATATTCTAAAATTTTAATATTTTTAAGATCATGTCGAAATTCTGTCGAGTTCTCAAGTGAATCAAATGAAAATCTCATTCTTGTTTGATTCTCTGCCCTCTCTCGAAGATCAAAGTGCTATTCAAAATTATAGGATCAATTTGTAATCAAAAGTATATTGAATCTCTCAATAAGGTGTGGTTGTGCCTGAAAATCAACTAGGTGATCTTGTGTCCCGTAAGTCAAGAGAGTTTGCCCCAGACTCGAAGACAGGAGGGTACCTCAAGGCCTTTAGAAATTGAGGATTGTAATCTCGACATTGGTATAATAAAAATCTGTATGAGATGTTTGCCTTGATGCAGGAATAGATGTAGGGTAACTCCGAACCAGTATAATATCTGGTGTGTTCTTTCCTTTTACTGCTTTTTATTTACTTTTAGCATCTGTGTTTGATTCTGTGATTGTTCTGTGATTAAGTTTTGCATTTGTTTTATATCATAATTTTTAAATTAGTCCACATAAGTCTTAGAATCCATTAAATACTATTCACCCTCCCTCTAGTGTTAAATTAGCCTTAAGATCCTTAATCCGCACTCCCTTTTAATTTGTCGTTTAGCTGTGCGAGCTTGAAATGTGTAGAAATTTATTTCAGAATTTAATTAAAATAATTCGATTTAAAAAGCTATCGTCTATATACAATCGAATTAGGACTCGAGACTAGTTTCATTATGTTCGGAATGCGGGTAAAACATTAGGAACGCCTGGCAGCACGCTTCGTTTGGAGTTCGTCCGGAAAGGTAAGTGAACAATAAATTTATAATATAATATTTATATACGTGTATATATACACTCAACACTTTCCAAAACCCTAATTTTGTCAGTCACCGCCTCCTTTATTTTAATGGTCAAAAATGGCCAAACTTCCTCATCAATTATCTCTTGATCTACACAATTAAGCTTCGGCTTCTAAATGAAAATCGTAGAGCTCGAGGAGCTCTAACATATCAATGGCCATGATCGACTATTGTGGCTACATTTGGTCGTATTTGACCCGAGAAGGTTGTGAGTTCGTACGCATTTTCCAAGGGCATGGGGCCATCGAGCTAGGCAAGGTCAGAGCTGAAGGAGGAGCTCGCGTGGGCGCACGTGATGGTAGTCCTGGATCATCGTAATGTTCATCATAGGAGGTACGACATGGATGAATCGACCGACATGATGGGTTGAGATGCATTCATCTTTTACCTAAAACGAACAAAGATGAATAGCATTATGCGGTTGTGATATGCTCTGTTGGAGATCAAGGGCCTAGAATATCTAAAAGCTTTAATAAAAAATCGTAATTTATTTATATATAAATTCGTGAATTCTTATAAAATGCATAACTTTTTTGAACGAGGCCCGTTTTGGATGAAACGAGTTGGAGTGCATTCGTATCGACATCGTCTTCGATATGGGGTCGAGCTGGAATTTATTTGAAGCCGATAAATATTTTCAGTTTCAAATGAAAAGTGAGTGTTTTAACGCTCACAAGTACTAAAATATTTTTATGATTAGTTAAATTAAAAATCATGAAGTGATTTAATTTTATTGATTGTTGTTTGATAATGTAAATGACATAGAAACCAATATAGAAATTCAAATTTTAGGAATTTTGAATTAACAGTTAAATTGAAATTAACTGCTGGTTAAATTCCTAATTGCTAATAAATAGATAACTGTTGAGATTTTTGGCTATTTGGACGATTGTTTGTGATGGATGCCAATTGGTTGATATTTGGATGATTGGGTGTTTATTTATTTTTATATATCATATTATCACCCTGTAAATTATTTATAGTATATTAACAATAAATTGAATTATTTCGAATAATTTAAGAAATAGGTTCAAATGATATATACCTATGACGTTAATTTTGGATTAAAATGATATATATATATACACATATATATCCCTGAAAGTGAAATAAAAATAACCGATCACTTGGCCATAGGATAGAAAATTATATACGAATAACGGATTGGTTAAATTAAATAATTTTAAAAGGCTTGGTTTAGAAATTATTTAAATGATTCTGATTTAAGGAAATGAAAATCAAATTTATGAAGTTTGAGTTAATCACGAATTCCAGTTCGAAATGTTGAAGTTAATTTTGGTTAAAAGAAATTGTTTGAAGAATTTAATTGGAATTTGAAGTCATGATTGAAATATAATTTGAATTATCGAAATTGAATTGTTTAAAAAGATTTGAACTTCTACTTAAACTTTGAAGATATGTAAGTAAAGGTAAATTTAAATGGATATTCCAAACTTGATCTCGGAATTGAATTATTTCGAAGATTTGAATCTAAATTCGAACATTGAAATTTAATTTAAATTAAATGATTTAGGTCGATATTTTGAAATTGACCTCAGAATCGATATACTTATATGGTTTTAAATTTGAGAATTGAATTAGAACTAAATCTAAATTGGACGTGCGATAAAATTAATTAATTTGAAATTGAAATTAGTTAATTTAAAATCAAAATTGGATTAATGTGAAAAATCAAAGTTGAAATTGGTTTGAATTGAAATTGGAATCAAAGTTAATTCAGATTGAAATCAGAATTGAATCGATTTAAATTGAATTGGATTGAATTGAAAATGACTTGAATTGAAAGATTCAGAATTGAATCAGTTTTATTTTGAAACTGTTTTTAAATAAGTTATTTTATTATAAACTGTTTTAAAATCTACCTTTTTAATATACAAATTGCTTTGATTTTCTAAACTATTTTACCATATAAGCCATTTTCAATACTCAAACTATTTTATATTGAACTATTTTAACTTTCAAACTATTTAAAAAATTTCAAACTATTTTCTATGAAACTATTTTAAAATTATTTAAATTGTTTTCTAAAAATTCAAACTGGTCAAAAGAGTGAAATGTTTATATTTAAATCTAAGATTTAAATGCGAATTGGGTTAAAGTGAAGTTATAACCTAAATAGTAATTCGAATCAAAATTTTGAAGTGAAATCGATATATCGAACTGAATTGACATTTTGAAGAAAAATATGATTTGTGAAGGGAATATGATAATTTCGAAATGGAATTGATTCTTGAAGCGAATATGATATTTTGATATCACGAACTGTTTTCGAAATATTAAAGAACCAATCGATACGTAAAATGACATTTGGTTGTTAAAGAGACCGAGTCCTCTTATTACCATACTCTCTGTCAATACTGGAACCACTTTACAACTGTGTACACGAAGGAGACTTCAGAACGAAGTGGTTGGATTTGGCTTCGTTTGCTGGATTTGAAGAAAGAGAATGATGATGGATTGGCCTAATACTTGTTTCAATTTGAAATGACTAAAATAGGAGCTGTACTGGCCAATGAGGTTAGCTACCTCTAGCGGACACACTTCTTCGTATTACTATCATGACATTGTTATCGATTGGTGCGCACCCTCGGATTTTGGAAGTGTTGAACGCAATAGGCCGTTGGGGGTTACCACTAGCCGGGAAGGGTAAACCGGTATTTACCTACATTGGGCATTGCGTCACATGCCTTGTCATACTTTTATCCCTATACGAGACCATTACAATTTTGATTTAGTGTTGTCATATCACAGCGCATCCCTATCCACCAACGGTTTACTGGTGTTTTATATGAAAAATGTACGACAATGCTTAAAAACTGGTTAAGGGGGATCAATGTAAAGCCTTAACGCTAAGAAAAATATTTATTTTACCGATTATACATTATACATGTAGCGTATTCTACTACATATAAATATTTTGACGGATCCTTAAGAGATGAAAAATCCCATAACATCTCTTGAGTTATTGCACGCACATTATACCCTGGATAGGAGATGTAAAACCCCATAACATCTCTGACGCCGTTGCACTCATGTTATATGCGATATGGATTTGACTCACATAAGAATGTTTTAGTCTTGACTCTAGTTTTTATCTTTTCATTATGCTCGGGTCAGCACTAAGTTTTTCAGCGCATTGAAGATTATTCTAGAGGATGAATACGAAGATTTGGTATATTATTACTACTATTATTCCTGCATCATGTTGTCTGCTGCATTACTTTATTCATCCCTGATGTATATATAACTCTGATAAATGTTGTATAAATTATAATCAAATATATAATATAAACATCTTAATGAACTATTTATTTGATTATTATAGCTTATCGTTTCACTGCAAGATTTTGCGTTTGTTTTCTTCTTTTTTTCTTATTTTTCTTAACTAACCCCATTGATTATCTATGTTCCGGATTGTTTAAGTTGGACATGTGTGGATTATTGTCGATTCTAAACTTTCCAAAATGTGGATCGTCATATCTACTTTGTATGCGAGCGTTTCGATCCTCGCTGTAAGTGGGAATGGTCCAACGTATCTCGGTGCCAGTTTCCTCGACTTTCCGAATCATATCGTACCCTTCATCGTTGATACTTTAATGGAAACCCTATCTCCAATTGAGAACTCTAGATCCTTATGCCTCTTTTCTACGTAACTCTTTTGTCTAGATTGAGCTTCCTTCATCCTTCCTCAGATCAATTCAATCTTCTTTATTTCCTCTCCCACCAGATCTGGACTTAAAGACTAATTTGTCTCCAGTTTCCAACCAACATGTTGGCGACTTGCATGGCATCTCATACAAAGATTCGAAAGGCACCATTCTTATACTAGTTCGATAACTGTTATTATGGGAAAACTCAAATAAATGTAGGTGATCTTCCCAAGATCCACCAAAATCTAGCACAAACTCTCTTAATGAATCCTTGAGTACCTTGTTAACTCTCTTTGACTGTCTATCTATCTAATGGTGATAAGAAGTACTCATCTTGAGATTGGTACCTAACACATCCTGTAGACTCTTCCAAAACTCGCTAGTAAACAAAGTATATCTATCACTTACTATACTACTAGGAGTCCCATGTAGTCTAACTATGTTCTTCATAAACAACTTAGCTAAAACAAGTGTCATCCTGATTGACTTAACTGGAATGAAATAGGCACTCTTTGTCAACCTATCCACTATGACCCATATATTTTCATTTCCTCGATTCGACCTTGGAAACCCGTCTATAAAATCCATGGATATCGATTCCCATTTCCAAACTGGTATCTCCAAAGGATGAAGCAACCCACTCGGCTTTTGATGTTCGACCTTCACTTGCTGACAGTTCACACACTGCTTTACCCACAAGTCAGCATCCTTCTTTATACCTTCCTAGTAGAAACTCATTTTCATGTCTTGATACATCTTGGTTTCTCCAAGATGAATCGTAAACTTCGATCGATGACATTCCCTAAAAAATTCCCTCTATAAGTCCCGAACGTTCGGAACACACAACCGTTCCTTCTTTCTTAACCATCCCCATTGGTCGAGACTAAAATCTTTTAAATCAACAATCTCCGAACCAACCTCAATCTTTTAATCTTCTTAGCTAACCATGGATCTTCTTTCTGCTTAGAAGGAATCCTTTCGATCCAAACCTGTCGAATTTCCAAGCAGGATAACATGGCAGTGCTCTAACTAGAATTAGCAGTTGATCTTAATTGCACACTACAAGTAGTCAAAACCTCCAAGTCCTTCCACTCTGTAAACATAGCTAACACCACATTCTGATGTTATCTACTACGAGCATCCACTACTTTATTTCCTTTCTAGGCGTATAATCTATAGCAAAATCATTAGCTGCTAAAAACTACAGTCACCTCTGTTGTCTCATATTCAACTCCTTCTAAGAGAATAAATACCTTAAGGGCTTATGATCTGTGTAGAACTCAAATCTCTACCCTAAGAAATAATATCTCCATACTTTTAGTGTGAAGATCACCCCTGCTAACTCTAGATCATGAGTATCATATCTCACTTCATGCGGTCTAAGCTGTCGTGAAGCGTAGGCAATAACTTTACTTTTCTGCATCAACGAAGGCCCTAATCCGGTTCTGCATACATCGGTATACACTACTAATCCTTGATTCCCATCTGGAACTAATAATACTGGTGCTTTAGTCAACAAGTACTTTAACTTAAGGAATGCTTCCTCACATTTGTCAGACCAAATAAACTTTACGTCCTTCCTGATTAGCTTAGTCAAAGGCGCTGCAGTCCGTGAGAAATTCTTAATAAACATCCGGTAGTAACCAGCACGCCCAAGAAAATTTCTGATCTCATTTACCGTCTCTGGTCTCTTCCAGTTTTTAACAGTTTCAGCGTTATCCGAATCAAGTGACGAACCCTTTATTGAAACCACATGATCAGGAAATTCAACTTCCTTCTTCCAGTAATGACACTTTAAAAATTTCGCTTTCAGTTGGTGCTGCCTCAACATCTCAAGCACTACCCTAAGAGGAACTTCATGTTCTCTATCATCCTTAGAGTATATTAAAATGTCATCCATGAATACCAATACAAATCTATACAATTGCTCTCGGAAAATCCAGGTCAACAACTCCACAAAGAAAGCCGGTGCATTTGTCAACTCGAATGGCATTACTAACCACTCGTACGAATGCTGTCATCCGCCACTCCTAGCTGATGGAAACCTTTCACCAAATCCAATTGGGAAAGTACTCTAGCTTCACTCAACTGATCAAATATATCATCGACTTTTGGCAGATGATACCTATTCTCGATTGTCTTCTCGTTCAACTTACGTTAGTTGATATACATCCTTAATGACCCATCCGGTTTCTTCACGAAAGCTGCGGCCTCTCCTCAAGGCGAGCTACTTGGTCTAATAAAATTCTTTCCTTTTAAATCCACTAGCTGCCCCCTCAATTCCTTCATCTCGATAGGTGTCATCCTGCTAGGTGGTCTGCTTACAGGTTCTGCTCCTGGCACAATATCTATCAGAAAATCAATAGTTCGCTTCGGTGGTAGTCCTGTGACTGACTAAAAAACATCTGCAAACCTCTTGCTACCAAAACCTGATTCAACCCTTCTTCCACTTCCTTTGCATTAAGTAAAGCCCAACACACGAGTCTGACTTCTTCATCGAGTATATAATTTTGTCATGACTATTGGGGTGTCTTGGCTATATTTCCCTATCTTGGAAAAATATCCTAGAATCATATTTATCTAACCAATCCATACCTAAAATGATCCTGAAGCCTACGAAATCAAAAACATACAAACTACATGAAAACTTATGACTTGAAAATTCAAGTTCTGATTGGTCACGTCTCATTCCCTGAGTTTCATTACCTCCCATTGGATTCGCAATCCTTAAGGAAGTAACAAGGTATGAGGGTTCTAAACATAACTTATCTATCAAACATTGAGATATAAATGAATGTGATGTGGCGATATCAAATATTTTCCTATCTGGTATACTATGAATGAAAAGCGCACCTTCTGTCACAGTCTTTCCCTTCTCAGCAGCAGTTGGTCTAAAAGATGATGGTCCCAAAGCAAAAACTTTTCCTTTGTCCACTTTGACTGGTTCTGACCACTGACTCTTATAGTGTTCAATCTGGTCATAGTTGAAGCACTTCACTCTTTTCTTATTTGCAACTTTTATTCCTTTTCCACTTCGACATTCATGAGCATACTGCCCTTTCTTGTCGCCCTTGTAGCAAACTACATCGGTCTTTCCTTTCTTGGCAGCTCCTCCTTTCTAAGCTCCATTCTTCATAAAGAATTTCCTCTTCTTGCCCTGAGAATCTTAGGTTTCAACCTGCTTCTCTTTCCCAAATGTAGAAAGCATCCCTTCATTCCTGATTGTCATCTCCACTATGGCTGTACTTGGATCATGGAGATGTGGCATGATCGCTATGGCAATCTTGGATCTTAACCCTCAAATAAACTTCTCGTTCCTTTTAATGACGGTGTCAATGGTAGCACATCCGTATCTAGACAACTCATCAAACTTCGTAGCATACTCAATTACCGACATCTCAGCTTGCACTAAGTCCATGAACATTCTCTGCAATACTGACTTGGCAACCTCGGACAAGAACTTTACTTCGAATCTCCTTCGAAATTCTGCCCAAGTCAACTCTTCCTTGGAAACTCCCACAGTAATACCATTCCTCCAATAAAGTGTTGCTCCCTGCAACTATCGTAAAGCAAGTATCCTTTTTTCTCATCATCTAATCCCAAGTCCATGAAAATTATTTCACAGTGCAATACATAGTTTTCTACTTCAATAGCATCCTCTGTTCCGATAAACGGCTTCCCATCAAGATCGGTATATTCCCTACTCAACTTTGCATGGTTATTGCCAAATGGGGCCATAGGATTAGCTTCTCCAACATTCATAGCACTACCCCCAGCTATTCTTGCAACTACTCTAGCTTGCATCAGGTTGACAAAGAACTGATACATCTCCCCCATATCTACCGATGGGGTTCCAGCACCTACATTGGCATCTGCATTTGGATTAGCATTTGCCTGTCGACCCGGATTCCTCCCGATATTGGGTCGAGCATTTCCATTAGTGTGGTGCTTCCTCCACCTACATTTCCTCTTCCGTTTCCTACCTCTGTATCTACCTTTCCCATAAATCTGCACATGTGCCTTAGTAAGATACAAAAGAACGGTCTAAGAGAGAGGGGAATACATAATTATACATAAATGCAAGTACATTACTATATTGGTAACCCAAACCCTAGTCTCATTTTCTGCTTCACTGGATTAAACCTATGATTCGATACCAACTTGTAACATCCCTCATTTGGGGGCCCAAAACTAACCTTTAAGTATACTACAGTTATCTATATTTATTAATTCTCGATGACCAAATGCGTTGATGTTAGATACATTGGCGTAGTGGAAACATGTGAATATGAAAAATTTTAAACTCAATTTTAAAAAGAATTTCTCATTATATTTCAAATTGCTTTTTTGATTCATTACGTTAACCCAAATCGTAAATCACATTTAGAGAAATATAATTATTACAAATTACACCAAGAGTGACATATGAAGAAGCCTCCTTGGTTGATCATAATCTAAATATAGGCACTAAATAACTTTGTCATTACATTCAATTACACAACGGAATCAAAAAGAAAGAACTCATAATTGCTAGCTTGCCTTCTACACGTCTTTGGAAGTTTATTCGTCTAAAGGAGAACCTGAAAATCTTAACCCTCAAACTACTCAAAATCAATTGAGCACCAAGAGTTTAAGGGGAAAATATAAACTTCGAGTCATAAAAAATTCTGGTGTGAATAATAACTTACCATCTCGAACCATATAGATATCTAATGAGATCATGTCGTTAGCGGAATGGGTTTTTTCCCTCACTAGTATCTTAACCCAATTTATAATAACCATATATGTGCACCTGCATCCACAATGGTTAAGACATAACATAATAAAATGTATCATGATGATATGCAAACATGCAATATGCTCTGGATTTCCCATCCCCATTCACATGACTATCTGTCTTAAGTTATAGTTTCTAGGATCAATATTAACATATTAGTTTTCATGGATTGACTAATAACCTGTTCCAAACTTATGGACTATCTGTCTGGTTATGTACTTTCCGTGGGATCACTACGAACCTGTTGGTGCCTACCAATAGCATCATGCAATCATAGTTTTCATGAGGTCACTATGAACCTATTGTATTCTCCAATAACATTTATCATGTCACGGTTTTTATGGGATCACTATGAACCTATTGATCTCTTTCAATAACTTATTCTGAACGTAGTTTTCATGGAATCACTAAGAACCTATTGGCCCTTGCCAATAATAATTTCCATAACATAGTTTTGTTGGCTCATTAAGAACTATCTAAACCAATAACCCTTTGATCAGTCTTGGGTATCCTATATTCCGGTCTGTCTAACCTCCTGGATGCAATTCTACTCACACACACACACACATATGTATATATATTCACTACTGGGTCAAACTAGCCTATTATTCTGCCCATACCCTAAAATACAATTATGGGTTATAAATGAAGTGGATATAATTACAAAAGCATTAATGATAACTGATCGAATAACGCAACAATATAAACATATGTGGTTAGTTCCTTGTAATCATTTTCTAGTGAAGTATGGTTAATACCCTTAACCCACTATCTTTATCAAGTAAAGCTGCTTCAAAAATTCTGAAGTTAAATGCCATTTCATAACACTTTTATATTGCCAGGTATTTACTTTAAAAATGAGATTGGGTTCTCGAATTTGAAAACTAAGGCTTTGGAATATATCCATTGTATCATTACTTAAAACCTTAGATGTTCTCTTTCGAAACCATCTAACATATATTTCGAATACTTGGAACCATTCCTTTCAACACACTGAAAATATACCTTTCAAAATACAGAAAAGTATATCTTTCAAAACACTGAAAAATATACCTTTCGAAATACTTAAAGTATACCCTTCGAAAGTATTGGGTTCAAGTAAGAGTTTGTGGAAACATAGCTTTGAAACCATTTAAAAGTATTCATTTCGAAACCATTGGGTTTAACATTTAGTATAACTATAGGGTCAAAGAGAACAGAAGCAAAAGTAACCCTTTCGAAAGCATTGATCTCAAATAAAAGAATTAGGAAAGAGGATAGCTACGAAATCGACCTTCCGAAACCATTGCCTAATTCTTATTAAAAGTGGCTAAAACAACTTTTTCGAAAGCATTAAGGAAGCATCTTAAAATTTTAAAAGGATAAAAGCTTCCCTTTCAAATATATCAAATTAGGTTATAAAGAAAAGCGACTCCTAACTAATTCAAAATGTATGAATGCGGTAGCAGCGCATCGAATAGGTTCAAAAGTGGCAACTATTTCCAAATCTTCTTTTAAAAACAAAGTCAAGTTGATTGGTTCGAAGGCTAATAAAAGTAGCTTCAAACCCTTCGAAAACATGCCTTCGACACAGTCCCTTCTGCCTTTTTTAAATCCACTACGTACTAATTGCTTGATACCATATGCATATGTTTTGAATGGGGGCAAAGGTCTACCGTGCATGAGGACGAAAGCAAGTAAATTGAAGTGGTGAAGTTGTAATTCGAAAAAAAACTGATTTTATGCCTTTCAAAGTAATTCCTTTTCACCTAACTTGCCTAATTTGTCAAAATATCATTGGTTGCCAATTTATCAAAATTTTTTTCTGAAAAGGCTACCAAATTCAACACTTAACAGTTGAATACGTTTTAGAAAATAAGCCTTTCTCCTTAACAAAACAATTAAAACAGTTAAGTTCCCTAACTTAAAATAATTTATAAACAACAGTAAAACACTAAGAAAAATTCCCAAAAATTCCCATAATCCATATTATATATGTTTTCTAAGATATAGGAATTTCAGACTCGAAATAATTAATTAATTTCTTAGATTAATAAAACCTAAACTACCTATTTTTTTCACTCAAAAATTCATAATAAATTATCCATCACTTGGAATATTATGAAAAATTAAACCCATATCTAAACTAATGTTTTACACAACATATTCAAAAATCATGGTATTTGGAAATCATGTTTTCGATTTACCCTTAAAACCGACAAGATCATTCCATGAAACCCTTAATGAAAATTATAACATGGCATTTAAATTAAAACATACCATCATTCATCCAATCATATGATTTAAACCTCAAACCTAAATGTAAAATATTCAAGATTAATTTTATGAGATAGTTTAGATCATTATTCACCTTGTTTGGATACAGAACTTGAGATTTGTTCTTGCTTTAATCTTCCTAGCTTGAATCTTAGCTTCTAGTTTGATTTTTCTCTTCTTCTTCTTAGTGTTATGGTCGACCTCAACTCTCCTTGCTTATGTTTTTGGTTTATAAAAATGCGAATTAGAATGAGGTGAGGGGTTTAGGGGTTATGGTATACAGCTATTCCCTTTTGCTCTTGTCTTGTTCTTTTAAATTTCTAATTTATAAATCACACTTATATATTCATTTAGTTAAGGACGACCTTAATTAGTTTTCAAATGTTAATCCACTTATCACTCTAGTATCAACATTATTCCATTTAATTTATCTAATAATCTCCTGAATAATGCTAATTAAAATTAGGGGTGTTATAGAACTCTTTGGAATATTCACTCCATTGAACTTTAACCAATCTCACAACCTTATTACACAACTATTTCAGATCACGATCAACAATGAAAACTAGATTTTTTATCACGGTCAACTTTGGTTCTACTTCCAAGTCCTTTTGAACAGATGGCTCGACAATATGAGATGGATTTTGCACATACTTCCTCAAATGCGGTAAATAAAATAAATTTTGGACTCCCAACAATCTTTTCGGCAATTCAACTCTATAGGCAAGTGGCCTAATCCTTTCTAAAATCTGGAAATGTCCAACATATCTAGGCGCTAACGTACCCTTCAAAATCATACAACTCCTCTAATTGAGGAAATCTTCATCAGCACAAAGTCTTCCATAGAAAATTCCAAATCCCTACGCGTTGGCCTTGCTTTTTGCCGATCTTGTGCTTCCTTCATCCTCTAGTTGATCATAACAACCTTCTTCGTAGCTTCCAAAATCACATTAGGTCCAAGCATATCTGATCTTAAGTTCCCACCAACCACAATGGAGATTTACATGGCCGTCCAAATAGAGCTTCATATGGTACCATTCCAATGCTTGCCTGATAACTGCTGTATGAGAATTCCACAAAGTGCAGATGATCTTCCCATTGCCTTCCAAAGTCCAGGCTACATGCTCTCAAAAGTTCTTTCAAGATTTGGCAAACTCTTTCCATTTTCCCATCCTTCGAAAATGGTATGTTGTGCTCAAACTTAGCTTTGTTCCTAAAGCTATTTGTAACGCTTCACAAAATTAACCGGTAAAGATTAGATCCCGATCACTTACAATGCTAACTAGAACTCCATATAGTCAGACAATCTCCCTCGTCATATGCACTAACTCATTGGCTGAATTCCAATTACATTAACATGTGGCTTGATTTGTTTTAAAGACGTAGGCAAATGATTTTGGAAAATTATGTTAAAAAATGTTTTAAAGTTTTAAACTATTTTACAAATTTAATTAAAAGGGAAAAGAATTTTAAATTGAAAATAAGAAATTTTTTGATTTTCATATGCCATAAACTTGGCATAGGAAAGGTCGATGTGTTAGTGAATATGAATTTTATTGTTCGGTAAGTAATAGAACATAAATAATAACAAGAGAAAAACTAATTTAGTTTTGGAATTTCTATTCCATACCTTCTTCATGATAAACAAAACTGGTTTTTCTAAAATCTATTTTAGAACTTAAAAATAAACTTCTTTATGTGAAATGTACTTGGAAAAGTTAGAAAACATTTAGAGGAAAAAGGCAAAGTTCAAAGGTACAATGGAATTGGTATACAAAAGAAGCATGGAAATATAAAATTCTACATCCAATTTTTTTTGACATACAATAATAGATTTAGTAAAAATGAATTTTCAAAATTTCAGATGTTAGAAATGGTGTGTTAGTTTTTGGATGCAAAATTGGTTGAACCATACTCTAATTCATAGAAGTGTAAAAAAATGTGTGAAAAAAAAAGATTTTGGTTTTTGAAAACTTGCACACATATAGAACTGCCATTATATATAGGATATTCGCACCATATTTTCATTTTTTTTTTAAATGTATTCATATGGGAGATCTTGATTTAATATTATTTAGCATACATATCATATGTTTTATGACACACCATGAACTTGTACATGATTCACTGCAAAATTAGTAGGTTAGTTGAAAATGTCATGCGCTATGCTTCATGATTCAATCCTTATGTAATTTCGGGAATGAAATTATTTTAAGGAGTAAGAATGTTACAACCAATAAATTTATATTAATTACTTAAAAATAACTTATAAATATTTATTAAATCTCAAAAATGGAATTAGAGAAATGTCAAAAACTAGCCATGAAACTTGCATTACTTTGTTTGTGGCAATTTTATGAACAACTTTCATATATAAAGCTTCGGATTGTAATTCAAACGAAAAGTTTATCGACATTTGAAGATTGCAGATCGAAAATAATTCAAAAAAAATTAAGGAATTAAATATTATTAAATGTAATGATTAAGGAATTTAGGAAATAAATATAATTGAACATACCAATTAAAAATAACATCGAGGAATTAAATAATCGGACCTTACCGGTCGACTGCTTGCTATAAGCGGACGACCGATTGCTTAGGGCTAGCAATAATTTAAAACTCGACACTTAGATTTAATAAATAATAATCTAACATACAAAATTGGTTCAAGCGCTTATAAATACATGCCAAACCTCTCATTTTTCTTTTCATATTTTCTGAACTGAGCAGCGGAGCTCTGCCATTTCTCCTTCTCCGCTATTTCTAAAACTTTCAAAAATAATATGTGTGTGTGTGTGTGTGTGTGTGTGTGTGTGTGTGTGTGTGTGTGTTGGAGAAGGACATTAAATAAAAGAGAATTAGAGAAGGAGTGAATTAATTCAACAAAAGAGGTTAGTTTAGAACTTATATATTTAGATTCCACCTAACTCAAATCTCCTATCATATCTGTAATTCTAATGGGTATATATATATTAGTTGAAGAGAAAAAGGAATCAAGTGTGAAGAATGGATTTGGATATAGACGTTTGAAAGCCAAAAGGTGTGTGGGAAATATGCAATTCACATAATGTAAATTTATTTTTTGAAATTTTATTTTGTTATTATTCCTATGTGAAAACATTAAATTATAGGCTTAAATAAATAAATCTAAAGTGAAATCCTTTCCTACATATTCAGAAACTGTTAAACTTCGATGAAATGATATATACATACACATCCTAAATCTGGAAGTTAGAGAGAATAGTCTCTAAAATTTATGAAATATAATATTGAAATAATTGCATAATTATTTCCAAGTTTTTGTCATCTGGGTTATAAATTGTTAAACATGATAATCATCAATTGGAGATGATTTAATTTGAATTGGAATTAAAATTTCTATGTTTTAACTTATTGGAATTATACAACGTACAATCTTGTTGTATTGATTGCCATGTAAGTTTCAATAAACTGTCCAACTTCACAATTATATATGAAAAATAGGTCGTTTGAAATAACAAGGAATATTCATATATCCAAAGAAAATAAATGTGCATAGTAGGGATGTTTTTCGGTAGTTTGCACTATCTGTTTCAGTAAAAATAGAAAAAAGATAATTCCTTGTAATTGCAAACGCAACACAATCCCGCTTTTGGTAGTTCATAGAAAGTTGCAACATTAACATTTCCTTCTTGGTAAATATACAATTCCAATGCATTAAAATGTAGAAATAAATATTTTTGAGAAATTTACACATGAGTGTACTTCCAAATATCCCTAAATGTAGAAACTAAAATTTATAAATGGAAATTTAAATAATCTTGTTTACTAATTATATATATAAACTAAAGTATAAGTTTAATAAGTAAATAAATAAACGTCCATTACAACATTAATACATGTAATAAAGTGCAATTAATCAAACGTTATCGTATTAATTATAAATAAAACAATAAAAATGAATAAGGTAATAAACTAAGGAGCAAAAGGGAAGTTATTATAATTAAGTCAATATGGGTAGTAAACTATTCAATGAATTTAATTACAGATACCAAATATGGAAATGATAAAGGAAATTGAATATGCATGATAAGTAAATGTCATAATAACATTTATAGAAAGGATAAACAAAGGCAGTATACCTATAAAATATGAAGAAGTCATAACAAGTGAATAAATGAATATGAATAAATAATGAACCCAAGAGGCATAATAATTTCTATAGTCAATATTATATGTACTCAATAATATGTTTAGGATGAGTATTAATTAGTGGGTCAAGCCTAATATTTAGATTAATTATAAATGATTTGTCTAGTATGGGTTATGATGCGAAATCAGTAGGGTTACACAATGAAAGTTTACCCTCAACAAGGGGATACCAGCATTTGTGTATACATAAACTAATGTAGGATAACTTCAATTATAGAACCCGTGGGGATATACATTCATGTACAAGCTTGGGGTAATTCCCGAAAGGGCCTTCTTTGCGGTTGAGGTATTAAATGGCAGTTTAGTATGCTACTTTCCAATTTAAGAAGTATTAAATGGTTAGGATTTTCGTTTATGTGCATTAGTGAAAATCTATTAGGGGATTTCCCTTCGGGGTTGAGGTATTAAATGGTCGTTGGGTCTTCCTCTACGTTATCTAAGAATTATTAAGTTACCTAGAAGTGATTTTCTATAATGTTAGTTAAGAAGTGCCATGAGGGGTTAATCTTGGGTATAGGTATTAAATGGCTGGAGAGTCTGCCTATGTGTAGATATTAAATAGTTGGAGAGTCTGCATATTCTATATTTTAAAGGTCTTAAGTGACCCAAGTACTTTCTCTTGCATCATTAGGAATGATTAGATAGGAGATGGGGTGTTGAATCAAATGTAATCCATAGTTATTGGGGGGCCTGCTTCGAGATTGAGGTATTAAATGGTCGTTGGGTCTACCTCTTCCCAGTTTAAAAATATTAACTAGGTAGGGTTTTCTTTTGGGAAGTACAGGGACACACCTATATGTACATACTATAGATGCTTATACATTGAAGTACGTTGCGCAAGTAGATACTTTTATCTCGAAGTAGGTAGGATATATCGTACGTGCATATGAAATTAAATGACTAATTCCTGAATAGTAGACATAACACTTGAATGGAAATTAATCGGCAAAAACAAGTATTGTAGATAAAGTATATAATTTATTAATCACCAAACGTTGTTCTAACCCCCTCCTTATTACAACCCACATGATAGATTTAGAGGAACATTATTCTAGTACAAGACGGCAACAGTAGGTGGACATGTCATCTCGTTCATGCTTTGCACTGACAAGGCGATTAGACATCCAAGCTAGTAACCTTAGTCGGTATATATGTTTTATTATATTTTACTATTTCGATATAAGTTCGTATAGATAAATCTCTGATATATTTATGTTTATTACATGTTACCAACACCAATGATCCATAATCTAATGGGCTTAGATTTTCTATTTAGTCAAAAAGAGGCCCTATTAAGACATGGGTTATTACAGTGCCAAGACTACTAATGTCTAAAATTCAATGATATATGGTATTGGTCCATAATAAGTTTTAATTCAGACAGCTAAACCATAAAACAAGTTTATGGAAGGGTGCTAAAACATCAAGGTGGTGTTATAATTAAATCGAAAATATAAAAAAAAAGTGTTTCGGGATTAAGAGGGGCTATTGATGCTTAATAAAGACGCTTAATGGAATGTATTCAAGGTGTTACATTCAACCTCTTAGGAGATTCAAGTTGGACCTAATCAGGGTGGATCCCATGGTGAATGAGTGGCCATTTAATCCAGTAATGTTTTTCGAGAAAAGATAAATTAGTGATAAAAGGACCTAGGGTGGTATCACTAAAATAAGCTAATGATATCTTAAAGATGGAAACCAAAGTAAGAGATTAAGTAATGCTTGTATGGATGATTAATAACTGTATGACATAGTTCATAATTGAATGCTAAGTATAGAGTATACTTAATTTGAATTTGATAAATATAAATATGACATGGTTTATAATTGGATGATAATTATAGGGTATACTTATAGGATTAAGGTGATGCAAATGTGTTTTCATAATGTGATGCTTGTTTACATGTTATGATTTAATATATATAATGTGTATGTGAAAGAAAACTGGTTCTGCACTTTGACGGCGTGGTCTCACTATGTGTATGTTTAGGTTAAAGTTTTTACTCATACTAGGCTTTATGTCTGACCTATGTTTTTATTATCTCCAATAAACTCACGGGTACTCATTCGAGTAGGCTGAGTTTGTGGATTAGATAGGTACATACTTGGAAAGATGAATAAAGATTCTAAAGAAGAAGAAAAAGGCTTGATTTGGCAAATAAAAGTTATTTTATTCCACTTTGTAAAACCAGAGTTTATAACTAGTTGAGTGTCCCTGTGGCATCTTATATATCGGACATCGCACTCTATTTGTATTTTATTTTATTTACCTATATGTGGGCACGAAATGTATTAAAGATGATGCAATGAATTATGTTAAACATTTTGATGTAATGAAATTGTATAGCTTCTCTGTTTAGTTAATGTTGTGAAATAAATATATCAATCTCACTTTGTCATTTGAAAAATAACTCTAGTGATGACCGTAGCATCATCAGTATTCAACTTTGGTTCTCTAAGTGGGGGATGTTACATAGTTGAAGTGGAATATTATGCTGATTTGGTACAAGATAACCTATCATTCAAGGAACGTGATTTGAAGATAGGAATTAGCTGACTTCTTTGAAGAGTTTATTATCCAAGATGAAGAAAAAATGATGAAATGGTTGAACTTTCTGAATTAAATTTATGTATGGATGGTGCATCTAATGACTATGATTTTTGAGTGGGAGTAGTATTGGTAACTCTAGAAGATTGGAGGGTGTGCTATGCTTTGAAACTTGAGTTTCATGCTATAAACAATACAGCAAAATACACGGCATTGATTTTTGGACTCAAGGTAGCAAAAAGGTTGGGAGGGCGGTCGTTATAGATATTTAGCGACTCCCAATCGGTGTTTTCCTAGTATAGCATGGATTTCAAGATAAGGGAGCAAGACTCTCCCATTTCTTGTTAAAGGTGTTGAAACTACTGAATGAGATTGAAGATTATACAACTACGCACATCCCTGAGGAGAAAATATGAATGTAGATTCTTTTGCCAAATTGGCTTGCTTTAAAGATGCATAATTATTAAGAATCGTCCCTATAGAGGTGTTGAGGACTCTAAGTATTGATGAGATGGATATCGATTACATCATGGACTCGAAGGAAAAGGGTTGTGATGACTCCATTTATAAAGTATTTTACGAAGGAAACTATTCCCAAAAGAAAAAAAAATGAAAACCAAAGCTCTTGCGTAAAGTATTGTGCTACATTATACAAGATGGATTGCTATTTCGGAGGGGATTCTCAGGCCTCTTTCTAAGGTGTATTGAAAAGAACGAAGAAAAGAAAGCCCTAGATGATTGTTTGTACCAAAATTGGGCACAACACTATTCGGATGTGTTTTAAAAGATAAAATGAAGAATATAAATGAAAAACAAGGAAGATCTAACAAAAACACCAATCGATAAATAAGAAAAATGCATAGAAACACACGGATTTAGAGTGGTTCGGCGTATAGCCTACGTCCAGTATGAAATGACCGACTTTTATTGATGTTTTCTTGCTGGTTACAATGAGTTACAATAGTAGAGTTCGAGCACAATAATAATTTCGGCAGATTCTGGACGTAGAATAGCCAAAAGTCCTTTTTTTTAGTAGGTCCTGGGCCGCTATTTATAGGCGTAGGCAGCAAATATCTCGTCCAGATCTTGAAAGACCTCTTCTCTCACGTGGGTGGGCCCACGTGATCGATCCCTTATCATTTGGACTTGATCCGTGATCGATACGAATGAGATTCGCATCGATCAAGATTTAGTCCAATCGAGTCGAGATCGACCATGAACATTCATGAGGTTGCACGCAAGCTCCTATGAAAATTTAATGGCATTTGGACTTGTTGATTTTGAGTTACAATCGATGCAAGTTCAAATTTACTGAAGGCTGCTGTGTACGCATCGCTTCTGTTCGCATCGCTTCTGGGCACGTGCTTGCTAGTTGACGTGGCGCTAACTTTTAGGATCGATCGACTTTTAATGCGGAGCGACCGAGTCTTCCACTTGTATATAATTTGCTCGTATCGACCCTGGATATTCCTTTCGTGTCGATCCCTCACACCCTACTTCGTATCGATCCTTTATAATTTCTTCGTATCGATACGAACCTATATTCTTCGTATCGATAACTCAAAGGCCATTTTATATCGCTTATTGGTTAGGTTCGTATCGATGGGAGGTGTTAATTTCGTATCGATCTGTGGCCGATCAATACAAAGCATGTTTGGAAATGGATCAATACGAATTGGACTCACGTGTTATTGCAGATGGATACGAGGCGGTTGAATTTGAATGGATGCGAAGTGGTTGTGCCTGGATGGATGCAAAGAGAATTAACTGGAATGGATATGAACGAAGTTGATTCCCTTAATCTTGATCAATCCATATCTCGAGCATACATACTCCAATTGACTTGAAATTTGGAACATTGACTTTTATAGCTTTGATTGTCGTGTCAAGTTAATTGTAGCTCGATCCGGACTCGGTTAAAATTTACCAGCATCCATAGCGGATATGTGTATAACCGTTTTTCGAGATGAACTGTTTTTAATTTCCATTCAACTCCTTGGTGTCACGGCCTTGCCATAAGTCTTGATAACATGTGCCCCCCAAAGTACATATTGTGAGAACATGACATGCTTTCAAAAGATGCAATCTTCATTCTGAAAAATTTATCTAACTTGTTGAACGATTGTTGTTTTATTGTCGAAAGATGTAACCTTTGGTTGATCTTCAGTAATACAAATAACGAATTGCTGACTGACAATTGTTGTACTATGCACTATTGTAACTATGTATTAAATATGAATCGATGTGAAAAGTTGAAAAAATGCTTTCATATCGATGGAGATCGACATGAATTGGTTGGTTCTCAAAATATTTCATATCGATGGATACGAATCTCGGTGAGCTTTTGGTTGATGGACACGAACGTGATGTTTCATATCGATGCATCTTTATGGGTTCGAACAGTTCAGTCTTTATTGCTTCATGTCGCTTTTTGTATGGATTCGAATTGCTTCACCTCGGATCGGCTGTGAATGGGTACAATGGAAGTTCAGTATCGATGGTGTGGAAGGATATGAAGAGAGCTCTTTGTATCGGCTAATCATAAACCGCTCTCAACCGGTCATTTTAACTGGGAGGCGAATTGGCACTTCCTTTGGGTCGAACCGTATATAAGGCTTTTTGTACTTTAGCCTCCCTTTAGCCTTGCTTTCATAGCGCTCCAAATTAATCAAAATTTCCTTCTGCCTTTGAGTTATTCAATCCATCTAATTGCTTAAATTAGGTAAATCATTGAACTAAATCATCGTAAAATAACGTGATTTGAGCTCCGTGTCTTTCCACTTGTATATGCGGCTGATTATGGTGAATAGGAGGCCATAAATGGTCAAAGCAAGGTCATGGAAGGTTGAAAAGGAATCTGAGCCATTTAGAGAAGAAGGAGAGCAGATGGATATGGCGGATTCGTACGTATCGATCATGGGTGGTAAAAAAATTTCATATCGATCTGAAGGCAAGGGAGTTTCGTATCGATGGAGGGGATGGTTTCGCATCGATTTATAAAGGGAGATCGCATCGATCCAAAGTGATCGATACGAAAACTTGAGCTTGTCGATCGATACGTAGGCACCACCGAGCATCGATACGAAATGGAAAATTTGGATCGATACGAGCTAACTCTTTGGTGGTTGATATGAAGCAAGGTATCCCATGATCGTTGCGAAATATGTTCTCTAGGGATCGATCCACATCTGAACCTTGATGGATACAAATTTTTTTTGCATACTCGAGCATTCGACTCCGGCGAGCTTCCGCCATGCATAATTAGACTTAACTTTTTCACTGCATATCTAACCGCCCTTCGAAGCTCGTCGATGGAGTTATAACTTTGACAAAATTTAACGAACTTTAACTTGGATCGGTCTTCAAAGTCTAGCTGGCACGGCGGTGACGGTCAACGATGACGGTCATTCCGATTGGGTTTCGAAGTCTTGTCGTTCGAACATCTGGTTAATCTCTGTAGAACTTTCTTAAATACTTTACAATATTGCACCGCATAACACATTCATGCACTACACTTTAGGGCATACACGGGATTATTGTGATCTAATGATGGTTTTTACTGAGTTAATTAGCTATGGAACCTGGGAGTTCACAATATCAGGGGGCTCAAAGTCCACCTGCTCTGGTAATAGAGATACCGGCTATTACGGCTGAAGTTATAAGTCCAGCTCCATACGAGCTGCTAGGAGCAATATTTATTGGGAATCCACAAGATTCGATATCATCTAATGTCTCTGAGGATATGTTGGGGAGGATTTGTTTGAGGCATGGGCTATGGCTAGATGATGTTCTGCTACCAGGGCGGAACGACAAGCCACATATTCCCCCAGAAGGATTCACCACTTTTAATAGACATTCGTGCATAGCTGGAACGCTTACTCGGTGCTTATGGATGAAAATTTGAGGACCGTTGGGCTAATTGACAAAAATCAGAGCATAAAGCTTGAAGGATCGCTTAGGGCAGCCTCAGCAAGACGCGATAAGTCTAAAGCACCTGGGATTGTAATAGCTGAGGAGGGCGATAAAGAAGATATACCTACTAAAGACGAACCCTTTGCCGGGCCCCCAAATAGTTCTCGGGATTTAGAGGTAAGGAGGAAAGGCAAGGAAGGTGCTCATAAGCTTCATAACTCTTCGAGATGGAAATCCATAGTCATGTCCCTGCCAGCCTCCGGTGTTAGAATTTTGGAGACTCCTCCTTCACAAATGGAGAATCCTTTCGAAGGACTCGGCGACATTCCTATTCCGGACTATGTGTCGCTCCAACACGACACCGGATTGGAAGAGCTTCAAAGCGCTTTAGATTTAGGCGAGACACTTCCAATGAATGTGGCCGACATAACCGGTTGATCGAGTGGTTTAGTACATGCATATACACACTGCACAGCACTACATGATTTCCAATCATAAGTTATTTATTTCTGGAGATTATTAACTATACTTCTCTTTCTACTTTACAGATACGATGAAAAGGCGGGAATCCATGCTAGGTAGCCTTTGCTCGGCATGCCAGTCATCCAGTTCATATTATGAGTCCGGCAGAAGGGAAACTGATAGAGACCGCGATTGTGGTTATTCTAGCCAGGAGCGTTATGAAAGGGAGAGAGACAAGGAGAGAGATAGAGAATATAGACGTCGCTCCTGGTCATGCTCTTCGCCACCTCGAGCCCCAACACAACCTTCCTGTCATGGTAAACAACCCTTGGAACCTTCACGCCAAAGGCTGCCTTCTCAAGTACCAAGGTCCGATCCACAGCACGAGAGGATCGAAGTTGAAACTCCCACTATTACTGAGCAAGCTGTCACAAAACCCACTAAGGAGGGAAGATCAGAATCGCCCAGCTGAAAAAGGATCTCCCAAATATCTGTTTTGACGGCTTCATCTTTCCTCCGCATTTCAAGAGAATTCCAGTTGATTTGGAACAAACTATGCACGATTACATCCATGATCTTTACAGCCAATATCGGGAGTGGATGAAGACCGTGGACAAAGCATCAGCAGTGGCATTCAAGTGGGCAAAAACAATTGAAAAATTAGAAGCTGATCTCGCTCAAAGGACCACATAATACAAGTGCTTAACAATGAGGTTGAATCTTCTAGGAAATCGAAAATAGAGGCCAATAAGAAAGCTGACGAGGCAAATCAGTCTATGGAAAGGATGCGATAGATGCATTTTGCCTTGGTTGAGGAGATGGGCCATAGAAACACCACTGTTATGGCCGAAAGGGATGCTGCACTAAGGAGCTTGAGGAGATTAAGGCCAAATTTGCTGAAATCGTCAAAGACAAAGATGATGCAAACCAAGCAGCCCAGGAAAAGTGTGTGAACAGGCTATGGTGCTTAAGGATGAGAGGGACGCAGCAACATTTAAAGTTCGAGAAGTCGAGGCCAGGGTTGAGAATGAAGTGAGAATGGCTGAGACTAGGTTGGAGGCCGATATCGAAGATCTTCATATCACATACAATGCTAATATTCTGAAGCACCGAAACCTAACCTGGATCGATAACAATCCATCACACTTGTATAATTCTTGGAGCCACTTGTTGGAAGATGAAAAGGTAGAACATCAAGTCGAATCAATCGATGAATTTGAACTAGAGAATTGAGTGATGAGTGAAGATGAAAGAAAAGTTCTCCATGACATCACGATCACATATGAAAAGGAGAAACTTGGTACTCGGCCTTCGAAGGCTGGAGAGGGTTCTGGTGTTGAGCACCATGATGTGGGTTCTGAAACTCTTATGCCGACCTTGACCGAATCTACTCCTGCGGTTGATCCTCAGTCTGTACCTGCATACAATCCTGATCAACCGCAATTGTCTCCAGCCCGTGAGCACGTTGCCGAAGCTGCTCCGGCTTCGCCTGGAAGTCATTCTGAGGAAGGTATTATGAACATTTCCTACGTTTACTCGAATTCGAAAACATTGCTTTAAGTAATCACTAACAGCTTTTCTTTTATCATTATTCAGCATTGAGAGACGCATCGGTCGTGCCCCCTATAACTTAAGAGTCGCATCATGAGTAGGAGGCCATCATAACAGAAGCGACCACTACAACGGCCACTGCACTAACTGAAGGACCACAAGGGAGCATGCTTACTTTTGATGAACATACGATGGAGGAACTTCTCGGTCATCACAGTGACCCTTTCGTTGATCTACCATTCGTCATGGGTGGAGGCGCACCGGTAACCAGCTCCTTGGGCCCAACTGCTAGCATCCCTGGTGATACCCAAACAATCCATGAAGAGGAGATAATAGTTGAAATTAACGCTGAGATGGAAGCAGCTGCGCCGGCCAGTAGCTTTGGAGGTATGATGGCGGGCCCTGGTTCAGTCCCTTTGCAAATGATTTCTCCTGGTGGCACCGTCGTTGGCACAAGTGTGCCTCCTTCGCCCTCAAACATTGATCCTATCCCTCCGACTCCGCCTTTAGGAAGCATTCTAATCCATGTGAGCTCGGACGAGGAGGTTAACATAATGCCACCGACTGGAGATCAAGCGCCGAAAAGCAAGCGCTTAAAGAGACAGCCAAGTGGCAGTTTCAGCGGGTCGACACCGAGGAAGGAAAAGAAGAAGAAAATTAGAGAATAGACATGTCTTCTCGCTCATTTTTGGATAAATAAATACGAATTTCCTTTTGTTTTTTGTAGGCCATGTATAGACGCGGGCTCGGCCCCTGCTAGTAGGATTTTTTTTGGGTATAATTTTGCACTTATCCTTTTATTCTAAAGAATAGTTGAAATAAAATTCCATTTTGTCTTCAGCACAGTTTGTGTTCATTTGTTCAAGTATTTCAACGCTCGAACTTCCATTCAATGCACTTGTGAAGTTTTAGTCTATGAATCGGACCCTGATTTAGTCACTAAATTCCGGAGCCACGGCTTCGGGTCACGATCGAGCGATAAGTCGAATTCCGATATTGCACTGTCTCAATCAGGGGCTGGTACTTAAGTTCTTTCCCCAAGTTCGGGGACACATTAAAAAGATCGGTAAGCCATTATTATTCGCCTTTAATATATCGAGATCAACTTTGTTGAATCGAGACTGAAACAAGACGAGTTTGGGTGGTCGAAACACATTCTCTCGTCCATTGGTGATTGCATCCACACTCTAGGGATTGCACTTATTCGTCGGCGATCGCTTACGCCCGCTTAAGGTTTGGAGACATGTCCACACTCTGGGGACTTAATTTATTTTTTGGGCGGCCAGTCACACCCGTTTGATATTTAGAGTTTCATCCGCATTCTAGGGACGGAGACTGGTTCGCAGGTGGTCAGTCACACCTGATTTGCGTCTATACTCCGGTCCGTACTCCGAGGACTCAGAGTTGTCTTACGGGTGTCCATTTCACACTCGGCTTGTGTTTATACTCCAATCTGCACTCTAGAGATTTAGGGTTAGTCGATGTTTATACTCCACTCGCACTCTGGGAATCTGGAGTCAGTCGATGTTTATACTCCAGTTCACACTCTAGGAATCTGGAGTTAGTTGAAAGATGGTCAATCACATCTGTCTTGAGTTTTAGAATTTCGTTCGCACTCCGAGAATGATGGATCTGTCAAGATCGTGGACGATCGACTCACACCCATCTTGAGTTAACAAGTGAGGTCATTAGATGGATAGGTCCATCCTCCTCGAACTTGGTTTGAATATGGATGAAGTTGTTAGATGGAAGGTCCAACCTCTTCGAAACCGTATTTGTAAGTTTATGCTCTAGTTCGCACTCCGAAAATCTAGAGTTAGTTCGAGGATTGTCATGTATCAATCCTTCGTTTGCCTTCAGTGTGATGGCTTGCCCCCGAGCTCGAGTTTCACTTAGTGAGTGACCGGTCGTATCACAGTCACTCCCTATTTGAAGAAATCCCACCATATGGTGGAACTTAGCTCTCCGTGCATAGTGATGGTCGTATGACGCATTTTAAAAGATCACAGCTCTGGCTCAAAGAGATTGCATTTTATTGCTGAAATAAGAAAATACGAAAAAGTCATTTTCTTATTACAAATTCAAATTTCGAAATGTATAAACAAACTGCAAATGAAAAGCAGACTGAATGAACAAATAAAACTTGTTTTGTGTATAGTAGTGACGAAGACTCTTGCTGTTCCAGGCTCTCGGTAGAATGAGACCGTCAACGGTCGATAATATAAATGTGTCGTCTCTAAGTCATCGTTCAATGAAATATGGCCCTTCCCATGTTGGTTTCATATGTGAAGGAACCGAGTAAATTCTTTTGAGGACGAGATCGCTGAGTTCAAAGGTTCGGGGTCGGACCTTAGCATTGTAAAATCGGGCGATTCGACTTCGGTACGTGGCTGCCCTCAAATCGGTCACTTCTCGCTTCTCATCCAATAAGTCCAGAGATTCGGCAAGTAATATAGCATTTGTCTTTGGATCATAATAAGTCATACGATGAGAAGGTACTTCCATCTCGACCGGAATAATGGCTTCTGAACTATAGGACATTGAAAATGGAGTGTGGCCGGTTGTGGACTTGTGGGTTGTTCGGTAAGCCCATAGGGCCTTAGGAAGCTCATCGACCCATTTTCCCCCGACCTTTTTCAATCGTTTCTTCAGAATGGACTTTATAACCTTTTTAACGGCTTCAACCTGTCCATTTGCTTAAGGGTGCGCAATTGCGAAGAATTCCTTCTGGATGTGGAATCGTTGAAAGAAATTCTTAAATTCAACACTGTCGAATTGGGCTCCATTTTTAGTTATGATGGTATGCATGAGACCGAATCGACGTATAATGTTTCGTACAACAAAGTTGATCACTTTCTTCGTTGTGATAGTAGCAAGGGGCTCAACTTCTGCCCATTTGGTAAAGTAATCAACTGCAACGATGGCGTACTTCCCACCACCTTTGGCTAGAGGTAGAGAACCAATAATGTCAATACCCCATACTATAAAAGGCCATGGACTGACCATCTGAGTTATTTCGGTAGGCGGAGCTCTTGGTATCCGAGCGTGTTTTTGACTCCTGTCACATTTTCTGGCATACGATGCATCACGATTTACAGTCGGCTAATAGTATCCATATCGGAGCACTTTCTTGGCAAGAGCTTGCCCCCCGATGTGATAGCCATATTCTCCTTCATGTACATCATGCAATACTCTTTTGATTTCATCGTGGGCGATACACTGAAGTAAAGGAACAGAGTACCCTCTTCTATACATGACTCCCTCTGAATAGTGAACTGCAAAGCCTTTCGAAGAACTTGTCTTTTTTCACTCCTGCACTCCCATAGGGTTCCGTGCTCGAGGTAATTTCTGAACGGAGTCATCCATGAATCCTTGTCGGGAATGACTTCAAATACCCAGTCGGTCTCTACCTGGTCAATACTCAGGGAAGATAATGTCTCCATGGGAATGAGTCCCATTTGTTGTGCCTCACCGATATAAGGAATCGGCTTTCTAATTGTGTTCACGAGGTATGCAATAGATGGCATAATAATCGAACTGATTCAAAATTTCCAAAACTCGAGCAAGATAAGTAGCTAGCCTTCGGTCTATGGCCTGGTACCTCCCTCCGAACTTGGCACATGACCAATTGTGAATCACAGTATCTCCACAGCAATAATTCCCAAATCTTTGGAAAGCCTTAATCCAATGAGCAGGGCTTCATATTTGGCTTCGTTGTTGGTTGAATGGAAATCGAACTTTAAAGCATAGCATATAGATCGGCCTTCAGAAGTTTCAAGTACAACTCCGATGCTTGAGCAATGGTCATTTGATGCGCCATCAGTATGTAGCTTCCAGATATACTTGAGAAATTCACTGGTTTTGGGCTAGTCCTTCAGAATAGTGAATTTAGTTATGAAATCTGCTAGGACTTGTCCTTGAATGGCTCGCCTTGGTGTGTAAGTGATGTCAAACTGATTTAGCTCGATATTCCATTGGAGTAACCTCCCAGACGTTTCAGGCCGCGTAAGGACCTATCGTAACGGCTGGTCGGTGTATACAGTGATAGCATGAGCCTGGAAATACGGACGGAGCTTCCTCGAGGCAATGACAAGACAATAAGCCAACTTTACCAGCTTCGGATAGTTTCTCTCAGCTTCGGTCGGTCGTTTTCTAATGTAATATACCGGCCGTTGTATCCGTCTTCCTCCCGAATTAGGGAAGCACTGATTGCGTTTTCTAACACTGCCAAGTAGATGTACAATCTCTCATGATCAATAGGCTTTGAAAAAATGGGTGGTGTAGAGAGGTGTTGAACCAGTGCTCGAAATGCATCCTCACATGCTGCAGTCCATTCAAAATTCCATTTTCCTTTTCTCATCAGATCAAAGAAGGGAATGCATTTGTTAGTTGATTTTGAAATGAATCTGCCCAGTATTGCGACTTTCCCGTTGAGGCTCTGAACCTGCTTTATAGTCCGTGGAGTTTCAAGTTTTCTGATTGCCATATCTTCTTAGGATTGGCCTCTATTCCCCGAGCATTGACGATAAATCCAAGGAATTTTCCATAAGCGACCCCAAAGTGACACTTCAACGGGTTGAGTTTCATTCTATATCCTCGAAGGATGTTGAACATCGTTTCCAGGTCTTTGATACGATTGGTGGAGAATCGCGACTTCACAAGCATGTTGTCTACATATACCTCCATGGTTTTTCTGATATGTTAGTAAACATTCGATTAACTAGTTGTTGGTAGGTTGCTCCAGCATTCTTTAGTCCAAATGGCATGACTTTGTAACAGTAAAGTAACAGATCGTTGATGAAACTGGTATGCTCCCGATTGGGCAAATGCATAGATATCTGGTTGTAGCCAGAATATGCGTCCTTAAAGGATAAAAGTTCATGTCCAGCCGTTGAGTCTACGAGCCGATCAATTCGGGGAAGTGGAAAACTGTCTTTAGTGAAAGCTTTATTCAAGTCTGAGTAGTCAATGCACGTTCTCTATTTCCTGTTAGGCTTTCTGACAAGTATGGGATTGGACACCCATTTTGGATATAACGCATCCTGGATAAACCTATTCGACCTGAGTTTATCTATCTCTTCCTTAAGGGCGGCAAATATGTCTGGAACCATATCACGCCTTTTTTGCTTGACCGGGACAAGCCGTGGGTCAATATTCAATATGTGGGTCGTGATGTCTGGTGAGATTCCACACATGTCAGAATGCGTCCGGGAAAATACATCAAGGCTAGCTCGGGGAATTTCAACCAATTCCTCCTGCATCTATTGGCTTAACTAAGATCCGATCTTTATCATTTTAGAGCCGTCATCATCAACGACCGGATCATCGATCATCAGTTTGACTGGGAAAGCTTCACTGTCTTTACTATCATCTTCACTTTCGGTATCTCTAGGGTTAAGATCCCTTGGGAATTGATTGAGGTACCTGGGCTTTGGCCCAGGTGTTAGTGGTCAATTCTCAGCAAAGCAGGCGTAGAGAGATTCCTCTACGCCTTTTCCTTTTTCTTTTCGCTGCGCTTCCCGCAGCTCAGCAACATAACAGGCTCGTCTAGCAACTTGGTTTACCTGAACGACTCCAACTCCTTTGTCGGTAGGGAATTTTAAAGTCAAACACCAAGGGCAATGGCAGCCCTGATCACAGCTAAGGTCGGTCGGCCCAAGAGAGCATTGTCTGTCGAGTCTATGTCTAATACAACAAACTGTAATTTCCGGATTCTCCGGCGTTCTCCAATTCTCAGCTCCACTGGTAGTTCCACCATCCCAGTGGGTACAGTCGCACTCCCATTGAAGCCATGAATATGGGACTGACAAGGCTTCAAATCCTTCGCTTCTATCTTCATCTGATTATAAGCTTGCTTAAACAATATGTTCACTAAAATACAACCATCCACTAAGATTCTCTTCATCCAAGCAGGACCAATCTGGGATTAAATGACAAGCGGATTAATGGTTGAGGCTTCGACTATGTTGGTATCTCCATCTCAAAATACAATTTCATCTGCGATCGTTTTGTGTTGCATGGCCGTAGCCCCGTCTTCCAAACTAGTACAACATTCAAAGCTCGCATGCCTAATATAGCAGGCATAGGACTCCATTTCCTTCCAGCTCCGATCTGCTGGATGAGGACCACCACTAATAGTATTAATCACCAACCTCCCATCCGTACGAGTAGGTTCCTCTGATCTCGCCTGATTTGGTATTTGGTTTTGATTCGATGGGCCCGCACCTCTAGACTGTGGCGCCCAAAAAAACTGCTCCAACTTTCTCTCTCGTATCAACTTCTCAATGATATCCTGTAAACAATGACACTCGTTCATGTTATGGCCATAGTTATCACGAAATCTATAAAACTTCCTCGTTTGAATCTATTTCTCTAACGATTGTTTCGAAGTAGGTTTCTTATATTGAATAGTATTGCATGTCTGCAAATACACATTCTCCAACGATGTATTTAAAGGAATATAATTGTCAAATATAGGAGCTCTACATCACGGCCCATGATTCTGATCCTGTTTCCTGTTTTGATTTCCATCGCTTTTCTATTGATTTTGTTCATTCTGTATGTTTAATTGCACCTTTCCGGAACTCTCCTCGGTTTGTTTAACAGCAACATTGCTCTGAATTCCTTCCACACTAGGTCATGCATTTGTTAGGAACTGAGTTGATGATGTTTTGATGACAACAACCTTATATAGTTATTATACTTTACTTTATAAAATATATACTAACATTTCCATATAGATATATATATATATATATGTGTGCATGTATATAGGAAGTATATGCAGGCATTATCGAAGACTGATCAGTATAAAGACTCAAGCATCAAGATGAAGATTAGAGATTCAAGACTCTAGAGAATCAAGATTTCAAGATCTCAAGATAAGTGTCTAGTATTTTGTTAAAACTTCATAATAGCACTCTCATCTTTCTTCCAATTTTCTTTTGGGATGGAACCAAATTTCTATTGAAACCAGTGACTTACAAACCCACGACAAGTAGCTTACAAGCCTACGACAAGTGGCTTACAAACCCACGAAAATCAAAATCATTTAAACTACTTTGTACAAGTTCTCGAGTCCTATGGAGGAGCTCTGTAGGAAGGTTCTTGCAATTTCAGTTTGAATAGATTTTTCAAAATGTTTTTAAATCTGTTTTTCAAAATGTTTTAGCTTTCAAAATCATGTTTTCAAAGATGTTTTCAAAGTTTGTTTTAGCCTTAAAATATTCCTCCATTCTGATTTTAAAAACTTCTATTTTTAAAACATCAAAACTTATTCTGATTTTAAATATTACTTATATAATTGACGGTCTATATCAATTATATATATATATATATTTAAAATAATGTTTTATATTCATTCTCTATCTCAAAATATTGTTTAAACACTTTATTTTGCTTCAGAGAAGTTTCAACTTGTTTTAAATTCAAATGCTTTTACAAAACAACATCTCTACAATTTTGAACTGAGGGATGTCGACATATGGGGATACCCCATGTCAACATGGTGACAACTGGATTCAAAATTCAAATTTAAAAAGAAGTGTTCATTCGTTCAAAAACCTTTCGCCAATGGTTATGACTTTTGTGCATCTATATAAAGGCTTCCAAAACGAATTTTTTAACAACTACTTTCTTATTTTTCTTCACTCTTTCTTCTCCACCATTCCATATCCATAAAACTTCATATTTTCAACATCGTGCCATCATTCTGCCAAATTCTCAATAGGAAATCATTTAGATACTCTCTCTATTTGATTCTCCATCATTCTACTAAAGATCAAAGTGCTATTCAGAGTTATAGGATCAATTTGTATTCAAAAAATCCATAGAGTCTATCCATTCAAAAGGAATGTTATTAGAAAGTATTAGGGTGATCTTGTGTCCCGTAAATCAAGAGAGTTTACCCCAGACTCGGAGATAGGAGGGTTCCTCAAGGCCTTAGAAATCGAGGGTTGTAATTTGGATGTTGGCTTATAAAAATCTATACAAAGATATTGCCTTGGTGCAGGACTGGATGTAGGAGGATTCCGAACCAGTATAAAATCCGGTGTTCTCTTTCCTTTTACTTGCTTTACTTTACTATTTGCATTTGTTATATGTTCTGTGATCACTCTGTGTTAGATTCTGTTTAGATTTATGTTGAAAGTTTTAATTTAGTCATATAGTTCATATATTCTTTAAAACACTATTCACCTCCCCTCTAGTGTTATTTCTGCCTTAAGATCCTTAATCCGCATCCCCAACAATTGGTATCAGAGCATTGGTTTTCATTGTTTTCATAATCTGAAACTTGAAAAATATAAAAATGGCATTTTTGGAAAATTGTATTAAAACTGTTTTGAATATATGCATTTCATCAAAGTTTCATAAGTCTGCATATAGTTATTTTGTAAAATCAAGTTATCTACTGAATTGGTGTGTTATGCAGGGACAGACATGTTATATGGCTTTTGACGAATCAACACCCAATGGACAAACTGTGCAAATTGAGAAAGATAAATGGATACTTGATAGTGGTTGTTCAAGGCACATGACTGGAAATCCCGAGATACTCAAGGACATTACTTATCAAGATGGTGGATTAGTCAATTTTGGTGACAACTCTAAAGGATATGTGGTTGGCGTCGGCAATGTCGGTAACTCTAAAACTTTACTTATTTCTGATGTTTTATTAGTTAGGAACTTAAAACATAATCTGCTTAGTATAAGTCAACTTTGCGATAAAGGTTTTAAAATTAAATTTGAAAAAGATAAATGTCACATTGAAGATGACAAGTCTAATATAATTTTTGAAGGTATTAGGAAGAAAAATATTTATATCCTTAGTATGAAAATTTCAAATGATAACCTATGTCTTTTGGCTAATACAGGTGACCCTTGGATTTGGCATAAAAGATTTGGCCATTTGAATTTCAAATTATTATCAGGCTATCAAAACTTGACTTAGTTAGAGGTCTACCCAAGTTAAACTTTAAAATAGATAGCATTTGTGATGCTTGTCAATTAGGAAAACTTAAGAAAAGTTCATTTAAATTAAAAGATGCTATTTCTACCTCTAGTCCTCTAGAATTACTTCATTTAGATTTATTTGGTCCATCTCAAGTTCAATCAATTAACCATAGTAAATATGTTTTTGTTATAGTAGATGATTATTCAAGATATACTTGGACAATCTTTTTAAAACATAAAAGTGATGCTTTTGAAATATTTAAAAACTTTTCTAAAAGAATTCAAAAACAACATTCTTTCAAAATTAAAACTATTCGAAGTGATCACGGTGGTGAATTTGAAAATGAAAATTTTGAGAATTTCTGTACTCAGAAGGGAATTACTCACAACTTTTCATCTCCAAGAACTCCACAACAAAACAGAGTAGTATAACGTAAGAATAGAACGATTCAAGAGTGTGCTCGTACAATGCTTTCTGATAGTAATTTACCTAAATATTTTTGGGCTGAAGCAGTTGCTACAGCTTGTTATATATTAAATAGAATTTTAGTTAGACCATTAACAAATAAAACTCCATATGAATTACTTTATAATAAGAAAACTATAGTTGCTTATTTCAAAGTATTTGGGAGTAAATGTTTTATACTTAATACAAAAGATAATTTAGATAAATTTGAACCAAAAGCTAATAAAGGATTCTTTATTGGTTATTCTAATAGAAGCAAAGCATTTAGAGTTTTTAATTTAAAAACTAATACTATTGAAGAAACTATGCATGTATCTTTTGATGAAAATCTTAAAGATATTGTACAAATAGATGATGAAGAAGATTTTATAAATTTAAATCAATCTAATGAAACTATTAGTAAAATAAATCAACCTAATAAGAGATTTAAAATATCAAAAGATCATCCTATAGAAAATGTTTTAGGAAATATTGAATCTGTAGTAAGAACTAGAAATCAATTAAGTAATATGAGTAATGTAGCCTTTATATCAACAATTGAACCTAAAAATCCAAAGGAAGCGTCGTCTGATGATTCATGAATTCTTGCTATGCAAGAAGAATTGAATCAATTTACCAGAAATGATGTATGAGAACTTGTTCCTAAACCTGAGGATAAAAGTATAATTGGAACTAAATGGGTTTATAAAAATAAAATGAATGAACACGGTGAGGTCGTAAGAAATAAAGCTCGTTTAGTCGCGCAAGGTTATTGTCAAGAAGAAGGAATTGACTATGATGAAACCTTTGCCCCCGTAGCAAGATTAGAAGCTATAAGAATTCTACTTGCTTTCGCTAATTATAATAATTTCAAATTATATCAAATGGATGTTAAAAGTGCTTTTCTAAATGGTTTTGTAAAAGAAGATGTTTATGTTGAACAACCTCCACTTTTTGAAGATAATAAATTTCCAAACCATGTATACAAGTTAAAGAAAGCTCTATATGGTCTAAAGCAAGCTCCTAGAGCCTGGTATGAAAGACTAAGATCTTATTTACTTCAATCTGGTTTTGAAATTGGTAAAGTAGATACAACACTTTTTATTAAAAGAAATGATCAAGATATTCAACTGGTTCAAATATATGTAGATGATATAATCTTTGGATCAACTAATAACATAATGAATAAAGAATTTTCAGATATAATCACTAAAGAATTTGAAATGAGTCACATGGGAGAATTAAGTTTCTTCTTAGGGCTTCAAATTAAACAACTAGAAAATGGAATCTTCATAAGTCAAGAAAAATATGCTAAAGACTTAATCAATAAATTTGGTTTAAGTACCTCTAGTGGGAAACCAACTCCAATGTCAACAAATGTAGGTTTAAGTAAAGAAGATAAATCAAAATATATTGATCAAACTTTATATAGGGGAATGATTGGTTCGCTACTCTATATAACAGCGAGTCGTCCTGATATTATGCATAGTGTTTGTCTCTGTGCAAGATACCAATCACAACCTAAAGAAACTCACTTAAAAGCTGTTAAAAGAATTTTAAGATATGTAAAATACACTTTAGATTATGGTTTATTTTATCCTAAAAATAATACTTTTGATTTAATATCATATCGTGATGCTGATTATGCTGGTTGTAAATCAGACCAAAAGAGTACAAGTGGAACTTGTCACTTTCTAGGACATTCACTGGTTTCCTGGTTCAGCAAGAAACAAAATACTGTTTCCTTGTCAACAACTGAAGCAGAATATATATTTGCTGCTCTGGCCTGTTCACAAGTCATATATATGCAACAAACTTTAAAAGATTTTGGAATTAACATAAGTAAATCACCAATATATTGTGATAATACTAGTGCAATAAATCTATCTAAAAATCCAACTCATCATGCTAGAACTAAACATTTTGATATAAGACATCATTTTCTTAGAGATAATATAACTAAAGAAATAATAACTCTAGATTATATAAATACTGAAAAACAAATTGCTGATATATTAACTAAACCGTTAACCGAACAGAATTTTACTAAATTTAGAAGAGAATTAGGTATTTGTTCAAAATCTGAAATATAAAATATAATCAATAAAAATTCAAAATAAAAATTACACTTTTTATGAAAGACATGTCGACATGCCCCATCCCCTGATGTCGACATACCCAACAAAAATTTGAAAATAGAATTTCCCTCCAAAGTTAGTTATTTGGTTATTTATCTATTTATTTCGTTTTCTCTCCTCTTTCTTCACTATATTCTCTGTAAATAACTTCTGAAACAATAAAATAATGGCCTCCTCTTCTACTAATGAACCCACTTCACCCACATCTCCTCATTCTGGTCCATTTCAACGATCTATGCACGCTCGAGTGATCAAATTGCAAGAGAAGATGAAAGATATCCTTCAATTGTTGACTGAAATTCAAGTAAGTCAACTTAGGATGGCTAGAGAACAACAAAGGCAAGGGAATATTATTAGGAATGTACAAAAATTCCTTATGGATAACCGTACAAATCCTATTAATATTGAAGACTCTTCACAAGCCATGGAATCAGAGGAAGAAGAACCTATGGAAGAGCCACAAGAAGACCAAGAGGAAGATCAACCTTTTCGTCAACCCGAAGTCCCTATAAATGAGGATGAGAGCGTTATTTGCGTTGGTGAGATCCTTGTTGATACTAATGGAAACATAATTGAACAACGTGGAAACTTTTGTCTCCACTACCCCAATTGTTCGATTCATAAGTCTCCTATAGTTAAGGATCGCCATTAAAGCGTACTTTCTTTTTATTCTTTGTTTTAATTTTTTTTTCGTGTTTATGTATGTTCTTATATATGTTGTAATAACTGAAATATGTTTGCTTATACTCATTGTTTCATGCTTATTCTATACATATTATTTGTTCATACTAACCATTCTTGAATTCTTAAGTAGTTAATAGTTTTTGTTGATGACAAAGGGGGAGAAAGTTATAAAAATATATGTGCTTGGTGTAAGGGGGAGTCATGGAAATTAGGGGAGTTGTAGTTTTAAGAAGAAGTCACGGAGTAAGAGGGAGTTATGGTATGGTAAGAATATTTTATAAATAAAGGTTGTCATCATCAAAAAGGGGGAGATTGTTAGGAACTGAGTTGATGATGTTTTGATGACAACAACCTTATATAGTTATTATACTTTACTTTATAAAATATATACTAACATTTCCATATAGATATATATATGTATGTATGTATATAGGAAGTATATGCAGGTATTATCGAAGACTGATCAGTATAAAGACTCAAGCATCAAGATGAAGATTAGAGATTCAAGATTCAAGACTCTAGAGAATCAAGATTTCAAGATCTCCAGATAAGTGTCTATTATTTTGTTAAAACTTCATAATAGCACTCTCATCTTTCTTCCAATTTTCTTTTGGGATGGAACCCAATTTCTATCGAAACCAGTGGCTTACAAACCCACGACAAGTAGCTTACAAACCTACGACAAGTGGCTTACAAACCCACGAAAATAAAAATCATTTAAACTACTTTGTACAAGTTCTCGAGTCCTATGGAGGAGCTCTGTAGGAAGGTTCTTGCAATTTCAGTTTGAATAGATTTTTCAAAATGTTTTTAAATCTGTTTTTCAAAATGTTTTAGCTTTCAAAATCATGTTTTCAAAAATGTTTTCAAAGTTTGTTTTAGCCTTAAAATATTCCTCCATTCTGATTTTAAAAACTTCTATTTTTAAAACATCAAAACTTATTCTGATTTTAAATATTACTTATATAATTGACGGTCTATATCAATTATATATATATATATATTTAAAATAATGATTTATATTCATTCTCTATCTCAAAATATTGTTTAAACACTTTATTTTGCTTCAGAGAAGTTTCAACTTGTTTTAAATTCAAATGCTTTTACAAAACAACATCTCTACAATTTTGAACTGAGGGATGTTGACATATGGGGGTACCCCATGTCGACATGGTGACGGTTGGATTCAAAATTCAAATTTCAAAAGAAGTGTCCATTCGTTCAAAAACCTTTCGCTAATAGTTATGACTGTTGTGCATCTATATAAAGGCTTCCAAAACGAATTTTTTAACAACTACTTTCTTATTTTTCTTCACTCTTTCTTCTCCACCATTCCATATCCATAAAACTTCATATTTTCAAGATCGTACCATCATTCTGCCAAATTCTCAATAGGAAATCATTTAGATACTCTCTCTATTTGATTCTCCATCATTCTACTAAAGATCAAAGTGCTATTCAGAGTTATAGGATCAATTTGTATTCAAAAAATCCATAGAGTCTATCCATTCAAAAGGATTGTTATTAGAAAGTATTAGGGTGATCTTGTGTCCCGTAAATCAAGGGAGTTTACCCCAGACTCGGAGATAGGAGGGTTCCTCAAGGCCTTAGAAATTGAGGGTTGTAATTTGGATGTTGGCTTATAAAAATCTATACAAGGATATTGCCTTGGTGCAGGACTGGATGTAGGAGGATTCCGAACCAGTATAAAATCCGGTGTGTTCTTTCCTTTTACTTGCTTTACTTTACTATTTGCATTTGTTATATGTTCTGTGATCACTCTGTGTTAGAATTCTGTTTAGATTTGTGTTGAAAGTTTTAATTTAGTCATATAGTTCATATATTCTTTAAAATACTATTCACCCCCCCTCTAGTGTTATTTCTGCCTTAAGATCCTTAATCCGCATCCCCAACAGTGTTGTCCTTTTTCCTAGATTGTTTTGCATCCTTCCTTCCCAAGAACTGGGCTGCCTTGGAATAGAAATGGTCCGATGACGCAGCGGGTTTTCTGGCCAACCAATTGCTGAATTCGAAATCAGGATCGATCCCCTTATTTAGTGCCATCAGAATCGTGCTGTCATTTGGATTACTAATCTTAGCACATGCAACATAAAACCTCTCCAGATAACGTCTAAGTGTCTCATTAGGGGCTTGAGTGACACTAGCCAAGGTATTAACATCTTTCGGCCTTGTGACTTGCATGTGGAACTGTTCAATGAACTTTGTTGCCAACTAGTCAAAACATGAGATAAATCGAGGAGTAAATGAGTAAACCATATAGTTGTTATGCCCCTTAGGGAGATCGAGAAACTTCGACACTTGACTGCAACATCAGCTCGTGTAGCATTCGTCAACCATTTGTACTTTAAAATGTGTTGGTTAGGATCAGAGCTCCCTTCATAGATAGATAGAGTTGGCATTCTGAATCGCCGAGGCGGTCCAGCGTAGAGTATATCATCGGTAAAAGGAGTATGACTCCGGGTGATTCTTCAGTCGTCATTGGTGAGGCCTTGGCTTTCACGAATCATCTGACGGATCATTGTCGGGATGTCCAGCATCCGGATGTTCTGGGCATGTTAAGCCAAAGTGTGGTCGGGTTCCACAATGCGAGGATGGACCGGCCGCGGTCGACGATCCATATCTTGCCTCCTTGGTTATAGGTTCTCTGGAACATAAGGTTCTGGAGTATATTCATGTTGATGATGGATCAGATATGCTCTAATTCGGGCATCAGCTCCCAGCTCAATAATGGTAGTGGCAGCGCGGTTGTCGGTAGTGTGATCGAGAATAGTACCTCCTCGGGAGGAGGGTCGGTTATCCAAGATTCAATGTACGTTGATGTCCAGTAGCTTGTGTATAACTTCCGTCCAGTCGTGGGCGCATGGATCTATGATGGTAGTTGGAAGAGGCTAAACTCTCAGTGGATGAATAGGAAGCCTGATCCCTTCTGGATCTCCTTCTTCATTGTTGATTCAGTCGATTGGTTAATTCCGCATCAGTACGGAGTTGCTAAGCAAGCTGCTGGCGGCTATGAGTCAGCTCTTGCATTAGTAGTTTAAATTCTTCGTCGGTGACAAGGCCTCGTGGATCTGAAGGTCCGGCAGCATTCTAATTGGTAGGAGGAAGTTGCATGGGGTTCTGTCTCTCCCGTCCTTTTGGATCTGCAGCTGTTGAAGTAGTCCTTATGTTGACCATGGTGGATAGTCTTTCCTAGACTTGGTACAAATCTAAATAGGATGGAAGAACTTCTATACTTGAAATTTGGATCTTCTCTTTAGATTTCTGCAATCCAATATCAGCAGTAGATCCAATGAGCAGGAGAAAAACTGGATTTTCTCAGTGAAATTACCAAAGTGTTTGTACCAAAATTGGGCACAACACTCTTCGGGTGTGTTTGAAGAGATAAAATGAAGAACATAAATGAAAAATGAGGAAGATCTAACAAACACACCAATCGATAAACAGGAAAAATGCACAGTAACGCACAGATTTAGAGTAGTTCGGCTTATGGCCTACGTCCACTATGAAATGGCCAACTTTTATTGATTTTTGCTTGCTGGTTATAAAGAGCTACAATAGTAGAATTCGAGTACAATAATAATTTCGGTAGAGTCCTGACGTAGAAGAGCCAAAAGTCCTTTTTAGTAGGTACTCGGCCGCTAATTATAGGTGTAGGCAGCAAATATCTCACCCAGATCTTGGAAGACCACTTCTCTCACGTGGATGGGCCCACGTGATCGATCCTCGATCGTTTGGACCTGATCCGTGATCGATATGAATGAGATTCGCATCGATCAAGATTTAGTCCAATCGATTCGAGATCGGCCATGAACATTCCCGAGGTTGCACGCAAGCTCCTGTGAAAATTTGGTGGCATTTGGACTTGTAGATTTTGAGTTATCATCGACGCAAGTTCGGATTTATTGAAGGCTGCTGAGTTCGCATCGCTTCTGGGCACGTTCTTGCTAGTTGATGTGGCACTAACATTTAGGATCGATCCACTTTTCATTCCGGGCGACCAAGTCTTCCACTTGTGTATGCTTTGCTCGTATCGACCCAGGATATTTCTTTTGTATCGCTCTATAGCACTTAACTTCGTATCGATCCCTCGCATCCTACTTCGTATCGATCCTTTATAATTGCTTTGTATCGATACGAACTTATGTTCTTTGTATCGATAACTCAAAGGCCATTTCATATCGCTTATTGGTTGGGTTCATATCGATAGGAGGTGTTGATTTCGTATCGACCGGTGGCCAATCAATACGAAGCATGTTTGGCAGTGGATCGATACGAATTGGACTCATGTATTACTGCAGATGGATACGAAGCGGGTGCATTTGGACGGATATGAAGCGAGTGTGCCTGGATGGATACGAAGAGAGTTAAATCGGATGGATACGAACGAAGTTGATTCCTTTAATCTTGATCAATCCATATCTCGAGCATATGGACTCCAATTGACTTGAAATTTGGAACATGGACTTTTATAGCTTTGATTGTCGTGTCATGTTAATTGTAGCTCGATCTGGAATCGGGTAAAATTTACGGGCATCCATAGCGGACCTGTGTATAACTGTTTTTCGAGATGAACTATTTTTTATTTCCATTCAACTCCTTGGTGTTACGGCTTTGCCAGAAGGCGGGTTAACAATAATGTTCATCAAGGAAGTTGTGGAGATCACATTGGAGGCAAAATCTAGCAAAAAGGTACTTCTTAGAGGTATTTGTAGTCAACTGTCAATGGAGTTCTGGTGAAATTCTCTAAGGAATGCGACAAGTGGTAGAGATCCATGAAGATACCTAAAGCCTCATCAGATGAGATTATGCAACTGGTTAGTCTATGGTTAGTTGCGATTTAGGAATTGATATTATTGGAGTGCTACTGATGGAACAAGAAGCAATGAAATTGATGTGTATGTAAATGTGCATATATTTACATCCATATTCTGTCTATTTTTATAAATGTCATATTAGGATATTTTAACATGTTTAAACTAAAATTCAAATATTTTGAAATCATCATATATTCATTTTCATACAGGGGAAAAATGGCCATTTTCATGCATATGTTAACTTGAGAATTTTTACATGGACGTTTTTTATGATTTTTATAGGAATTTGAATGTATTTGGAAGAGTGTTTCATGAAGATATATGCATGCACAAGAGAATACAAAGAAAGGAAGATAGAAATAATTCAAACAAATGATCATGGAGGACCACACCTACTCACTTATCTAAATCTAAAATTAGAAGCTAATGGACAACTAAGTGGATGTTAAAGCATATTTGAAGATGGATTAATTAAAGGCTAATAGCTACTTGGTGGCCACACTTCCTAAAGATCATTTTGGGAAGAACCCTAAAAAGTGGATTAGGGTTTTATGCATTTATAAATAGCCCACTTATGAACATGTAAATATCTTCTTACACTTCTTAGTACTTAGGAATATAACAAGTTGTAAACACAACATCAAAGTAAAATAAAAATGGCTTCCTAAGCCTTCTCTTTTCTACATGCTTCTCTTTACTTTTATGCTAATGTTTATTTCTACGCTCTTTTATTTTCATTGTTAATAGATTAGATTTACATTCATGCAAGTGGTGTGGTTTTATTTTATTTCTTTTATGCAAGTAGTTTAGTAGTTAATCTCATTTTCTTCCTTTGTTTAGTTTCTATTTCTTTTGCTTTTAATGTTGAAATTTACGTGTGTTGATATGATAACATATATGAGTAGCTAAACTTCTTCAATTTAGGGGTAATGAAGCTCTCAACTATTATGTAAATTCAACATTTCTTTGATTTATGGTCTCTCTTTTTTGTGCTTCATAAAAGTAGATTTTGATGTAAGTTTATACAAGTGGGTTTGATAGCTTATGTTGCATTTGCAAATGAGATATCCTTATTCAACATAAACACATTTTACATCATCATTTGCTAATTATTTTTTGATTTTGAGATGAAAGTAAAAACAAAATTTGATGATCTATATTACTAGTTACAATAGTAAATAGATCATACTTAAAATAGCTTTTGCTTTGAGTTCATTTTCATGAGAATTGATAAGTGGTTTATTTGTTGTATTATAGTTTGATGGTTTAAGTTATGTTAGTTAACAACATAAATAAACCATACTTATGATGAATGCAAAAATTATTTTACTTGATATCAAAAATATAGATCATAGAATATTTGTTAATTGATTTACAAAAATATGAAAGTGGATTTGCCTCTAAATTGTTTTCTAATTTCATAGTTTTTATTCTCATTTTCATTCTAGTTTTAGCTTCATTTTGTTTACAATTTGCAGTTAACAATCTTCTTTCCAGTTTGGTCTAATTTGATTGATTAGAAAATTTTAAAAGGATCGACCCGTACTCGACTAAAATTGTACGCCGTGTGCTTGCAGTAATTTTATTATAAATTTTTCGGTGATTTTCTAAACCGATAGGAAATCCGTCATTAAATAAGTTTTTGGCGCCGTTGTCAAGAAATTGATTTGATTTTACTTTCGTTTTTCGAATTATTTATTGTTTGATTTTTGTGTGTTTTTATTTTTGGTGTGTTTGCATTTAAAAAAACAAAAAGAAAAAAATATTGTGTGTATTTGATTTTTGTGTACATTTGTTTGTGTGCTTGTATTTCTAGTTTCATTTTTCATTCGCATTTTCATTATTTAAAAAGTGCATACACAATTTCAAAAAAAAAAAGAAATTTATTGCATTCGGTTTCCTATTTCATTTTCAAGTTCTTAATTTACAGGTTTCAAAAAAAAATTTACATTGTGGCATTTCTTCTACAACTGCTGCTCTGCAACTCCTCTGGCCACTGCCTCACACCACATACCATAATCTTCATGCCAATACCATCAACCCAGTGCCAAACAGACTGCTGCAACCCCCTCAACACTACCCTTGATTCATTGCAAACTTCCACGCTTCCCACATAAACATCCATAACAGCCACATCCACATCAATATCAACTGCCTTTCAAACCCCTGAAACTCAAACCCCTTCTAACTGCTTCATCAATATCCACACCATCAATATCACAAACACACAATACAACCACCATCAAACATCACATTTCACTGCCTCAACCTTCATAAACACGCTCCTTCTTTACATCTCATACATTCATACATATCTGATCAACTCTGCTACCACATATCATAACTTCACAACCCTTCTACATTCAACTGCATATCCCACATTCAAGCTGATAGCCACTGCCACAAAAACATCTCAAATTCATACAACCATACTTCATTCACAACTTCTTCACATAATATCATACTGTTTCCATAACCACCCACCTGAAACTATCATCAACAACCTACATCCAAGCCATAACAAACTGACAACATCCATTGAGAACCGTTGTCACACAAACCCAAACACACTTCCCTCCAACTGCACCATTACAACTTCACTTTAGCACTGTCACCAACATTCATCTTCCCCTTCTTCCTCTCAGATCATCTCCACTGTCCCATTACTCAAAACTGCTCCATTATTTACAGCAGCGCCTTAACCAACATCATACATCAATAACCACAACACCAAATCCCTCAGCACTGCCTTTCACCTGACCACCTCTATCCTTGACCGCACTACACTGCCACAAGCTTCTACTTGCCTTCCATCTCTATCAACATTCAATTGAAACAACCTGCCAGTATTTCACCCCCCAACACCACGAACTGCATTCACCACACCCATAGAAACCACCGCGCTTCATCCAACCACAACTCGAACACGCGACCGCCAATTTTTTTGTCTCTTCTCTTGTTGTAATTCGATTTCAAAATTTTTTTTATAGACAACAAAGTGAATTTGAGGGAATTAGGTTCGAACGACTTTTTGAAAAGAAGAATAGGAGTTAGGTTCGAACGAGTGAACCAAACTTTTTCTCTGATACTTTTTTGTTTCCTTAATTTTTTATTACTTGGGCCGAGTTTGGTAATTGATGTGTTTAGTTTTAATTTGGGTTTGAAAAATTTCTTCTAAATTCGGGTTTGGGTAATTCCCTTAAAAAAAACAAGTTTCTAATTTTTTTTATTTTCTTTTGTTTTATATCTTTTGATTTTGTTTCTTGAAAAAAAAATCTTTGGTTTTGTTTTATTTTAATTGGATTTTATTTTGATTTTTCCTTTGTTTTAGTTACTCCTTTGATATTAAAAAAAAACCTGTATATATATATATCTTTCTTTTAATTTCATGTTGCAAAAGCAGAATATCAAAAAGAAGAAGTGTTTGCTAATAAGCGCTTTGCTTTGCTTGCTCACAGAAAAATTGTCGCAAAAAAAAAATAAGTTGCTAATAATCTGCATGCTCTGGTATCGTGCTTTCATCTCTAGTTTTATTTGAATTGCATTGTTGGTGCTTGCATTTGCATTTATATTTAAAAAAAATTAAAATCCAAAAACAAAAACAAACTTCATTTTAGTTGCATTGTAAATTCACATTTAATTTCTCCTTTGCATTCATCTCATCTTATTTTTATTTTCTAAGGGCACCGCCTCAATTCATATAAGGTGAGAGATTTCATCACCCTTTTCTTAACCCACAAATAGCATCTCATCGTAGAATTTGACTAGTAAAAAAGGTTAGACATTCGACTTGAGGGAATCGCGAGCTCACCTAGGGCTTAATTGTATCTTGGCAATTGTCTTCTGTGAACAAGTTTATTTCTTTACGTCTAGGCTAAGGCAGAGTAATAACCATTTATAAATATTATGGTGATTCGTAAATATTATAGTGGTTGTTCCTCTGAAGGTACTTAAAACTTCAGTTGTATTACTGTGGTAATTCGTGGTGCACCGATGATCCATGTTTGTTACCTGGCTAAGAAATATTTTTGTTGATTTAAGACAAATGTGATTATACAATTTTGGGTTAGGAGCTATAAAGGATATAAAACTATAATTAAGTCATTTGCATTCATTTAGTTGCATTAGTTCATGCATATTTTAAAAAAACAAAAAAAAATCCAATAAAAAAAATCGTAAATTTTACTTAACTTAGTTTTTAATCCAAAAAAAAAAAATCCTTTTTCCTTTCCTTTGAAAATTTTCAACCAAAAAAAAAAGAAAAAATTTTCGAAAACAAAAATATTGAAAATTCGATTTCAAAAAAAAAAATCAAATTCCCATTTTCTAAAAAAACAAGAAAAGAATTCTTTTGGTAAATATTTCAAAGTTTGAAAATTCAAAAACAAAAAAAAATACAAAAATATATAAAAAATTTGAAAATCCAAAAAAAAAAATCAAACTTCTCTTTTGAAAAATAAATTTTACGTGGTGAATATTTTTCTTTCTTAAAAAACCAAACAACAAAAACAATTCTTCATTTTTCAAATCTTATTTCATTTTCTAATTTCGATTCTAACTTCCTTTTCTTCGCAACTTTCACTAGCGCATGAGTACTTGTACTCGTGATACTTCTACGAATACTTGGATTCGAGACCCTTCTACAAATCGTTTAACCCAAACGAACGATCCTCCTGACATGGCGAACGAGATCGCTCCTCGAACTCTTATGCACAGAATCTTTCCCAGTCGAGTTTCTATCCCTTCTTGCATCATCTTGTCCGCCCCACGGGCAATCACTTTGAGATTCATTCAAATCACATTAAAACGCTTCCGAAATTCGGCAATCTAGAACAAGATGATCCTTATATATTCTTAACCAAATTTGAACAAGTTTGTGCAACCATTAAACTCCAACAACTATGTGACGATGGAATCAAACTTATGTTAATTCCATTTGCACTTACCGATTACGTTAAAAAATGGTTGTATAGTTTGCCTTCGAATTCGATTAAAACTTGGGAAGAATTTACTATAACCTTCTTAAAGAAGTTTTACCCCTTGGAAAAACAACAAAAGTTTGAAATGAAATTGTAAATTTTCATCAATTCGAGGGTGAATCATTTGCAAAATACTTTGAAAGATTTAAGCAACTTTTAATCAAATGTCCATACCATAACTTTGAAAAATGGACTCTTTGTCAAATTCTATATGATGGACTTAATAAAAATTCTCGAATAATGCTCAAATCAGTGTGCCAAGGCAACTTTCTTGCTCAACATCATGATGATGCTTGGCAATTTCTTGAAAACCTAGCCAAAAAGTCATCCCAATTAGAACGTTCGAACGAAAAATCAATTTACTCACGATCGAGCACTCATTCGGTAGGATCATCTTTGGCCTTAGAAGCGAAAATCTACGCAATGATAACCAAATTCGATAATGTCCTTTCCTCAAATCAAATGAATCAAGCTTCTCAATTCCTGTGTTTCAAATGCAATGATCCAAATCACATCGCTGATCAGTGTCCATATTCATTAGAACAAATCAATGCTTTTAATAAAGTTTGAAAATGATCTGTTTTCTCCAACGTACAATCCTGGTTAGAAAAATCATCCTAACTTCGCTTGGAATCAGAACAATTCGAACACATGTTTGATTCGACCATCTTTTCAATCATTTCCAAACAACGCTTCAAATTCGAATCCTCCTATCCAACCGAAAAAATTTCAACAATTTTTTTTGCATCCTTCTCAAAACCAAGCCCAACAATCTTTCGTTCCTCAAGATGACAAACGAATGACCTCCCTTGAAAAGAGTATTGACTCCTTGACTACCGCGACAATGCAATCGCAAAATGTGTTAAATTAATACGTGCAAAATACGAGCCAATCGAGTTCTAAACTTGAAATGCAAATGAGTCAATTAGCCAACCTCGTGAGTGAACAAGAAAGATATACATTCCTAAGCCAACCAATTACAAACCCTAGGAATCAAAAGGCGAACTCCAGCCAGGCTCATGTCATTCATGATGACAATTTGAATCAAATGAATGTTATCACCACTTTGTGATCCGGTATGCTAATCAATAACCAAGTTATCAATCCAAATGACTTACCAGATGTTCCACTCGATACTTTGAAAAAACAAACGATGCCAATCAAAACATCGATTAGAACCCCGATCCAAATTCCGAGTCTAATTCTTTTCCAACTTAAGAAGACTGTCCGATTGAGTTTCGAATCCCATTCCCAAACCGACTTCGACCTAAGAAACATTTGGGACGAATGGAAAAGATGTTAGAAATCTTTAAACAAGATAAAGTGAACATTCCTCTCTTAGATATCATTCAACAATTTCCGACCTATGCCAAATTTTTAAAGGACTTGTGTATTCAAAAATGACACACTCAAGTGCCAAAGAAAGTCTTTTTAGCCACTGGTCTATGCGAAGTCTTGTCTCAATCCATTCCCGTTAAATACAAAGATCACAGTTGCCCCACTATCTCATGTATAATAGGAGACAAGAGAAGCAACAAATGTTTGTTAGACCTAGTTGCTAGCGTAAACTTGCTCCCATATTCAGTTTACCAGCAACTAGGTCTAGGTGAGCTTAAACCAGTTAATGTCACCCTTCAATTTGCTGATCGTTCTGTAAAACCGATAGGAGAAGTCGAGGATATACTCATTAGAATGGGGGAATTCATATTCCTCGTCGATTTCATAATCCTTGAAACTCAACCTGTAAACAACGTGACGAGCCAAATTCCTTTGATTTTAGGGCGACCTTTCTTAGCCACTTCAAATTCTTTAATTAATTGCCGAAACAGTTCAATGACGATTTATTTTGGTAATATGACCATCGATCTTAACATCTTTAATTTATAAAATCAATTGAATGAACCATTCGACAACACGTTGGAAGTTAGTACCATTCAAGAAAATTTTGAAAATGAATCGATGAATCTTAATGATGAACGTGGGGCCGAGTATGAGAAATTGTTTCAAGATGTTCCTCATAAGATCGAAAACACGCTTCCTTTCGAGCCTCTCATGGTTGAGTCTGAACTTCAACCGATTTCTTTGATTGAGCCACCTCCTAGGCTAGAGCTCAAACCTCTTCCATCTCACCATAAGTACGTGCACATAAGCGAAAACAAAACTTGTCCTGCCATAATTTCTAACGATCTTTCTCTTGACCAAGAAGCTTCTCTTCTCTTCATTCTTTTGAAAAACAGAGAAGCAATTGGGTGGTCCATTATCGATATTAAGGGAATTAGCCCTGCTATTATTCAACATCACATTCACTTAATTAACGAAGCCAAACCCACTCATGATGCGGAACGGAGGCTTAACCCAAAAATGAAATATGCGGTTCGTGATGAAATTCTTAAGATCCTCGATAATGGTATCATATATCCCATCTCCGACAGTCCATGGGTTAGCCCAATTCATGCCGTACCTAAAAAGTCCATACTTCCGTTATAACAAATGGCGCTAACGAAGTCATTCCTACTCGGACTCAAACTGGTTGGCGTGTTTGCATTGATTATTGAAAATTAAATATTGCAGCACGTAAAGACCACTTTCCTCTTCCTTTCATTGACCAAATGTTCGAACGGTTAGCCGATCATGAATTCTACAGCTTCCTTGATGGTTATTCCGGCTATAACCAATTTTCAATCGCTCCTGAAGATCAAGAGAAAACGACTTTCACGTGTCCATTCGATACCTTTGCTTATCGACGTATGCCATTTGGAATTTGTAAAACTCCTGCTACTTTCCAACGATGCATGATAGGCATCTTTTTTGACATGATCTAATGCTTTCCAAAAGTTTTTATGGACGATTTCTCTATCTTTGGTGATTCTTTTTTCTATTGTTTACATCATCTCGAGTTGGTTTTAAATCGATGTATAGAAGAACATTTGATTTTGAATTCAGAAAAATGCCACTTTATGGTCAAACAAGGCATAATCCTTGGACATATCATCTGAAATAGAGGTATCGAGGTAGGCAAAACGAAATTGACGTAATTGCAAACCTACTCATTCCCAAATCTGTTAAGGATATTCGATCATTTCTAGGACACACTGGCTTTTACTGACGCTTTATGAAGAACTTTAGCAAAATCGTTCGTCTTTTAATTACTCTTCTAGGAAAAATGTTCCTTTTGATTTCAATTCTGATTTTGTTTCTTCTTTTGAACGTCTTAAAAATGAACTCATTTCTGCTCCAATCTTTTGCGCACCCAATTGAGATCTTCCTTTGGAAATAGTATGTGACGCTTCTAGCTTTGCGGTTGGTGCTGTCTTAGGACAATGCATCAACAAAATCCTTCATGTCATTTACTACGCAAGGATGACTTTGAACGACGCTCAACTCAACTACACAACATTCAAAAAAGAGCTTCTAGTTATCTTTTTTGTGCTCGAAAAGTTTCGACCTTACCTGATAGTTTCACACATCACGGTCTACACTGACCATACTTCTCTTCGATACCTTTTTGCCAAAAAGGATGTTAAATCTCGTCTGATTTGTTGGATCCTTTTACTTCAAGAATTTGACCTTACAATCAAAGACAAAAAAGGATTCGATAATGTCATAGTTGATCGCTTGTCTTGTCTTCCTAGAGAACCATCGCCTTCACCAATCAATGAAAACTTTCCCGATAAACAACTTCTTTCTGTCTCTGTCGATCCGTGGTATGCCGACATAGTGAACTATTTAGTCACTAAAGAAACTCCATTTCGGTCGAAACATGACAAATCCAAATTCATGTCCCAAATGAAATATTTCTATTGATCGATCCATACTTATTCAAGTATTGTCTCGACCAAATCATTCGACGTTGCATCTCGGATTGCGAAATCAAGAGTGCTCTCTTGTTTTGTCAAGATCAAGAGTGCTCTCTTGTTGGAAAGAAATAAAAATACCACTTTGATAAACTTTGATAATCAACTAAGAATCCGTTTCATAGTTACATTGTGTTATCAACCGAAACAATGAGTTAAACTATTTTTTTTATGATAACTTGAATTTTGTTGGAAATTCTGACAAGTAAATGTCTTAAATTTTCAAGATAATGACCAAAACTTATATTTAACTTATTTGTATCAATTTAAAAGTAAAACCTTCATTTGTAAATATTTCAAAAACTTGCATTAATCTCTTTGTAAATATATCTTTCATTTTGTAAATATTTTCATACTGCATTTGGATTTTGTGGGAAGTATCTGCTGAAAACCCTCACGAGACAACACTCTTCTTACTGTGGACACCCAGAGGTTTAACAGCTTGTTGCATACGCTCAATAAAATCGTGCTTCCTACGAAAATGGATTTACCTTAGTTTTAGTTTATTCGAGGACGAATAAAATGATAAGTATGAGGGGTATTTGATGTGACGTAAATATGCATATGTTTACATCCATATTTTGTCTATTTTTATAAATGTCATATTAGTGTATTTTCACATGTTTAAACCAAAATTCAATTATTTTAAAATCATCATATATTCATATTCATAAAGGGGCAAAATGAACATTTTTGTGCATGTGCTAACTTGAGAATTTTTACTTGGATATTTTTTATGATTTTTATAGAAATTTGGATGCATATGGAAGAGGGTTTCATGAAGATATATGCATGCACAAGAGAATACAAAGAAAGGAAGACGGAAATAATTCAAACACATGATCATGGAGGACCCCACCTACCCACTTACCTAAATCTACAATTAGAAGTTAATGAAAAACTAAGTGGAGGTTAAAGCTTCATGCATGTTTGATGATGAATTAATCAGAGGCTAACAGTTACTTGATGACCATATTTCCTAAAGGTCATTTTGGGAAGCACCCTAAAAAGTGAATTTGGATTTTATGCATGTATAAATAGCCCACTTATGTACATGTAAATATCTTCTCACTCTTCTTATTAGCAAGCTGTAAAATCAAAATGAAATAAAAATGGCTTCCTAAGCCTTCTCTTTTCTACATGTATCTCTTTACTTTTATGCTAATGTTTATTTCTATGCTCTTTTCTTTTCATTGTTAATAGATTAGAATTACCATGCAAGTAGTGTAGTTTTATTTATTTCTTTTATGCAAGTAGTTTAGTAGTTAATCTAAATTTCTTCCTTTGTTTAGTTTCTAATTCTTTTGCTTTTAGTGTTGTAGTTTACATGTGTTGATATGATAACACATATGAGTAGCTAAACCCCTTCAATTTAGGGTAATGAAGCTCTCAAATATTATGAAAATTCAACATTCTATAATTTATGGTCTCTTATTTGTGCTTTATGAAAGTAGATTTTGATGTAAGTTTATACAAGTGGGTTTCATAACTTATGTTGCAATTGCAAATGAGCTATTCTTATTCAACATTAACATAATTTACATCATCATTTGCTAATTGATTTTGATTTTGAGTTGAAAGTAAAAATAAAATTTGATGATCTATATTACTAATTACAATAGTAAATAGATCATACTTAAAATAGCTTTTGCTTTGACTTCATTTTCATGAGAATTGATAAGTGATTTATTTGTTGTATTATGGTTTGATGGTTTAAGTTATGTTGATTAATAACATAAATAAACCATACTTATGATAAATGCAATAATAATTTCACTTAATATCAAAAATAGAGATTATAGATTATTTGTTTGTTGTTTTACAAAAATATGAGAGTGGATTTGCCTCTAAATTATTTCCTAATTTCATAGTTTTTAATCTCATTTTCATTCTAGTTTAAGCTTCATTTTTTTTACAATTTATAGTTAACAATCTTCTCTCCAGTTTGGTCTAATTTGATTGATAAGAAAATTTTAAAATCTAAAAATTCCTCGTGGATCGACCCGTACTTGCCACGTAATAAAATTGTACGCCGTGCGCTTGTGGTAATTTTATTATAAATTTTTCGACGATTTTCTAAACCGATAGAAAATCCATCAATTAAACAAAAATATGAGATCGTTGAAGTGGACTATTTTACAAAATGAATTAAGGTGGAATACTCACCACAATCATTTTGGTGAAAGTGATTGAGTTTGTAGTTATAGACATTTTTTGTAGTTTTGGAGTGTCGTTGAAGATTATCACTACCATTGGAACTCAATTCAAGAATGCAAAGTTCTGCGAATTCTGTGCTTAGTATCGAATTTAATAGTTTCTTGGTAGTAGCACATCCACAAGAAAATGGACATGTAGATGCAGTGAATTAGATCATCAAATCCATCATCAAAAATAGGTTGAAAGTGGCAAAAGGAAATTGGGTTGCATTACCATTATCATTGTGCTTATCAAATGACCAAGAAATCCGCAACTTGACATACGTTGTTCGCATTAGCTTATGGAGCTGAAACCATGATACCAATTGGAGAAATGTCCCTTCTCATCAGCACAGACATTATGGCCTAAGATTATCAAGAAATTATTACTAGCATCCCTAGGAGGAAAATCAAGAAGAGGATAATTTGAGGGTAGTTTCTCACCAGGAAAGAGAAGCACAATAGTTAAATGCTAAGGTTCGTAATTGTACGCTCAAGATCGGAGACTTTATCATGAAATAGGCTTTCTGAACACGAGGGAACTTGGTCCTCACTGGGACGAACCCAAAGTGAGAAGCCAGAAGGATGGAGACAACACTTTCAAGCTATCAACTATAGATGGAGACCTAATTTTGTGACGTGGAGTGTTGATCATTTGTGTCACTATTTCAGTTGCTTCTTTGTACTTGGTTATTTTTCCATTTGGACATTCATTGGATTGAATTAAATGTAATAAAGTGGCATTTTCTGTTGAGATTTTAATAAAATTTGTTCATTGAATTAACTGAACGTATTCATTAAGTTATACTTCGTATTACCATATCAGTGGCACAAATTTCGCATATTTTGAAAACTAGAATTTAATGGTTACCTAGAGATAGGTATCAACAAACTCCTCTGAATTATGATCGAATACTTGGAGTATAATCGAATTAGGGAAGATCGGATAATTTGGCCCTACATATCTAATTCTTGACTAATGCCAAGAGATATGCATTGTCATGGATCAATGAAGGATAGATTCCGAGAGATGGGCATCAACTATCATTGGTGCTCAGAGATAAGTGCTGATGTATAATTAAATTTGAACATTCACATTGCATAGGAATTACATTGGTGTTTGTCTAGACACAAGTGGACAACTATGTAAAATAATTTAAGACATCGCAATTTTATTTATGGTTGAACAAGATGAGTTTAACTTGAAGCAAATAAAACTAAGCAAAAGAGCAACATTGTGTAATAGAAGAAGTTTACTTATATGTACAGAGTTACTGTAAATAAATGCGTTACAAAGATTAATACATACATGCAAGTATAGTATAAAAGTAAGACATTACTGACATTTATATATAAATATTTGCATAAACTATAAATAAATGTAGGAATGTAAAGTGTCAAAAAGTAAATAACATAGTTGGAAGAAATGTAATTTTTATTATAGCGAGTTACCCCTTCTCTTCCAAGTCAACTTAGGGCACACGACCAATGAGTAATGCACCAATCTTTTTAGCATCTAGACCAGGCCTAGACCATGTAATAGTAGTAACAACTACCTCAGTAGTAATAACATCGATAGAGGTAATAGTTGGAAGAGAGATGACAGGTAAAGGCAAAGCAAGTCTTGAAACATGAAAGACAGAGTGATATAGGTTCAAAAATTCTAGCGAAGATAGTTGGAGATCTTAAATAAAATGATAATGTAAGAGTATACCTTCAAGTGGTTCCAAATCCACATAAATGACAATTCTTAAAGATAGGACTTTAGAAGATGGAATCTTCCCCTCTTCAGAAATAGGTGATGGCTAGAGACCAGGAGGAGAATCAAAGATAACGTGTGGTAAATATTCTTCAAAAGAATCATCAAGGAGGAGGTCTCGGTTGGCTGAAGGGGCTATGATGGGACACTGGCGACCGTGGAGCTAATCGTTGGAATAGTGGACGTAGGTGAGCGAGTTTCATCATATGGTTGGTCAATCATAGTCTCAGCTCTGTATATTAAAGACTGGTGGGAACTCCATCGGCAATCAGCAGTGCTTCCTTCATAACACGTTGTCTATGGCCCTCCTATAGGGAGACGGTATCTTCTGGATCAAAAGATTCATCAAATCTCTGACTCTATGAATGGAATGCTTTTCTACTTAGCCCTAGCCTTCTCGTCCTTCATCATTGAATTTCTACCAAGACCCGAGGTTGTTTCTTCTTTAACTATCTAAAATTTGTGGTAATAAAAACCATCTTATATAATCAGAAGATAGCGGAGTCAAACTCTTTGTTGGTTGTTTCCTTCTTGACTTAGGCTTAAGCCTGTTTATTCTGGAGGTCAAAGATGGTAAATTTTATCTTTTCAACCTCAAACACAAGCCAAGGAACATTTTAATTCTCTACCATTGATTGTTCAAGTTCTGCTTTTAGCTGGGCCATTTCCCTCTTCAAAACAAGTTTGCCTTTGGTTCGGTTGACATTGGCTTTACGTTGGTCCACTTCTTTTTCCAAGTCGCAAATTTGAATGTTTTCTTGTCAAACCTGAGCCTCCATCACTTCCATCCTAACATTGCGGTCTATGATTGTTTCATTCAAATTGTACCTTTCCTTGTTCTAAGCTTATTCCACCTCTTCTAGTTTCTTTTTTAATTCAAGGATTTCCTTGTCTAAAGAGGCAATTAGTTCTTGCTCCCTCTTCATTGCCTTCTCTTTCTCTTCTATTAGAGTACAGTTCATGGTATTCGGTTGACTAAGAAACTTAGCAACCTTTTTGAAAGTCGTATACTTTCCATTCAATATATTTATAGCATCATGAGCATTTTAAACCCGGTCAATCGGAATCTCATCCAGGTTATAAGGAAAGTTCAAACCCAAGAGACTAAAATCTAGGCAGCAAACTTTCCTAAACGAAGCGGTAGAATCGGATAACAAGGAACTAGTAGAGAAAGCGGGGCAATTATACTTTGACATCTATGTCGATCATGGAAGAAGTAGCAAGAGAAGCTAGAGAAGTAAGAGGCTGAGGTGGCGGTATTTAAGAACCGGGAATCAGTGCTTGTATAATAAAGAGTGGCAATGGGAATGAAACCAATTAAGGCAGTGTAAGGAGAAATGTCATGGCGGCAAAGAGTTGAAGAAGAGCGACGAGATGGCGAATGAATCCTATTTGAATGGGAGTCACAAGAGTGGTGTAGCAGATATAAACGCTTAGAAAGTTGGGAACCTTGACCTTTAGGAGACCGTGAATGCTTGTAGTAGTCAAGGTCATAACATCTCCTCTTTCCTCACAAATTTTCTATTACTCATCACAGTCCTCTCTAAATTGACTACTCTCACGATGTCAATAGGATTCGGAGGAAAGGTGGAATCATGCTAGCCAAATGTTTTGCTAAGCTTGCCATAAAATTTGGGTAAATCCATTACACCTGAAAAATGAAAGTATAAAAAGATGTTATGATTGATTCAATGGAGATGGAAGTTGGTGTAATGTGAGGAAATGCAATCCTAAGTGGTGTAAGTGTAGTATAATCCTATTTAATCAACGGACCATGCCCGATGGGTTGTGTACAAAGAATAGGCATACCCCTATAGGGTTGATTTCAATGGGGCTTATCCCTGCGAGGAGCTCATCATACTCCATCGAATCGATAAAATCAAAATTGAAATTGGCTAAGTCCTCTAATGTAGGATAGCTTGGATCAATGATCAGATCTTAATGTGTAGAAAGAGATAAATGCTTGGTACAACTGGAAAATGTACCAGAGTAGCCTTAGAAGCCTCTCTTCTCAAGTGTTAAACCGAGGAGTAGGAATGCATCTTCTTCCATATTGATGTTTTCCTCGAGTTGACTCTGCCCTTGAGTCCTCTTTATCTTTTTCATTCTCTTTGGCATGTCCATTTTCCTCCATTGTCCTTAAGTCTTCATATTCTTCTTCATCCTCTTTGTCTATAATCACCCAACATTGAGTTGGGGCTCATCTCGGTCAGCAAGTACCGAACTTTGGCTTGCTTGAGAGGTTGATCCCCAACTTGTTGAGTTCCTAGCGCAGCACGCTCATAGAAGATTGTTTATCCATTATAGTACAGGAGAAATGGCAAAGATGTCTACCAATTAGAAGAAAGGAAGTGAATTGCTCAAGCTTTGGAATAAACTAAAGGATGGAAACTGTAAGCATTAGGTCATCTCTTTCAACCCTTGGTGGTATATCTATAAATGAATGAACGTAGGTAAGAAATCCAAGTGGATTGAAATCGGATAAGGTGAAGATCATAATTATGAATGGAGAACTTACACCTAGAGAACCACCATTGGGCGAACCCTGTGGAATATCTGACGATGAAACATTCAGCCTTGAAGTAGCTTATTATAGAGGTTAATCGCCACACGATTATAATGAATCGCCCCAGAGAAGATGAATGAAACGTTCGATTATCATCGCTTGAGTTGTATAGGTAGCGAATATTAATAAGCAAAGGTTCTCTCCTGAGATGGAAGATGAAAATCATATACAAGATAAGAAGCATGATATAAGAATTTGGATGCAAATGGGAAGGAACGATCCGCATTGATTGAAGGATGTGGCGTAGGAATTGACTAAAAGAAAGGATAGCCGTAGAAAGAAAATATAATTATTATGGTTGTGTAACCAATAGGGCGGTTATAGGCCCGTTCATGTGGTAGTTAGAGCCTAATTCATCCTCAGGAATCCCATGTGATCTATCACAGATGCACTAAAAATCTATGGTAGTAAGACGTGATGGACATAGTTAGGAGGATTGTCTATTATAACGACCTCATTCAAAGCGATATAGAGAGGAATCTCGTTGCATAGCTCCTCGATAATCATCAAGGGGAAATGAAGGCTAGTTCTTAGCGGACATGAGATGGTCCGACACCCGCTCCAGAGGTAGAGGTCGGCATGGAGCTAATTGCTACTGTAAGCAATGAAGAAGTAGAGGTGGGTGGGATGATACAAAGACTAGTATAACATCTTGTTTCTATAAGCTAATTGTTAATAGAACTCGAATGAGAAGCATGGCTAGGTAAGTACTATTCATTTTCTATATTTTTGTATATGTATGTTTAGCCCTAGCACGGTCGATGTATAGCATCTAACGATTATAGGCATGTGTCCACTTATTGGATCTTGTACATTGACTAGGGCAGTGCGTATGTATCTTGTATGTTGTGCACAGTGTATGGAAGATTGTTGTATAGAATGAATGTCTGCTCATCCTAGAAAACGAGATCTAGCATGCAATGGAATTGTATGTCGGATGGAAACTATTAATGTAGAAATTATGCTAACAGCCCCAGATTATCCTACATGGATAAGAACTCAGACTCTCCATTGTTGTTTCTTAGAGAGATGGTGCAAGTTTATAAACTAAGGAGACCCTTTGATCAAAGAGGGCAGATGTTGATGGAATGTGTATTCTGGGACAATTCAATAATCCAGTTTAGCAGAATCTCCACTTCATGAGCAAGAAATCCGTCGGTTTATCCCCAAACTTATGAAGTCATTTTGAAATCACTTCCATTTGAAAGAAACCCCGTCTCACGCCAACCCACATCATGCGTTGCTCAAAACCGATCCAATCTTTCTTTCCATCGCCTCAACGTCACCTCAGACTGGCTATAGATAAGCCACAATAAGGAAATTGGATTGCAGTGGCAAAGCATAGGAACAGCGGCATGTCTGGAGTAGATGAATAACAAGGAAGGAATGACGACTTGGTGCCTTGAATTGAAATCGAGAAGGGCAGAAGGTACTTTAGAATAAAAACAAAGGAAAGAAAAATATGCTAAGCCCATGGATCAGTATCGATTCATAGGTTTCCCTTTTACCGTCAATTCATAGTAAATAGAAGTATCAAGGCAAGGAAGAAAATAGAAGAATTTGGCTAATTCTATGGATTAGTACCGATCCATAATTTCCCCTCAGGCACACCCTTACACTATCAATTCGGTCAACTTTTAGTGCTATTGTAACTGAAGAGAAATAAGAAAATGTGTGTAATAGGTATAGTAAAGCATGCGTGTATAGTGATTAACGTAATGTGGATGACTTTATTGTAAATAATGGAATGAGTGCAACTGCTGTAAACAGACGTTGTAGGGGTTGTAATAGTGCGTGATTTGTAGCTAAACTTTACTTCTTTACTCTTCAATGTAAATTATACAATGGTATCAAATCAAACAATCCTAACGGCACATCTTGATCTTCAAGATCTAAAGAAAATTATTAATTAAATCAATCCAAAAATTAAAGAACACAAATAAAATCCATGAAGCAATGGCTGGCGATGAGAATCAAGATGCAAATCCAAATAATGCCTCACAAATCAATTTTGCAACTTCACATGATAATTCTACCACCTCCCAAAAGGCAATTGAAGAATCATTAGAACAACTGTAAGTCCTCAAACCTAGTTGATCACCATCCAACTTAATGAGAATAATTATTTGTTATGGAAATTCCAAATAGGAACTGCTGTAGGGGGATATGGTTTAGAAGATCTAATACGAGTCATAGCAACACATCACCTAAATTCATCATTGGAGAAGATGATAAACTAACAATCAATACAGAATATACCACACATTTGTTATCATCTTGGCTTCTCTCTTCCATCAGTCCTAACCTGTTACCTCAAGTTGTATGATGTAATTCCTCTCACGAAATATGGATTAAAATTCAGTAACTCACAAGCTTTAGCAAAGATTATGCACTATAAATGGCAACTTCAGAACTTAAGAAAAGAAAACTTACCTATGAGAGATTATCTAACTCAGATCAAGACTGTGTGTGATCTCCTTGAAGTTGCTGGGCACAGGTATTAGAAACCTGAGCTTGTATAATGGTCTTAATGATGATTATAAAGTAGTCACTAACCTTGCAATCTGTTAACTCGACCCTAGTGTCTCATGAAGGTAGAATAGAGCAGAAAAACAACAGCACTCAAGATTTCTCTATCAACTTTGCAACAAGTCAAAGATTTAATAACTTCAATAAAAATAAAATCTTTAAAGAAGACCAAAACTACATCATTGAGCTGCAACCCAACAACGGATATAACCAAAACTACAAGGGTGATCGGGCAAATTTCTTTTCATTCAGAGGTAGAGGAAGGTCTTGTTAATGGCTCAACAGGAAACCAAGGTGTCAAATTTGTGGAAATTCTATCCATACGGTTGTGAAGTGTCACTTCAGGTTTGATACAATCTTCTCAGTAGCACAACAAAATTCTTCTTCAAACAATGCACAAGGAGATTACACAATCAATGCCAATATAAACCGGTTTATCAAGAACCAGGAACATCACAAAGCCAAGGCAATATGAACAAAATTAATCAGTATGATCTTGCCAAAATTGAAGACATTCAAGACAGCAGTTGGTACCTAGATTCTAGAGCCACAAACCATGTTACAAATAATCTTCAAAACCTAAATATTATTAGCAAAGAATATAAAGGTAAAGAAAATATTTGCATGGGTAATGGAACACCACTAAGTATCACTCATATAGGAGATGCTAGCTTCACTGTACATAACAATAGAATAATATTGCACTTAAGAAGCCTGCTTAGAGTTCCAAAAATAAAGATAAAATTACTTAGTGTCTCATGATTTGCAAGAGATAACGGTGTCTACTTGTAGTTTCATCCAAATACATGCTTGGTGAAAGATGGATTAGATTAATCTATTTTATTACAGAGAAGTCTACATGATGTGCTCTACATATTTGACATATCAAGCAAGTAAGCTATCAAGAATCAAGAAAGGTACTATAATTTTGCAAAAGGTAATGCTCATATCAAAATTTTGAATGTATCTTGTAACCAATGTATCTTAAATAAAATCAATGTTACAGTTGGCAGTATGGATGTACCCTCTATTTGTACTTTTAGTCAAATGGGAAAGAACATAAATTGCCTTTTTAGTACTTAAGAACAGTATATACAAGACCCCTAGTATAGTTGAATCAGATTTGTGGGGTCCACCACCTATTATTTCATATGATGAGTTTAAATACTATATTTATTTTGTAGATACTCGATACACTTGGATATATTTCTTAAATTCTAAGTCAGATACTAAAGCAGTTCTTTAACAATTTGTTAACCAAGCTAAGAGAGAGTTAAACAACAAACTAAAAATCTTTCAAACCGATGGAGGTTCTAAATATAAAACATCAAAGGAATTTTTCAACAACAAAGGAATAATGCATAGAATCACATGCCCGCACAAATTTGAGAGAAATGGCATGGTTAAAAGTAAGCACATGCATATTATGGAAAGAGGTCTGACACTACGTGCACTAGCATCTCTCCCACTCAAGTTCTTGCCTGAAGCCTTCTATACTGTGGTGTACCTAATAAACAACTACCTATTAAAGTGTCGAAACACAACAGTCCAATAAAGTTGTTGTATGGTGTTGAACTTGACTATCAAAGTTTGAAAGCGTTTGGATGCTTGTGCTTTCCATTGTTAAGACCCTACAGTACGTATATTTTAGGTCATCTCCGTGCATATTTATTGGATACGAGCTTAACCAAAAAGGATACAAATGCCTTGATGAAAGTAGAAGAATATTTATGTTAAGACATATCACGTTTAATGAACATATGTTTCCAATTTGCAGAGAGAAGCATGAAAACTACAAACAAGGTACACGATCCTAGAATAAACATTCCTACCGTACCACTATGCAAAAAAATATAAACATTACCTTACACAAATGATAGCCAAGAACAATCAAATCAAGAAGTATTAGAGGATTTGAACACCCAAGTGGAAAATGACTTACTTGAGATGGAGAACAAAAACATCGACATGGAGTACAACGGCAACAAGCAAATCAATAAGGTTTACAACAAAATGCCACTTAAGAGCAGACATACCTACACACAACACAAAATACTACTTCTTAAGGGCATCCCATGCTAAAAGCGGAATATTCAAATCCATAGTAAGGTTGTCACTAGTATTAACCATGAACCAACTACATATGGAGAAGCGCAAATGCGTGAACAATGGAAGGCGACAATGGAAAAAAAAAATATGATGTGTTGACAACGAATAACACTTAGAAACTCGTAGTATTTCTTGGAAATAAAACCACAATAGGTACAAGTGGATGTATAAATTGAAGAGGAATCCAAATGGGTACATAACAAGATATAACACTAGGTTAGTTGCTAAAGGCTATACTCAACAATATGGCTTTGAATTTGATGAAACTTTCTCACTTGTTGTTAAACCCACAACCATTAGTGTAACAGTTACCATTGCACTTCACAAAGGGTGGATAACGAAAAATTTGGATATAAATAATGACTTACTTAATAGTGAACTACAATACGAAGTGTATATGGATCAGCCTAAAAGTTTTGAAGTGAAAGGGAAGCAATATATGGTATGCAGATTAAACAAAGCTATCTATGACCTTAAGCAAGCACCTAGGTTGTTGTTTGAATAGATTAAACTAACTCTAGTTAAGTTTGTTTTCATGCATTAAAGTCGGACAACTCATTATTCATCAAGCTTACTAGTACGTTAACAACTTATATTTTAATTTATATGGAGATTTCTTAATTGGAGGAAGTAATGATGATGAGGTGGTAAACTTAAAACAATATCTCAACAGATAATTCTCACTCAAAAATCTAGGAGAACTCAGATGCTTCTTGGGAATTGAAGTAAAGAAAGTCAGTAACCATGAGTTACACTTGAGTCATAAGAAGCATAGTCAAGACATCTTAAAGGAAATAGGAATGAGTAATGCAAATCCTCTTCCCACTACCATGATTAGCAATCAGCACATGTCCAAAAATATAGGTGATCTTGTTGAGAATATACATCAGTACAAAAGTACAGTGGGTACTTTATAATGTATCACTATAACTAGACCGAAAGTGTCATAGTGCGTAAACAAGGTTTGCTAAATCACGCAACAACCTCTCAATGATCCCACGAAGGCAGTGAAGAGAATTATAAGGTATCTCAAAGGAACCTTAGACAATGGCATAAAGCTCAAGGCCAACCAAGCACTCATAATTGAAGCATTTGCTAATTCAGACTGGGCTTCATCCATTGACGACATGAGGTCTACCTGTGGACGCTGTGCATATCTGTAAGAAAATTATCCCTCGGTGTTCCAAAAAGCAGCTAACAACTCAAAATCAAGCACAGAAGCAGAGTACAAGAGTGTCGTAAGTGTAGTAGCCGAAGTCATGTGGTTGCAGTCAGTATCTGAGACAAATATAAAAACAACTCGTAAGCCAAATATGTGGTGTGACAACCTAACCCCATCCTCCACTCCTATTTAAAGCATACCATGACGACCCGCAAATCCGTACCCTTTGAATCGACAATAAACCATGCATGTCCGACCCAAAAAGCACAGACTAACGGAAAGTCATGAGAAAGAAAGGAAGAGAGAAGAAGAAAAGAGAAGAAAGAGAGAAGAGAAAACAAAACAGAACAATATAGAATCTCACATCGCAGCGGAAAACATATAATATCATATCAATGATCTTTACAAAACAGAAACTGTATATACGTATATCAATCAGAGTTCAACAATCAATCACTAGTTATCAGCCTGAACAGTTATAGTAACATGTCCTCACAATTGCCGATAATATACCACAATTAAGCAGTGGATAATCGAAATAGATACGTGTATACGAAAATGAAGATCTCCAGCTCTCCTGCTGAAGCTCCAAAAACACCAATCTGAACCTGTAAATATACTCAGTTTGACCCGAGCATTGAAAGGGAGGAACACCCGGATCAGTCTGGTAATTAGCATAAGAAACACACTCAACTGAATTTATTAGATTACCAAATTTCCTTTTCAAAACAAAATTATCTCGTAAGACACACCCACACATAAACACGGACATGTTTTTACACGATAACTAAATCCTTTCATATCAAACCCTCTTATATTATAATAGTGTCTATTGCACAAATAATATTAAATCCTTTCACTAGCTCTAATAACCTTCAAACCAGCTCTAAAATGTAGTATTTGTCAGCACGGATCCAACGCAACTTGTTTCGTAAAAAACGAACATCGTATGAAGAAGTTATGACTTTTTAAAGTTTGTACAAATTAATATATAATTTAATTTCAAATTTTATTTTATTTTGACCTAAAATAGATCTCGGCCGTTGATTTTCTTTCCATCAAATCTGAGCCGGCCGTGCTTTCTTCCTCCCCCAGGCTAAAATCGCGTACGTGAAATCCATGCCGCCGTTCGATCCATTGAATGTCGCGGCCACCAACGATGTCGAGACGACGATCAGATACCACGATTTTGAAGCCCGCGCTCCACTCCACCTTCGGTCCTGACCTGGCCAAGCTCAGTCATATGATGGCCTCGAGAAACGTGCATAAACGCATGGCGTTCAAATGCAAATTGCCGTCGATCCGTAACTCAAAAACCCATCATCGCCGTATGGATTCGAAGGTCTCGATACGCTATATCACTTTGTAGTTAAATGTTTTTCGTGAATGTGAATGGATTGAGAGAGATTAAGAGGAGAAGAGCCAAGCAATTTCGGCCATCGAAAATAAAAGTGGCAGCCTGCTTTAGTTTCTTTAAGGGTTGTTTGCGCAAAAAATGGACAAACACCTCCAATTCGTATGATTTAGTTGATTATATGTTATTTTCAAGGTTTTAGGTTACTTATGCAAGTATGTAAAAAAACATGGGCTAAACTGTAAAAGACACGCAGATTTATAGTGGTTCGGACAAAACGTGTCTACGTCCACTTTATATGTTATTCTCTCCTTTCTTTCAGATTACAAGTACAAAGCTTTAAGTACAAGTATAAGAAAGTTGTTTGAAAGTTCCTTCCTTGCTTGAGCTCTCAAACTTGTCCGCCATTATTGTACCCCTGCCCCTCTATTTATAGAATGAGGCTGCGGGCAGGGGTCTTGGATGTATATAGCTGCTGATGGGCCTGGGCTGAAGCGATCTGGTCTGGCATATCTGGTTCGGCGAAGCTTGGCTCGGCCGTGGTTGGAGTGGAGTTGGTCCGGTGGTGAGATGTAGGTGAGGTTGGTTCGGCCATGCTTTGACTCGGTGGGGAGTCGTTCGGTGATGGGTGTTCGGCAGAGAGTTGGTTCGGTATTGGAAGGGGATGGATTGGACCGGTGTTGGTGGTCCGGTGATGGTGGTCCGGTGATGGTTCGGCATCACTGCTCTTGGGTGCTTGGTTCGGTAATGAGGTGGAAGTTTGGTCCGGCATGGGAGGAGAATGGATCGGTAGTGGCACGTGTACCGGATGGAACGAATGGAAGTTGCGAATCCGGATGGAACTGACGCTTCTTGGTCTTGAAATCTCCTGGGTGAGAATTCGCCCAACATTTGCCCCCCAAAGTGGGGCACGTGCTTGCATGTGTCACGCTTTGTTTCCCTGCAGTTGAGATAGCTTCGTTCGGTCCTGGGAGTGCCGAACCAGTTGGTCCGGTTGTATCTATGCTCGCCTATAAGTAGGGGCCTAGGGCTTCCTTTGTTCCCTACCGAACGAGCCATCCGGATAAGAAATTCCTACCGAATCAGTCGCTGTGCCGAACCAACCCTTGCTGCCGAACCAGGTATACGCCGAATGGCTTCTTCATTATATTTGGGTTTTACCGAATGGAACCGAGGGCTCTAAGTACCGAATGAGTTCTGGTATTGGCAATACCGAATGAACCAGGGCTTTTTGAATGCCGAATGGGTGTTCACTTTGCCGAATGGAACTTTAAACCTTTGATACCGAATGGTCTTTTATACTTGGACCAGGAGAGAAATCTCCGACTTGTGTATGCTTGCTCGCTTGTATTCCTGTACTTCATGTTCTAACAACACGTCTTTCTCTATTGTGTATGTAGATAAAATGTCTCGTAAAGCGGAAACTCGATCAGATAGTAAAAAGTCCAAGGATAGAGGAGAGTCTTCTTCCGTGCCCCCAGCCCAAACAGAACCGGCGTGACATGGACCTGCCCCAAGGTCGCTAGTGGACGGGTATGGTCCCCAGGAACTTCTGGTCTCCCCTCCCGATTGCTTTTCCAGCTCCTTAAAAGAGGAGCAACTTGATGTTATAGCTCGTTCCTTCGGGATAGATAAAGCGCTTATGCGGTTGCCGGGGAACGGAGTGATGCCGTATGACCCCCCCGAAGGCTACTTTGCTTACAGCAGATATCATTGCATGTGTGGTGCTATCCCGCCCCTCAATGCCTGGATAGTTAGCTTTGTCACATATCTGAAGGTGGCTCCATTCCAGCTTCAGCCTAACTCCTACGCCATTCTGGTGAGTCTTTTCGTCATCTTTCAGAGGAGATATGGGCGTCCCCCTTCCAACCGGGAGATCCGGTATCTATACAACTTGAGAGGCTACAAGAAAGGGTCTCCATATATTAGTTTGGAAGCGGCCGTGCCCTTCAAGCCTGTTCTGGATCTATACTAGAAGCTTAGTATGTTCAAGAAGGAATGGTTTTTTGTTAGGGATGACTCTGTTTCTTTCCGCCTTTTCACTTCCGGCTGTAAGTTGAACTCCATTTATATTTTCCTTGTCCCGATCATAATGCTTCTTCTTATATGCTTTCATTTCTTGCTAGCGACAGGTGGTTTTGCGGTCGTGGAGAATGATTCCTTGGTTGAGACGGCTGCGGAAATAAGAGCCATTCCGGCACGGGATCGGTCGGCTTCTTACTTGATCAGGAATGCCACTCTCCTGGAGTATAACTTGATTCTGCCACGTCAATCTGTGGTTAAACAGAGAGATACAGCCGAGGAGAGGGCTGCTAAAGCCAAGGATGGGGCCACTGCGAAGAGTAGCAAGAAGAGACCTTTCTCGGTGCCTCCAGCCGTTGGGGGAAAGAAACTTAAGAAGTCTGATGGACCCTCTCCCAGTACATGTCCAGACATTCCGGAGGAGGAAGGTGGAGAGGAGGAAAGAGACGAAGAGGAGAGCGGAGGAGATGGAGAAGGTGAAGGACAGGGTGGTAGTGGTGTCGGCCCTTTGTCTTCTGAGCAGGCAGGGGAGATCCAGGAGTGGACGGATGATGCCTTCCACCAAGCTTTTGAAGGGTTGGAGGAAGGATCAGCCTCGGTGAAGAAGGCAAAGGAGGTTGACAAGGCTGGGGTTGGTGCCGATCCATTCCCTAAGAGTTCTTCAGCTGAGGTAGCTCCAGCGATTCAAGGTGAACTCTTGACTTCTGCAGATTCCATTTATGATAGGGACTTAGGAATATTTTATGGTTCGCTTCCGTCCTGGACTGAGATTCAGGACTTATTGCAGTATTCTCCTTCTCCGCAGGGTTTGTATAACAGACGTGCCTTCTCATTCTTTTTAAGTTAACATATTTCTTGAATTATGGACCCTCGTATGTTCGTAACACTTGTTCTTTATTACAGGGGCAGGCGAGGTGGCCAAAACTTCAGACGTTCGACACTGCCTCGAACAATTCAAGTTGATGAGAGCTTCTACTAAGGCGAAGCCGCCAACCGGCCGTTCCGGGGATGTAGTTAAATATCGCCCTCTTCTTGGAGTCATTGAGGAAGGTATCCGGCAGAGGAAGAGGAGGCGTTCCTTGTTTGATTCACCACCCGATCCTCAGCTCCCACCTCAGCCTATTTATGATATCACGGAGGAGGGTACTGAGCATATTCCTTCCCCGCATCTGCCTGAAAATCCTACCGTTATCCGCATAAAACGTCCCGACGTGCCTCGCAATCCCTTTGCCGGCCACCCGGATTTGGACCCAAGCTCTTAGGATATCCTATTTGACGAAGCCACGGGCGAGCATCTTCTCACCCGCAATCCCATGGTTCGGGTCCTTGATGAGGCTAAGTCCCTAAATCTGGATCTGCTCACTACTCGGATAGCTGCTATGGGGGACGAAGCCAAGGCCAACATTGACCGGGTCGCGGAGGAGGTTAAGAAGTTGATGGAGCGTCATGATCGACTGGCTAGGGCTGGGGAGGAAGTCGGGAGTGCTAACATTCGGCTGTGGCTACAGGTTTCTGATCAGGCCAAGCAGCTTGCCGATCAGGCTTTCCAGATTTCTCAGCACAAGGCAGCCTCTAGGCAGTTGAAGGAGAATCTGAAAAAGGCCAGCAGGGCAGAATTGCGGAAAATGGAGGCTGCTTGCAAGGGGCGGATTGATATGGCCATTGCGACGGTGGATGAGGTTCGGAATGCGGATCTTGAGCGGATTGAACAGTTGTCTGGGAGGCTTGAGGCTGCAGAGCTTGCTCAGGCCAAGCTAAAGGAAGAGATGGAGGAAATGAGGAGGTCTCTCTAGGCTGACCGCTTGAGATATCGATCGGAGAGGGATGTTGCCGTTGCTAAGTTGTTATCCTCCGAGGCCCGGGTGAGGGAGTTTGAGGAGAATGAAGGGATGATGGATGAGATGTTGCAGGATATGTACTTCCGTACCTGGAAGCAGGGTAATCTATCCTGGATGGATGACTATCCCCGGGTCATGGCTAGGATATATTTCCGTGATTTGGAGGAGGCCAAGGCCGATGCGGATAAGGAAGGTGGAGCGGCATTCAGGATGGACGTGGTAACCGCCCAGTTCTCAAAGGAGGAGAAGGTAGCGGTGAAGGAAGGGATGCGGCTGCTTGCTGCAGAGGAAGAGGGTGTGCATTTGGCTGATGAGGATCAAGCAGCGGACGCTGGTGAGTCTCTTTTCTCTTTCTCTTTTCTTTTTGGATCTTCATAACTTGATCGCTTACTGTTCGCTTAATGAATTCCCCTTCTGAATTGGACAGGTGGGACTTCTGGTCACCATGTTGGGAGCTCCGACCTGGCGGCTAAGTAGGCTTGGAGAGTTGGTAGGATGAGGGCGAAGCGTGAACGCAGCTGGTCACCTTTTGATTTCTTTTTATTGTTGTTCACGTTAGTCCAAAACATCGATGTAACTGTAATAATATTGTTTGTGATGAATGACATTTTGTAATTTCATAATATAAGTTGATTCCTTTATGTTGGAATGTTATTGCTATTTTGCTGTGCTGTGTAAGTGATGTAACTATGCATGTTATTAGTGACTCGACTGTGCCTGATGCCAAGTTTTTTGCTTAAAGCATAATTTTCTCATTTTGCAATGTAAATGTGATGTGTAAGTACGAACTGCAGCTACGTATTAATGTATAAAAATAGAAGGTACCGCCCTTCATGTTTTGGCCATAGACGGCAATTTCGTGCATCCTGTAAGACTAAGCACGGAATGCTGTTGAGTGTCTCGTTATTCGATTGTAAGTTCCTGTTCCCATTAGCGAACGTTCCCTATTTCATGTCCTGTACTTTCAAGCACCGTTACGAGGAATAGGAGAAAAGTTTTAAATGAAATTGAAATACAGGAAAAGTAAAACTTCCAGTCACGGAAGGCCGTCGATGTGCTTAAGTTCGTGGCAAACGGGTTTTGTAGTCACTTTCCCTAGCTGTGGGTCTTGGAGACATTTGTCACCCATCTTACGCCTACTGCGGGGAGTTTTCTTTTTTACCACGGCCGCACTTAAGACACATCGGAGCCGATCGCGCACAGTAACTACCCGGGCCATTATGGCCCGTAATCGTGGGTATTATTCGATTTACTGTGGCCGGCTAGCGTGGGGGCCGATCGTCAACTGTGAACTTCCCCTGGCTGGCCACACCTTATGTTGGGGCTTATGATCGGTTCACAGTCGCCGGCGAGCCGAATCGCTGTAATGAGCTGCCATCGGCTATAGTCGGCCTTTTTTATGATGACTTATACTCGGCTTATTACAGTCGGCTTTAAGGGCCGAGGCAAACAATGAGTTAACTCGCGGTAGAGGGATACCGGAGCAAAGTGTCTCACTGGCGAGGGCATAGGAGCGCAGCGTACCTGTTAGATTTCGTCCAGGTGGAGTTGTGTTGTGAAGTTCTGGATTGAAATGTCATCTGCAAAGGATTTTGTTCAACAGCAAAGGATAAAGCTTAACAAGTAGCCAAGATATAAAGGAACAAGTTAACAAGAGCCAAGTTTTTTAAAGTGGTTCGGCACGAAAATGCCTACGTCCACTGATTCTCTTTGTCAATTCACTTCATATGGGCAGTACAAGTTAAGAAAAGTATCGACGGAGGTGTCGGATGTTCCATGCCCTCTGGAACACCTCTCCGTCCACTGTTGACAAAATATAAGCTCTGTTGTGGAGATCTTTATGAATTACATATGGTCCGTCCCAGATGGGGTCTAGTGCCCCGGGGCGCGGAAAGATTCTCTTGAGGACAAGGTCTTCTTCTTGTAAGCAGCGATGTTTGACTTTGGAGTTGTATAGTGCTGCCACTTTTTGTCTGTGAGCTGCTGCTTTGAGTGCTGCATCATTTCTTCTCTCCTCAATTAGATCCAGAGACATGTGGAGGAGTTCTTCATTTTCTTCCGGGTTGTAGTGGATCCTACGGTGAGAGGGCACTATAATTTCAACTGGGAGCATAGCCTCCGATCCGTACGCCAAAGAGAAGGGAGTATGCCCTGTTGAAGTTCTGTAAGATGTGCGATAGGCCCAAAGTGCCGTAGGAAGTTCGTCCACCCAAGCGCCTTTCGACTTTTCAAGTTTCTTCTTGATTAAGGTTTTGAGAATTTTGTTGACAGCTTCTATTTGGCCGTTTGCTTGGGGATAAGCCACGGATGAGAAGCTTTTGTGAATCCCGTGCTCTTGGCACCAGTCGGTGAATTCCTCGCTGTCAAACTGAAGTCCATTGTCTGATATGATTTTGATTGGTGTTCCGTACCTGCACAGAATATTTTTGATTAAGAAGTTGATAACTTTTGCCGAAGATATTTTATTTAGAGGTTCCGCCTCCACCCATTTGGTGAAGTAGTCGACTGCCACTATAGCATATTTGGCTCCGCCTCGGCCCGTTGGCAGTTCGCCGATCAAGTCAATCCCCCATATTGCGAAGGGCCAAGGGCTGGTCATTTGAGTAATCTCATTGGTTGGTAGTCGAGAGATTTTGGCAAATTTCTGACATCTGTCACATTTTTTGACGAAGTCTAAGGCGTCTTTGTTCAAGGTGGGCCAGAAATATCCATATCGGAGTATCTTTTTTGCCAGAGTCTGCCCTCCGGTGTGGTCTCCACAACTTCCCTGATGGATGTTGGATAGAATTTCCCTGGCTTCTCTTCCAGCAACGCACCTCAATAAGGGGTTAGAGAAGCCACGCCGATAGAGGATGCCTTCTTGCATCATGTAGCGGGAAGCTTTCCTTAGAATTTTCTTAACTTCATTTCGCCCGTCTGGTAGGGTGTCGTTTTGTAAGTATTCTCGGATGGGGGTCATCCATGTTTCTTTTACGGTTGCAGCTATCAGGTGTATTTGCTCGAAACTCGGGGTTAGCAGCCTTGAGACAGTTATTGCTCCAGAAGCGGTGTCATTTCCCATGCTAGCTTGCTTTGCCAGCTCATCGGCCTCTCGATTTTCCTCTCGAGGAATGTGTCTGATCAAATAATGATCCAGTTGGTTAAGTAGCAGCTTGGTCCTCTTTAGGTATGCTGTGAGTCGTTCTCCTCGAGTATGGAACTCTCCTAGTATTTGATTCACAATAAGTTGAGAATCACTATGGAGACATAAAGAACTGACTCTGATTTCCAGTGCAAGTTCTAATCCGGCTATCACTGCTTCTATTCTGCGTCATTGTTGGTGGTAGCGAATTCCAATCTTAGGGCGTAGCGCAGCTTCTTTCCCTTGGGGGTGATTATCACAACACCTGCCCCCGAGCCTTGTTCGTTCGACGCTCCATCTACGAAGAGATTCCATTTGATATCTTCTGCTATTTCAGATTGGTCCTTACCTTCGCTAGTAGTGAATTCGGCAATGAAATCAGCTATGGCTTGTCCCTTGATAGCGGTGCAAGGATGGTAAGTGATATCATATTGGCTTAGCTCGATGCACCACCTGAGCAGTCGCCCAGAGGTGTCGGGACGATGGAGCACTTGCCTCAATGGCTGGTCGGTTAGGACTCTGACGGGATGAGATTGGAAATAGTGTCGCAGCTTCCTTGATGTGATTAGTAAACAGTACGCCAGTTTCTTGAGTTTGGGATACCGGGTTTCTGCTCCCGTGAACCTTTTGCTTATGAAGTACACTGGCCGTTGTGTGCGGTTTTCTTCTCTTACCAAAGCGGCGCTTAGGGCATGGGATGACACAGCAAGATATAGGTATAGTTCTTCGCCTTCATTTGGCGTTGAGAGTACCGGTGGCCGTTGGAGGTGCTTGATTAGGTTAAGGAAAGCTGCTGAACATTCGCCGGTCCACTCGAATTTTCCTTTGTCTCTCTTCAGTGCTTCAAAGAAAGGGATGCATTTGTCGGTTGCTTTAGAGATGAATTGGCTTAGGGCGGCCACCTTCCCGTTTAGGCTTTGCATTTCTTTCCGAGTGGACGGTATTTTGATATCTTGCAAGGCTCGGACTTGTTCGGGGTTCGCTTCGATTCCTCTGGCATGGACGATGAATCCCAAGAACTTTCCTGATGACACTCCGAAGGAGCACTTTAGAGGGTTCAGCTTCATTCCATATTGGCGGAGTACTTAGAACATCTCGTCCAGCTGGCTTACATGATCGTTGGCTTTTCTTGATTTTACCAGCATGTCATCCACATAAACTTCCATAGTTCGTCCTATTAGTTCTGCAAACATCTTGTTGACGAGGCGCTGATAAGTAGCTCCGGCGTTTTTAAGTCCAAATGGCATTACCTTGTAGCAGTACAATCCTCGGTCAGTGATGAAGCTAGTGTGGTCTTGATCGGGGGCGTGCATAGGGATCTGGTTATATCCTGAGTATGCGTCCATAAAGGATAAGAGTTCGTGTCCAGCAGTGATGTCCACTAGTTGGTCGATTCGGGGGAGTGGGAAGCAGTCTTTCGGGCAGGCGTCATTTAAGTTGGAGAAATCGATGCATGTTCGCCACTTCCCATTAGCTTTCTTTACCAGTACCGGGTTGGCGATCCACTCCGGATAGATGGCTTCACGTATGAAGTCATTGGCAAGTAAGTTCTTTACTTCTTCCTCGAGGGCTGCTGATCGTTCTGCCCCCATACTTCTCTTCTTTTGCTTTACCGGTACCTTGGTAGGATCGATGTTTAGTGCGTGGCATGCTATGTCCGGGGAGATTCCGGTCATATCAGCGTGCGTCCATGCAAATACATCCATGTTGTGGCAAAGAAAATAAATGAGTTGATTCTTTAATTCTCTTTTTAGCTGAGATCCGACTCTCAGCAGTTTACTTGGGTCGTGTTTGTCTACAGATACGAATTCCATAGCCTCTGCAGGCTCGGCGGTGGCCTCCTCCTCTCCGTCCCTGGGATCTAGTTCGTTGAAGGGATCACTTGTATATCGAAGAGGAGTGGCTTTCTTTAGTTGCTATGCTTCCAAGCTTTTCATGCAGAGAGTAGTCTCTGCATTCTTCCCTTTATCTTTCTTGCGGTTATTGCGAAGTTCGGTTACATAGCAGTCCCGAGCGGCGTCCTGATCTCCTTCTACTTCTCCCACTCCATTATCCGTTGGGAATTTCATCTTCAGGCACCATGGGACAAAGATAATTTGGAAGTCGGACAAGGCTGGTCTTCCTAAAAAGGCATTGTAGGCCGAGTGGTTGTCTATTAGCACGAACGTTTGTTTCCGAACGGCGGAGCGGGGATGACTTCCCAATTCAACAAAGAGATCCAATTATCCGAGGGGCATCTTTGCTTCTCCAGTGAAACCGTGTAGTGGTTTGTTACAGGGGGATACATCCTTCATTGATAGCTTCATTTTGTCGAAAGCATGCTTGAATAGGATATTTACTGAACTTTCAGTGTCTATTAAGATTCGGAAAACTTTGGCTGGACCAAACCAGGCAGAGATGACCATAGGATCCATATGAGGGTATTGCCTTCCTTCTAGGTCGCGCCCACTGAATGTGATATCATTACTTTCCTTCCGCTTAGGGTGGCGTTCTTCCATAACAGAATTGACGCAGTCTCCCTTGCTTCTGAGTGAGTTTCCATATCTTTCCATTTCTGCCCAGCTCTTGTCAGCGATGTGTGGCCCTCCTGATATTGTATGGACCACTATCTTCTCTTGGCTGGAACCGCTGGTGTTGCGATTTCCTCCGCCTGTCTCTGGGTGGAGCTGCCCTGGGCTTTCCTTGGCAAGAGCTGGGGTCCTGTCTTAGCCCTTTACATAGCGTTCCAGCTTCATTCTCGTGATGTGTTCTTCAATTAGATCTCGGAGATGACGGCATTCATTGGTATCGTGCCCATGAGACTCGTGAAAATGGCAAAATTTTCCGGACTGGATTGCGCGATCTGACTCTTTCTTGTACGGGGGGCGCTTGTATGTGAGTTCGTCCTGGGTGGCCAGGAAGATGTTCTCAACTGTTTCATTCAAGGGAGTGTAAGCGTCAAATCTCGGTCCTGGTCGGTACAAGCGCTTTTCTCCCTTCTTGCCCCTGCATTGTCTCTGGAGTCGTTTCTCCGAATGTCTTTCGCTGCGGCAGGGGCGTTTCCATGGGCCGCTCTAGCCTGTGGTCCTGTCTGCCTTTCAGTGGCAGCCTCTTCGAGTCTCATGTACTTCCCAGCTTCATGAAAGAAATCGGGCAAGGTAGCTGGTTTTTCTTTAGTTAGTCTTCTAGCAAACTTGGTATCTGGGTGCACACCACTACAGAGGGCCATTAGGGTGAGTTTCTCATCGGCATCTTGGACTGCGGCCGCTGCGGCGTTGAACCGGGTTAGATATTATTGCAATGTCTCTCCGGATTTCTATTTGACATTGGATAGAGAATAAACATCCTTGGGTTGTTCCACATGAATGCGGAACTGGCTAATGAACTTTTCCTTCAACATTTCCCACGAACTGATGGATCCATGGCAGAACCAGGATGTAGCTAGATCTGCTAAAAATAGTGGAAAGCATTTGCATAATACTCCTTCTGTTTCCCCGCTCATGAGCATATCTGTGTGTATCTCTGCAAGTGTACAACGGGGTCGGAAGTTCCCTTGTACGGTTCCATCGTCGGCATTTTCCACTCTCGAGGGGTGATGGCGGTTTCGATGTCGCGGGTGAAAGGTCTGGTTACCCTAGCGCCTATCCCTCGATCTCTTTGCTCCCGTCGGACGCATTCCCTGAATAATCGTGCCATCCTTTCATCAGAATTTGGAGCGGACAAAAATGAGCTTGGTTCTTCCCTGCGGGATCGATCTCGTCCAGATGACCTGTAGGGATGGTATAGCCTATCACTTCTGACGTTATCCGGTGGCTGTCTTTGGCTGCTCGGATGCATGCTAGGACCAGCTACAGTTGCCCCCTGCCTTGATCTTCCCCTGTGGGGTTCTGCTTCGAGCATTTCCATAGGGTCAACTTCGGGCTGGGTTCTAGCTCGGCTCCGTTCAGCGGGGTTTCTATGATTAGGCGGCATGACCGGGTCAGCTACATCCGACCCTCGCCTGGTGCCTCCCCCATTGGGTTCGGTTCCAAGCGCTTCCTCGAGTCGGAGTTCGGGCTGAGTCCGGGCGCGGCCCCTATCATTGTTGTTCCTGTTGATAGCTTCTTCGAAGAGGGAAAACCTTTGCTGTCTGTGAGATCCTCCAGATTGAGACTCACCCCATGATTCAGTGTTGCGGTTGGATTCTTCGGCATCCCTCAAGCGTGACATGAGTTGGTTCACCAAAGCTTTGTTGTTGGGATGTGAAGCGGTTAGTTACTTCAGTCACAACTCTGTCTAGATCTGCCCTAGTGATTGCTGTCGGTTGTTCCGCGGCAGGGGCTGTCGGATTTGCCTGATCCGCTGTCGTACTGGGATGGTTCTCTTGATCTGGATCCACTGGATCTGGAGCGCTGCTGGTTGCAACGTTCTTTCCCTTGTTGGCGTCTTTTCTCGGCCTAGAAGTCATGTTTCCTAGGCAATGAAGGGTGCTATTGGGAAAGAAGGTTGAATGAGAGAAGCTGAAGCTTCGAGTTCCAAGTTCTCAGTGAAAGCACCAAAAATGTTTGCGCAAAAAATGGACAAACACCTCCAATCCGTATGATTTAGTTGATTATATGTTATTTTCAAGGTTTTATGTTACTTATGCAAGTATGTAAAAAACAGGGGCTAAACTGTAAAAGACACGCAGATTTATAGTGGTTCGGGCAGAACGTGCCTACGTCCACTTTATATGTTATTCTCTCCTTTCTTTCAGATTACAAGTACAAAGCTTTAAGTACAAGTATAAGAAAGTTGTTTGAAAGTTCCTTCCTTGCTTGAGCTCTCAAACTTGTCCGCCATTGTTGTACCCCTGCCCCTCTATTTATAGAATGAGGCTGAGGGCAGGGGTCTTGGATGTATATAGCTGTTGATGGGCCTGGGCTGAAGCGATCTGGTCTGGCATATCTAGTTCGGTGAAGCTTGGTTCGGCCGTGGTTGGAGTGGAGTTGGTCCGGTAGGACGTTGGTCCGATGGTGAGATGTAGGTGAGGTTGGTTCGGCCATGCTTTGACTCGGTGGGGAGTCGTTCGGTGATGGGTGTTCGGCAGAGAGTTGGTTCGGTATTGGAAGGGGATGGATTGGACCGGTGTTGGTGGTCCGGTGATGGTGGTCCGGTGATGGTGGCCCGGTGATGGTTCGGCATCACTGCTCTTGGGTGCTTGGTTCGGTAATGAGGTGGAGGTTTGGTCCGGCATGGGAGGAGAATGGATCGGTAGTGGCACGTGTACCAGATGGAACGAATGGAAGTTGCGAATTCGGATGGAACTGACGCTTCTTGGTCTTGAAATCTCCTGGGTGAGAATTCGCCCAACAAGGGTTTTTGCATATGTGAAGAATTAAGGTCCTTTTATATAAAATTTCACGACACTATTCATCCGAAATTTTTTCCAACTCGAAACGAAGCGTGCCGTCTGGCGTTTATGATGTTTTACCCCTATTTCGAACACAATGGAATATATTCGAGAGCTAATTCGATCGTATTTGGAAGATAGGTTTTCGAGTCGACTTATTTAAATTAAAAAATTTACTTAAACAAATTTCTACGCGTTTTAGGTTGCCACAACTATACTGTAAATCTGATTGACACGAAATTTTAAAATCCTACAATAATATAATACTACGGATCCAATGAAACTAGTTTTATAGAAAGCCGAGACTATGTGAAAAATGTCTATTTTACACGTTAATTAAATATTGAAATATTCAGTTTCTGTAAATTAACTTTTAATTCAAATTTAAAAGTTCTTTAACATCATTCTATTTCAAATAGAATTTATATCAACTTTATAAATCATTTTTATTCACAATAAATTCAAATTTCAATTATTCCGGTAATTTCAAATATTAAATTAACAATTTAATTATCCAATTAAATCATGATATTCGAAATATAGGTTATTCAACTTATAAAATTAACTTCTGAACAATTAAAATTAAATAAATATACGAATTTCGAATGACTAAAATTATGGGTCGTTACACATACGGAGCAAGACCTATACTTTGTTCAAGAGTAAGTGGTTGAAAGAAATATGAACATCAATCATGTCCCAGTAACATGTCAACGAGCAGATATACTCACAAAATGATTATCGGTCAAACACTTTGTCAAAACAAGGAAGGAGATGACAATTGGATCACTTGAAGGGGCAAAGAAGGAAGAAATCATACAGGAGTTCAAATTGAGGAAGGGAATTGAAGAGAAACAAGAAAATGTATATATAATAGCTACAATAAATCATGCATGTAGAATGGCTGACGTAATGTGAATGGCGTTATGTACGTATTGCAACAAGTACATCTCCTTTAAATAGACGTAGTAGGGTTTGTAATAGTGTGAAGCTTTGTAATAAAAGTATAAAAATTTCATTCTTTACTCTTCATTGTATATTCAATTTATTGTAATATCTTATTTGGTATTAGTAATAATAGTAAAAGACCTCAATTTTCGCAGAGGAAGATCACATATCATTTTTTAGCTGTGATAGTTCATGTATGCTTTATGGGTAGAGTTTTGTCATGTCTCCATGAGTGATGTTAAGAAAAACTGTTATTTTTTAGATGCATCAATTCACATTTTGGAGATATCATGTCTATTTTGTCTTAAAGTGATAAAAATCAATGTTTCCCCCCTTTATATAAACGTAGTAAAAAATTGATACAATACAAAATCACTGGAATTTTAAAAAATAATTCATTTTAAGTATTTCAAATAACCAGTCCGATATATAATCACTTATGAGGCACATGAAAATGTTGGAAGAAGAACAACAATCTAATAATGTTCAACGTCAATGTCGGGTTGATGCACCTACGATCGCCTTTGAAACACATGATAATGTTGGAAGGCGAATCTTCGGATCTAGAGATGCGTGGAATGGCTATGGGTGTTTTGAATGCATAGATTCACCACTTTATGGAAGGGGAAAGAAATATGCATTTGAAATGCAAGTTGAAGTAGAAGGAAAGAACAAATATTAACCAACGCAATTAATTAATCAAATTATGCCTATTTTATGTATTTATTTTCTAATAAATGCCAACGTCTATTTTCTAATGTATTTATGTGTCGATTTTCTAGTATATGTTTGTGTATTTTTTGCTAATACATGTTTGTATCTATTTTTTAATTTTTCGTTGTTCAATGCCTTATGAATATAAGTAGTTTACGCGTTTTATGTATACTATTCAAACCATGAAGCGAAACAGAAAAACTAAAATAAAAAATAGAGAAATGCATAAACACCTTTTAATATTTTGAAATAAAAATCAGATATATTACGTAATGGTGCTTAAGGTATTCACAAAATTACGTATAAAATTCCATCGAAAATCTTTTATGTAGTAAAATATACAAACTAGCAGTTTTAATGGAAAAAAATATGTATTAAAATAGAGAAAGAAAATGATGTTCGAAAATTTGAGTTAGGAATGAAAATATATATCTAGCTTTGTATGTATCCAACTTTTACAAAGCTAGATATTTTGGAGGCTCATCTCAAACTTTTTGTTACTGGCAAGACTACTTAGAGAAGATTAAACTACATTGATTTACAAAAGTTGAGCACTTTTGTACCTCTATCGCAACATTGAAGTATCTGTAGGGTGCACACTATACATAAATTCATAATTAAATATAAGTATATATTTTATTTGTACGGAAAACATTCTCTTCAACATATATATTCGGTTCAAAACGATTACTGCATAAAGCATCTTACGACAACCCGAAATCATTAATGTAGGGATTCGATCATTAGGTAGACATATAAATCCCACATATAAATCCCATATACTATACAAAACATCTCCTTTCGAAAATCAATTACTATAACAACAGTGTTATAGTCCATAATTTCCTTATTCCTCGAAAACGTCTATTTCAACAACGAATATTGAAATCTATGTATTTGATACTTAAACATTTTAAAAACATCTTAAAAACCATTTAACTCCATTTATAAAATCACTTTCCAAAAATATCCATTTTATTTAATATATTATTCACTGTCCAAAATCGTGAATATAATTCTCTTATCCAAATCCTATGTTTCTACACATTTATTAAAAGGATTATCCACTATCCAAAATCGAGGATATATCTCCTTTACCAAATTCATTGCTATTTCACATTTAATTAAAGGATCATTCGCTGTCCAAAATCGTGGATAAAATTCCTTTAATAAGCTTTCATATTTACTTATCAAATCCAACTGATTTCACATTCATAAAACAATGTTTATAAATTCCATATATAATTTACGAAAACTTCCATTTATAAAATCCCTTTATTAACCAATTCCATTTATCTCTTATATATGCCAAAATTCAATTATAAGTTAATTGCTTATAATTCATTTATTCACAAATTCATTTTTTTACAACTTCACAAATAATAAATCTTATTTACTTATAAGATTCAATTATAACTTAACACTTACAAAAATTCCATTAAAATTCCATTATTTAGATTTATAAAAATATCAATTTTATAAATCTTATATATAAATATTTATAATAAATTAAAAAAAATCTTAATTTAAACTATTTTACAAAACATTTAACTCCATATTTCAAAAATCACATTTTGATACATTTCGCAAAAATCATAATTTTTATAACATAAAAATTTTAAATTTTATTTATTTAAAATAAATTCATTTTCTTTAACAATTCAAAATAAATAAAACATCTATTTTCAAAATCACTTGAAAATCCTTTTCAATTTGAAATCATCACTTTAACATTTTTAAAATTCCAAAAAATAGATCCAATACTGTAACAGCACTAAATACATCAATCACGGCATCCAAATCATCATATATCGCATGATAAAGCATATATCACAATATTTGTAAATAAAACCAATACTAGTGAGGAATCCAGTTGGATCCCTCCAACCTGTCACTTGCAACAAATATACATATGAAAATATGTGTACAATGTCCACTTCGAGGCAGATGTGCGTACAAAAGGTCATTCGCTCATACACGGGAATGTATAGGGTCTCATCTGCTCCAATAGGCAGTAATATATCCAAATACCAATCAATATATAGATAATATATCATATATCATCCAAACAATCATCACAAAATAAATTTATTCTCACTTATATAAATATATCAGTGAGTCAGAAAGAGTGAGTTGTACTCACTTTGGTTCCACTCGCAGTTGCAGAGTTTTATTCCGAATAAAATTAAATAGCCGTTTAATTTTACTCAAAATTTTCACTAGCTCTAATCAACTTTAAACCAGCTCTATAATGTAGTGCTCGTCAATACGGACCCAATGCAACTTGTTTCGTCAAAAACGGACCTCGTATGAAGAAGTTGTGACTTTTTAAAGTTTGTACAAATTAATATATAATTTAACTTCAAAATTTATTTTATTTTGATCTATAGTAGATCTCGGCCGTTGATTTTCTTTCCATAAAATCTGAGCCGACCTGCTTTCTTCCACCCCCATGCTAAAATCGCGTACGTGAAACCTATGCCGCCGTTCGATCCATTGAATGTCGCGGCCACCAACGACGTCGATACGATGATCGGATACCACGATTTTGAAGCCCGTGCTCCACTCCACCTTCGGTCGTGACCTGGCCAAGCTTGGTCATATGATGGCCTCGAGAAACGTGCATGAGTGCATGGCATTCAAATGCAAATCGCTGTCGATCCGTAGCTCAAAAACTCATCATCGACGTATTGATTTGAAAGTCTTGATAAGCTCTATCACTTTGTAGTTGGATGTTTTTCGTGAATGTGAATGGATTGAGAGAGATTAAGAGGAGAAGAATCAAGCAATTTCGGCCATTAAAAATGAAAGTGGCGGCCTGCTCTAGTTTCTTTAGGGTTTTTTGCAAATGTGAAGAATTGAGGTCCTTTTATATAAAAATTCTCGACACTATTCATCCGAAATTTTTTCGAACTCGAAACGAAGCGTGCCGCCTGGCATTTATGATGCTTTACCCCTATTCCAAACACAATGGAATATATTCGAGAGCTAATTCGATCGCATTTGGAAGATAGGTTTTCGAATCGACTTATTTAAATTAAATTTTTTACTTAAACAAATTTCTACGCATTTTGGCTTGCCACGACTAAACCACAAATCCGATTGACACAAAATTTGAAATCCTACAATAATATAATACTACAGATCCAATGAAACTAGTTTTGTCAAAATCCGAGACAATGTGAAAAATGACTATTTTACACGTTAATTAAATGCTAAAATATTTAATTTCTGTAAATTAACTTTTAATTCAATTTTAAAAGTTCTTTAACATCATTCTAATTCAAATAGAATTTATATCAACTTTATAAATCATTTTTATTCACAATAAATTCAAATTTTAATTATTCCGGTAATTTCAAATATTAAATTAACAATTTAATTATCCAATTAAATCAAGATATTCGAAATATAAGTTATTCAACTTATAAAATTAATTTCTGAACATTTAAAATTAAATAAATATACGAATTTCGAATGACTAAAATTCTGGGTCGTTACACATACGGAGCTAGAACTATACTTTGTTCGAGAGCAAGTGGTTGAAGGAAATTTGAACATCAATCATGTCCCAGTTACATGTCAATGAGCAGATATACTCACAAAATGATTATCGGTTAAACACTTTATTAGAACAAGGAAGGAGATGACAATTGGATCACTTGAAGTGGCAAAGAAGGAAGGAAGAAATCATAAAGGAGTTCAAATTGAGGAAGGGAATTGAAGAGAAATAAGAAAATGCGTATATAATAGCTAAAATTAATCATGCATGTAGAATGGATGACATAATGTGAATGGCTTTATATACGTATTGCAACAAGTATAACTCCTTTAAATAGACGTAGTAGGGTTTGTAATAGTGTGTAGCTTTGTAATAAAAGTATAAAACTTTCATTCTTTACTCTTCATTGTAAATTCTATTTATTGTAAGATCTTATTTGGTATTAGTAATAATAGTAAAAGACCTCAATTTTTGCAGAGGAAGATCACATATCATTTTTTAGCGGTGATAGTTCATGTAAGCTTTACGGGTAGAGTTTTGTAATATCTCCATGAGTGATGTTAATGAAAGTGCGGTGTGTATACAATTATATGTGCTAATATAGTATACACGGATCGTGTAATATGGATTACAATACAAATGCGGAAATAGATGATAATAGCATAGTAAATAAAAAAAAAATCACACCAGAGATTTTTATACTGGTTCGGAGCACCGTCCTACGTCCAGTCCCAGACTTCTATCTGGATTTTCACTATTAACTTCCTCGCTTCACCCGGAGGAACAGGTTTACAACACCCGAACAGCCGAACGGGATTTCACGCCTCTAATACACTGAGGACTTTAACACTTGCCTCTTACAACACAGAGGACTTCAACAAAAGAACAAATATAATTGTTGTTGACAACTTGTGCTCTTGAAAACACGGATTTGTCACTAGCAGTACACCCTTCCTATAATCTTATCCTCAAAGTATGCGATATGATGTTTTTTTAAAGATTAAGGAAAGTATATTATTGAATCAAAGGATATGAAATAGTTTCAAAGATTCAATAAATAATTTAGAGCTTTTATAATGCAGAATTAAGATCAGAGATTAGATTAAAAGAATATGAAATCGTTATTGTTTAATCAACGAATTGGATGAGTTTATATAGATAAGAATGGTTGTAACTCTTTGCCATTAAGAGATATGATCTTTGGTGAGAGGTTAAGAGATGCAACCTTTGGAGAAGAGAAGTGTCTTTTGAAAAAATTGCTTTCTGTTCAAAAACGGTCGACAGGTTAAAAAGTGACCAGTAGACAGGAATTTTAAAATATATATACGTTATGTGCATGTGTGCACATTCATTGTGCATTTTACACAGAAACGGTCGACCGTGTGATTATTAACCGGTCGACCGGTTCCTGTTAATTTGCACAATGAATGTGCAATGCTTTTAAAACGTATATATATCGATTATATTGAGGTGCATGATTATTTGAGGATAGATTTTAACAAGTTTATCACTATTACAATATCAAATAATCAACCTATAATCTATAGTAACATATGTAGCTCTAAGGACCTTGTTTTGTCGATCGCCTTATTTGTCAGAAATTAAAACTTTCATAAAACTTGTGACTCAACATTCTCCCCCTTTTTGATTGATGACAATATATATCTGCAAATCTGAATCTCCCCCTGAGTATGTGATCTCTTTCTCTTTGAATTCTTATAAATGTATGTTCCTGCAAGCAATTGTTAGCCTTTTCTCCCCCTTTGTCATCGACAAAAAGGAGTAACAGATACTAGAATATGATATGCATAGAATGAATATAATATGCATAGAAAAATAAATCATTAACACATCAAAAACATAACAGAGTTTACTACAGAACATAATGTCAAATGAAAATCATAAATAACGACACTATTTAGTACAAGTGTCGATGAATGTTTTTAAAGAGCTAAACCATAATAGAATCTAGGATGAAGCAGATCGTATCTCCTCTTCATCATCATTGTCGTCGTCGTCATCATCATCTTCTTCTTCCTCATCATTGTGCCCTCTAGATGATTCACCATGTCCATGACCACTCATTCCTGTAGACTCGTCAGATGATGTCCAGGTGAAAACTGGAGCAGCAGGACGTTTTCCTAGGTCTTGTGCTTGAACAGAGGTGGATGTGGAACATGATATAGCATCCCATAGCATACCGAAGAATGACTTGACCTTATTGAAGCGCTTATCGATTTTAGAGTCCATGCGCTTGAGACGTGATTCAAGCAAAAATTGGTTACGCGCTATTGTTTCAAGTGATTCTTTTGTTGATGACTTTGATTTTAAAAGTTTTACTTCATCGGAACGAGGACGAGAGGAAGTTGCTCGTTGTTTCCTTGGTCCTCTTTGTTGCCATTCTTCAAAAGGCATAATCTCAAGATAAGGTGGAGGAAGCTTCATTCGCTTGATGGTGATGGAATCAATGCATTTTGGTTTTGAGGTTGCAGAATCAGGAGGATTGACCCCACAAGCTAACAAAAGTCTCATGATATATTCATTGTAGAAGAAATGAGGCCGGGTTGAGTTATTTACCTTGAGAATTTCATCAAAAAGCATGTGAACCCAATTGATTTGGATTTCACCATAGATAGCATAAAGTGCCTTGAAGTTTTCTTTGTACACTGCATCATAATTTCCAAGTCTAGGAAAAAGAGAATGCATTAAAACCCGATGAAGTAACTTGGCTGTTGGTCGAAGTCCAATAGACTTAGTGCCATCACTATTGTCTTCTATAAACTGATGACTGGTACTATTTCGAGTGAAGACTTCGCAGAAGGTAGATGAAAACTCTTCGCCTCGATTTGGTATACCAAGTATAGAGGCAATTCTAGCATGAGTAAGAAAAATTTGCTTCCCACAGACCACAGACCAGATGACGCCGTTTGGATTATCAGGTTGATATTCATCAAGATTCATGTTGGCGTAAAATAATTTGATCATCAAATGATTTATCTCCACACTATTTGCAGAAAAATCTATTAATGGAGTAATGTTGGCATTATTGGCTAACCTCCGAACTCCGTAAGCCGTGAAATCATCAAATTTGATGAAAGAGCCTGGATGAAACTTGTAATTTGTCATCTGATTCCATCTTGTTACAGCAATTGGAGTTTGAAGCCAATTTTTGATGGAGATGGTAAGAGATGAAGTTTCAGAGGTTGCTCCTTTCTTTGATTTCTTTTGAGGAGGAGCCATTGTTGGAGGATTTGTGATTTGGGAATTGAAAAATGGAAACTAGGGTTTGTGATTTGGGGTAAGAGAACAGTTTGAGTAAAGAGTGAATGAGGGTAGAGGGAAAAATGACGCATAGGTTTATATAAAAAACTGAAAATACGACAACCGGTCGACCTACTGATTTTGGCCGGTCGACCGTTTTCAACCAGAGAGCAAACGGTCGACCGGCTATAACAGGGGCGGTCGACCGGTTTTGGTCTGCTGTGAAATTTAAGTTTATTTTTCAAGTTTTTATCATATATCAACCTATATATATTATATTTTATACGTAATACAAAATATAACCGTCATTACACAAGAGATAGATAAAGATATAATAACTATATATAAATCTAATGAGAAAGTTCGTCATTAGAATTATCGTTGTTTCCTTCAATACGTTTCGACCATGGACTCCATTGTTTCTGAGCTCCTTCATTCTTCTCATAGTTCTGATCCCATGAGTTAGGACTTTTAGATGTTGATGGCCTAGACGGCATTGATTCATGCACGTCATGTTTGTTGGAACCGCAGAAAAATGTTGCCAACTTTTCTAAAACGGACAATCGTACCGACGTCCGTTGTTGCTCGTGATAAAGTTGACTTTGCCCGTAATGGAGTTGTCTCTGAAGGTCTATCTGATGTTTCTGGTAGTGGTGTATCTCATCGATTTGAGCTTTGGTACGAGGAGAATAGAATAGTGTCCGCTTCACTCGTTTTGAATTTGGAGTTTTATCAGACATACAAGAGCATTGATGATGATAACTTGATTTTTGTTTTGGAGTTGTAGGAGAATAAAATTCCTCCGACTCAGAACTCGTAATTGAAATGTATGATTCTTGAGCACATTTATCACAAATGTGAGCCATAGTGTACGTTGTATAGAATATTATGGTTAGATAAAAAAAAAAGATGAACAAAATATAAAATTTTTGCAAGCTTATATATAAGTTTCTTATGTATAAACCTATGGATGTGAGTTAATGATAAATTTTAACCAAGAAAATATAAGCAGAAATTTTTTTATAAGTCTAAAAATAGCTTTCTTTTTTAAAACTGAATTTATAAGATAAGAAAGTAAAGGACGATCACAAAAAAAATGAGTAAAGTGAATTTAACCATTAAATAAAGCAGTGGCTTATATTTAATGTAAAAAATATAGTTTATGCAATAGTTGTAGTTAAAGGATAACTAAAGAGAATAACTAAAGAATAACTAACAAGTAGATGTTCTTTTAGAAATTTCTTAGTCAAGATTTTTTCTTGAAATTAAACCAAGCTCTCTTCGTAATCTAATAAAATTAGATTCGAGCAGAGGCTTAGTAAATATGTCTGCTAATTGATTGTCAGTATGAACATATTCAAGACATATATTTCCTTTGTCAATATTATCTCGAAGGAAATGATGATGGATATCAATGTGTTTGGTTCTGGAGTGATTTACTGGATTTTTAGAGAGATTTATAGCACTAGTGTTATCACAGTATATAATAGAATTTGATAAATGAATATCAAAATCTTGAAGTGTTTGTTGCATATATAGTACTTGAGTACAAGCAAGAGCTGCTGATATATATTCAGCTTCACATGTTGATAGTGAAACACAATTCTGTTTCTTACTGAACCAAGAGACAAGTGATTTTCCAATAAAATGGCACGTACCACTTGTACTTTTTCTATCCGTTCGTGAGCCACCGAAATCAGCATCACTATATGATACTAATTCAAATGGATATTCTTTTGGATAAAAAAGACCGAAATCTTTGGTATTATTAAGATAACTAATTATACGTTTCACTGCTCGTAGATGTGATTCCTTTGGATCGGCTTGAAAACGAGCACATAAACAAACACTCATTATTATATCTAGACGACTAGCTGTAAGATAAAGAAGAGAACCAATCATGCTTCGATACAATTTCTGGTCAACATTCTTACCACTTTCATCTTTGTCAAGATGTGTAGTTGTACTCATAGGAGTTGGTTTACCAGATGTATTTTGCTAATCCGAAGCGTTTGATAAGGTTTTCACAGTATTTTTCTTGATTAATAAAAATGCCGTTTGAAAGGTGCTTTATTTGAAGTCCAAGAAAATAAGATAGTTCTCCCATATGAGACATTTCGAATTCTTTGGTCATAATATTTGCAAATTCTTTGCAAAGTTTATCGTTTGTCGAACCAAAGATGATATCGTCTACATATATCTGGATAACTAGAATATCTTTTCGAGAATGTTTCATAAACAAAGTTCGATTGACTTTGCCTATTTGAAATCCTGAGCTAATAAGATAGCTACGTAGTCGTTCATACCAAGCACGAGGTGCTTGTTTTAAACCATACAGAGCTTTCTTAAGTTTGAACACATGGTCAGGATATTTTTCATGTATGAACAGAGGAGGTTGTTCGACATAGACATTCTCTTTGATAAATCCATTGAGAAAAGCACTTTTGACATCCATCTGATAAAGTTTGAAATTATGGTGACAAGCAAAAGATAATAGGATTCTAATAGCTTCTAGTCGAGCAACTGGTGCAAAAGTTTCTTCATAATCGATACCTTCTTCCTGATTATATCCTTGTGCTACTAATCTTGCTTTATTTTTGGTGATATTGCCTTGTTCGTCAGCCTTATTTTTATTGACCCATTTAGTACAAATTACTGACTGATCAGTTGGTCTTGGAACAAGTTCCCAAACGTCATTGCGCTCAAACTGATTTAGTTCTTCCTGCATGGCAATGATCCAGTAATCATCTGTAGCAGCTTCTTTTGGATTCTTAGGTTCGATATTTGAGAGAAAAGCGACATGACCCATTTGATTGAGTTGACTCCTTGTTCTGACATGTGATGTTATTTCACCGATTATATTTTGAGGCGGATGGTCTCTTAATATTCTTGGTGGTGATTGTAACTCACATATTTGAGGAATATTCTCAATAACTATTTCCGAGTCAGAATCAATATTTGTGATGATTTGATTGTCAGTGACTATTGATTCGTCATCATCTGATATAGTGTGAGGGTGCTGATAGATTTCATCAAAAGAGACATGAAGTGATTCTTCAATAGTTTTGGTTCGTTTATTAAATATCCGATAGGCCTTACTTCGTTCCGAATAACCGACAAATATTCCTTCATCGGCCTTTGGATCGAATTTGCCAAGCTGGTCTTTTGTATTTAAAATAAAGCACTTGGAACCAAAAACTTTGAAGTATGAGATTTTAGGCTTCCTTTTGATAAATAATTCATAAGGAGTATTCTTGGTAAGAGGTCTTATGGATACACGATTTAAAACATAATAGGCAGTTGCCACAGCTTCTGCCCAAAAATGTTTTGGTAAGGTGGTTCCATTCAATAATGTTCTTGCACATTCTTGTAAAGTTCGGTTTTTCCGTTCTACAACTCCGTTCTGTTGTGGAGTTCTGGGAAACGAAAAATTATGATATATACCTTTCTTTGTACAAAATTGTTCAAATTCATTATTTTCAAACTCTCCTCCATGATCACTTCTTATATTTTTAACTTTAATCCCTTTTGATTTTTGAATTCTTTTGACGAAAGATTTGAAATGATCGAAAGTATCACTTTTATTTTTTAAGAAAATTGTCCATGTATAACGAGAGAAATCATCAACAATTACAAGCACATATTGACTGTGATTTATTGATTGAACTCTAGTAGGTCCAAATAAATCCATGTGTAGTAACTCAAGTGGTTGTAATGTTGATATGACTTTCTTGGATTTAAAAGATGATTTGGTCAATTTTCCTAATTGACATGCATCACAAATGTTGTTAACTTTAAAACTCATTTTGGGTAGACCTCTTACTAGATTGTTTTTGGCTAGCTTGTCAATAGTTCTGAAGTTTATATGACAGAAGCGTTTGTGCCATAGCCATGGATCATTGTCATTAGCCACAAGACACATATCTGAATTATGATTAATGTTCATATTCAAAATATATATATTTCTGTCTCTATAACCTTCGAAAACCAAATTATGGTCTTTATCTAAAATACTACACTTATTATTTGAAAATGAAATTATAAAACCCTTGTCACATAACTGACTAATACTTAGCAAATTGTGTTTCAAATTTCTAACTAGCATGACATTAGTAATAAGAGGTAAGTTAGATGTACCGCAATTGCTCACATCGCCTTTGCCGATGATATAGCCTTTTGAATTGTCTCCAAAAGTGACGGAGCCACCATCTGAATATGTAATATTTGTTAATAAACTCTTGTCTCCCGTCATGTGCTTTGAGCAACCACTGTCCAATATCCACTTTCCTCTTTTCTTAAGTGGGACCTGCAAAAAATAGAATTAAGTCCATGGTACCCACTTTTTATAGGGTCCTAAGAGTTAGGTCTTAGGAGTCCAAACCCATTTGGGTCCGGTATCCCCTTTATATATATAATTGTTATTAAAATGCACAGTATTCATGAATTGCTGAATGTATTTGTTCCTAATCAAATTATTATTTGTTTTAGGAACCCATATTTTGATAGTCTTGACATTTTTCTTTTGAAATTTCACAACTGGTTTTGGTTTGGAATATAATAAACTAAGATTTTTCTTAGCTTCAGTTTTTGTACTTTCTTTTTCCTTTTATTTCCAAGATGTTTCTTGGTTTCTTGTTTGTTATATCCCAATCCTTGTTTGTCTGAAATAGATTGTGAACTTTCAATGATTTTTGTCAAGTTTTCTCGACCTTTGTTAAAGTTAGAAACATTTTGAGTAATGTCATCAAACTTTGTTTGTAAGCTAGCTTTTTCTAGGTCTAGAATTTGACTTTTGCTTTAAGCTCATGATTTTCAGTAGTGAGAGCATTATTTTTCTCTTTTTGAGTTTCTATTTCTTGACTCAAAAGAGATATTTGAGAATCAACATTAGATGATGATTCTTGAATATTTTCAAGTTTCTCTTCTAATATTTTCTTCTCATCTTTTAACATATCTCGTTCAAGCTCTGCTCTACTTAAATCTGCTTTGACTACTTTTAATTGACGTTTTATGTCTTTATATTTGACTATCAATTCAGCATTAATATCAAGTAATTCATCAAATGTAGGAATTTGTACCTCATCTTCTGTTGCCATAAAACAAACATTAGCTTGTTCATTCTCTGAATCACTTTCACTTTCTGATGAAGATGACTCTAAATCATCCCATGTTACTGAGAAAGCTCGTTTCTTAGACTTGTCCTTTTTATATTTGAATTTGTCATTTTCTGACTTCTTCTTTTGTTCTGGACAATCTTTCTGCATGTGTCCCTTTTTGTGGCAGTTGAAACATTCTATAGCAGATGAAGATGGTTTATTTGATCCAGGTTTCCTTTTATTGTAACGACTGGCTTTTCGATATTTTAAGAATTTTTTGAATCCTTTCGCAATGAATGCCAAATCTTCATCTTCAGAATCTGATTCATTTTCATCTTTCTCAACATGAAATGCTACATTTTTCTTTTCTTCCTTCTGTTCTTTTCTAGCCTGCAAATTTGCTTCATAGGACATTAAATTTCCTATCAATTCATCTGGCTTCATGACGGAAAGGTCATTAGCTTCTTCGATTGCTAATACTTTTCCTTCCCATTCACTAGTCAGACAATGTAGGACTGTTGAAACAACATCGAAATCAGAATACTTTTGTCCTAAGCCAATAAGTGCATGGTGAATAGTTTGAAACCGTGAATACATGTCATTGATTGTCTCATTTGGTTTCATTTTGAAATTTTGAAATTGACTTTTCAGCATGGCTATTTTGGCTTGTTTAACCTTGTTAGTACCTTCATGAGTGATTTTTAGTGTTTGCCAAATTTGATATGCAGTAGTGCAGATACTAACACGGTTATATTCATTTTGGTCTAATGCATAGAACAACATATTTATTGCTCTTGCATTTACAGCTGCTGCCGTTTTCTCAGCTGCAGTCCATTCTGAATAATCAGTTGTTGGATTCACTATTTCTCTTTGAGTGGCATTCCAAGCATCATAGCTATTTGATTGCATAAAGAATGACATACGTGTTGCCCAATAACTATAGTTAAGGCCATTGAAAAATGGAGGTCTTTGTGTCGATTGACCCTCCGTGTAAGTGGTGTTTTGAGTGCTAGTACTTACGTTATTTGCCATATTACTATAATATATCAAATAACTGTGTTACGGTTATATGATGACCGTGCTCTGATACCAAATGAAAGTGCGATGTGTATACAATTATATGTGCTAATATAGTATACACGGATTGTGTAATATGGATTACAATACAAATGCGGAAATAGATGATAATAGCATAGTAAATAAAAAAAAAATCACACCAGAGATTTTTATACTGGTTTGGAGCACCGTCCTACGTCCAGTCCCAGACTTCTATCTGGATTTTCACTATTAACTTCCTCGCTTCACCCGGAGGAACAGGTTTACAACACCCGAACAGCCGAACGGGATTTCACGCCTCTAATACACTGAGGACTTTAACACTTGCCTCTTACAACACAAAGGACTTCAACAAAAGAACAAATATAATTGTTGTTGACAACTTGTGCTCTTGAAAACACGGATTTGTCACTAGCAGTACACCCTTCCTATAATCTTATCCTCAAAGTATGCGATATGATGTTTTTTTAAAGATTAAGGAAAGTATATTATTGAATCAAAGGATATGAAATAGTTTCAAAGATTCAATAAATAATTTAGAGCTTTTATAATGCAGAATTAAGATCAGAGATTAGATTAAAAGAATATGAAATCGTTATTGTTTAATCAACGAATTGGATGAGTTTATATAGATAAGAATGGTTGTAACTCTTTGCCATTAAGAGATATGATCTTTGGTGAGAGGTTAAGAGATGCAACCTTTGGAGAAGAGAAGTGTCTTTTGAAAAAATTGCTTTCTGTTCAAAAACGGTCGACAGGTTAAAAAGTGACCAGTAGACAGGAATTTTAAAATATATATACGTTATGTGCATGTGTGCACGTTCATTGTGCATTTTACACAGAAACGGTCGACCATATGATTATTAACCGGTCGACCGGTTCCTGTTAATTTGCACAATGAATGTGCAATGCTTTTAAAACGTATATATATCGATTATATTGAGGTGCATGATTATTTGAGGATAGATTTTAACAAGTTTATCACTATTACAATATCAAATAATCAACCTATAATCTATAGTAACATATGTAGCTCTAATGACCTTGTTTTGTTGATCGCCTTATTTGTCAGAAATCAAAACTTTCATAAAACTTGTGACTCAACAGTTAAGAATTACTGTTATTTTTTTAGATGCATCAGTTCACATTTTGAAGATATTATATCTATTTTGTCTTAAAGTGATAAAAATCATTGTGTCACCCCTCTATATAAACATAGTAAAAAATTGATACAATACAGAATCAATGGAATTTCAAAAAATAACTCATTTTAAGTATTTCAAATAACCAATCCGATATATAATCACTTATGAGGCACATGAAAATGTTGGAAGAAGAACAACAATCTAATAATGTTCAATGTCAATGTCGGGTTGATGCACCTATGATCGCCTGTGAAACACATGATAATGTTGGAAGGCGAATCTTTGGATCTAGAGATGCATGGTATGGCTATGGATGTTTTGAATGCATAGATTCACCACTTTATAGAAGGGGAAAGAAATATGCATTTGAAATGCAAGTTGAAGTAGGAAGGAAAGAAAAAAAATTAACCAACGCAATTAATTAATCAAATTATGCTTATTTTATGTATTTATTTTCTAATAAATGCCTACATCTATTTTCTAATGTATTTATGTATCGATTTTCTGGTATATGTTTGTGTATTTTTTGCTAATACATGTCTGTATCTATTTTTTAATTTATCGTTGTTCAATGCCTTATGAATATAAGTAGTTTAAGCACTTTTTGTATACCATTCAAACCATGAAGGGAAATAGAAAAACTAAAATACAAAATAGAGAAATGCATAAACACCTTTTAATTTTTTGAAATTAAAATCAGATATATTTCGTAATGGTGCTTACGGTATTCACAAAATTACATAAAAATTCCATCGAAAATCTTTTATGTAGTAAAATATACAAACTAGCAGTTTTAATGAAAAAAATATGTATTAAAATAGAGAAAAAAATGATGCTGGAAAATTTGAGTTGGGAATGAAAATATATATCTACCTTTGCACGTATCCAACTTTTACAAAGCTGGATATTCTGGAGGCTCATCTCAAACTTCTAGTTACTAGCTAGACAACTACGATAAGATTAAACTACATTGATTTACAAAAGTTGGGTACTTTTATACCTCTAGCACAACATGGAAGTATCTATAGGGTGCACTCTATACATAAATTCATAAATAAAAATATACGAAGGTGAACTATGCATCATGATACTGCAAAATGATTTGACATCACAATGGTAAGGTAACTTGAAATTAAAGTTGATTGTTTAACTTTGAACTACTATTCTTAAACTTGTTTGAAACTTATTTGCACCATTACTTTCATCTAATTTTCTCAAAACCAGGTAAAAATAAAGGCTACAACTATTTCTATCAAAAGACATATGCTATTTTGTCGAAATTTCCATTTGATTTTCTAAAGCTTGGATAAATCTTGAAATCTGGATTTTAGCTATTGACCTCAAAAGTCACTATGTAGTGTCGAATGTCTTTCTTGTTGTCTATAGATCCTCGCTGCACTCGCTACAGGAGGTCTTACCCTTTATCAGTGTTAGTTTGATTTGAAATGTTGGTTCAGTCCAGTTAATTATTTATTTCGAATAAATAAATAAATTGCGATGTTATATGAATTTCAACCTAATTTTCCACAGTTAAGTAGCAAGGTAGCTACAACTACAATACAATTTGAATTACAAATGTTAAAGTATAAGTTTCATTACATTAATAAAACACAACCCCTGTTACCACTATTAAATTGTTTTCATTAAACAACTGTTTTTTTGCTCTTATAACCCTTGAATCGAACCTGACTTTTGTCTAACCAAGCATAAGACTTGTTATTTGAAAGAACTATAAAATCACCAATTGTTTGAAATATTGATGTGGAAGCGACATTAAAGAACAATAAATAACTCTATTAATTATCAAAATTATGCTTTAGTGTCATCATCATCATCATCATTGGCTTATTCCTAAATGGTGGAGGTCGGCCGCATGAATTCTCAATTTCCATATTTTTCTATATTGACATTGTTCAGGGTTTTCATAGAGGGCGCTTACCTCATTATATTAAACTAAATCAAAAAGTACATCTAAGTTCAAATACAAAATTCAAGCCATTGGTGAAAAATAGCTTTTTTTCATGACTAGTAATTAGAGTTGAGGAGTCCTTACTACAATAGCTTGTCTAATCAGAACATTGTAATATGTGGCTATTTCCTGATTCTTTCTTTTAATCTTTTCAACTAGTCTAAAATTCCTTTACCTAAAAATTCCATGTAGAGCCACATTTAGGGATTGGAGCAAGATTGTAGCTTTATAACTCTTCCATCCTATAGCCTAGAAAATATTGAACCACTCCAAATTGTTGTTTTGAAATGGAATATGGATTTCTCTACCGCCGCTTATTCTTCCATACTTCAAAGATCTCGGTGCATTCAAAATACTTATGCTCGTCTGTTTCATTTGCATTTTCACACCAAGAACATAGTAAAATAACCAAAGTGACATAGCTTGTCTTGGGTAAGTAGAGCATTCTGAATCACTCTCCATAGGAAAAGGTTCTATTTGTAGGTGCCAGAATTATCCCAAATGTGCGAAGCGTAAGTAAACACATTAACAATCATGGTAGATGTTAGCTCTTCGTAGACCAAAATAATGGAGTGCCCTTGCAAGTTGTAACCCCACAGAAGTAGTTCAGATTTCCAAACGGATCTCACATACTGACTGGTGCAATCGGGAAGGTGAAACCTACCATTATAGAAATACTCGCTGATTTTTGCTTGTAGAGGGATGCTAGTTTTCTTGCTCTCGTTATAGCTTAGCATCTTTGACATAATGATATCGCGACTTCACCATACGACATTCCAAAAGGAGGCATTTGATTTGTTGGTGATTGCTAATTGCATTATATTTTTCAACTTGTATTTAGATTTAATTATACTTTTCCATACCCAGCTAGAATTTGATTTAACTTTTAAAGACCAAAAATCATGATTGCCATGTAGTGGGTGATGCACTACTGGGCTCAGGGGAGTACATATGGTTGAAAATTTGTTTAGTTCCATAAAATTGGACTTTTTAACGTCGAATCTCCATTATTTGTAGTAGTTTGAAGTTTTTTGAATGAGATGAGGGTGATTTCTTAGAGTAGGGATTACCTATCCATAAGAAGTGGTTGCACGTTGACTATATCATGTATGGAAGCTTTTTAGGCAGTAAGAAGATTCTAGAATAATACGCTTGAATTAAAAAGGTGATCGATTTGATTATAATCGATTAGCCTGCCTGGGTCAGGTGCTTATTTTGCCACGTTCATTTTGCTAGTAATTTTCTCGTACAATTGAAGGTAGTGTGACTTCTTAATTTTGATGGTAGACATAGAAATCCTATATATTTCATCCCAGAGGACATCAAGTTTAGAATTGGAACCAGCAATATCAGTTTGAACTTGAAGGGAGAGACCAAAAATGAGGAGGAAGACTTAATTTGAAGTCCAGATAGTTCCTTGAATTCGTTTAGAGCTATCGATATGTTAGCAAGGGATTTATGACTCGGCTTGTGGAATATAACCAGATTGTGTGCAAAACACAAACTAGATATGGAGGTTGCTGCATTTGGGGTGAAAGTCAATTAGCTTTTTATGAAATTTGTCTTTGAGTATGCCTGTTGATAGCTCCATGATAAGGATAAAAGGATAGGAACTTAAGGTTTCGCCTTGTCTTATGCCTTGAGTGCGCTTAAAGAAGCTGCATGCTGTCCATTAACCTGAACTGAGAAAGCATCCGCTGTGATGCAAATCTCAACACATTTTATGAATTTTCCTAGGAAGCAAAATCTTCTCATAGCATAAAAGATCGTTTCTCATTTTCTTGAATCATATGCTTTCATCAAGTCTACTTTTAGGTAGCATCTTAGACTTAAATAATTACGTCATATAGTCTAATGAGTTCATAAGTGAGGAGAACATTACCAACTATGCTTCCACCACTAATGAAAGCACTCTAATTGGTTGAAATTAATGTTTTCATATGAATGGCTTCATCCTACTCAATAGGACTTTAGAGATGTATTGTAAATTATGTTTCAATGGCTAATTGGTCTGAAGATTGATGATTATTAATCTTTGGAATGAGACAAATGATGGTGGAGTTATGCTCCTTAGCATCTTGTTCGCTCGAAAGACATTATGGATGGCTGTGAGAAAGTCCTTTCTTATGATGTTCCAGCAAATAGTAAAGAATAGTTAGAATGAAATGCTTACCGTGTAACGTTACTTTGTATTTTAGATTTGGGTATTGGTTATCGGGTTCCAGGCTATTTGAACCAGCCCAATATGATTTATTACTGTTGTATATGTTAGAACCAAGTTGTATAGAGAAGTAACGAATAAAAATATCATTTCATTTCATCATTTTCGTTTCTATCTCTGAATAAATAAATTCTTAAAATACTTTCTTCAATTTAGTAATATCAATCAACAAGAATTCTATTTTGGTATCAGAGCTTCAGAATCTGTCAAACGACGGTAACAAATTTTGATCATCATCAAATTCTTATCAGAGCATCGTTGTATCATCACTGAGCCGTCCAAAGGAGGTATCAGATAAGTATCATCATTCACCATTCTGGTTGCTCTTAGATTTTAGCTATCTCATCATCTGAGAGTTAAAGTCTATCTGTCTCTGAATCAAGAATTCTATCTGGGTATTTGAGAATTAAAGATTTAAGGGTGCCACGCCAAGAATCTTGAACTAAGAAAGTTGGTTGCACCACACAAAGCACACTTATTAGGAATCTTATCAGCACTTCCTCATAGTCCACCATGACTGGAGATGATGACACTACATCATCAGCAACAAGTGGAATTAAGAATCAGGAAGGGTCAAGATCAAGAAATCAAGATTCATCAGCCATTGAAATAGATTCCTGCAATATTATAAAACCAAAAAATAACTTAGTCACAACAACACTTGACGAAAACAACTTCATATTATGGAAATATCAAGTTGAAACTAGTATAAGAGGATATGGACTGGAAGACTTTCTATATGGAACTGCTACCATACCTGCAAGAATGGTGACAGATAGCACAGGATAAAGAATTATCAAAAAAAATCATCAACTATCAGAGACAGGACAGCTTACTGGCAGCATGGCTACTTTCATTTATCATTTCAGGGCTGCTGTCACAAATTGTTGGATGTAAAACATCATTTGAAATATGGTCTGCAATACAACGGATTTTCAACACACAGTCAGCTGCAAGAGTCATGTATTACAGGAGACAACTGCAGAATCTCATGAAAGAAAATATGACAATGAGGGAGTATCTAACAAAGATGAAATCATATTATGATATTCTTGACACTAAAGGACACAAAGTATCTGAAACTGAGCAGATACTAACTGTTCTGAATGGTCTGGATAGTGAATATGAGTCAGTAGTAGCAATTATCTCATTACAACAAGATCTACCCAATATGCAGTATGTTCATTCAATACTGTTATCGCATGAAGGAAGAATTGAGCAGAGGAAAGAAAACAATACAGAATTATCACTCAATTATGCATCAAATTCCAAAAATAGAAATCAAGGGAAGAAGCAAGAAAATAAAAATACCAGACAAGACAACTAAAATCAAAGAGGTAATGTTGCACGGAGAGGTAGAGAGAGAAATGGAAGATGGAATAACAACAGAACAAAATGTCAGATTTGTGAAAAACCTAGACATACAGCTAGGCAGTGCTACTTTAGACTCAATACTGAATACTACCCAAATCAACAAAATCAAGCAAATCAGAGAAATTATAATTCCAGTGCAAATGTAGCACATATAGATCAAAGGCAAGGCAGTCATTCAGAAAATTCAAGAACACAAAGCTTAAACACAGAAAAACTTACAAGATCTGAGGAGATAGCAGAAGAGGACTGGTACCCAGGTTCAGGTGCCACCAACCACCTCACAAACAACCTAAAGAATCTTAATCTTGGCAATAAAGAATATAAAGGTATGCATTCTATTCATATGGGGAATGGTGAAGCTTTGAAAATTACACATGTTGGAACCGGTAATGTTCTAGGTAAAAGATTTCTCTATCTCAATAATCTATTGAGAGTCCCTCAAATTAAGCAGAATCTATTAAGTGTATCTCAATTTGCTAATGATAACAATGTGTATTTTGAGTTTCACCCTAAATTCTGTCTAGTTAAGGAACTATTAAATCAAGACATATTGTTACAAGGTAAATTGGACAAAAGGATTATACAAATTCAATCTTGGGAATACAAGAAAGAGAAATGTTAGGAATATGTGGTGTAACAGTACTGAATCTCATGTTGCAAATGATCAAGAAACATTTACTCTGTGGCATTATAAACTAGGACATCCCAATGCAAACACTGCAAAACAAGTTCTTATGAGTAATAATATCTCTTTTAATGTATCTTTGCCATATGTATGCACTTACCGTCAATTACGCAAGAGCCATAAATTGCCATTTGCAGATTCAACAGTAGCTATTAGCAAACCACTACAATTAGTAGCAACAGACTTATGGGGACCAGCTCATATAAGTTCAGATTATGGCTACAGGTACTATATATCATTTGTTGATTCATTTTTTAGATATACGTGGATATATTTTCTAAAATCCAAATCAGATGCACAAAAGGCTATAATACAGTTTATAACTCAAGTAGAGGAACAATTATGCAATGAGGTCAAGATTATACAAAGTGATGGTGGCAGTGAATATAAACCACTAAAGGAATATTTTCAGAAAAAAGGCAACTTGCCCCCATACATCTGAGAAAAATGGAATAGCAGAAAGAAAATACAGACATATAGTAGAAACAGGCTTAACTTTACTGGCATAGGCTTCTTTACCCATGAAATTCTGGCCAGAAGCTTTTAACACTGTTGTGTACTTACTTAATGGACTTTCTACTAAAGTTCTCAAGCATCTGAATCTCATAGAAGTGCTATTTGGGGTAAAACCTGACTATAAAAGTCTGAAGACATTTGGCTGCTTATGCTTCCCATATCTCAGGCCATATAATAATCATAAATTAAATCTTAGATCTACCCATGCACTTTTATATGATATGGAAATAATCAGAAAGGATACAGATGCTTAAGCAATGATGGTAGGATCTATGTCTCAAGACATGTGGTATTTAATGAAAATATTTTTCCATTTGCTGATAAGAATATAAAGACAACCAAGAAGGTACACAGTAAAGACAACTTCTCAATACCTTCTATGCCTATTATACCTGAATGAGATAAAGATGATGAAAGTGTGCAGAGAGATCAAGGATCACAACACACTCTACCCAGCAGTGGCACTGGATCGGGTCATGACTCACATGAATCCTCCAGCTCCTTTCAAATGCAAGTCAAAAGAGTGATGTCAATCCAAGTCATGGAGAATCCTCCTCATCTAGGTCTCAACATACTGATGAAAGCATACATATTCAAGAGTCACCACTTGAAATTTCAGGACATCATATGATTACAAGATCAAAAAGTGGCATAATCAAACCAAAAATATACAATGTTCAACTTGATTCAACTAAGCCAAGAACCAACAGTGAAGCCATCACAAATAGCAATTGAAAACAAGCTATGGACAATGAATATGGTGCCCTTATCAAAAATAAAACTTGGAGTCTAGTACCACTACCAAAAGATAAAAACATGGTTGGTTGTAAATGGACCTACAAAGTCAAAAGAAATCCAGATGGAAGCATTGCAAAAATATAAAGCAAGGCTGGTAGCTAAGGGCTATAATCAACAATATGGTTTTGACTTCAACGGAACATTCTCTCCAGTTGTCAAGCCAACCACAATAAGAATTATGTTAACCATAACTCTTCACAGGGGATGGAAAGTCAGACAACTCGATGTAAATAATGCTTTTCTCAGTGGAGACTTAAAAGAGGATGTATATATGGAGCAACCAGAAGGTTACAAGAAGGAGGTCAGCAACAATCTAGTATGCAAATTACTTAAAGCTATTTATGGGTTAAAACAAGCTCCACGTGTATGGAATGAAAAACTTAAGTCAACATTGATAGATTTAGGATTCACACCAACAAAATCAGACAGCTCCTTATACATGCAATGCAAACAGGAAATGGTCATTTACATATTGGTATATGTAGCTGACGTCATTATCATTGGAAATGACAACCAAGCTATAAGTCAAACAATCAAACATCTTGAAAAAATGTTCTCTATAAAGGATCTAGGTGACTTAGATTACTTCCTTGGAATTGAAGTCACTAGAGAATCCGATTCAGAAATGTTTCTATGTCAAAAGCGATATATACTGGATCTACTAAAAAGAGCAAACATGGATCAGGCAAAATCACTTCTCACTCCTATGACCAGTAGTCTCAGACTATCAAAAGATCTGGAGAAGCCATTACAAATGAAAAACAGTACATAAGTATTGTAGGAGCATTACAATACATCACGATAACAACGCCAGACTTAAGTTACAGTGTAAACAAAGTCTTCCAGTTCATGCATAATCCACTCAGTCATCACTGGAAAGCAGTAAAACGTATCTTAAGATACCTGAAGGGAACTATGAATCACGGATTGCATGTCAACAATACAAAAGGTTTGAATATACAAGCTTACAATGATGCAGACTGGGCCTTCGATCCTAATGATAGGAGATCCACCACAGGATTCTGTATATATCTAGGTAGCAACCCAATTTCATGGAGCTCGAAGAAACAAGCCACCTTCTCACGCTTCAGTACTGAAGCCGAATATAGAGCAATTGCCAGTACTACAACAGAGATTACTTGGATCATGTCACTTCTCAACAAAATCCAAGTCAATCCCTCAAACACCCCAATAATCTAGTGTGATAACTTAAGCTCAGTTTCCCTCTCGTCAAATCCTATTTTACACTCACGAACAAAGCACATCGAAATAGATTTGTACTTTGTTCGTGAGAAGGTATTAGAGGGAAAACTGAGGGTGAATCATGTTCCAGCATAGTTACAGAGAGCAGATATACTTACGAAGCCACTGTCAACAAAAAGTTTCACTCGATTGAAGGAGGAATTAAGAGTTGAAGATGGCGGCGCAAAAATGGGAGGAAAGAAGAAAACCCTAGATAAAATTGAAGAGGGGAGATAGAATGAAATGCTTACCGTGTAACTTTACTTTGTATTTTAGATTTGGGTATTGGTTATCGGGTTCTGGGCTATTTGAACCAGCCCAATATGATTTATTACTGCTGTATATATTAGAACCAAGTTGTACAGAGAAGTAACGAACAAAAATATCATTTCATCTCAGCATTTTCGTTTCTATCTCTGATAGCATAAATTCTTCAAATACTTTCTTCAATTCAGTAGTATCAATCAACAAGAATTCTATTTAGAAGCAAGATTTGAAGTTGTCTGGACCTTTAGCACTTTTCTTTGGGACAGTGAACGGGGCTTGCTGGATTTTAAGGTCAGCGAAATAAATTGGCTTGATCTTGAAACATTAAATGGAACTGAATTTGGTCAGCACACCTTGTGGCGATATTTTTCTATCTTGAATTATACTATTAGTTAAATTTAACATTTTTAAATCATTTTTAATATGTAGATTTAAATGTTTGGAGTTTACGCATAATATTTCAACTGCCAAGGAAAATATTCAACATACAAAGGTTTTTGCTGAAAATTAATTTGCACATAAAGTAAAGGTAGGAGCATTAACTATTTGAAGAGCTCGGAACTTGCCAGTAATAGAAGCAAGGAGCAACATAGTCACACAAACATAAATCACGGCCCAAAACGTACAGAACCCTAACGTAAAGTTGTACAGACAAAAAGGTGAGAAACCAATATAAAAGATGGGAAAAAGTTACGCACGAGATAGCAAAAGAAAACGCATAAATTGTACATCATCGTGGGTAGAATATTGCACTATGCACGCACTATCCTAAAAGTAAATTGTTTAAAATTAGTAGTAGCAGACTGTAACTTAAGTTCTAGCTTATTTTTAATGGCATTATATTTTGCAGCCCATGTGCATTTCGGCTTTTGAAGATATGCCAGCTGTTAATCAACTAAACTATCTACATTACATTTATAAGTTCAATTAATTAAATTGAAACCAATCATTGTAACATTTTAGCTTTGATTAAGATCTTGTCTCGACGTTTGTATTTTTTTTTTTATTTGGGTTTATAACATATCGGAATTTATGACGTATAAAACTCTTTAAATTAAGCCCAGTTACATCTTTTTGGGCCCAGGAACAATGTTTACCTCATTAAATCTTCCATAAATTGTTAACAGTGGCTAACGTTAACTACTTCATCAATAGGTATAATGGAAATACTAGGATTTAGCCTTTGCAATTCATTTGAACTATAATCTCGACCATTGATTCTTGCAAGTGCAATTCTAGTTCAAGAGAATAACAAGAAATCCTTGATTTTATCAACTTGTACAAGTGAAAAATCATAGATAATACTCATGACTTATGCGTTAAATGATTTTTTAAAATATAAAAAAAAAAAATTCAAAAGAACATAGTCTGCTTTAGTCATAGAAAATGAAGTTTACTCAAATGTAAATGGGAGCTCCAAGAGAGAAGTCGATAAATTAGGAAGTTAATATTAATACCAGGAAAAGGTTGCATGCTTAAATTTGACCTTTGCATAAATACCCTAATTAACAGTCATACAACAATAAAAATGCATATAAATATGCCGCCTAAATGATACAACACAATTACACAAGACCCAAACACCAATTATATAATTTCTTAAACCAATAGATTAATGTATTTCCTATATAAAAAGTCTACTAGGACCTTGTATGCCTTTTCCGTAGGATGATAACTATCCCAAAATATATAGTCGGATACATTAGAACATATCTTAGACGTCAATCCATTGCATAATACCGCGACCTCAAGCTTTCCCGAACCACAACATCCTTCATGAGAGATTGAAAACCCTACACAAATTTCATAATGATTTTTTTTTCAATATATGTAAGAGAGAATTAACCCAAAAAAAAAAAAAAAAAACCAAGAATTAGCCATAAAATATCTAATATTGGTACCAAGACATACATGAAATATATTAAATTCTTTTATTGAACTTAAAAACTAATCAATAAAAAAATAGATAAATAAATAAATAAAACAAAGTAAAAATTTCATCATAAACATGGAAATCAATCAAGGACATCAATAACTCATATTAAAAGCTTTCAAATATGTTTATTTATTTATTCATGGAATCAAATCAATCAACTGTAAATTTGAATTCTGATACTAAGTTGAATTTCGATGATGATCAAGAAAGAATGAGAATGTTGTGAACCCATTATGTCATGCATATGAATTTTGTAGAAGATTTAAGGTAAGAATGGTAAACTTCGGTGTTTAAATATAACTAGCCAAAAAAATAAAAATGATGCAAGTATATACAAGAAAAAGTGTATATACATACATAAAACTTACCATAGTTTGAAGGGCGCTGAACCATGTCATCTAAAATGCCATATATATCAGCGAAGACCAGCAGTCTATTTGGGTATCGTGATTTGAATGTGCTAATCGATGATTCCATTCTTGAGTTGAATAGCTTAGCCATGTAGTTTTCATTAGGGTTGCAATCTCGTAACATGCCGCCTTGTAGAGTTCTTTGTGATGGTACACACCCGATAGGCGGAATACCTACCACCCCAATTCTATTTGCTCCCAAGTTTATCAGCTCCTAAAGAAATTATTATAAAAACAATCATATTTACGAAAATAATAGTTTCTCTTTAAATAGATCAAAAGTACATTAATTTTACTTCATAAATAATTAGCAAATAAAAAAAAGTTTCATGTTTACCATTTTAACATTACATTTTTCATGACTTTCTTAAATGTTTCGATTAAAAGAACTACTGTACATTGAGACAGCATGGTTCTGATGAAAAGAATCATTAATTCCTTATAAGATATTGAAAAATAATAGTTAGGTAAGTCATATTTTAAAAACAAACCATTTTTCATTTTTATAATTTTAATATTATTGTTTTATTTCTTATCTAAATGTTTTGACTTTTGATGAAAAGAATTGGTATTGAGACAACGTGGCTTAAAAATAAACAAAAATACCAAATGGGTTAAATCTTCTAAACATAGGTAAATCTCTCATTAAATGATTAAACTTCATATCCACTTTTCTGCGGCACTGTACATATAATTCAAGCCCTAGAAGCCACATGCTAGAGCTACCTATTCAGAAAATTTAATTCTCAGTAGACATTATATGCCTCCATTGTATTGGTTCAGTCATATTAACTGCACTATATTGTATAAACTTCACATCATATCTATCCCACTTGTTCTTATATATGTATATGTGTATACATATGTATGTATGTTTGTATGTATATGTATGTATTGTATCATTCATACATACATACATACATACATAAACCACTAAATTCTTCAGAACATGAATTTTAAATTTACCTGAAAAAAGTCTGAAGCATGACCGACTAAAAGGTTGGTGTAGGAAGAAATATCATAAGTGGTCTTCCTAAACGGAGTAAGAAAATATGTATTTGCAACATCATCACTTCCGGCACATATCACATACAAACTGTTATTGAATATTTTGAATGCCCTGTCCGGTCCGACTATTGCTTTCACTCTCTCTTTGTACTCCTTGAATAGTTCAAGTTGCCTATCAAATGAAACCACCCCCTATATGAACAAATGTTAGGTTTTTTGTTACTTCATATGCACAATCATCTGTATATAAAAGAACATTTATTTTTTATTTTTTATAATCACCTTGTAGCCCTAAGAAGAATGACCAAACTCATTCATAAAGCAAAATGTAAATAAAATGATTAAAACCATACCGCGACTTTAGAAGTGAGGGGGTCATAGCCAGAACCTCCAGAAGCAAAACTGACTCCAGTAATCAGATCCTGAGGCGATATGTTCCCTCCCAAATAAGCAGGCAAATACTCCTTTATATTCAGCTTAGAAGCTGCACATATACACACATATATCATCAAAACATACATTTTAACCTGACCTATAAATTTTCAACATTGAACACGATGCCAAAAAAAAATCCATCACTTGATTAAGACATGTACAAATGTGACTTCATGTCCACTTCATTTTTGGTAACAAAAAGCTTTATTAAATGAAATATATTCCATATTACTATATGTCAACCTTATTATCAATATTCGGTTAACCTGCAAAAATAGCAAATATAGTATTATATACATTGTAAAATACATGTACATACCTATGAAGTCGGTAGGAATTTTGCCATTGCAAAATCGACCAGTGGGCCTATGGCCAGCAAAGTTAACGCCGTAAGGAGGAAAATCGGCTTTGATCAGAGTTTGAAGATGGTTGTTGTTTCCAGGGTCCATGATTGAGTCTCCGAACACAATGACTGCTGGCACTATCGGCTTTCTGCCATGACTGACTTGAGCGGTGATTGCTCGAGTTGTTACGAGGAAGAAGAATAGGTGGGTAGTGAGTGTAAGTTTATGATGCTTCATTCTTGCTTCTTCTTCTCCTTCTTGAGTGGTGTGTGTAAGCTTGGGTTCTTTATAAGCGGATGGTGTATGTTTTTTGTTTGTATTTTTTAAATTTTTATTGGCAAGGGAAGGGTGGTTGTGAAGTGTATTGAATACGGAAGGGAGCCTCAAGCGATTAATGTTGGAAAAAAATTATTCGTACATAAATTATTTAATTTTGGGCCTACTGCTTTTATTGGTTAGGTGAAGTAATTCTACAATTCTTGTTATGCATGTAGCACTTGGCATTGAATTTAAGTTCCATGTAAACAAATAAGCATGCGGATTCATTTATTTGTAGAAAGAAACTGAAATTTTATGTTAAGCCAATTTTATTCTATATTTTTGGTAGACACCGCTCAAAAGTTTTAAAACAGATGAAATCCATCTATTTGAAAAGCCTTATAAATTGCACAAATATTATCTATATTTCAAAACCTGGTCAGTTACAGTAGCATTATCCATCTATTTGAGGTCCGGCTTTATTTTGCAAGTGTCGAGGAAGGCATTCATGAACCGGATGTTGGGACACTGGACTCACAGGGATAACATTCCCGATCACATCAAAGAATGCCATATTCGCTGACTTGATGGTAGGTTTAAATTTATAATTTATTTGTAAATTAATACAACGTATATGATTTAAAGCAATATCAATTTCAATACGCATGTAGCTGTTCGTGTGGACCCGCAAGATATGAATGTTATTAATCGTTGGAACCAGAGAATGTGCAAAAATTACAGAGACAACGTATCAAAAGCCAAGAGAGCGGAAAAGAAGCCATCTTGGATGAGTGCTAATGAATGAGCTCAATTTCTGCAGCTGTGAAAAACTCCGGAGTTGAAGGTAAGTAATATATATCATTTCATTTTGTTATTACATTTTGTTTAAAATTCGTATATTATGTTCATTAATTTATTTAATTGTGCGTTTAAATTTATAGGAATTATCAACGCGCAACCGTGCAAACAGGGCTAAAAATCCTGCTTTGCACCGCGGTGGGTCGAAATCCTTCCAACAACATCAGAGGGAATCACTATTAGAACTACAGTATATTCCAACGCCCATGTTCCAACAGCCTCCAACGACATTTCTAACGGCTTCCAACGGCTCGTTGGATTTTGTCGTAATCGTCTGAAGCCGTTGAAAACCTTAGAATGAAGCTGTTTGCGGCCGTTGGAAAATTTCCTGCATATCTTACAGAGAGCCGACCTGAAGCTCATCTCCTTCCCCAATTATCTACATTCTCACCCAATTCCCCCATTCCTCCACCTCCTAGCCTACTACCGCTGCCCCAAACACCATCCCAACGACCTCCGACGACATCTAGAAGCTGCTCCAGCTCATCTCCACCCTTCTAGCTCTCCAAATCGGTAATTTTGCTAAACCTAATATATATATAGGTTTTTTTTGATTTGGGGTTTAATTTGAATTGTGATTGATTCCTACTTGTTAGTGTACCAAACACCATCCCAACGACCTCCGACGACATCTAGAAGCTGCTCCAGCTCATATCCACCCTTCTAGCTCTCCAAATCGGTAATTTTGCTAAATCTAATATTTAGGTTTTTTTTGATTTGGGATTTAATTTGAATTGTGATTGATTCCTACTTGTTAGTGTATGCATATTACATCATGTTATCCCATAATTGCAACTATTATCTCATAATGAACAAGTTATTACCGATTGAAAATTTTATAATTTAGGATATTGCTTTAGTATGTTGATTTGGTTAGTATATTGAACGTATGTGTGGAATAAAGTTTGTTGCATTTGGAAGCCGTTAGAACGGATGTTGCATTTGTGCGAACACGAGTTTTGTATTTGTGCGAACACGCGAATTGATTTAGTGTATAAATGAATTTGTAATAAATGAATTTTGTGTACAAATTTTGTGTATAAATGAATTTAGTGCTTATGTAATAAAACGGTAAAATATAAACCAATATTAATTAAACGAGTTATATATTTAAATTTAATATAAACAAATATTTAAATCCTTAGATATATTTGGCCCCGTCTGACAAGTGTTGTATATGATCGTTTTAGAGATATTCGTTTTTTCCACAAAACGAACAACTCTATTCATCTGATACATCATTTGTCGGATTTGTCCTTGTATTGGACAAGTTACAAACACTATAAAGTAATTATATTTCGTTAGTCATATTACTTTAAACGGTTCACAAAATTTCGACAGCATTTCCTTTACGTTCCTTGTGTACACGCATTTGTGTATGATACAAGAAACATGGGGGAAATGCTGCCGAAATTTTGTGAAATCGTTTAAAATGATATGATTTACGGAATATAATTACTATTGTGTTTGTAATGGAAAGTAGCATGACCGACCATCAAAGAAGACACATAAGTGGCAATGAATCAATAGTTGTTTATTTAAAATGAAGTTTGTAGAAAAAAATATAAAATTTAGTACATGTTTACTAAATCAGTAAATAAAATTTAAACAAAATATAAAATGAACGATTTATAATTTTTTTACTTTATCATAGGTTTTCAAGTAGGAAAAATGGTTAATTACTTTAATGATCGGAGCTGGATGTATCAAAGAAGGGAAATTAATGGCGCAATAAGTGAACATTTTCTAAAAGGGGTACAAGTGTTCATCGAATTTGCTATAAGTAATATTGCAAACGATGAAGAAATCCGTTGTCCATGTAGTAGATGTAAATTGTTGAACTATTTAGTACCGAATATAAGGTTCATTTGCGCCAATACGGTTTCGTACCCAATTATTTGCTATGGGATCATCATGGAGAAATTATAGGCCCTAATTATTAAGAACAGTCGGTGGAGGTCATTAGTTATGAAGTTAGTACGAATGTCATAGAACATATGGTCGAAGATGCAGCACGATCAATGTTCCCTACCATTGAAATTGATAACGACGATGTTAACGTCGAAGATGAACCAAATGTTGGAGCTAAAAATATATATGATTTATTGGATCATGCTAAAAACCCTTTGGAATGGATGTTTAAGCGGCTCTCAATTATCGGTAACTGTAGAATACATTGCAATGAAATCAAAATACAATCTTACAGAAGCTGGATTTACGGTTGTTGTTCAAGCTGCTAAACGTCATATACCACCCGATAATTTAATGTGCGAAAATAATTATGAAGTGAAAAAACTTATGTCATCTTTCGGTTTGCCATATCAAAAAATAGATACATGTTTAAATGGTTGCATGTTGTATTGGAAAGAAGACATCAATCTTAGAAATTGTAAAATATGTAATCAAGAAAAATACAAACCGAGAAAAAAGAAGGGAAAGAAGTTCCGTACAAGTGTATGCATTATTTACCCATCACCACTAGATTTCAACGGTTATATGCATCATCTGTAACAACGCATCATATGAGATGGCACAGTGTGAGAACACCTCAAGAAGGTACGTTGACACACCCATCCGATGAAGAAGCATGGAAATATTTTGACAAGAAATATCTCAATTTCACAGCGGAGAGCCGCAACGTTAGACTAGGTTTATGTACAAACGGATTCTCACCGTTTTCTCAGTTTGGTTTTAAATATTCATCTTGGCCTATAATAATCACACCTTACAATCTACCCCCGTGGATGTGTATGAAAACTCTATATATGTTTCTCACAATTGTCGTCCCTGGTCCTGATGATCCGACACAGGGCATTGATGTTTACTTACAACTGTTAATCGAAGAGTTGAAAATATTATGGTATGAAGGAGTTAAAACATACGAAATGTCAAAAAAGAAATTTTTTCGGATGTTCGCTTCTCTGTTATGGACTATTAGCGATTTTCCTGCATATGCAATGCTTTCGGGTTGGGGTACGGCCGGTCGTTTTGTTTGTCCTTATTGCATGGAAGAAACACGAGCATTTTCATTACCGTATGGGAAGAAAATTTCATGGTTTGATTGTCATCGATGTTTTCTTCATATTAATCACCCTTTTAGAGGAGACAAAAAAAACTTCATAGCTAATAGGCATGAGACTCTACGACCACCAACGGTTGGTCAAGCGAGGATATATATGAACTTGTAAAAGATTATCCAAATATACATGAGACCGGACAACAAATTGAAATTCAAGGTAAATCGACGTTTCATAATTGGTGCAAACAAAATATATTCTGCGAATTGCCTTATTGGAAAAATCTTTTAATCCGTCATAACATTGACGTGATGCATAACGAAAAAAACGTATTTGATAATCTGTTTTATACAGTTTTGAATGTGAAGGGAAAAACTAAGGACGATTTGAAATATAGACGTGACATAGAGGAAATATGCAATTGTCCTGAGCTTCATATGAAGCCCAATGACAATAAAAAAACCCAAAGCATGCTACGAACTAGACATCAACCAAGTTAAAGTACTATTAAATGGGTGGAAGGATTACGATTTCCCGATGGAATTTCCTCTAATTTTCGTAGATGTGTCGACTATAAAAATGAAAGACTGAGTGGAATGAAAAGCCATGATTGTCATGTAATGATGGAAAATTTGTTATCCATCGCTTTCAAAAGAATTGTTACCGGTAAAAGTTTGTACGGTAATAACAGAACTTATTTTATTTTACAAGGAGTTTTGTTCAACTACGTTAAAAGTTTACCGTCTACTTAAACTTGAAGAAGAAATTCCTAACTGCTCTGCAAACTGGAGAAAATATTTCCTCCGGGTTTCTTTAATGTGATGGAGCATTTACCTGTTCATCTTGCATATGAAGCACGTCTTCGAGGTCCTGTGCAATACGGATGGATGTATCCATTCGAAAGGTATGTTACTATACTGAGTATGTAAATGTTATTTAATTTTAAATAGAAGTTAATACTTAACCGAAATATTTTTTATTAGGTACTTAAATCATTTAAAGAAAAAAGTGAGACAAAAAGCTCGAGTTGAAGGTTCTATTTGCAAATCATGTATCGAAGAAGAAGCTTCTTTCTTTTTCTCTCATTATTTTAATGATCATGTGAACTTATCATTTGTAAGTGTTCCGCGTGATGATGAGGCCGTTGAACAAAATTCTTCTTTTGAACCAATATTATCTATTTTTAAATAACATGTCCGACATGCTGGAAAATGTGTAAAAGTATGGCTAGCTGATAAAGATTACCATGTAGCACACACATATATTCTTCTTAATTGTTCTGAAGTTACACCATTTGTTAGGTAATTATCACCTTCCAAGTTTTGTTAAATTTAATACTACATGTGTAAATAAATAATAATGTAATATATCATGTTTGTGTTTGCAGTATTTTTGAATCACAAAATCCAAGTGGCGATTTAAGCAAAGACTTCAGTACTTGGTTTTCGAAATACATTTTGGCGTTTGGACCGAAAAGAAAAGTTGAAATGTATCCAATATTTTTTGTTAATGGATATAAATTCAACACCAAAGAATACGGTGCTGAAAAATTAACAAACAATACTGGTGTATTTGTTAAAGGCAGTGATGATCCTAATAATCATATAAATGATTTTTATGGCGTGTTTACTCAGATTTTGCAGTTGACATATTTTACAAGACCCGGGAAGGATGTTCAACTGGTTCAGTAATGTTCCAAGTTCTGGTATTAACGTGCATCCAAATTATAATCTTATAGAAATTAAACATAGCTCGCGTTATCAAAAGTACGGCCCTTTTATACTAGCCAAACAAACCCTACAAGCTTATTATGCCCCTTATCCATCTCTAAAAGGGGATAAAGCAGATTGGTCTGCGGTTTTTAAAACCAAAGCAAGATTTACGTTCGATGGACAGAATATTCCAGATGAACAAGCCTATCAAGCAGATCTGGAGGAAAATGTTGAAATAGCAATTACAGACGATCAAACTGATTTTGGACCTTTAAATGATGAGACAAATGTATTAGTCGAAGCATTTGAGAGTGTAGAGGAAAATGACATAGAACATGAAACCGAGTCTGAATCAGAAAACGACGAGGACGAATGAGTAATATCCGATAATTTTTACAATTATTCACATTACATTTATCTCTGATTAATAATGCATTTATCCAAAGTCATACAATTTTAATGACAACAAGTGTATACTCACACACTCGACACATACGCACAACATGACACATTTGTAGCATATTGTATTACATTTTTTAATGGTTCGTCATATCATAATTATTATGAATTGTATATGTATGTATATGGAAGGTATATTATGTTTGGCTCTGGTTCTGGTTTTCGACGACGTGGCTCTTCCCAGCAGGTTGGAGAGAGTGGTGGTGAGCCACCAGCTCATCCAGTAGTTTACTTGCAGCCAAAGGCTGATCAAGCGTAAGTATCATAATTAGCAGCATAGCAATTTAATTTTTTGTACATGATATATCTATAATTGTCTAAAGTTCTATTTTATATTTAACGCAGTGGGTTTGAGTTGGAGCCACCTAAAGTGATTCTGAACATTTCTAAGCAGGCGTATATGAGCAGGATGAGCGATTGCTGACCTAAGTGGAGCAAGATCCCCGATGATGTGAGGGAGACCATTTGGCAAGATTTTCTAGTAAGTTTATACCGCTTTACAAAATGATTAATTAAATACAAATAAATAATTAGTAATATTTTCTCATTGTATATGGCGCAGTAGATTTGCAAGAGTCTGACATCAACTTAGTTCAGCGACATTGGAACTCAAAGATCGCTAAGAACTATAGGGAGAAGATGTCAAAGACTAAAAGAGTGGGGAAGAAACCAAAATGGATGAGCGCGGCTGTATGGGATAAGTGGGTTGACTGGTCGAACTCTGAGGAGTTCAAGGTAAATCTATAATGAATCTCAGTAATTTTTTTAACATTTAATAAATAATTATTCATTGTAAATTTGTAGGAGGAGTCACAAAGGAACTCAGCAAATAGGAGCATGAATCCAGTAAATCATCGTGGAGGCTCCAAATCTTTCCAGCATCACCGTGAAGATTTGATAAATTTATCTATTAGCACATTTGTATATTGATCAGCTCAGTAATTAGTTATGTGGAGTTAAATTATTCAAATTATCAATTGTAGGAACGAGCTTATGGACATCCCGTTGGCTTGGTGGACTTATTTGCTCACACCCACGCATCTAGGCAAGTAGACGAGTCTGGCAAAATCATATATCAGTGGGGTGATCAGGATAGGGCGACTGAGGCATATGTTGTTGGGGATGCGGATTAAGGATCTTAAAGCAGAAATAACACTAGAGGGGGGTGAATAGTGTTTTAAAGAATATATGAACTATATGACTAAATTAAAACTTTCAACATAAATCTAAACAGAATTCTAACACAGAATGATCACGGAACATATAACAAATGCAAATAGTAAAGTAAAGCAAGTAAAAGGAAAGAACACACCGGATTTTATACTGGTTCGGAATCCTCCTACATCCAGTCCTGCACCAAAGCAATATCCTTGTACAGATTTTTATAAGCCAATATCCAAATTACAACCCTCGATTTCTAAGGCCTTGAGGAACCCTCCTATCTCCGAGTCTGGGGTAAACTCTCTTGATTTAAGGGACACAAGATCACCCTAATACTTTCTAATAACAATCCCTTTGAATGGATAGACTCTATGGACTTTTTGAATACAAATTGATCCTATAACTCTGAATAGCACTTTGATCTTTAGTAGAATGATGGAGAATCAAATAGAGAGAGTGTCTAAATGATTTCCTATTGAGAATTTGGCAGAATGATGGCACGATCTTGAAAATATGAAGTTTTATGGATATGGAATGGTGGAGAAGAAAGAGTGAAGAAAATAAGAAAGTGGTTATTAAAAAAATTCGTTTTGGAAGCCTTTATATAGATGCACAACAGTCATAACCATTGGCGAAAGGTTTTTGAACGAATGGACACTTCTTTTGAAAATTGAATTTTGAATCCAACTGTCACCATGTCGACATGGGGTATCCCCATATGTCGACATCCCTCAGTTCAAAATTGTAAAGATGTTGTTTTGTAAAAGCATTTGAATTTAAATAAGTTGAAACTTCTCTGAAGCAAAATAAAGTGTTTAAACAATATTTTGAGATAGAGAATGAATATAAAACATTATTTTAAATATATATATATATATATTTGATATAGACCGTCAATTATATAAGTAATATTTAAAATCGGAATAAGTTTTGATGTTTTAAAAATAGAAGTTTTTTAAAATCAGAATGGAGGAATATTTCATGGCTAAAACAAAGTTTGAAAACATTTTTGAAAACATGATTTTGAAAGCTAAAACATTTTGAAAACAGATTTAAAAACATTTTGAAAAATCTATTCAAACTGAAATTGCAAGAACCTTCCTACAGAGCTCCTCTATAGGACTCGAGAACTTGTACAAAGTAGTTTAAATGATTTTGATTTTCGTGGGTTTGTAAGCCACTTGTCGTAGGTTTGTAAGCTACTTGTCGTGGGTTTGTAAGCCACTAGTTTCGATAGAAATTGGGTTCCATCCCAAAAGAAAATTAGAAGAAAGATGAGAGTGCTATTATGAAGTTTTAACAAAATACTAGACACTTATCTTGAGATCTTGAAATCTTGATTCTCTAGAGTCTTGAATCTTGAATCTCTAATGCTTTGAGTCTTTATACTGATCAGTCTTCGATAATACCTGCATATACTTCCTATATACATACATATATATATATATATATATATATATATGAAAATGTTAGTATATATTTTATAAAGTAAAGTATAATAACTATATAAGGTTGTTGTCATCAAAACATCATCAACTCGGTTCCTAACAATCTCCCCCTTTTTGATGATGACAACCTTCATTTATAAAATATTCTTACCATACCATAACTCCCCCTTACTCCGTGACTTCTTCTTAAAACTACAACCCCCCCTTACTCCATGACTCCCTCTTACACCAAGCACATATATTTTTATAACTTTCTCCCCCTTTGTCATCAACAAAAACTATTAACGATATTGCCGACGCCAACCACATATCCTTTAGAGTTGTCACCAAAATTGACTAATCCACCATCTTGATAAGTAATGTCCTTGTGTATCTCGGGATTTCCAGTCATGTGCCTCGAACAGCCACTATCAAGTATCCATTTATCTTTATCAATTTGCACAGTTTGTCCATTGGATGTTGATTCGTCAAAAGCCATATAACATGTCTGTTCCTGCATAACACACCAACTCGGTAGATAACTTGATTTTTCAAAATAACTATATGCAGACTTATGAAACTTTGATGAAATGCATGGATTCAAAACAGTTTTAACACAATTTTCCAAAAATGCCATTTTTATATTTTTCAAGTTTCAGATTATGAAAACAATGAAAACCAATGCTCTGATACCAATTGTTGGGAATGCGGATTAAGGATCTTAAGGCAGAAATAACACTAGAGGGGGGGTGAATAGTGTTTTAAAGAATATATGAACTATATGACTAAATTAAAACTTTCAACACAAATCTAAATAGAATTCTAATACAGAATGATCACAGAACATATAACAAATGCAAATAGTAAAGTAAAGCAACTAAAAGGAAAGAACACACCGGATTTTATACTGGTTCGGAATCCTCCTACATCCAGTCCTGCAACAAGGCAATATCCTTGTACTGATTTTATAAGCCAATATCCAAATTACAACCCTCAATTTCTAAGGCCTTGAGGAACCCTCCTATCTCCGAGTCTGGGGTAAACTCTCTTGATTTACGGGGCACAAGATCACCCTACTACTTTCTAATAACAATCCTTTTGAATGGATAGAATCTATGGACTTTTTGAATACAAATTGATCATATAACTCTGAATAGCACTTTGATCTTTAGTAGAATGATGGAGAATCAAATAGAGAGAGTATCTAAATGATTTCCTATTGAGAATTTGGCAGAATGATGGCACGATCATGAAAATATGAAGTTTTATGGATATGGAATGGTGGAGAAGAAAGAGTGAAGAAAATAAGAAAGTAGTTATTAAAAAAATTCGTTTTGGAAGCCTTTATATAGATGCACAACAGTCATAACCATTGGCGAAAGGTTTTTGAACGAATGGACACTTCTTTTGAAAATTGAATTTTGAATCCAACTGTCATCATGTCGACATGGGGTATCCCCATATGTCGACATCCCTCAGTTCAAAATTGTAGAGATGTTGTTTTGTAAAAGCATTTGAATTTAAAATAAGTTGAAACTTCTCTGAAGCAAAATAAAGTGTTTAAACAATATTTTGAGATAGAGAATGAATATAAAACATTATTTTAAATATATATATATATATATAATTGATATAGACCGTCAATTATATAAGTAATATTTAAAATCGGAATAAGTTTTGATGTTTTAAAAATAGAAGTTTTTTAAAATCAGAATGAAGGAATATTTCAAGGCTAAAACAAAGTTTGAAAACGTTTTTGAAAACATGATTTTGAAAGCTAAAACATTTTGAAAACAAATTTAAAAACATTTTGAAAAATCTATTCAAACTGAAATTGCAAGAACCTTCCTACAGAGCTCCTCCATAGGACTCGAGAACTTGTACAAAGTAGTTTAAATGATTTTGATTTTCATGGGTTTGTAAGCACCTTTTCATAGGTTTGTAAGCTACTTGTCGTGGGTTTGTAAGCCACTAGTTTCGATAGAAATTGGGTTCCATCCCAAAAGAAAATTGGAAGAAAGATGAGAGTGCTATTATGAAGTTTTAACAATATACTAGACACTTATCTTGAGATCTTGAAATCTTGATTCTCTAGAGTCTTGAATCTTGAATCTCTAATGCTTTGAGTCTTTATATTGATCAGTCTTCGATAATACCTGCATATACTTCCTATATACATATATATATATATATATATGTATATATATATATGTATGAAAATGTTAGTATATATTTTATAAAGTAAAGTATAATAACTATATAAGGTTGTTGTCATCAAAACATCATCAACTCAGTTCCTAACATATGTATGCGTTTTTTAATTTCTAATACTTACATCGGTAAGTTTATTAATTACCAGCTATGTAAAATAAAAATTACATTCTACTATTTTTCAACTGAAATTATTTTTTTCATTATAGTCAAGGTTACAGGAGGCACGAGCTTATGCGCTTCAGCAGTTTGGTCGTGATGAGTTGACACAGGAGGAGCAAGATAACATATTTGACGCTGTTATGGATCCGACGCAGCGGAGTAGACGTTATGGTTTCGGAAACGTAACGGTAATTAATCCTTTTACATATGTACAACAAATTAACGTTTAGATATATAGTGTTATAATATTTTATATGCTGAGACAACCCTTTTGCTATTATTTCTATTTGCAGGCTCGATAAGCTCAAAAGGCCCAAGACAAAGAAGAAATTAAGGAGCTTAGAGCTATGATTGAGTAGCTACAGGAGGAGAATCGTCTGCGAGCTGTACAGATGGAGCAGCTGAATCAAAAGCTTGCGGAGTATGTGCAGAATCATGGTATCTTTCCTTCGTCGTCTGGTGCTTCCGGAGGCGGCGACGAATATTCTTGAGGAGGTATGTTTTTTAGTGTTTGTGTTTGAACGATGTATATATTGACTTGGAGATGGTTATTATGTGTTTTAATGTTGTATATATGGTATGTACGTGGTTTGTTGACATGTTTTGATGGTATTTACGTTGATGGTACGATTTATGATGTTTGAATGGTTTGGTTTGTTTATATTGGTATTTAATTGATTTATGTGTGTTGTTTATATTGATAATATATGTGTGTGTGTGTGTGGAATGGATTGGAAATGTATTGAAAATGGAATGGATTGGAAATGGTGTGGCTGGAAGGTGAATAGGTTTGCTGTTGTACAGCAAATTAAACCCAGATTTCCAACGGTTTCCAACGGCTTATTGAACATTTTATTCAAACGACTTGTAACGGTTTCCAACGGCTACAAACCGTTGGCGGCCGTTGCAAATTCCTTTGGAAAATAGCCATTGGTTCAGTTGGAAAGCGTTGATTCTATTCCAACGGCTATTCCAACGGCTTCCAAACGGCCGCCAACGGCTACGAGCCGTTGGAATAGCCGTTTAATCCTGTAGTGAATTGGTAAAGTTGTAAAATGCGTTTCAAAATAGTTGTAAAATAATTTAGTCATATTGGTAACATTATTCATTGTATATATAACTTCAGTTTCAACAATATAATTGTGAACCAACAGTGACTGTGGTCTTCACTCACACACATGCCATCGAGCGCACGGATGGGGAGGGAAATATTTCGTATGAATTTACGGACGATAAATCAAAATCTGTAATGGTAAATTTATTTATTTTACTGCACAATTGATAAGTTCTTTATTATTATAAACCACTGTTCGTCATTGCAGGAAAGATACGAGACGGAGAAAGCTCAAGTGGCGCAGTCCACTGGCCGTGAGTTGACCTTAGAGGAGGAGGACCGTATTTGGGATGCTCTCATTGACTCGCTTACACGGAATAGGCGTTATGGTTATTGAAATCAGGAGGTAAACTGCTTCATTAGCTAATGTATAAATTATATTTAATCTAGAAGCAAATTATATTCCAATCAAATAATTTATAGGCAATGATCACCCAGAGGGCTTATAAGAGATCTTATACCGAGTAGGACATAGCTCAGTTGAAACAACATATGATAGAATTCAATGATTGGCAGAAGGACGGAGGACTAGCGCAGCTGCTAGATGAGCGGATTGCAGCCGTTTTAGCAGAGCACGGGAGGATGCCTGATGAGGATAGGTCGGAAGATGATGATGATGAGTATGAGTAGGTACAGATTTTTTTGACTTATAATTATTGACTTGTGTTCATGGAATTAGTACTTTACCGATGGTTGTGTACTGTGTTTATTGTGGATTTGATAAACTTGAGTATTTGTGTAGATATGCTTGTGTTGGTTGATGAAAGTTTATATAAATATTGATATTTACGTTGTGATTTTAATTATTTGTAATATGTATGAGCTTATAAATTGCATGTGATGTTACTGATTGTGATATTGAATTTATGTGTTGGAAATGAAACGAGATTGAGATATGACGTTTATTATGTGTTTTGGAAGGATTAAAACAGCTCTGGGAAAATTTGAAGGTTTCAGGATAGCGTCGGCTCGTTGGTTACATGCTAGCGGTGTATAACGACGGCTAACGACAGCCGTTTGGTTCCAGCATTGCGATGACTGACAACGGCTAATTTTTCCAGGTTGCCGTCGCAAGTTGCCGTCGTTAAAACGGCGATGAAGTCGTCGCTATGGTCGTCGCTATTTTGCTAGCGTCGTCTAGTTTTGTTGCGGCATTTAGCGACGGACCGTTCCTGTAGTGGTAATACTATAGGTTTCTTTAATTCGTTTTTCTTTTCACATATGCTGCAACTAAATGTAAAAACATAAAATAAAAAACAATGAAAAAAGTTTAAATCCAAAGTTTATACAAATATTTGTAGAAAATATGCAAATATTTATAGGTTAAATTGTGAATATTTACTGAAATAATTGCACAAATTTACAAAAATTTACAGTTATTGTTAATATAATTTATTTTTTTCAATCTAAACTGCAAATTTTTCAAAAAAGAAAGTTGATTCTTTTCTCCTTTTAATTTTACTCCAATAAAGTTACGATCTAATATAGAATTAAATTATTAATAAAATATTGAAAAAAAAAATTGCGGATGCACAAAGCTATAAACTGGAATTGTGGATGCAATATAATATGCCAGACTTGTACCGACTCATACGTATCTCATTTGTTGTTATGTCTACAATAATACTCGGTAATAATAATAATAAAATATATCTAGTAATAATACAAGTAGTTGAAATTATATCATGCCACCCTATACACGAAATATACATTTTGATGCGACCTGATTGGAATGCATTTAATTTTCGTTTATCTTCTACTTGTACATACGCTGTGTGACCTTTTTTTATAATATAATAAAATATATTTTACCCAGTTTTATTTGGTTGCGCATTTGAAGTCTATCGTTCCCTTCACTTTACGATATACACATTGGTGTTTGAAAATACATGTTAGCTTTTGTTTTAAACTGGATTTAAACTTCTACCTTCTCATTTGTACATAAGGACCCTTTTTTTTTTTTTCCAAATTCACGATCTAATCAAAAATATTGTGACTCTATTCCAATAAAAAGATTATTACAAAATTTTCAAGAACCTTATCAGTAGTTTATTCTTCCTAACAGATATTTTTTGCACTTGTAGAAAGCACCATTTTACTATCAACATGAAAATCAATCTGCATGAGCTCAACAATCACAAGAGTGGAATAATCTTATAAACTAACAATATATAAATCTTGCACTGAAAAACATGATAGCAATGCATGTTTTTTTTTTAATAATTAGTTAATTTTCCTCCCCTCTCCAAATGCAAGTAGACCACATGTAGCAATATTAAGTTAGAATATTCTAACTAATATTATGTTAGAAAGACATAAACCTTGCAAACATCTCGACATCTGCAAATAAGATTATCAGTGCACACACTGATATAGATACATGGCCCTCTGCATTAGTTCATTCGATATTGTTATACAACCCAACCACTTTATACCTTCATCTCTTTCACTTCACTCCGATATATTTTGCATTATTTTGAAGATAAAACTTAAACAGAAACAGAGATAACCAAAAATGAAAAATAACAAAAAGAAGACATAACAAATATTAATATACATGTCTCTTCATCAAATATAAAGTACATACAAATTAAATTTTGGTAGTTGATCGGTACGCAATAAATAAAATACATCAAATATCCAGCAATGGTAAACTCTGTTTTATCTTTCTGGCTGAGACAGTGCCCTGGAATTGTAAAGCATGATACATATATCATATCATATATACACATGTTTTTCTTAGCTTTAAATGTTCTATGTGTTGTGTCTAGTGTCTACCATACAAATCTACTGCTAACTTTAACCTGCAAAATCTAGTTAGCTCACCATGTGAATGTTTAAGACAATGCATGACATGATGGGTTTTTTTAGGCACCTTACCCTACATGAAATTTCATTTATAAGATTTCTATGTAAAAACTAATGGAAATTCAAGTTACATGAGAGAATTTATGGAGTTAAGTGATGGATACTTCTTCCATCTATATATTGTTCCTTCCTATTTTTGATAATTCAATTAAACTGAACACCTAACAATAATTCACTTAAAACTTTCCCAGTGGATTTTCCATCCAAAAATCAATCCAAATAAAACAAATTATTATGATTTCATTGAAATTTTTGATAAAAACAAATATTTAAAGTGTATATACTGTATATGCAAAAAGACAGATGAAGCTTCAATCAGATTTGCTACGTACACATAGCTACAGAGTAGCTGAGCTTCATCATAAATGATAATGCTAAACTAAAATGTGAACACCACAGGACATCAACCCATCCATGATGCCAAACCAGTGAACAAGTGCAATTTTTTTTAAAGCAGTACAAACCCTACATGGTACATCTGTATAATTTATTCTCTTTGGAAGCTTGACTAACTAGAAAACAACAAGTTCTACGTGCAACTGGCAATTCACTATTCTCTCTTTAATACAGTCAATTATATGCTTGAAATCGCAACCAACATATGTTGCTCGTATTGAATGTTACATTTAATTTTGATGGCTTGCAACCTATAGCTCTAGAAAACACTAAAAATGTGATGCCCAAGGACACTCCAGTAATCTTACAGGCTTAACAGGTCAAAAACACCCAACAACTGGAAGTGTATTTAATCGGATTCAAACGTTTCCTGAATTGAAACATAATCTTAAGGCACTTTACCTACCTTAAACCATCTATTGGAGAGCTCAGAGTAGGAATAAGTAATATTAAACGTGTAATCTTCTTCTATTGGAAATGGCCTAACCTCACAATCATATGGTTACAAGTAAAATGAATTAAGTGCGTATGTGATACCACTTTGAATTGCACAAGTACATTCAATTTAGTTGTTCATAGATAACAAACAAATACAAAACGAACTGTGTTCGGCTTATCTGAATATTTAACATAATACAATATTAAGTTAAGGATCTTACTGTTGAATGGAATACCTAGCCTCAATATCAACTTAAGTTAGAACAATCTTACAGTTGAGGAGGCCACGCGAGTCTGCTTTGATTCATTCCCGTATCAGTGGGATCTTCAGAGCCAGTGGTTGCATCTCTCCATTGAGGCGGAGTATGGAATCTTGAATTGCCCGAGGAGTTGCCAGGTGTCATTAGAGAAGAAGAGGTTTGGCCTACTCGAAGTTGCTGTAGGGTTGAGAAGGAATCTCTCATGGCTGACATTGCCTCGAAGAATCTGGTGCACGATGCCAATGCTGCAGGAATTGGCCTCAACATTTCCTTCATTGAGATTTACGACGTGTTCAGTATTGTCAGGAAGAAAATATATATCAAATGCTGCTAAATGAAATGAAATAAAATGAAATTTTGACATGATGGAACCCATAGTTTCTTTATCAAATATATCTTGGCATGTATTATGTGGGTTTATTCACACATTAGAGAAAATGTAAATGTAAATTTTGTAAGGTGATGATAAATTAGTTATAAATGTAAATTTTGTAAGGTGATGATAAATTAGTTATCTTCGAGCTTTTTCTCATCTCATTTTTTCAACGAAACTGATTTCAGCAATGAGTCAATAACCATAGCAAATGCAAACTATTATAGCAATATTTTATAATGCCCCGATGTTTTATAACTGAGCAATTAAAGGATCCTATTGGCGATTGAAGAAAAAAAAACGATTGGTTTACTTATTACCGACAATTTAGTTGCTCAAGCAATCAGTAGATTCATAACTAAACTGTGAGATGATGAATGAAGCTTGTTGTATAGCAACAGTTAGTGTATTGTTAACTACTATACTGCCAATTAATGTATTGTTGCTCACAAATGGGTATACTTGCTCTATATGACAGCTCGGTTCACATGTCTTCAAACTCCATTTGCTGATTTCAATCTCAACCATTAAAATGTAATTAGCAAACTTACTGATAACAAATAAAATTACATGACGTAGATTTCATGGAGACAAGGGGCAGTAAATTCGAGTCAGAGTAAAAAATTTCCTAGCACAACTAATGATAAAATACTTATTTATATTTATCGTTGATATAAATGGGTGCCTTCGTTTCTCCTTATGTTCTGTATGTGCGCATAACTTACCCCCCAAACTGCTGGAGATTCTCTGAAATTTTGGCTCCATTGAAAATCAGAAACTGATGCCGTCAAGGCCCCATAATCACTAGCAGCCCTCAACAACAGCTCGGAGAATTGTTTCTAAGCATATCAAAAGAACCATAAGTGCATTCTGAATTATATTTGTATCCCGAGCATTGAAATAACTCATTAATTCAAATGGAAGTGCGAAACAAATATATATGTAAATAAAAACACACTTACATGTAAATACATATTTTAATGCTCAAAGTATCTTGAGCAAACTTAGAAATGGAAAGAAATCTACTGAAAAAAGTTGTTAAATTTCATGAGTTGGAAATGCAGGGTTATGAAATATATGTTGATAAATAAAAATGTTTAAACCTGTTGAATCCTAAACATTGTGAAAGAACTAAAATAGCATGTATATCAAGCGTACACTATTTCAGTTACTATACCTACTATGCTGCCAATGCTAAGTTTAGATATTTTCCGCCAGCACTATTAAGTAAAACTAGTTACCTATGCACTCTTAATATATATCTATTTGGCTGCTGCGTTTAGCTGTAGCAATTTCAACTTCTGTTCAACGCTACATGCATGCATGTATGTATATACATACATACATGCATGCATGTAGCGTTCAACGACACCTCAAACAGCGCAGCATCTCTACAGCACCCGATATTCACCCCATGTTTCCGTTTCTCTCTCTTCCCACTAACTCTCTCTCCAATCATACAGTTATTTAAATAGAAACTTGTGGCTGAAATTGAGGTACAGTGTGTAAGTGATGGCACAGAAGTTGAAATTGCTAAAATATTTTACATCAACTGAATACCCAATGTTTTCACTAGTGCCTAAGGTACATTCTACGATCTAGATAACTCAAAAGTTTTCAGCTTATAAGAATATTATGCAATTTAAACAAAAATTATACATGAAAATAATCAGATAAGTAACAGTTTCTAATCAAATTCATAATTTAATGCATGGGTTTTAAAGTGCGCATAAGACAAGCACTGAACCTGATATTCAGCTTCCACCGGAATACAATCGAGAGAATATGGTTGTTGAAGACGAGCAATTATGCGGTCCTGAATACAAATAAAATTGTTTTATTTTCCTACTGTGAAAAGTGTTTGAAATTTGCTAACAATATAACAAGGTGAAAGTCTTCGTAACCATCAAATACTTCTGATGATTATAAAATTACATTTTCTTCGACTTCAATAATGAGGTTGTTTAAAATTTTCATTAAATTTCAGAAGTTGCTGCAAATCCATTTAGAATTTTAAAATCAATCTAAGGGTTGTGGACTGAATCAAAGATCATGGGTGATTTTCAAAGGTAATTATTGACAATCTTAATTTTGAAGGTGCCACTTAATCAGCAGTTCAGCACCATCTCTTTTTCATGCCAATTTATCAATAATATATATCAACCATCAGTGACGTCAATAAAATCAATTATCAAACTTAGCACTTATAATTAAAAATAATAGTACAGAAGTTGGCTAACCATTGACAACATAACAAAGTCCATTAGGTTCTATAAATTAAGGTAAACATAACAGTGACATGCAAACCTAAGCTTGATTGGTGCTCTGGTTATGTATTATTTACTGTTAAATCTTATTTGGATGTTCCCATGTCAACTAGACATGATTCATAAGAATCAAAGATGAATGAAATTGGCTTGAAATTCTAACATTTGTTAAAAAGGTTTAGGAACTAAGTGCTGTTAAACTGATGACAATGTAAAATTAAAACTCCTGCAACCGTGATATTGTGTTGTTATGGAAATGCAATATCTTCAAGGTAAGATATTTTCTTTTGAAACCAGGACAGTACCTTGTTTTGGATAACATCTTTTAGTATATCAGTAATTCTGGCCAAGGATTCACATTTCTTTTCCATTTCCGATACATGTGTAAGATGAGCCACATTTTTATCATCCTAAAAGAAGAAGAAAAACATCAGAAGTTAACAAACATTCTTCATTCACGTGAAAATGTTTGGATTATAATTTCATATGTCATAAAAGTTTATCACACAATTATATGCATCTGTCATAGATGTGATAAAGAACTAAAATGGTGATGGTGGTTTCAATGAAAATTATCGACAAATTTTTTATGAAAAATAAAGTGTCAATAGAAAGACATTTCACTATTTGCTGTACAAAAAAATTAGGAAAATTCATGCAAACCGATTAAAACCAACAAAGCATAATGCACAATCATGAACAGATAGCCATTTTAATATAATAACGGCTAAAAATTTCGAGAAATACCGAAAGTATACCTTTCGACCTTGAAGTTCAACTTGCAAATTGGCAATGCTCCTCTGCACCAATGTCAATTCTCTTAAAACCCTAATCAATTCATCACTCTTGTCTCCATTAGATGAAGAATTATTCAAACTTTGAGGCTCTTGCTACGAAATTCCGCACAATAAACATAGTAAAATATAAATTGGATATAAAATGTAGGGGAAAGTGAAGAAAAATAAAAGACGAGATGTTACTTGAATGGGAAATCCAAGATCAGAAGCGATGGAGAGAGCTTCCGCCATGCCGCCCAGTCGTTTCGCCTGTTTTCTGCCGTCCATGTCGGATCTGCTTTACTTCGGCCGGCCAGTACCAAATCTTCTATTTTGAAAACAGAAACAGATAGCGAGCAGACAGCAGAGACTCAGAGACTGCATGGGCTTTATTATTGTCTTTGTGGGCTGTGAAGGTTTAAAATTAGAGTGATGCTATTCCCACATGGGCCAACCCAAAAGCGAGGTCTATACTTCGATTTGTGATTGGTAAGGTGGGTAATAAGATTTTTCTATTTACAAATATGGTATCGGTTTGTTTTCATTATTTCATGTTAACGTTAAAATAATAATATTAAGATTTATTATTTTTATCATACAATTATTTATCAATTTAATTTTGTATGGTCAAATATATAAGAAAACATGGGGAAGAAGCTAAATTATTGTATAAAATCATGTTGTTTTTCAAATACATGACAAGAATTTCATTTCAATATAATACCATAATGGTATTTTGTTAGATTTTCTATGAAGTCATTACATATAAGATGTTATATGTATATAATAAAAAATATAATCAGTATAAGAATATGTGTGTGGTAGGTATGATAATTATCGTTAATAGTAGTTGATACCATTACCGTATTGTATATGTTCATCGGTTCGACAAACCGTACCAATCAAATCGGTTTCATTTTTTGGTATTGTTTTATTTGGTAGCGGTTGATAAGTAGAAATATAGTAAAAATACATAGTCATGCTTATCAGAGTTAAGAAATCCCTTTATTTTCTGAATTTTTTCAGTTTTTTTCATATGCGCGTGTATGTGTATTTCGAACCAAACTGAAGTTCTTGACCATTTGCAACTCCTTTCCCTAAGCTTATCTCTACTTTGAAGATATTTTTCCAAGTTGTTCAGAAATTACGATCAATCTTCATTGCTCATGAATTATCTTTACTAATGTATCTTACTTTCGTTTAATCAGCCCATTGTTTTTTGACACAGATCAATTCCTTAAAGTTTTTCAGCCGTCATCACCCTCAATTTTTTATCGAGTCATGTATACTTAGTAAAAAAATATACTCATGCCAATTATCACCAAACCATATTATATTGAGCTGCATGGGATTGATTTAAACTTGAATCCTCGAGTTTTCTGTATTAACATTTAAGTTCACGATCATATCATTTATAGACTAACTTCGTTGGATACAATCGAAACAATTTAAACACTCAAAATTTGAGAGTTAATAGTCTTGCATATATGTTAATAAATGTTAAATGTACATTTTAACTTAGTAAAAATTACGGTGTAACAATACCAAATATCATAGGCTAGTATAATAATTAGGCTAGGATACATTAGAGATCTTAGAGTTAAGGGCGTGTCCTGTGGGTAATTACATAATTTATTATATGACTAAACTCTTGCACACGAATCATGTAAAAATAATGCATGCTTTTGCTTTTTTTATTATATGCCCTCTTGAATTATTTAAGACAACATGAGTATACCTGTGTGTATAAAAGAATTTTCGAAATTAATAAAATTCAATTAGAGTTATTTAATTAAATATTAATTAAAAGTTAATTGCACTACAACAAAATTCACTACTTATTACGCCAATAGATAGCTCGATATGGTAAAGCGCTATTAATGTGGTTAACTCTCATAAACTCTCTACCGACTTAATCAATTTCCTAACCCAAACCTAAGTAACGCTTTGCAAAAGAGAGCCCGCCCCCCAAATATACATTTCCCTCCATCACGCTTCATTTCCCTCCATCACGCAGACGCTGTTTTAATCAATTTCATTCCAAATTTCCAACCCTAAATTTGACAACTTTCGATCTTTCATCTCCGTTGTTTTAATCAATTTCCACGTCTTTGCTGTTCGATCTCTCCTCTCACGGCCAGAGGCGACCGCGTTCCACTATATTCAACTAGTCGCGTTCCACTGTATTCAAGAAGCGTCGCGAGGAGGTGAGCGCTCGATTTTATTTTTTGATTTTTCTAATTGGTTATTAGTCTGTTTTATGATTTTAGGGTTTTTGCCGTTTATTAACTTTGGTCGAATAGTTTTGTGTTGTATTTCACTGCTCTTGCCTTTTTTCCTTTTCTTTTCGCTTCTTTTGTAGATTGTTTTAGCAGACATTGAACATGTTGCTAAATGCAGTCATGTGTGCCGTATGTACATTATTATCTATATGAATGAATCCGATGATATATGGGTGACAGCTAAATAGAGTTGTAAATATAGGAGCAAATTATGAAATTTTAAGTTTGGGAAGCTACTCTTATTATATGCTCTATTTGCTGATGGATTTGGTAACCACAGTTCTTATGGTTGTCATTCTAGCAAGTCCTCATTGATTAAAGTGATTAAAGTTTGTACATATGCAGTTCTCAAATAAAGTATCTTTCTTCTTTTTAGTATATTAGATAATGGTTATGAAATTTGTAATTCCGGTGAATACTAATTCTAAGGGCATCTCCAGTCGGTTACGGACTGAATATTCAAGGTACTGAATATTCAGTCTGTAATAGGGCTGGGATATCTAGTGGTTGGGCGCCCATTTAATGGGCGTCTGACCTCAGGCGCCCATTTAATGGGCGTCTGACCTCAGGCGCCCATTAAATGGGCGCCTGACATTAGGCGCCCATTTAATAGACGCCTACCCCCCCCCCCCCCCACACCCCTCTCCTTTTATATTTTTCTACTGGGGAGGGGGGTACTGACGCCCATTTAATGGGCGCCAGCGCTTGAACGCCCATTAAATGGACGTCCAAGTTCAATTCAGTTTTCTGAATCCAAAACTGAATATTAAGCTTAATATTCAAGACTGAATATACGACTGGAGAAACATTTCTTAATATTCAAGCCTTAATTTATACCACTGGAGATGCTCTAAAGGAACATAACAAAATTCCAAAGTATACCACATATAGCCTAACAGAAAGTATTATATTCTTGGCCGCAATTTTCAGTGAAAGTTTTTAAAATATGAATAAAATGTATCTTGCTCGAGTTTTTATTTATTTATATATATATATATATATATATATATATATTGATGTCCTTGTAGCTTTATTTCACTTACAAACTACTTAAAGATGTTATACTTTAAATAGATGATATTCTGCTTGACTTATAACTAATTCATCATCATCATGTCAGCTTAGCAAAGATGGTTCCATGTAGCACTTTAAAGCAGTTGTAATTTTGTTCTGTGTGTTAGGTCTACTTTATCAAACATTTTGTGGAAAGTAACAATTTGGTGTCATTTTTGTATTTTAATATGATAGTAAAACTTATCTTTTTAAGTTCTTTTGCTGGTGGTTTTAGATATTATAGTAATATATATTGGTGATAACTTTATATCCAAAACAGGTTTATGTTAAAATTTAATTAATATCAGCAGCATAAGTTTTCATGATTCAATTTTGAAAAATGAGGTATAGAGTTCAATATGATAAAACTGTTATCTAGAGTCCGGACTTATTGTCTACTTATGATTCAATGGTTAAGATTAAACGAAACGTCATTTCTTTTTTTGGTATTTATGGTTAAAGATATCCATTGCTCCTTGCTTATGTCAAAATTCAGAAGTTATCAATAAAAATCCGAGCCTTACATACATCTTTATTTTGTAGAACGTTTTTTGATGAGATATTAAATAATAGGTATATAACCTTGTGCTGTGGTTATTCTTTATTAAATTTTATGATTGCGGATTTTGGTTATGATTATATTCGGGTTCACGTTTTTAAAGGAGAGCATGTATAGAATGGGTTCGTTCAAGGGGGTAAATGAGTTATGCTGACAAATGGAAAATGAAGAAGAGGTTAGTTTTATCACTTTTACGTAAACGCTGCAGCTCTTGAAAGATAAGTTCAGGTCCTCATTGTATAGGTGTTAGAAGTTGAGTATAAAAAATTAGAGAACTGCATTGCGAAGTTCATAATGGTAAAACCGCTGTCTAGACTACTTATTTGTTTATTCTTCAATGGCTGAGATTAGAAGATAGATGATTATTTTGCCCGTCTTATGCGTTCATAGACTCTTTATATATATATAGTAATGTTTAAATGACTAATATGATATTAGGAAATGAGTAATATTATATTAATTACATTATTTTCTGTATTACAAATATTTATATTTATATAATTACACTTGTATGATTTGTATATTAAACATGTAGTTATGTATTTTATTTCTATTATTGTTGAAGGTTGAATTGAGTTAAGGTATAGTTCTTTTGCACGTGAAAACAATTTGGCAATTGTTGTTTGCTATTTTTCCTACATGGGAAATTATTGTTGTTGGCATTTTCAGATAGTTTGAGCATTGAAAGCTAATGTTGACTAATGGTTGTCAACGGCTCATGTTTTTTGTTCCCATATACTGAACTAGAGATTACACCTTTACGTTTTACATTTTTACCATCAATTTAAGTGGAAATGTAGGGGCTTCCCTATATTTGAATTTTACTGTAAGCCACACATTGATGATGATGATTTAGGGTACTTAACTATATTTGAATTTGTGTAGTAAGTTTTATTTAAATTTGCATTTGATTAGAATGTGTTATTTTAAATTTGTATTTGATTATTAATGTATATGCTTCATATTCTAGAAACTTGCTTGTTTCCGCATTAGATACGCTGATGGAAAAAGATTGGGTTCATTTACACAGGTAAATAGATAATACAATATTTCAAATGATGTTTAATTTCAAAAATAAAAATATATTTGATATTAAATATTAATATTTATGTCTTTATATTTTTCATTGAAGAGCAACTAAGGAGTACGAGCAAGGGGCTAGGTGTTTTGTTGATGCTGCAAAGAGAAAGTTAAGAAATGTGGAGAAACTTTTATGCCCTTGTGTGGATTGTCGGAATCTTAGTCGACATCATGATGACATTATCGTTGAACATTTGATTATAAGAGGGATGGATCTTGAGTACAAGAGCGGTAGGTGGTATAATCATGGCGAACAAGTCAATGTAGGCAACGAAATCAAGTTGGATAATACATACCATTCGGTATGAAGATGAAGATTTTTTTGAATACTACTTTTTTCCCGATGATAAAGAAAAGGAGGGTGAAGAAACGAGAGGATGATTTAGTTAAAAATTTGGAAGATGCAGAAACCCCTTTATATCCTGATTGCATAGATCAACCTAAACTATCTGCCATAACTTCTTTGTACAATCTTAAATGCGAGACCGGATTATCCGATAATGGGTTTGATAAGCTTTTGGCCTTGTTACAGTTGTTGTTACCAAAGAATAATGTACTTCCTAAGACTATATATGATGTAAAGAAATTCCTCAAAGTATTTGACATGGGATTCGAAAAGATTCATGCTTGTAAGAATGATTGTTGTCTTTTCAGAAATGAGTACCAAGATTTAGATAGTTGTCCAAAATGCAACTCTTCAAGATGGAAGATAAATGATGACTCAAAGGAGATTATGCTATGAGTTCCAGCTAAAGTGTTGAGATACTTTCCAATCATTCCAAAATTTAGAAGAATGTATAGATCTCAAAAAATGGCAGAAGACCTAAGGTGGCATTTCAATAATAAAAATAATGATCAAAAAATGCGTCACCCTGTAGATTCTGTAACATGGAATGTAGTGGATGAGAGGTTTAAATCATTTTCATCCGACCCACGCAATCTTAGACTTGGTCTTGCCATAGATGGTGTTAATCCATTTGGTTCGATGAGCTCCAAATATAGTTGCTGGCCAGTCATGCTTGTGACATATAATCTCTCACCTATGTTGTGTATGAAGAAGGAAAATATTATGCTAACATTACTAATTCCTGGTCCAAAGCAACCCGGAAATGATATAGATGTATATTTGGCATCATTGATAGAAGACTTGAATCATTTATGCAATAATGGAATTGATATTTATGATGCGTTTAGTACAACCATTTTCAATTTAAGAGCAATTTTACTATGGACAATAAATGACTTTCCGGCCTATGGAAATCTTGCAGGATGTTGTGTGAAAGGTGAAAAAGGTTGTCCATTATGTGGTGTCAATACGCATCATCAATGGTTAAAACATAGTCGAAAGATTGTTTATATGAGACATAGAAGATTTCTAGATCCTTCACATCCATAGAGGAAACAAAAAACTTGGTTTGATAACACCGTAGAGAAAGGCAGCAAGCCTAGAATTCTCACGGGAAGAAACATTTCTGTAATTTTGAACGGCTTTCCAAATGTTTTTGGAAAAGATAAGAATAGGGAAACCAAAAAGCAGGAGACCAAGAAGAAGTTAAATATGAAGTTGAATAAGAAGATAACAAGTAAAAAGAGGAAGAGTAAGCACAATAGAAAAGATGATGAGCAAGATGAGCTATTAAGGTGGAAAAAAAGATGAATCTTCTTTGATTTGCCATATTGGAGGTTAGTATTTAAATTATACCTTTTTCTCATTAGCCTAACAATAATTTTTTTATCTCATTGAAGTGTTATATTATTGATATTTGTAGGAACTTCCCTTGCGACATAATTTAGATGTAATGCATGTTGAGAAAAATGTTGCTGAAATCCTGTTAGGCACAATATTGCATGATAGTAAATCGAAAGATGGAACTAATTCTAGAAAGGATTTGGAGGATTGGGGTATTTGACAAAGTCTTTATGTACAACCTCGTAGGAATAGAACATATCTTCCACCAGCTCCATATACATTGTCTTTGTTTGGAAAAAAAATTATTTTGTACAAGATTATATGATTTTAAGGGTCCTGATGGTTATTTCTCAAATTTCAAAAGATTTGTTTCATTAGAAGACTGCAAAGTTAGTGGTTTGAAGTCACATGATTATCATGTTCTAATGCAACAATTGTTATCTGTTGCAATTAGAGGATTCTTCCAAAGAAAGTCAGAACAACAATAATCCGTCTATGTTCCTTTTTCAATAAAATATGATAACGTGTTCTTGAACAAGAGAAGTTACGACATCTTGATAATGAGATTGTTGGAATTTTGTGCGAGCTTGAAAGATATTTTCCACCCTCTTTTTTTGTTGTAATGATACATTTGACAATTCATCTTGGAAGAGAAGCGCAATTGTGTGGTCCAGTTCATTTTCGTTGGATGTACCCATTTGAAAGATACATGAAAACACTTAAAGATTATGTGAGGAATTATGCTCGACCTGAAGGGTGTATTGCAGAATCTTATCTTGCAGAAGAGTCAATGAATTTTTTTGGTGAATTTCTAAAAAAGAAAGTACAAATGGAGGAGAGAGAAGTTCGGAATGAAGATTACGAGAACAATGTGATACTCGAAGGACGTCCACTTTTAAAATCGAAGACAATAGAATTGTCATCTAATGAAAAAGATATTGCTCATTTGGCCGTGTTAATGAATATGGCTGCGGTGGAACCATATTTAGAGTAAGTAAATATTATATTTTGATTCTATTTTTTTGTGAAATTATATCGTTAAATATTACTTAAACAATTTTTTTTGAACATCAGTATGCATTTGGAGGAGTTACAAAATTTGGATAAGCGTTTAGAAAAAAAATGCTACATTGCTTTGGAAAAAACATACAGATAAGTTCTCTGATTGGATTAAAAAGAAGGTTGGTTTAATTTTAATTTATCATTTCATTAGCAAGAAAACATTTTTTTCAAAATTTATATTTAATGAATTTTCGTAGATACCTTTTCACTCAACGAGCGATGAAATATTAAAATGGATTGCCTTTGGTCCGAGTAGTAATGCATTGTCCTATAAAGGGTACGTAATTAACGGACAACGTTTTCACACAGAAGACATCGAGAGAGAAACTCTAAATTATGGGGTGACTTATGATGCGACTACCATGTGTAGGGCAAGTGCAAAAGATATTTCTCAAAGAGTCGATGTGGTCACTTATTATGGGATAGTGACTGATATAATCTTGTTAAACTATCATGTTTTTTATATTCCCGTATTTAAGTGTCATTGGGAAAATATAGGAAACGGGGTGAAGGTCGAAGACGGATTTACTCTTGTCAATTTTCATCAAAGTCAAGCTTCATTTGTAAGAGATCCATGTATCATTGCATCTCAAGCGAAACAAGTTTTTTATTCAAGAGAGAATGATAATTCTAATTGGTATGTTGTAATGAAGGCACCACCAAGAGGTTTTCATCAATTAGAGACAGATGATCATGTTACGGAAGTTAGCTTTGTTAGGGAAGATTGCGAAGAAACTGATATGGATATTGATTCCATGGAAAATATTAGTTATGTTAGAAAAGATTGTGAAGGCATATTTGAGTAAATTTCGAAGTATGAATCTTTTGTTTAAAATCATGTTTGTTAGTCTGTCTTTAATTTAAAATCATGTTTTTGAATTTGAACTAAAAAAAAAATTGACATGTTGATAGTTTATGATAACTAGTGATATGCAATTTTTTGTGCACTTCATCTTGTTGCTATGTTTTTTTTATGAGATAAATATTTCTCAAAGGGTAATTTTTATGCGCTAAATATTCTAAAACATGTCATCATGATGTTACGTGGTCGTATGATAGAATAAAATTAACCAAATTTTGAATTTTCTAAAGAAAATAGACATTTTCTTAAGAAGATTATAGTATTTTTCTGACAGTTTTTTCTCTTCTAGAAATTGGCAATTTTTTATAGTATGTTACGTGGTCGTTTTTGTTTCCTTTTTGTTACATAACCTTTTCCAATTATGCAAAATTGGAACTAAGAAACTACGAGGAGGGTTTCTATTTCCACTTTGGGGAAAGCATGAATTCAGCGGTTTGCTACTATTGCTAATAAGCCATCCTTAATGATTTTTCCATTTAATGGTTTAAGTTCAAACACAATAATTGATTTCGTTAACATTGAAATGGTACTAGCTAATATGCTAATAATCCATAGTTGTTGTCAACCAATGCCAAAAAGAAATAATACCGAAACATTGGTAAGCTATGCCTATATTTATACAAGTTTCAAATATAAGTTTTGAGAACTCAAATCAGTTTGCACATTGACCGTTGAAAAGGTTGAATTGAAAGAAATCAATGTTTCATTGTCCTTTATTTTTTTAGATTGGTTGACAATATCTATGACTTGAAAGTTCAATATGTTCGTACTCTGTTAATTTTGATTGCTTGTAGTATTATTCTAAAAATAAAAATTATTATACTATGTTGTATTTTATATTGTGTTGTATTGTATTAAATGTTGTGGTTCGTCATTACATTTTTCAATTCTTAAACGATATGGTGATGCATTGTATTATTTAGTTCGTTTTAAAAAAAAATCATGCAGTTTTTTTTGTGTAAGTTTGATAATATTTTGGTGTAGATTCTGCTATATTATGCAAGATTTTTTGCGTTGAATTTTTTATTACGAGCAGCAAATTTTGTTATATTATGAGCTGCAGTTTTTGTCAAAAATAAATTGGCTTGGCTTGACTTGTTAAATAGGTGGATTGTTAATGGATTTAATAAATAGGTTGGGTTTGTTATTAATTCTAGTTCACGAGTGTCACGGTACGCGCTTTGCGTGTAAATTGTTTACCTTATAAATTGTCTATGTTTAAATCAGTCAAAAAATATATTTTTATTGCCTAATGTACTTGTCATTTTCAAAATGTACTTGTCATTTTCAAAATGTGCAAATACAACCTTGATTGCAGTCACTAGGTTAATAATAGTGTCATGCCTGGTTGCTCAACTTTTACTACTGCCACTTTTACTTGCACTCTTTTTCGAGTATTATGCCTTTTTTTGGATAGACACAAATATTAAATTGTCTTGTATTACTTCTTGTTACAACCTTAAATGTTCGTAGTTTAATAGTTATATTGATGTTGATTTTTCTATAACTTGTTTACAATATGTGTTACATAGAGCACCAACCATACAACACGTACCGAGGCTTTATTTTGCATATATGTCAATAATACTAGCACAAATTAACCAAATCAATTATTATTTCTTCCAAATTTCGATTTAATGAGTGCGGGTATAAGAGAGTTGTTGGCCGCTATATACTGGCATGATTGACCGATGCTATAATGTGATATTCATGAATCTTAACATGATCAATTTGTATAATAGAAAATGGGCAGGACTATGAAAAAGAGAAAGCGCGCTGACATGCAAAAAGAAGTCAAAGGCCCCAAATCTACACCAAACAAACGCATTGCCAGAGATAATGAGATTCATAATGAAGACAACCCACAAGAATTGGAAAACGATCAGTTGCAAAATGAACAAAACAACAATGCTCAACTACATGACAGCCCACAAATAGTCGAAGATAATGCAATTCAGCCGGAAGAAAATATTAAAGGTGTAGTGAATGATGAGAGACATATGCAAGGTCGTGATGCATGCCTAAATGGGGGAAAATAGAGTAGAGGACCAACTAAAGTTAGAAGGCTTCCATTCAGCTCTCAGGAGGTAATTGAAGTTGAATTTAATGGTGCAGGTGAAGCAATAGGAGATGGGTCAATCAAGTGGTCTTCCTTTCTAGGACCGCTTGTACGAGAAGTGGTTCCGATTACATTAACTGATTGGAGGCAGCTTGGTGATGATTTGAAAGATGTTCTATGGGAAAGCATTCAGGTGACATATATATTTTTATCTACAGCTTATTTAACTAATAAATGTTTTGCCTGAAAATATGTTTTAATACTAGTTTGAGTCAAGCTGTTCCATACATAAATTTATGATGTTCATTTTCAACGGTTTTAATGCTTCAACTGCTACCTGCTTTTTTCTCCTGTAGTTAAAAGCTAAATTATTATTATTAAAATTCAACTACTTATGTCTGTACTACCATTTTCTTTCACTAAGTCCTAATCAAAAAATTTTGTTAATAAAATAGTCTATTTATGTCTGTACAACATCTTATGTCTGTATAAGACAAACTTATTGATTTTTAAACTTAGTCTGTACAACATCTGGAAATCGTCATGTCACTATTCGTCATGTCTGTACAGTTATTCGTCATGTCACTTTACCGTCATTGCAACCATAATTTTTTTACCACCCAGTTATCCCTATTTCTGTAGTTTGCCACTTTCCTTCTTCGACCATATGCTCTGAGTCTTCTGTTTCCTTCGCACTTATTCTGCCATGCCACTTTTTCGTCAAATTGCTATATGAAGTAAGCCTCCTGAAATTATACTCCTCTCTGTCTATCACTTATGTTCCGAGGAATATGTAACGGTTCCTGACTGACACTTCCCATTCGTATATATCTTGACTAGTAACTAACATCTTGAATATTTAACCTTCTGAAATGTTACTTAACTGAAACCAATCTGGAGGCATAGCTGAGTATATGATGCAATATGCATGTTAGCTTTATTCTTCCAATAGTGCAATCTTTTAGAATACATAACAGGTATCGGATATATACCATTTATAATAGACGTACAAACAAATATTTTATATTGTCGCTGAGTGTTATGTAAGTAAGAGCACCCGTTATTACTTTTTGACACTTGTTATGAAAAATGTTGCAAGCGAGGTTTAAATTGGATGCAGATTGGCAAAAAACATTGATATTTAAGCAACTGGGAGGTATTTGGAGGGCGTCAAAATGTAGACTAGTTCGCCAAATAGTAAAAGCAAAGTCCATGGAGGAAAAACTTCAGTTGAAACCAAGTAACATCAAAAGTATGACTGAATGGAAGAAATTTGTAAAGTCAAAAACAAGTGTGGAATTTCAGGTATTTTTTATTACTGTTATCTATTTTTTTTGTAAAAGTTTTAAAACATAAACGATATTGATAATGTATTTAAATCTCTTATTTCAGGCATTAAGCATGAAGAACAGAGCTATTAGAGACAAACAGTTGCCACATACATGCAGCCGTAAAGGAATGGCTCGACTTGCTGGAGATATGGTAAAAAAAGAGTAATTTTATTTACTGTAATATTTGCGAACTTCTTAATTAATACGTTTGTTATTTGATGTTCTTTTGAATGCAGAAAAAGCAGAGTGGCGATTGCTCTTCCGTCACGAGAAGTCTAGTTTGGATCAAATCTCGCACACGGAAAAACGGTGAACCAGTGAATATGACGGTTGCAGATACTATAGTAAGTTGATAAAAACTTGTGTTTATAGCATATATTTAAATGTATATAAGGTCTCATATGCATATGCACTTTCATATATACATGGTTTTAAAAGCATTCAGTTTCAAATATCTTTATTTTAAAAGTGTGGAGTCTCCTATATGACTAGTTTGCATGTATAAATCTGAAGTATAGTTTTACATAAAGAAATTTCCATACAAGTCTATAATTTGCTATATGCAGTCTATAATATTGTATCGAGTTCATCATCCTCACTTTGCCCATAGCGTACATGCTCTTAATCGAGTTCAGTGCTTCTTTTCCTCCATATGCTGCTATGTACTGTTGCACTATGTATTTCGCCATGGACGCTTCCTAAACATAAGTTTCGATTCTGAATAAAGTCTTAGTAAATAAATGTACAAATGAAAGTGGTAAAGAAAGAGATAGTACAAATGATATTGTGATTTTCCATACACAATTAAATGATATTTTTGTTATAATATATGTATATTATGAAGTGAATATGCTTGTACATTGTTTTGTTTAGTCCCACATCGTGGGATAAGTTCAGTCCTTACCTCTGAAGCCCTTATATAAAGTAGGCCATGTAATGTAAATAGATATCGATTCTCTGAATGAATAAAATTGTTCTCTCTCTCCAATGGCTTCTATTTTCTTTATTCTATAACACGTTATCAGCACGATGTTTTATTCTTAAGGTTTTCTTTATGCATTTGAGATCTATTTCTTTTCTCTTGGGATCTAATTTTATTTCATAGATCAAATTTCGTTTTGTAAACATTTGTTTTGATCTCATTTCTTTTTCCTGGATCTCATTTTGTATATCTTATAATGTTGATCTAATTATGTGAATCTAATATTATTTATTTGTATAGATCTAACTTTGTAGACTTCATTTTTCAGATCTCATTTGTAGAATTATTAAATTGATTTTATTTTTAGATGTTATTATGTTGATCTCAATATGATCTAATTTTTCTGATCTAATTCTATTACAGATCTAATTTTATAGATCTATAACATTTTATATTTTATATACTGTTGCTTTTCTTTTCGATCCACAGCCCTAATATGGTATAATGATTGATTTTAGATCTCATTGATCTTTCCTTATTTTTAATTGATATTCTTTGTTATGAAGGATTTTATATTAAAAAAAAAATTTCTACCAAATTAATGCTGATTATCAAATATCTACATGAAATAGTTTTGATATTTGTAGCGTGTATAATTATATGTATTATTGCTGATTTAATAATACAGAGAGGTTTGAGTTGCAGAAGAAGCAAGCAAATTAATTTCCAATGACTCCAGTAATGGATATCGAATCGATGGTACTTATATTTTTGACTTGTTCCATTTTTCATTCGTCGATGTATAAAACACGTTTCCCTTTAATGGAAACACGCACTTTTGCTCTTGATATGAGATTTTCGGTTTCATTCACACATCGAGTAAAACAAAGTTCCGTGATGTTCATATTTTCATTTAGAAATAATTTAGAATTTATATGATTATATCTGTTTTTTTTTTGAATTAACCATATTCAGATTGTCTAGTGATTTAACTGAAAAAGAACATCCTTACCTATGGAACTCCCTGAAGGAGCGTTATGACCACCAAAATATGGTCACACTTTTAAACACTAGACATGAGTGGTTGAACTTGAAGTTTTAAGTCATTAAATCTATTAGGAAATACAATTCCTCTATATTAAAATTACTTCTAAATTAAAATTATGTGAAAGGATTGTCTAGTGATGCTAACCTGAAGTTAGATCATTTCTTCGACGATGAAGGAAACTTCATTAATGATGAAAATCTAAGTACGGTAATAAATGATATGGTCGAATTGATCAATAATAGCAGCCTGAAGTCTGCTATGTGGATTTTATTTCAGTTCAGTAAATCAGTTTAAAGTTGGTAAAACCCAAGTTTTGATAATCTTTGGGTGTGTTTGCCAAACTATATATTTGAAGAAGTACATTTTAATATTCTCCAGAAGAGATAATCCATATGACATACTCTTGAAGAGATGTATTATGATTTTTATATTTCAAAATCCAAACATCCTAGAAGAGATGTTGTAAAATTATGTCAATTATGTAGAAAAAGATATTGATTATTGATGACATCCAAAAAACAATGCATATAAAGTATCTTTAGAAGTGATATGTACCACTCTAGAAGCGGTGTTTATGAAATATCCCCAGAAGTGATATTATAACATCGTATAGCACTATAAAAGAATTGCCTATAAAATATTGTCAAATGTGATAATAAATTATCCAAAATTCAATCGTCTATTGTCATGGACCCGTAGCTCCATTAGACAAATAGTGATATGTAACCTTTTACTTTTCAGAACTTACGATGAATCAAATATTATATGCACAACTATTCTTGAAGAAATATCTTTAGATATGCTCCTGAAGAGATAATCTATATGTCATATCATAATTTTCACTAAAGCTATATAAATACGATCTTGAACAAATCGGTATGTGCAACCATTATAATTTCTTATTTTTATAACATTTCAAGGGTCCAGAAGATACTCTTATTTATGTTGTAAATATATCTATTTTACTGAACTCTCTAGAGGAGATGTTTATATATAATTATAATCATATATATATATATATCTAGAAGAGAAAGTTCACTCCAGAAGTGGTGATACTAATACATCTCTAGAAGAGATTTATAAATTTGAAAATGATAACATATCTCTAGAAGAGATTTATTTATATATTTGGTAATTTTATTAAACCAAATAAGTGTACATAAATTTGATTATAAAGGATCCTAATTTAGCTTAGATTTGATCCTAAAAGTTTGAGAGCTAAGAGGAAATCTGTATCTGTAATATTCCAAGTATCTAGAAGATACTATTATTATTTTTGCTGTAATTTTTTTACAGAACTCTCAATAGAGATGTGTAGAAATGTCTATATGCAATTAAAAAAAATTACTCCTTGATAAGTAATCATAATTAGTGTTCAAAACTGATATTTGAGATATAATTGAGGAATAAAACTTAACAACTTGAAGTTGTGTGTATATTTTGTTCGAACCAGAAGTTCGATATGGTTTCAAACCAAATGTTTTGAACATTATCGTGCGGTTTTGACAGATGTGCATTGACATTGATTTATAAATAGAAATTAATAGTTTTGATCCTTGTAATAGTTTGTTCCAAAAATCACTAATTCAAATGAGAAAGAATATGAAAATTTTACAATATACATGTGATATGTGGACGCACGTATACATCCATATATGTAAATATTTAGCTAACAACCTGAAGTTTGTTATAAGCTATTATTTAGTGATTATGCATAGATATTATTTAGTGATTTAAAATTCAATCAACATAAATGCTGAATGACCTGAAGTCATGTATGTATTCAAATGATCTACACAATAAGTAAATTCCTCCAATAGCTTAGATCAATGAATGAGAACAAACTCTAATAATCAATATCAATTGAATGCATCTTATCAATGAATAAAAGAATTATCCTCCTATTATTAATATGTATGATGTATTTGCTAGTAGCAATATCATAATGGATCAAAATAAGAATCCAAAGATGATTATTATTTAATGTGACAATGTTTGTCAACATTGAGGGGGAGGATAAAGGGATACTAGTTCATTTTGATCATCAGTGTTAAATATATATTAAAATATACAATGATGCAAAACATTATCAATATTATCCCTAGTAGACTTTCTCCAATATAGATTTGAATCCCTGAAGGATCAAAATTTGTAAACCACATCTGAAATATGGTTCAAAAGTCAGTTCAAAATATTTTTGGAGTTAGTAATAAAGATGCCAAATAAAGGAGGTGGGTGTTCTTGAAGAAACACTTAAGGATGCTCTGAAAGAGATCCATGACATGATTCTCAAATAATCCTAGAAGTGGGTTAGGTACCTAAAACATAATTAAAGAGATCTCAATAATTCATGTCTAGAACTGACAAGAAATAATCATCGAGATGATAAATTTGCAAATAATAAAGCGCTTATATTTATAAATAGATTAAGAATCTTAAATTAGGGAAAAACATGACTGGCCATCATGAATCCTTTAATAGTAGAGAAATATGGACATGTAGTCCGCAAAGTACCGAAAGTACTTGAAATGCTTAATATACCCTGAAGGTATAAATGTGGTTTAAAATCATATTAAATAATGAAAGTATACAAATTCCTGAAGAATATAAATAACTTTCATTGTTATAAAGAATGCAAAGAACAAGGAGAGTAAATTTCAACCTACTTTTAAGTATTGTTGTAATGAAAATCTTGATATAATTCATGATGAGTAGATTACTTCCTATTTTTAAGTATCGTTGTAATAAAACTCTTAATATCCATTGAAGTGATAGTTGCGATATGCAAATACTTATTAAAGTATACAAATTTCTGAAGAATATATATAACTTTTGTAGTTATAAAGAATGAAAAAGACATGAAGTGTAGATTACAAATTTCTTCTAAGTATTGTTGTAATGAAAATCTTGATACATCAAGATGAGTAGATTACTTCCTGCTTTCTAGTAATGTTGTACTGAAATTTTTAATATTCATGAAAGATGTATAGTTGCAATGCGCTAAACTAATTTGAAGCAAAAAATAAATAAATAAATAATGAAAGCACATGAAGTGTGTTTCATATAAGTAGCATACAAATGCATAAAATGCAAACCATATTTGGAAGAAACAATCTTAGAAAATTTGATTGTATCAAAGAAAACTATTAATAAATTGTATTATGAATGAGATACATATTTATGGATCCAGAAGTATCTATAACCAATTTGAGTTATCGAAAGACGAATATGAATTCAGAGGAAAATTTTAAATCAGGGGGAGCATCCATAAGTATTTTATAATGCACTCTTTTTCCTTAACTAAGATTTTTCCCACTGGGTTTTTATTAGTAAGGTTTTAACGAGGCATTATCTTGATCCAGAAGTATCAACTCCCTGTAACATTTGAAATAGGCTATAATGTACTCTTTTTCCTTATTTAAGATTTTTCCCACTGGGTTTTTCTTATTAAGGTTTTAATGAGGCATTATCTTGATCTAGAAGAATCAAACGTCTTTTCAAGAAATAACATCTCAAATATGTTATTTAAGTTAAATTATATTTTTATCCTTGACTAAGGTTTTTCCCATCGGGTTTTCCTTTGTAAGGTTTTTACTGAAGTGTTAAATTGATCCAGAAGTATCAAACTCTATCTAATGCAGTAAATTATTGTCCGAGGCCTTGGTGCAGTGGTAAAACGCCAGGCTGTTGACGACAAGGTCGGTAGTTCGATCCCTGCCTCTGGCATATTAAACTGTGCGCCACGATGATTCTTGCAGACTTGTGTGCTGCCTACTTTGTAAATATAAGTACCCAGTTTCAAAAAAAAAAAAAAAAAAAAAAAAAAAATGCAGTAAATTATTGAAATATGACATACTATATTGTACTCTTTTTCCTTCACTAAGATTTTTCCCATAGGGTTTTACTTAGCAAGGTTTTAATGAGGCATTAGTTTGATCCAGAAGTATCAAGCTTTATTTAAAGAAATAAGAAAATAAAATATGTCATTGTACTCTTTTTCCTTCACTAAGATTTTTCCCATTGGGTTTTTCTTAGTAAGGTTTTAATGAGGCATTATTTTGATCCTGAAGTATCAAACTCTTATAAGAAATATCATTTTTAGTATGATATTTATGATTTCACAAGTTGCACTCTTTTCCTCGTTCAAGGTTTTTTCCCACTGGGTTTTTCTAATAGAGGTTTTTAATGAGGCAAATCTATATCGATTGAATCGATAAATGCAAGCGAGATAATAATGAGGGGGAGCAATCATCATACATGTTTCGAAACGGAAATTTCCAAATTATCTGAGCATTCAAGATTTTGAAGACGCATATTCAAAGGGGAGTGTTATAATATATGTATATTATGAAGTGAATATGCTTGTACATTGTTTTGTTTAGTCCCACATCGTGGGATAAGTTCAGTCCTTACCTCTGAAGCCCTTATATAAAGTAGGCCATGTAATGTAAATATATATCTATTCTCTGAATGAATAAAATTATTCTCTCTCTCCAATGGCTTCTATTTTCTTTATTCTATAACACGTTATCAGCACGATGTTTTATTTTTAAGATTTTCTTTATGCATTTGAGATCTATTTCTTTTCTCTTGGGATCTAATTTTATTTCATAGACCAAATTTCGTTTTGTAAACATTCGTTTTGATCTCATTTCTTTTTCCTGGATCTCATTTTGTATATCTTATAATGTTGATCTAATTATGTGAATCTAATATTATTTATTTGTATAGATCTAACTTTGTAGACTTCATTTTTCAGATCTCATTTGTAGAATTATTAAATTGATTTTATTTTTAGATGTTATTATGTTGATCTCAATATGATCTAATTTTTCTGATCTAATTCTATTATAGATCTAATTTTATAGATCTATAACATTTTATATTTTATATACCGTTGCTTTTCTTTTCGATCCACAGCCCTAATATGGTATAATGATTGATTTTAGATCTCATTGATCTTTCATTATTTTTAATTGATATTCTTTGTTATGAAGGATTTTATATTAAAAAAAAAAATTCTACCAAATTAATGCTGATTATCAAATATCTACATACATTCTATTTCTTATTTCCTTTAAAACAGCAGGTAAAGGTTCTTGCATTTCTTTATAAACTCGTTACTTTTCCTCTCTCCAAAAAGGTAATTGTCAATATCATATTTTTTTTGATAAAGTTATCAAGTAAGCACATGCTACTTTGGGGTTCGCTTCTATATTTTTCATGTCTTTTCTTGTATTACTCTTATTTTTATTCTTTGGCTTCTAAATTCAATATTTTTTCCCTTTGCGGATCTATTGCCAAATAAAATTCAAAAGTTTGGAATGGAATATACGCAAAAGCTGACTTTCCTTTCTTATTTGATAAATACATGAAAGTTGCAAAATTCAAATGTTTGGTTTTGTTGATACAATTTATTTTTTTGGTACAGTTGTTTGATACCATGAATGAAGACTTTCCATTTTTTTCTCCTTTTTAGCTGGAAACAAACATATAGTGAATGTTGTTGTGGCGAATATTTTCACCTTATGCAATTTATTTTATGAACAGTTCACAAAATGACAAACATCGCCAAGCTTGAATTTAAAGCTTTGGATATATCTGGAGACAACTACTTATCATGGATACTGGATGCTGAGATTCATTTGCAATCTCAATGCTTAGAAAATGCCATTAAAAAGGGCAATACTATGTCCCAGCAGGACAAGGCAAAGGCTCTAATATTTTTAAGACGTCATATCCACGACGATCTAAAAACAAAATATTTGATTGAAAAGGACCCTCTCCACTTATGAAACTCCCTGAAGGAGCGTTATGACAACCAGAAGATGGTCATACTTCCAAACACTAGATAAGAGTGGTTGAACATGAGGTTTCAGGACTTTAAGTCTGTAAGAGAATATAATTCTGCAATGTTTAGAATCACTTCTAAACTGAAATTATGTGGAGAAAAGGTGGATGATGCACAAATGCTTGAAAAGACTTTCTCAACATTTCATGCCTCGAATACACTCCTGCTGCAGCAATATATACTGTTTTGTATTTAGTCCCACATCGTGTGATTAGTGTACATAAATTTGAAAATGATAACATATCTCTAGAAGAGGTTTATTCATATATTTGGTAATTTTATTAAACCAAATAAGTGTACATAAATTTGATTATAAAGGATCCTAATTTAGCTTAGATTAGATCCTAAAAGTTTGAGAGCTAAGAGGAAATCTGTATCTGTAACATTCCAAGTATCTAGAAGATACTATTATTATTTTTTCTGTAATTTTTTTTTACAGAACTCTCAATAGAGATGTGTAGAAATGTCTATATGCAATTAAAAAAATTACTCCTTGATAAGTAATCATAATTAGTGTTCAAAACTGATATTTGAGATATAATTGAGGAATAAAACTTAACAACTTGAAGTTGTGTGTATATTTTGTTCGAACCAGAAGTTCGATATGGTTTCAAACCAAATGTTTTAAACATTATCATGCGGTTTTGACAGGTGTGCATTGACATTGATTTATAAATAGAAATTAATAGTTTTGATCCTTGTAATAGTTTGTTCCAAAAATCACTAATTCAAATGAGAAAGAATATGAAAATTTTACAATATACATGTAATATGTGGACGCACGTATACATCCATATATGTAAATATTTAGCTAACAACCTGAAGTTTGTTATAAGCTATTATTTAGTGATTATGCATAGATATTATTTAGTGATTTAAAATTCAACCAACATAAATGCTGAATGACCTGAAGTCATGTATGTATTCAAATGATCTACACAATAAGTAAATTCCTCCAATAGCTTAGATCAATGAATGAGAACAAACTCTAATAATCAATATCAATTGAATGCATCTTATCAATGAATAAACGAATTATCCTCCTATTATTAATATGTATGGTGTATTTGCTAGTAGCAATATCATAATGGATCAAAATGAGAATCCAAAGATGATTATTATTTAATGTGACAATGTTTGTCAACATTGAGGGGGAGGATAAAGGGATACAAGCTCATTTTGATCATCAATGTTAAATATTTGTTAAAATTTAAAATGATGCAAAATATTAAGTAACTTGAATAAATTGTCAGTAATATCCCTAGTAGACTTTCTCCAATATAGATTTGAATCCCTGAAGGATCAAAATTTGTAAACCACATTTGAAATATGGTTCAAAAGTCAGTTCAAAATATTTTTGGAGTAAGTAATAAAGATGCCAAATAAAGGAGGTGAGTGTTCTTGAAGAAACACTTAAGGATGCTCTGAAAGAGATCCATGACATGATTCTTAAATAACCCTAGAAGTGGGTTAGGTACCTAAAACATGATAATTAAAGAGATCTCAATGAATCATGTCTAGAACTGACAAGAAATAATAATCGATGATAAATTTATAAATAATAAAGCGCTTATATTTATAAATAGATTAAGAATCTTAAATTAGGGGAAAACATGACTGGCCATCATGAATCCTTTAATAGTAGAGAAATATGGACATGTAGTCCGTAAAGTACCGAAAGTACTTGAAATGCTTAATATACCCTGAAGGTATAAATGTGGTTTAAAATCATATTAAATAATGAAAGTATACAAATTCCTGAAGAATATAAATAACTTTCATTGTTATAAAGAATGCAAAGAGCAAGAAGAGTAAATTTCAACCTACTTTTAAGTATTGTTGTAATGAAAATCTTGATATAATTCATGATGAGTAGATTACTTCCTATTTTTAAGTATCGTTGTAATAAAACTCTTAATATCCATTGAAGTGATAGTTGCGATATGCAAATATTTATTAAAGTATACAAATTTCTGAACAATATATATAACTTTTGTAGCATGAAGTATATATTACAAATTTCTTCTAAGTATTGTTGTAATGAAAATCTTGATACATCAAGATGAGTAGATTACTTCCTGCTTTCTAGTAGTGTTGTAATGAAATTTTTAATATTCATGAAAGATGTATAGTTGCAATGCGCAAAACTAATTTGAAGCATAAAAATGAAAGCACATGAAGTGTTTTTCATAAAAGTAGCATACAAATGCATAAAATGCAAACCATATTTGGAAGAAACAATCTTAGAAAATTTGATTGTATCAAAGAAAACTATTAATAAATTGTATTATGAATGAGATACATATTTATGGATCCAGAAGTATCTATAACCAATTTAAGTTTTCGAAAGACGAATATGAATTCAGAGGAAAAATTAAAATCAGGGGGAGAATTCATAAGTATTTTATAATGCACTCTTTTTCCTTAACTAAGATTTTTCCCATTGGGTTTTTATTAGTAAGGTTTTAACGAGGCATTATCTTGATCCAGAAGTATCAACTCCCTGTAACATTTGAAATAAGCTATAATGTACTCTTTTTCCTTATTTAAGATTTTTCCCACTGGGTTTTTCTTATTAAGGTTTTAATGAGGCATTATCTTGATCTAGAAGAATCAAACGTCTTTTCAAGAAATAACATCTCAAATATGTTATTTAAGTTAAATTATATTTTTATCCTTGACTAAGGTTTTTCCCATCAGGTTTTCCTTTGTAAGGTTTTTACTGAAGTGTTAAATTGATCCATAAGTATCAAACTCTATCTGATGCAGTAAATTATTGAAATATGACATACTATATTGTACTCTTTTTCCTTCACTAAGATTTTTCCCATAGGGTTTTACTTAGTAAGGTTTTAATGAGGCATTAGTTTGATCCAGAAGTATCAAGCTTTATTTAAAGAAATAAGAAAATAAAATATGTCATTGTACTCTTTTTCCTTCACTAAGATTTTTCCCATTGGGTTTTTCTTAGTAAGGTTTTAATGAGGCATTATTTTGATCCTGAAGTATCAAACTCTTATAAGAAATATCATTTTTAGTATGATATTTATGATTTCACAAGTTGCACTCTTTTCCTCGTTCAAGGTTTTTTCCCACTGGGTTTTTCTAATAGAGGTTTTTAATGAGGCAAATCTATATCGATTGAATCGATAAATGCAAGCGAGATAATAATGAGGGGGAGCAATCATCATACATGTTTCGAAACAGAAATTTCCAAATTATCCGAGCATTCAAGATTTTGAAGACGCATATTCAAGGGGGAGTGTTATAATATATGTATATTATGAAGTGAATATGCTTGTACATTGTTTTGTTTAGTCCCACATCGTGGGATAAGTTCAGTCCTTACCTCAGAAGCCCTTATATAAAGTAGGCCATGTAATGTAAATAGATATCGATTCTCTGAATGAATAAAATTGTTCTCTCTCTCCAATGGCTTCTATTTTCTTTATTCTATAACAATTTTCTTTATGTTAAATGATATTTTATTTATGTTACTTAAATGTAGGACTTACTTATGGGATTTTCCATACACAATATTTATAACTATGTGCGTTAACTTTTGTAGAAAAAGATTAAACAAGTTGAAACTGTTCCATAATCGAGCTCGGTAATCAATTACAAAGAAGATGCACTTTCTCAAGTATTGGGACAAGATAGACCGGGTCGATTAAGAGCAATGGGAAGAAATATGAACATCAGTAGGGCTACTTTAGCACAGGTTAAGGACACGCATACAATGCAACTCGAAAGAATTTTTTTGGAGTTAGAGCAGAAATTTCTCGTGATGGTGAAAAATCAGGTTTGTTCTCACTTGTACACCTTCTGCTTTCACATTGAGTTCTTTTACGTTCACAATGAACCCTAAACCTAGTTAAGCAATATATATATATATATATATATATATATATGAAAATAACAACTTCAACTGTAAATTATTGTTCAATTTCAAAAATTCATACGTTTAATTTGTGAAGACCATGGCATGCCTTCCATTTTTACAGCAAAAATCACACCAATTCAAGTAATTTTTACTTAGACTGGAAGGAAGGATTGATGGAAAACTGAGTTGAAAAGAGAGGTTTAATATGAATAATTTAATATTATATTAAATTTTCTATCTAATTATGCGAGCTTAGTAGAATTAATTTTGCTACGGCTACTAAATAGATAACTTGTACTTTTCTGACAGAAAATACAAAATCTAATTTACGCTTTTTGGTCAAAAAGAAAAAATCTAATTTACAAATTTATTACTACATGTACTCTCGTATAATTAAAAATATCTTCCCCCCGTCTAAAATCTAATAAATTATGTTATGCTCATATGAAGACATGCTTCAACGTTTTGTACAGGAAAAACTTTTAATATGGAAGCTACAATATAGAAAATTACAATACTAAGTAGTATTTTTCTGTTAAACAGTAATTATTAAATTTTTCTTAGCCAACATATTAATATATATGCTAAAAACAGATGCCAACATTGCAAAATCTTCACAGTTGTGCAATATACATAGATCCTACAACAAATTTTGTATGGTGTGAAACTAGAATTGCTCAAGTAGGAAGACAACACTTTACATGTGATGTAAAACTTAGAACAATGCGGGCAAAAGTAGAAGTAGAAAACAGTGAGTTCTCTGCTCAATAGTTCACGTATTATCAGCCAACAGCTGAAATAAAACAATCAGTTTCTTGTCCCTCAAACACGTTACCAGCATCGTTATAACTAGATGGTAACTCGACTTTCCAAATAAAAAGTACAGTTTTTTAACAAAAAACAAAACAAAATTAAACATTGGGATCTGCTTACCCATACAAAAGACTGAATATAATTTAGATTGACACCAGAAGGAAAAAAGGATCAAAATAATTAACCTGAACCTTGAGAAGTTCCGACTGTACGAACAATATAATATATAGTCTTATCCATTTCGGGCAGTACTCGATACCATTTGTAGCTGCCTCAGCAAAATTTTGACTAAATGGATATGTTTTGAATTCTTGCCTTTGCTTTACATTGCATTTCTCAGGTCTGATCATCTTTTGATTTCTGGTTTGATGTTTGAGATGATTTTGGTTTTCATTTTGAACTTGGTTTAGATTTGAGACAATTGAAAATAGCTTTGTTATTTTTTTTAACCAAAATGTTTTATATATTTTAATTTTTTTTAAAAGAAATTAAGTTATTGCACTTGTTTATTCATGTTAACACTTGTTATCCTCATGTTTCATATATTTTACATTTGTCATATATGATAAAATGGTGTTTAAACCCTTAGTTTTAAATTAATTTATAGATTTATGTTTTAACCCTTTGTTAATAAATTTGCACTTTTGTATTTATATTAACTAATTTTCCTATTATTTATACTTGTATCAATTTTGAAGAAAAATGATTTTTAAAACTACCAACATTTTAATAAATAAACACTCATGCTATAAAATATAGAATTTAACTTAACTAGCTTTTGAAAATTATTTATGTCAAATTCAAAATAAAACTTTTCAAAATATATACACACATATGTATATGATAATTCCAAGATAATTTTTTATTAGTTTTAAAACATAGAGTATTCAAATTCAAATTATTTATTTTAGAATCTCAATTTTTTTAACATCCAATTTATTTATAAAAAATTACATTTTGAATTTTCCAAAATCAAAATTTTATTTACAATTTAACTTTTAATCTATATATATTCATAAATATATTTATTCAAAATTTTCAAATCATGTTGGCTTACTAAATCAGAATATATATTATGCATTTGGCTTGCTAAATCAGAATATCATCAATAAATATGAATCTATTTATAGCAAGACTGTTCCCATAGTACTTTTTCCATTTTACTGCATCTCTCAATTATCAAATACTCACATCATGTTGTCGATAAACATTATCAATTATCAATTTCTCAATTTAGTGTCCAGTAAGCATGATGTTGTTCAAATCATTTTTAAAATCCATAAAATAAAAAACATAGCATGACTATGGGAACAGTACTATGGGAACCACATATCATTATCAACAGTCTTGCTATTTTTTTTTAAAATGTACTGTGGGAACTTCCAAAATCATATGCTCGAATTCTCGTTTTGCTGTATCCTATGCTAAAAGTTCAGTTAATTTCTTAATTCATTTTCCATTTTTCATGTAGCCATGTGAAAATGTTTAACTACTTTCTTTGATTTTGTTTAGACACTTTGTATCATGTACATGAAGTAGTGAGATCAAATACTTTCATTTTTCGTCAACTTCTATTAATTAATTCTTCGATTCAATATCTCGGTTTTGTAGGGTAGAGATAGCTGGACAGAAGTAAACACACCTCATGTACGTTGTATTATTGATCTCACATCATTTTTATTTGAATTTTTTCAGTAATTAATATCTTATTCTTTTTGATTAATTACAGTGCAAGTATGATAAAAAACTCCAGAAATGTGATTTATTGGATTAGCGAGAGAGTGAAGATATTGTTGCCGAAGGAAGAGTCGTGTCGAAGGATCCAAACAACCTTGTTAATAACATTCCTTTAGGACCGGATGCTATGGTAATTCCAATAGACTTACCATGTTTTTTTATGGAGACCTACATCTAGGTTCACACTTAATTGGGAAGCAAAGGATGATTTAGTGGCATGGCCAGCGAATAAAGTTGTTCTACGTCCAAGTGATCACCTTGAAGAAGAAGAGGACGTGGTAAACAATTTTCTTTAGGAATTGATATAACATTTTGAAATATACAACTTTTACTGAGTAAATCATTTTTCTCTAATAGAGTAAAAGTGGCAACTTAGAATGAAAATGCAAAATTTATGATTGGGGAGGGAGCAAAGAATTAGTAGCTGAAGGGCGAGTACACTCGAGTGACTCAAATGAAATTATTAATGATCTTCCTCTTGGACCATGCGCCGTGGTTGTTTGGATAGATAATCCAATAAAAAAGATGCTTTTTTGTAGAGGCCATCCCCTGCAATGATACATGTTGAAGAAGCTGTTGGTAGGAAGGTAGCATGGCCTGAGTCCCAAGTAGTTGTTGAGATGGTTAATGTTTCAGCATCTCCTACGCCTCAGACCATAGTGCAAACATTTATGGTACTTGATTTTTATGCATTGTCATGTCTTTTAAATTATGTTTTTATAATGATTAATCGATATATTTTATCAACATAAACCAACTACAACATATCCTTTTTGTTAATTTATAGACGGCAAATTCAAGAACGAACAATAAATGCAAGCTGATGGATTTATCAAAAAAGGGAAAAATAGTTGCTGTAGGACGTGTAGAGTCAACTGATCCAAAAGCACTGGTCCATTTTAAACCACTGGGACCAAATGCAGTCAAAGTTTGGATAGAGGTTGTCAAAGAGCCAACTGCTGTGCTATGGATACAAACATCTGAATTACAATACATGGAAGACGCCATTGGTTCTATAATAGCTTGGCCTGCTGCACACGTTATAATGACATGAATTTTCAGTAAGTATAATCTACTTTGTTTATAAACATATATATATATATATATATATATATATATATATATATATATATATATATGTTTAAGGTCTAGCTTTATTTGCCAAGTAAATTTAGAGGGCTAGCTTTATTTTCCAAGTAAACATCCATGAATTTGGTTAGTCCATAAATTTAGAGCGCTAGCTTTATTTGCCAAGTCAAATTGTATGGAAATCATGTGGCAGTGGCAGTTATATAGATGATAGCTACGCAAGATATAAAAAGGAATACTGGTGATTGAAGTAATTAAGCAGTCTAGTTGGTGATAGGCAGTGGGTGATTGAAGTGATTGCGTGATTGCGTTGTGGATTGGAGGGGGTGAGGAGGTGAGCAGCAGTATAGTTGAAACTGGGTTGTAAGTTGATGGACAAGGGCTGGTGTTGATTTTGGGTCTGGCGTGGGAGATAAGGTTGTTGTTTTGATTGGATGGAGGCATGGTGATGGTAGGTAAATATTTTAGGTTGGGGAGTTGTTTGAGGAATTTCTGGAAACATGGAAAATAAAGTAGTGATGAATGTTGCCTATTTTTGGCAGTGGAGTTGTTTGACGTGTTTGGTCTTTTTTGCGGGATGATTGAAGAGGGATGGTTGGAATGGTTTGGCTTGTTTAGTTGCAGTGATATGTAGGGTGTGATTGAAATTGGTGATTTTGGTTAAGGGAGGTTATTTGACTGAAATGGGCAGGCCATGAGTGAGGGATGTTGTAGAGATTTAGACGAGTGTGAAGTGGAAGTTAGTGAAGTAGTGGAAATTTTTGAAGTAGCGATAGATTGAATAGTTGGTAGTTTTAATGAGTGGTTGGAAGGTTTCTGTTATGATGATGTGAGGTAGTTTGTATGATGAAGTGCAGGCAGCTATAGATAGGGGAGATGTTGAGGTGTGTATTATTAAATATGGTCCTAGTGAATTTTTTTACAAAGACCTTTCATATGAATATCCATCACCTTTGCTGTGGACTTTATTGCATGCTATGCCTTAGCATTATAAAAATTTTGCACAACTTTTGAGAAACTGGTAGTAAGGTTAGCGAAAATACTTTGTTGTTCTTTTCTGTTTTTATACAAGTATATGAATATATGATGTAAGACTGTGATATACTTGATTTACTTCAAATGAAACTTGACATACGAAATCCAAATAAATTGTGAATTTCGTACACATTGAATTCCACTTGATATTTATATATACTGTTGAATTAAAACCCCAATAAAATTAGTAGCAAGTTACTTTGTAAAGTAGCCAAGACTTACCCAAACACAAAACCATTAAACCAAGCATTTTACTGAACTAGGGAAGTTAAAGAGGCAAAATAACAAGGAAAAAAAAGTATAATTGGACTATTATAATTGGAATATAGACAAGTTGATAAAATGCAACCTAACCTATTATTCATTTTTACACTACCAAATAATAGTGTATATGAAAGTGACATTTTTTTCGATTATTTTTCCATGCATCTTGTTTTACTTTCTTAATAAACATATCGCCTTCATTGTACATTTTTTACAAGACATTAATTGATCGTGAACAATACATTATTAAACCATGTTCTTTCTTTTGTTACATGTGGACTCCACGGATCCAAACGTTAAATCTAACACCCCGGCGCAAGTACTTCCAAGAAAACAAATATTTTAAGTTGCTAAAAATTGTAATTTTTCTTTTTTAAAATCAACTATTGCCAATTATATTTCACACAGAGTGAAAATTATATATGTATATTACAATTATAAATGAGTTACGTTGTAGCATGTATTTTTGCAGTACGAATTCTTGTATATATGCAAAACATGTATTTATGAACCGATATGATTATAGGTTAAGATATATCCAATGAAAAAATGTTCAATATTTTTTTTCTAAATATGTAGTAATTGATATATAGGCAAGTAGAATTGATAAAGCAAGTACAGTACGAATGGGCCAATTGGCCATGAATCATTATCATAGGTATAGCAAAGCAGTTTTTTTACCGGATATCTTCGCATAGGAAAATGCATCAACTTTAGATTTATGTTTAGTATCAACAAATTCCTTATAGATAGCCTTCTCCAAAGTTAGTCTTTCCTCCTTTGATTGAATTCCTTATTGAACTTTACCATCCTCCAACTTTACACAAACCGATCCATGTAGTCTTCACGTAGTGGCTTGCTGTTGGAGTGGGTTGAAGTTGGCGATGTTTCTTGATTTTGGGGAATGGGTGGGGAATGGGTGAAGTTGGCAGGGCGGTTGGATACAACACTATAATAAACAAAATTTATACACATTGTCTATAGGTACGTACTTAATATTTTGAATTTTTTTAGTGGTTCTTGAGTTTTGAACGATTAATTACATCCCTTGATTGAAGGGCGCAGTGAATGGTAGACACATAAAACAAGTAGAAGCCATTCAACTAGGTGTGTCTATTGTGGTGAAAGGTTTGAATGACAGATATTGGAAATTGGGGAAAAGGTGTGTCTATTGTGGTTTGTATTGGTGGCACTTGCTGATTTGTTGAGGCAATTGAAAGGCAGTTAGAAGGGGCTTGTGAATTAGAAGGGGTTTGAGTTAGGAGGTGTTAGAGGCAGTTGAAAGGCAGAGATGAAAGAACTGTGCATTGTGTAGTGATTACACAGTTTTGAAGTTGCACAGTTATATATGTTCGGCTGTAATGTTTTCTGAAGTGCAATGCTGTCGATGTCGGTTCGTGGTTGTGGGTTCAGGCGATGGCGTGGAGGCCGCATGCCGTGGAGGAGAAAGTGAGACATGCAATAATATGCAATAATTTAGTTTTTTGTTACATGTAAAAACATCTATCATTAATTATGTATCGTTCTTAATGTAATTATTTATCTTATTTGCAGGTGTGTGAAAGAAGAAAATGCTAAAGTTGTGATCTTCATTTTAATGCAAACAATCAAATATGTACTTGTTTTTTTTTGTTAAAGTATGCTATTATTTTTTGGGGTGTGCTTAAAATATTTGCTACTACGTTTTGATGTGTATGAATATTTGGTATGTTTAATGTAACGTGTTACATCTCTATATTTATTATCTTTTATGATTATTATTGTGCCTTTTGATATTGGTATTTAATACTGCAGTTTATTAGTAGGACGTGAATTTTTTTGAATTGTGAAATTAAATTATAGCACTTCAAAACCACTATAATATTTAATAGCGCCTAATGGCCGCTATCAAATCTGTTAGTATTAAAGATGCGGACCATAAAAAGCGCTATGGTATTACAAAAAGCGCTATAAATAATGATGAATGATAGGTCATTAAGCGCTATAAAATAAGATATTATAGCAGAGTACAAGCGCTATTGTAGCTGACTTTTTATAGCGGCATATTGGAGTTGTGACAAGTCACCGTCTACAATAACCTGTTCAAATACAGCGCTAATAATCCGCTATTAACACTTTCTATAGAGCAATATTAGTGCTATCTTAGAAAAAACAAAAAGTATTTTATGGTTAATAACGAATTTCATAGCGGGCTAATAGCGCTGTGATATTAATCAATAACGCATATTTTGCCGCTCTAAAAATAAATAACATAGCGCAATATTTGCGCTATGAAATTAACAATTTTTATAGCGCTTTTTTTGTGCTATCTAATGTTGGTTGTTTTTAATCACATGTCGTTATACAACGTTTATCGAACCACTATAATATCCCTTAATAGCGTTTTTCGGACGCTATCGTAGGGTCTTTTTGTTGTAGTGTTGATATATTAAAATACGTATATATAAGATATATGTGCATTGTTATAAAGGCTATAATATATATATATATATGTTATAATCAAATGATATAATAACTAATTAAAGTGTTAATTAAATTAATTAAATAATATTTAATATATATATATATATATAATGTTATACATAAAATATTGAAAGTTAAATAAAGTATAAAAGGTATATAATAATAAAACTTATGTAATATAAATGTATAAATTAAAGTAGAACATTAAAGAAATCCTAAATAGACTTAAGGAATAAATACATTTACAAAAGTACATATACCATGATTTCTTACGTGGCAGACACTTGAGTCATGAGGGCATTTCTTAAGAAATACATTCCATAAGTTGATACCACTCAATATAATATATTAAAATTTATGAATCTTTAATATAAAGTTGTCCTCTTTTATTTATATACTAATAAATTACTTGCATACTCTTTAGTTGTTGAGCAACCTTAAGCTAGAGACGCATTGTGAAATATTATTAATATGTTTAATAGATAAGGTAAGATAACTATGGGATTTATCAAGCAAACTTAAGGTATATATGTTATACTTAGACCGCCGCGAAGTGGTAGACAGGAGTGAATAATCTCTTTCGATTTGTTGAGAAAACTCTATGTCGAAATGAGATTAGGACAAGGAACCATATGTTAGGAGTTGTATGTGATACAATCGATAAGGAGTTATCATTGTTTGTGAGGCTATGACTTGTTGAGCAAACTCAAGTTCACTATTGTAAAAATCCTTCTAGGTCTTCGTCTAGGCGCTAGGCGAGGCTTACCACCTAGCGATTTTCCTAGGCCCGCCTATAAGGTTTACCACCTCATATAATAATCAAAACATATATTTAGGCACTGGTTAGGCGTTATATAAGGTCCGATTCCCCGTATAAGCATTAATATGCTAGTTTTATGCGATCTTGCCACCTTGGCTACTACTATGCACATTCAAAACCTCATAATCCCAATTTACATCATTCAACACTAAACAAGTTACCAAAATTTTATCCAAAATATATGAGTTATCAAAAATTACTAGCTTCGATTAATCCTCGCCTAAACGATTAGTTCCTAACTGTACTAACCGTCTAGCATTTTTTACAGCCTTTTTCAAAGTCAGAACCATAAGACAGACGAGTCCTAACACTCACTAGTGAAGTCGAAGACTTTTATATTTCATCTTAGGGTTAGGAGAAACATAAAAAAGTAGTGGGAATCTTATTGAAAAAAATGAAATTGTAACATTTAGTCTTTCTGATATTGTAAGAACATATGCTGTGTAAAGTGATAATCATCTACGTTGGTAAATTTGTGCAACTAATATAATTGATAAAATATTTATCAATTAAGATATACCAATAAAATATATTAAAGATTGACAAATAGAAATATAAAATATACTTACTAATAAAAATTTTTTGCATGTTACTTTTCAATCTCATACAGCGCCTAATTTTACAACTGCTACATACATTTGTAAGTTGGTCACCTACGAGTTTACTTGTCTGAAACTGTGTGTTGTTGTTACACCCATATTTCTTGAACTCTGTTGAAGGAAAGATGACGTAAACACCAAGATCAGAATGGGACGCCCTCATAATAAAAGTAGGACTACATAGGGGAAAAGAAAAGAGTAAAGCGAAGTCAAGAGAATACCGCACTCAGAAATTTCAAGACAATGAAAAAGTTTCAAATTGCGTTGATCCCTTAATTTAGTTATGTTATGATACTGAGTCCAAAACATGACATGGTCACAGGGTGAAGAAAACAGTCTACAACTATAATATATGGAACTGCAGCGCCACCAAGATATGACAACAAGGCTGCGCTGCGACACCAGAAGCTGCATTAGTAATGTCAAAATCCAACACATTTCACTTAAAAAAAGCTATATGCAAACGGGGACATGCTACACTCATTAATTAATATGCAAAAGATAACAAATATGCATTAACAATCTTATATCCAAAGGTAAACAAAGAAGTGCACCGCCATAAGAATAGGCTAAAGAAGAAAAAAATTTCAGAACCAAAAAACAAATTCTGCTTAAAGTTAGTGAACTGCGTCAGGCATATCACATCCTTTCGACAACCCCGAACTTGGGTGAGACAAATTAAGAAGAACACTTGCCAATGCTTGGCCAAGATGAGGTCACATCAAACCGTGCTTGGTCAAGGGAGTTGCCCACTAGCCAGAACCCTCACAAGGCGAAACCACATGGAGTTCTTAGCAAAATATTCCCCACTCAAAGCTATGCTAAGTCTGTACTCTTCAAACCATAGGCTAACCACGTACATGACCTGTGCAAATACTACGTACAACCCTTCACCAGAATCTACCTCAATCCATCCCAAACAGGCGCTAATTGAACACTCCACATGTCAAATGACCAAATTAACCCAACTATTATTCCTAATGCACTGCTAACACTTTCAAATGCAGATCTATCTTGCGCTTACTAAGGACTCTTTAAGAAGTACTACAAGGAATCCAAAGCATTCCAAAGGCCGCATATGGGGTTACCTAAACAGCGCTCTATCATAGTTTACTCTTTTTTTAAGAAACATCAAAGTTGCAAGTGGCTCTTATCGAGCGACTTGTGCAAATCAACATCAAGGGCAAGACAGTCACATTCGTACATGCATAGAGCTAACACCATAGGTTGGGGTAAAGCAACTCAACTCTGTTTATCTACAGCACAATGTCAATCAAACATTGAAGACTAGGTAAGACAACCTAATTACAAACACTCCCTAAGCAGCACCATGCGGAATCTAGAGCATTCCAAAGGCTGCATGCAGGGCTACCCAAACGAACGCCCTAGCGCAGATCCATACTTACAGGTAAACAAAAAAGATGTAGGAATCCTTTGACAACAACTCGTACATCACAATGCTAAAGGTAGCTCGGGACAAATTCACCTTAGCCTTAAGCAAGCACTGCAGTATCGTGTAGACGTAGCACATCAAACAGCATAGCTCCGCTCCAGATAAGTTAGCGGAACCCAAAACAAAAGAGTAACTCTCAACATCCTCAAAGGACAATACACAAGCCATTGCTCCTTCAGATCAGGAGTGCGTGACCCATTTGAATTCGAGTTTCCCGCTTTAATTTCAGATATTCTCGCTTCAATTTTAGGTGTTTCCTCTTTAATTTCAAACTTCTCGCTAATGACCAAAATTTAACCGCTCAAATTGTGGCTTCCCACCAAAAATAAATCATTGATCCATGCACACCAAACAAATGATGATGATGAATGACTCATGGCAGGATCCAAAGGTGAGAATTAAAGTAGCAGGAGAAGAGAGAATACGGTAATCCGCATACATCTTCTACACTATAAATAAGGAAGGCATTGGAATGGGAAGGGGATCCTTTTTTTGGAATTTAGAATGTAGTATCTTTTTACCTCCATTATAAACTTGTATCAAGAAGAAACATATCGAAAAGATTTGACTCGTGGACGTAGGATTTGGATGGAATTCGAATCACGTAAATTTCCTGTGTCTTTTATTTTTCATGCGTTGTTACTTTCTTATTTTATTCTTTTTTTCTCTATTTCATTCATTAATCAAATACGAAGTTGATTTATCATTTTAATAGATAGTTAAAGTGCAACTACCTAATTATATAAGCTCTTAATAACATAATTACCACTTAAAGGCAAGCTTAATATTATGTAAGTTCGTTGATTCAAATTCACGGAAAATCACTACTATTGCTTTCGTGACCAGTTGAGGCATTGCGAGATAAAAAATCTCACTAACATTTTCGGCGCTAGAAGGAGGACCTGAACCCCCCGTTTCTAGTTTCCTATTTTCAATAAACTCACCTATATCCCCTCTACAAGTCATGGATACTACTGATTCATCTATCCCTCCTAATCAAGAATGGTTTCTCCTGGTTTCAAAAATCTCGAAGAAGTAAGTCATAACCTTAAAAACACAAACCCAGGTGGAAACCTCAGTTGAAGCCCCTGTATTCCCCATTCTGACCATGATCCAACCCTCCATAAATTGAATAAACCAATAGAGGAAAGGATTAAAGAAAATGATGGCCTAAGAACTGCCTTTAGGCCACTTCCTCATCCGTCATCTATAGCTCACTACCATCACTCGCCAATTGTGTTCTCTACACATTGGGTAAGTGACAATGGCACTCTTGGAAATGATAACGGTTAAGCTAGTCCACAAATCAAATCCAAGCCATCTAGCATTAACCCATTATAAATTGAATAAACCAATAGAGGAAAGGATTAAAGAAAATGATGGCCTAAGAACTGCCTTTAGGCCAATTCCTCATCCGTCATCTATAGCTCACTACCATCACTCGCCAATTGTGTTCTCTACACATTGGGTAAGTGACAATGGCACTCTTGGAAATGATAACGGTTAAGCTAGTCCACAAATCAAATCCAAGCCATCTAGCATTAACCCATTATAACTGCAAAAAAAAAAGTTCAATACTGCACCAGAGATCTCAAGCCTAATTCTGAATGTTCTACATTACTCATGTAATAAACGTTGTAATTATTATGAAAGGTAGTAATGCAATGAACTGGACGTAGGGATATTAGACGGTCCGAACCAGTATAAAAATATCTTTATGTTAATTCCTTTGATAATCATGTTGGACGTAGGTGTATTAGACGACCCGAACCAACTATCAAAACAAAACTGTATACAATGCAGATCAAGTTTTTCATCCAATTAACTGGACGTATGGATATTGGACAGCCCGAACTATTATAAAAAACTCACTATGTTAATCATGTTAACATAGCCATGCTAAACGTAGGAATATTAGATGGTCTGAACCAATATAAAAACATCTCTATATTAACCGACGTGACATAGCCACATTGGAAGTAAGGATATTAGATAGGCTGAACCAGTACAAAAATCCATGCACATGAATTAAAAAGGTTGTAAATACACGACCTAACTTCACAGTCAAATATCAGTCTGCCTCCAAATAGCAGAGCGGACTGTGTCAAGTGCACGAATATGAAACTCTGTCCATTCAATGGGGCAGGTCATACCAAGCATGCAACAAAACATGCATGCTAGAAAAAGAAAAAATTAAGTTCGAAATTCGTGAACTGCACAATAAGTTAATTTAAAAATAGCAAGGAAAGAAAATGCATGGAATGTACTACAACTTACATATTAGGTAGAATTACATAAGCTACTCAAAGCTTGCCAAGTAAACATCAAAAACAAGGATTTTCTTATATTTATTCAAGTCATGTTAGTATACACTAAATACTGCGCTTATATGAACATGACCCGAACTTCTACAAAGACTTTAAAAAGCGCACGGGAATAACAACGCACTACAATTAAATGGAGCCGCATTACATGTCTGACTCAAACTCAGAGAAATAACTAGTTATAGTCCTTCTTCGATGATATGATATATGGGAATGCGATGCTAGGTGTCGAAGTAAGCCACCTTCAGGTTAATGTGTAGGAGATGGATCATTCAATTCAGTAACAACGACTGATGAACGACCAGGGGTAACACGGTCGTAAGGGGTATGAGGATCGTAATTAGTGCCGACCTAAGTAATACTATAGTCTTACGGATCAAATTCATAATCCGCACAATTATATAGGAACATCAGACTAAGCCCTAGCCAAAAGCTGAGTGAAAACGTCAACTGCACGCTTTACACCAATCTCACCCACAACCCTTCTTACCTTCTCATTATGAAGCTGCCCCAATAAGGAGGCTTTGTCTAACTTGCCTCGAGAAATAGCAACGACGTCAAGGAGGGCCTCGGACTCTAATATGAAAAGTTTATTTTCAAGGTCATTAACACATCTCATAGCTATGCTCCTAATTCATTCAATCTCTTTCTAAACTTGATCCTTTATTTTGTCATCCGTTCTAGAGTAGGGATCAAAAAGCTTTTGTGCAACGTAAGGCGAATTGCGACTACCGGGAGGTTCCAACCCCTTTTTATAATGATCTTTTAGTTCAACAAGTTTAACCTCATAATAATTTTTTTTCAATTAATCCTTCCACGTAGGAACGAAGTTAGAACCTGCCTCGGGCGTCGAAGAGGAGCCCCACCAACACTAATTTTCCTTTCATTTTGCTCATCTAATTTTTTAACTTTGTTTTCTAAGGCGCACCAAAATAGTGATTTTGCAACATTTTATATTTGTTATTTTCTAACACTTACAAATGTTACAGTCTACTAACAGAAAAAGTGTTAGGATACTTGGAAAAGTGTTGGGAAATATAAATAATGTTTTTTATAAACTTTCCAACACACAAATTATAATTTACAACACAAAAAAGTGTTAGAACAGTTGGTAACTTTGTAAATGACTCACTAAAAGTTGGACCCTTCTGTAATCTTCTATATGTAGAATTTTTTAACGCTTTTCCCTTTCCATCACCACTATCGGCCGTATAATTTTTAATTAGATTAGGGTTCCCTTCGCGCATTCCATCGCCATATTTTAACACTTTCCCATTCACATTCCATCACCTGCATCGACAGATCAAAACTTTGGCCATCTAACATCGAGCGGCTTAAGACTAGGGTTCCCCTTTAGCGCGTCATCTCCAGTCGAGTCATCTAACATCGAGCGGCTTAAGGCTAGGGCTTCGAGAAGGAATCGATGATGTCAGGTGATTGTGGATAGGCAGTGTAACTTGGGATTCATGCGAGGTGGAGTGGCGCGGTGATTGGTATGCTTTGATTGATTATGACTATTAAACAAGTTAAAATAAGCAGAGTATGGATCATTAGATATTTTGAAATAAGTGAAAACCAATTGGTAAATCACTGCTTTGACAATCATATTATGTTTAATAGTAACACCGAAATATTTTGCACAGAGCAAATGAATTGTTAATTACCTGACTTTTTGCAACCTCTATAAGCCTTGGTGGAGTAACAATAACGTTGATGCTTCATCTGATTTTATCATCATGAGCAGGTATGCGTCCAACTAAAGCTATTTAGAGGAAAGAGAGTGCTGCAGGATTTTGCATGTTGTTGCCATTTGTCTTGAACATAAGACCACCTATGGGCAACTTTCATTCATTCCGTTATCGAGTCTCTAAGTCACAGATTGATATTGATGCAAAAATATACATGCAGCCTAGGTTACTTACCTGGAGAGTAACATGCTGTTTTCGTAGGTGATTCGGGCAATATCGTGCATGCAACATCTTCAACAATACTTTGAAAGGGGGTCAAAAGTATTTGCCCGCTTTCACCAAAATCCTGTATTAATTTTGCATGTAAGAGGAGCTCATATTTTACTTGAATTTTTCAAGTATATACACCTTAAAAGAAAACCCAATTTCTTATGAATTTATTTAGCATAGCTTGCAAAGCAGGAGGAATATTTTATAATTTGGCTACTCTTGAGACTAGCTAGTATACCTCGAAAAGTAGGACATAAATGCCACCATAAGCATATGGAGATTCAGGATTCATTGTGATCAGGCATGGAACAGTGTACAAGAGATCTGTACCTATGGTCTATGGTTTTAATTTCCCATTGCAAATACAAAGAGGAGATAACCCCTCAAGCCTGATTCAGGTAAATATTTGTACACATTCGATAGATCTAGAGAGAACATCATATAAAATTTAGAGAGAACATCATATAAAATTTAATTTTATATGATGTTCTTTGAACAACAGCTTCCTCTTAATATTAAAAAAAACAATCATGTACATTGTTACAGCTATATTCAATTGATCTTAAAGAAGCCGATGTGATAATAACAGCAATGGATGGTCTCTTTGACAATCTGTACGAACATGAAATAATATCAATCATTAAGAAATCGCTTGAAACGAACCTCAAAGCTGCGGTATGAGCTTTTAATCTTCAGGTCAATATATCAAGTTAATGAAAAGTGATAATTTATAGTAATAATATTTTTATTTGTTTTTCAGGAAATTACACATTTTTTGGCATTGAGAGCGCAAGATGTAGGTAGGTCTGCATATGCAAGAAGCCCTTTCGCTAATGCTGCTCGTATTGCTGGTTATCCATCTTTGACTGGCGGCAAGCTTGATGATGTTACTGTTATGATTTCCATAGTCCATAAATTGATGACATGATATCTTCCACTTATGTAAGTATTATAGTCATCTTATCTAATAAGTTCGGTTTTATGTTTAAGTAAATCTGCATTTTTTTATGTAAATCTGCATTTTTTATGTAAACTGTGGTGTCAGTTTCAGAAATAGAAGTGAAATAGTATAGAATCACAGAGCAAGCATTATAGTTCTTGTTGAAATAAGTTAAATAATGCAAGAAGGTAAAAGAGAAGGATGTGGGCTCTGGAGTTGGACAAAAGTGCTTTGTAAATATTTGTATATTATACTTTTCTTTTGTGTGAAGCATAATTATAAAATTTCTGGTATAAGGCAATGAAGTTTGGGTATCTGAATATTTAATAGATCATAAAATATGACAATTCCAGATGCATACGACATTCTTATTGACAAAATTGGTAAAAATATTTTTTTTATTCATGTCCATATGCTTTAAAATTTTCCCAACTATATATACAAATTTTCTTTCATTCTCTTACATTATTCTGCATTCAATTTCATAAATTTTCTTTCTAACTAAAATTAGTATTATGGTAAGGCTTGCCTAGTGTGTACTGTTTGAGTTGAACCAGGTAACGTCTGATTAGTTATGCTTCAAATAGGTATATGTTAAATGCAGCTTTCTCATATTATCATCAATTTTGCAGCAATCAAATTCTTGTTCACCAAAACTGTCATAACCAATAACGGATTACCCATGGAGTCCAAGATGGAATACATCCGAAATGGAACAACGCATCTTGTATGTTCATTCCCATTAGCACTTGATGATATGCTGTAGAAAGACCAACAATTGAATTCAGTTCTCTAGGTAGTGACTTTCTGGTTTATGAGAGTTTGAACTTTTAGAGACGTTGTACTGAAGCAACACCTTGATAGGTAATTAATATAATTTTATGTTTCTAATATTTTGGTACCATTGTGTTACTTTGGGAGGATATATCAAGGTATTTTATTGCTATCGAACCACTATGCGCATGCTAGAAGTAGAGCCGCTCAGCAACAGTAACATTTTAATAGTCTTTTGAGAACCAACTTAAAACTTTTATTCCAACTATTAGCATTTGAGCAGCAGTAATATATGGATAATTTTGTCTGTATAAAATACAAAATTCACTTTCTAATGCACCTATATTTCGATATATGTTTCCTCAAATAGAATTTACCGTTAAAAGTCACGAGAAAGCAACATTAGCATTAGAAACCTTTCACTTGGTGTATTGTTTGATTTTACTTTATATGCATATATTAACAAATGTGACTCGTCTCCGCAAATCCTATATTGGATTACATATTCATTTTTAACGTTAATCAATTTTTGGTCATTGATCATCTCCTTATTGTTTTTTTAATAATGCACTTTGATTATCTGGCCGGGTTGAAGCTAAGAAGTCCGGTAAGTAGTGGTAAAGGGGAAGATCTGATAAATGCGACACTCTTAATGTGATGATATTAGGATAGGAGGTTATAGCATTATACAGACGGGTTATGCTGGACGGAAATGACTGTGGTAGTGGCTGTGATACATGCACACATTTATAATTGTTAACGATCACGCGTAGTAATTATTTTTTCTCAAATTACAACTTGTACCCATCTGGCTTTTGCACCTTGTACCTATCTGGCTTCCTCAATTATGCTTGGCTCAATTAATTCTAACTTCGTTTTTGTCAGCATTAAATATTAGTTTATTGCATTATTAGGAGCATGTTACTTGATTTCTGTAATCCTTCCAGTAAATTTAAATGCAATATATCTCTAAGACTTTACTATATCATCAGTGATCACTGACTCCTTGTTGTCTATTATAGTGATCATAAGTTATTTTACAATTTAGTTTCCTAAAAAAGAAAGAAAGATATACAGTAGTTGTAATATAACATAGGAATACTCAAGTAAAGAATTCTCTAATTAAGAACAAGTGATGCTCGCAGATATACAGGAAAACTAGTAGATCTCATATATCAACTTATTTATCTCCTAGCAAGGAGGATTGCACAACAGCAGCTGCAAAGGAACCATGAACAAATATATAACGATCTGAAATAAGTTGTAAGTACTCTTTAATAACACCGCATCGAATTTCAAAAGTATGAATTTTGACACTAAACAAATGTGCATTTGTAGTGGGGTGACTGGATTTCAAACTGAAGCGCAGCTGAAACTGATATAGGGAAGTTATGTGCACGTACAACAGAGCTCTGCAAAGGAAACACAGATCCGATAGCTCAAACAGAGCATGCACAGTTGGCCCTATTCACCTCTTCAGTTTGCAATCGCCTTCAAAATCGCAAGCATCTTTCAAAGGTAAATATTCATACCATAATGCGATCTTAGAATCAACATGTATAGGCAAATAAATATATGAAAATACAAATTAATATTACTGTGGTACAGATTTATTATTTCATGTACACATCATCATCGTTTATACACATCTTGCAAAAATAACACACACATTCACTGATACAAATTGTTCTTCGATTACAAAGTCATGATAGCATATAATTTAAAGTGGAGACATTCAGAATATTTACATTATCATTGCCAATTTTTTATATTTGATTTGCTGCCATTTTGTATACAGATTTGCTTCTCATCTTTAAGAATAATTGATGTTGGGAAGTGTTCCTCATTTGTAGAATCTGAATCTACCAAGTGGCAAATCAAGTTGCAAGTCAAGTGGCGAATCAAGTGTCGAGCCAAATAAATGGGGAGCTTAAATCATTTGCTTCATCTTTCCTAACTATGGTACCGGGGTTACAACATAACCTTTATATTGGATATTTAAAATTGGATATGAAATTTCTTTTTTGTAATTTGGATATGATATTATGGTATTTTGAAATTGGAAAGTTTGTAGCTCATATTGTAGTATTTTCTAAATATGATATTGTTGCATTTGAGATACGGAAGCATTTCAGACTTCATATTGAATTGATATGATGAATTATATATGTGATGTGGATCATCATTTATGAGATATTATATTCATTTGTTTTAGGAATTTAATATTAATTGTGCATAAACTAGTGTAAAAAATAATTTTAATTAGTAACGCATATGTGTTACTAATATTTTGGATAACAACGCTTATCTACGTTACAATCCTAAATGATAAACAAAGCAATTTATGTGTAACAACGCATATATGTGTTACTAAATAATCATTTTCCAACACTTATAAGTGTTACCATATATTTTTGTACCAACGCTTATAAGTGTTACCGTACATTTCTGTACCAACACTTATAAGTGTTACGGTATATTTAGGTACTAAAACTTATAAGTGTTAGTGATACGTATGTTCGTAACACTTGTAAGTGTTACGAATTTGACTGCTCCATTCCTCACAGTCCATTAGTAACACTTAAAAAGTGTCACTGGAATTATTTGTAACACTTATAAATGTTAGGATTTGCCTGTTTTGGTGTAGTGGGCCTTAATTTCATTTGTATATATGATCTATATATGCCTTCGACATCCCCTGACAAACCTTTCGATTCTACGACCTTAGCCAAAGCAAAACCATGCTCTCCTTCAAGAGCAGCCATTGCCGGTCATACTTAAAAAATAAGTTGAAAGCCAAGCAAGTCGATACGAAGCAAAATCAATGAGAGGTACAACTAAATATAATAAGTACAAGAAATTAACAAGCTTTACAAATAAATATTAATTTGCACAATATATGTACGACAAAAAAGAAATGTCCGACAACGTAAAGTTACAAAGTCATTTATGGTCACAAGTCCCTAAGATACTACATTGAGAATATCTAAGACATACTAGCCAAAGGCGGGGCTGAACTGATGGGAAAAGTCTTTTAGGGATTCATAACAAGCGCCTACCTAATGATCCATCAGCCCATCCACGGCCACCTCGAAGCCTTGAATGGTACATAGAAAATTCAAATCGATTGTTGGGTAAAAATACTCAAAGACGTCCATGACAAGCCGTAGAAAAGCCTACCTGTATTGACACGATTTTTCCGTCATTTGATTTTGAACATTTAAATTGTTTTAAATATTGGATTTAGAAATATAAATTGATTTTTGAATATGAAGATTTCGGTTAAAATTATAAAGTGAATTTAAATTTCGAATATAATGATTTATCGTAATACGGAAATAGTGCTAATAATTGAAATTTGAGTTGAATATAAATTGAAATGATTTCTAATGTGAATATAAATTCTATTTGAATTAGAATTAAGTTATTAAGTCTTTTAAACTGAAATTTCAAGTGATTTCACAAATTTTTGAAATCGTCGATATAATCGACGTGTTTAAATAGCAATCTTGGACACATTCTTGGTATTCGATGAAACCAGTTCCATTGGATTAGTGTATTATTATTGGATTTCAAATTTTGTATCGTTTGGAGTTACCGTTTGGTCGTACGGTATAGAAACGTGATGAAATTAATATCAAAAATTTAGTATAATAATTGGGTTCAAAAAGCTATCTTCCACATACGATAGAATTGGGGCTCAAGACTTATTCCATTGCGTTCGAAATAGGGATATAACATTAGAAATACCAGGCGGCACGCCTCGATCGGGGTTTAGCGTTAAATATCTAGATATTTTGTTTTTATAATATATTTTTCATTTGACTTGACCAGGCAGCCACCCTATCTTCCATTCTAGCCCACCCTACCCTGTACACTCAACCATCACACGTGTACCTACCTCCTTCTTTTTAAAAGCATTTCCCCTCTTCTTTGTTTTAAAACGAAATCACTTCGTTTATAAAAACATTGAAGGCAACCTCGAAAAATTTATATTTCACGCAAGAAGAGAAAAATGCGTGTGTGACAGAAGGCAATCTCGAAGTCATGGTCGTTCGTTTGTGTGTGAGTGACAGTGCTTGCTGGAGGTGGAGGCATGGTAGGGGCTGAAGCGAAGATGAAGATGAAGTCGAGGCTTGAAGGAAGGCGAGCAGTGCGAGCTAGGTTTTAGGTTTCGCATAGGATTTCCTAGCGACGTATTCGAGTAGCTTCTGGCGGCAGGCGTGGGAAGTCGATCGGCATTCGTGCCGAGTTTGTGTCTAGGCTTCGATTGCGTTTTATAAAAAAAATGTAAAAAAAGGATGAAGAGAAAAATTGTGATTCGAGGATGGAGTAGGTCGCGAATCTGTTACGTGAACTGTTAAAGGTAAGGTTGTTTTTTTTAATTTTTAATTAGTTAATTTATATGTTAATTAAGATATTAATTACAGTAATTAGGATATATACATATAAATCATAATATGAAATTGAATATTTATATATTGTATATCTCATTCGTATGAGGTTCGATCGGAACGAAACAAGCAGCAACATATTCGTATCGATGAGTGCTACGCAACAAAATTAGTTTGGGATTTTTCAAAGTCATTGGAATTTTAAATTAATCGAACATTGTTCGATTTAATTTAGAATCTGGATGCTTGGCAAATTAAAATCAAGGTGAGTAAATCTCACACATTTGAGTAACTGGATTTAATTTATAATGTTAAAATTTATTTACTAGTTGATTGGATGATCAATTTTTATCAGTTGGATGTTATATTATATATTAGTATATATATTAGTAGTTGGGTATATTTTCCGTCGATTGGAGCGGATGAGACACTATGCGCCCTCGCATAATAGCGGATGGCCTATATTACAGCGATATCCAGCCTTGAAGTGTGATTGGTATTTTATGTTATATAACATATGTGGATGCAGAGAAACAGGTTGGAGGGATCCAATTGGATTCCTCAAAATATATCGATTGTTTTATATTTAGCGTTATACGGTGTGACTGAATAATGTTATGAATTGTTATGTGATTTGATATATTGGAAGTTATAGGAGCACTGGCCCAAATTTTGGTATTTTAAATACCATAAATAATAGTGTTGAATCTTAAAAAGAAATTCAAAGGTGATTTTTGGAAATAAAAATATTTATATGGAAATTGGAATATTGAATAAGAAATGGGTTTGGATTAAATAAAAGATTTGATTTGGAATTCATTTAACTATTTTGTAAAGTGGTTTAGATAAATATTTTTGAAATTAATTTATGCAAGGAATTTGGAACAACAGATTTCAATAATATGTCATACATTATAAATGGAAGTTGAAATCGATTTTTGAATATATTTGGAATTATAATTGGATTTATTTAATAAATAAATTTCCAAGTGGGATTTTTAATAGAAGCGATTTATAAATGAAGTTTGTTTAATATAAATTTGTTGTTTATAGAGAAAAACCGGAAATGAGTTTATAAACTTATAAATGATGTTTATGAATAAAGTGAAATGATTATCATTTGATAAATTGAAAATATAAATTCACAGTGAGAATTTATAATGAGATATGGAAATCGGTTTAGAAAGAAACAGTGAATTATGTTTTGAAATTTGGAAATAGTTGTGAAATTGAAAATGTAAATTGATTGGTGATAAATCGAGAGAGATTTATAAGTATGAAATTGGCTATGTTGAATTAAAAAAAAAAATAGTTTTTTCCAAGAAGTAAGTTTTGTTTCATATAAAGGTTTTTATTTATTAAACTATGTAGTTTAAAAACTACTATGTAGAGTAAATTATTTTGGAAAGTTAGTTATTCAAATATTTAAATTTGTTGAAATGAATTCTATGTTTTATAAACAAGCTTTGTAAATCGGTTAGTACTATTTATAAATGAATTGGGAATTAGTTATCGTTGTTTATTAAAAAGGGGTTTGATATTTTAATAATTAATTAAATGGTTTGAAATTTATTACTATTTTTTTAAAATACTTATTTTATACTATAGAGTTTTAGAAATTGATTGAAGTTAATTGTAAATACTCTCGAGATTTGTAAATTGGATTTTATTTAATGAATGTGATTTTATAAGAGAAAATCTTATAACAAAATTGTGGAAACTTAAGAAAATTTCCAAAATATTTAGATTCGAGAACTTCGAAAACGAATCTGAATTCATAAAAGAAGTTATAAATTGTTAGTGGGGATTTTAAATAAGTATAATCGGTTTTGGAAATTGTAAAAGGAATTTATTAATAATTTTGGAAATTTAGGAAATAAGTTATGAAATATTTCCTAAGTATTGATATTAGAAATGATTTCGAAAATAGACTTATAATATTTTCATAAGTGTTGAAGTGAAAGGTTTTGGAAATATTTTAGCGATGAAAAGATTATATATATAGAAATATTTTTCAAAGTAATGGATTATAAATCGAATTTTAGAAATATTTCACTAAGTGTTGAAGTAAGATATGATTTGAAAATATTCCGTTAAGGATATAAGGATTTGAAATTGTTTTCAAACGTTGGTATGCTGAAAGAGATTTGAATATATATCTGTGTAAAGATATTTGAATGAATATTTTTGACATATTTATAATATGGGCCCAGTGGCTGTTTATGTGTGTAATTTGATAGTTAAATAACCGACTAACAAATCTGGCCAAATTCGTTAATCGTTTCAAAGAGAACGGGATCAGATTAAATTGTCCAAAAACCACTTTGATCCGATTTGTGCATTACGAATTGTGATATCGTGATGATAATGAGGACGGCGATCTTGGAGGTTCGGTTTGTTCAGACCCAGAACAACTTGTATGGATGAATGCTATCATTGCATGGTTGTCTGGAAGGCAGTGTTTGCATTCCAAGAATGAATGCTATTCTTAAGGTAATACGTAGCCTCAAGCCTCATCAACCAGGAATGACAAAAACAGGGGAGATGCAGCAAGGCTATGTGGGTCGCTCCCATTAGGGTATGATTATCACTCATCTAGAGTGGACATCTATTGTCACTTTCATTTGTATGCATTTCGGGCCCATTAGTGGTGATCATATTCAGCACTATCTAGTAAGGGGTAGGCCGGTCTTGTATCAACAGAGATCGATAGGTTCGATCTCAGTACATTTTCCAGAGGTGTACTGTGGCGGGCGGTACCCCAGTAGCCTAATCATTATATGGAATCCAATATCCACTACGAGCCTGTACGGTTTTAGATGTGCCCAACTATGCTAAAACGTGAGAAGCAAGCATTTCAACTATTTTATAGTTTATTTTTTATAGACACTATTATAATATCAGATGATTTTAATATAAAATGTTTAGTTATCGTAAGGTAAAACCCTTCGTGTTTATGTTTGACGTGGTCTTACGAGATACCTTTGTTTTTAAAGGATTTTGATAACAGTAATAATTCAAATAGAGTGTGTTTCTCACGCCAGTTTTTTAGACCGACTCGGGTGTTATTTTATTATAATGCTCGGGTCAAATCGAGTATTACAGATTCAGGTTAGGATGCTATGGATCACAGGAGACGTGCTGGAAGATTTTCAGGCGTATTCCACGTACTTAATTATATTCCGCTGAGTGTGTAGGCTGTATATTCAGCACTTATGAGGACAAGTTATTATAACTGTCCAGATTGATTTATTGATTGTTGTACTCTGATGATGGTATGTTAATAACAGTTATAATTATTTTGTATAAAGATTTGTTATTATCTATTATATATTGTTCCGCTGCGATTGTGATATTCTGTTTGTTATTTCTGTTTCTTCTTCTATCCTCTTCTTTCTCTTAGTTATTCGTCTTTTCGTACAATTTGTGTTGGACAAGTGTATTTAATGTCAGCTCAAAGGGTACGAAACGGCGGATCACTATACTACCCATCTTGCCGTTAACTTTTCTCATCTAAGTTTTTCCGAGAAGGGGGTGATCTTATTCTGAGCTTCGCTCAAAGAATCTACAAGCTCATAAATTTTGAGTTCAACCTCCTTCCTTGTATTTTCCAAAGTATTAATTAGCCGAGCCTTAGTTTTCGTAGTGTTTCTAGCAAAACCACCAAAATACCTAAGGGCATCAGTCTTCCATCCTTCCTCCTGCATATGGAAAAGTATCCTAAACTCTACTCTCTTCTTCTGCTCAATTAATGAAGAAGGATTCATACCCGTAGGAGAAGCAGGAACCAAATCCGAACGGGACCCTTCTACCATTATCCTTTCTTTAGTACCCTCCTTTTCCTCAATATAGCGAACAAGTTGAGCAGATAGATCTTCTATGATATTATTTAATTTCTTTATCCCAACTTTGTAAATAGTCCTATAAAGTTTCTCCCTATTTCAATAACAGCTGAATCTCACCAAAATTTAACTCAGCATCATTAAACCCAGTATGCAACGTGGTGTTAAGTCGATGTTGGTGGTGCAACGCATCTTTTTCCTCCTTGAGCTCCATACCATCCTTCTTTAAGTCTTTCTCAAGTCTATCATTGGCAATTGTAAGATGGATGTTCTCCTCTTTTGTGACCGCAGTAGGAGCCTCACTTCAACCTCAAACTCGTGCACTCTTTGCTTCATCATGGTCACGAATGATGGGGGCAAAAGGAATGTTGGATTTAAGAACTTTGTTAAACTTGGATGAAAGCCCATAAGGACCAACCTAGTGAAATAATCAAAAGTTTGACTCAAAAAAAATGCACCACGTTAAAATCAAAATAGGAACACATATTATCAACTACATCGTCATACGATAAATTCCACAAAACTATATAAAAACTGACAAAAATAAGCAAAACTCAATCCTTATATAAATTTCTAAGTTATGCTTAAACCATTCCAAATGAGAGTTATTAAGTGAGATGGAACCACCTTCTAAAATGTATTGCTATCGGTGTAGTACAAAATCACCAAGTGCCTCCTTTTATTTGATTACTTGATCAATCATGGAAAGCAACCCTTGGGTTTTATCCCTAAGTTTTGTAAAAGATTCATCCAACTCTTCCTTATGCTTAGTGATAGCCGTAGCACCAAGACCAAGACGATTTAAAGTTTGAATTTTAATTTTTTCTTCACTTTCCCTCGTAAGTTTAGAAAACATAACTTCTTTAGAAGACAAAAACAAACAAAGCAATAAAAGATGACATGATCGTTCACAAGACAATAACTAAATAAAAATAACTCTGAAGAAAGGTCGATATGATAAACAGAGAAAACAACTTTCATTGCATATTAAAATAAGCCATAAACTTCACACACAAAAATTATATATTTACATGAGGATTTGAAATAACATTGGTTTTCTTAGACACTTCAACATCCTTAGACATCTGGTCTTCTCAGGTCTCCTCCTCTTCCTCAATTATTTATAAATAATCGAAAATAGAGGCATTCTCCATAGCGACTTTTTCTTTCCACTGGGCCAGACAGTAGGCGTAAACCTTTCTAATCATGACTGGGTCCTCTAAGAAGTCAAGCTTGATCTCATCCTTAAACTGACTCCCAGCTGATGCATATAGTTTGTAGGTTATGATGGATGTGCTCTCCTTAAGCTATTCCTACGCTATTCTAACAAGTACAGAAGGAGAAAGCTCAGGAAGTGGAAGGGGACGACGAGATAATACAAGACAGTGTGTCCATTTTAGTCCTTCCTACCTTCTCAGCTAGGTCAGATATAGCACCCTCAAGTAGAGGCAAATATCGAGTGCCAGGGCCAGGGAGGCTATGCAGATGAGGGATAGGAAGAGCCATTAAAGTATAGATGGGAGGAATCGTTGAAGGGGAAGGGGAAGCGAAATAGATTATGTTCTTGGAACCCTGGTTAGAATCTTTATCAGCATCAGTTCTCTTTTGGACATTCTTCTTCTTCGAATTGCTTAGGAGCGCTTTCAAGGCTTCATCGTCCATTTCACCTGTATATAAAAGGAATATTAAGATTAGAAGAAGTTTTCGTGCTGGTCAGAAACGTTAAAAATAATGATGATAAATATTATATATGCTATTAGAAAATTATACCCCTAGAATATGCTTGCTGTTTGGCCACTTATGATGTATTTGCTGGACTTTAATCCTGCCTTGCCATTGTTTCATCTTAACTTCAACCATGGCGATTGCTTGCAACGATGGTTTTTCTGTTGGTGTTGGTTGTCGTTGCTTTCACATGGCATTTTGGTTGGTTTCCTATTTCATGTTTTTAGGATCTTTGGTGCCGTATACCTTTGAGCATAGCTTTCATGACCGTGCCGTGACTCGAACCGTGATAATCGAAGGTTTAAGGTTTTGACGGTTCTACCGATCGAACCTTCAAAACCATGATTTATTTTTTCGAAAAATTTGCTCATTTAATTACAGACTATACATAAAAATATTGAAATAATAATGTTAGGTACACAAGCTGTAAATGGTCTTTAAGGTCTGCAACAGAAGTTGTATGTTGTTACAGTGCATAACTACAACTTTGTATATAGTAGAGTAGCGCACAACGTAGAAGTTTAATGACGACAAACTTGACGAATCTTATAATGGTATTAGAGGAGTTTGCAGCAGTGAAAAACAAAGTGATGAAGTTAGTGGCTTAGATTTTGAAACGACTATGACTTTTAAAATATATATATTTACTTAATATCTTCAAAGCAATGCAAAAGATGAAAATGAAAGAGAATTACACAATGAGAAAGTAGGAAAAATACAAAAGAACCGTGGTTCAACAGGGTAAAAATTGATGGTTGACCGTTGTTTGAAGGTCCGACCAAGGTTCATGAATAAATGAGGTCCGATTGAGTTCCGGACCGTGGTGGTCCAAGATTCAGGGTTATTCGAGGTTGGACCGAGGTAGGGTACGGTCATGAAAACACTGCCTTCGAGCATTGTTCTCTCTGTCTTGGGGTTAGTTCCAGCTCGTGTATTGCTATGGTCTTCTTGGGTATTTTTGTTTATGTAGTGCTACTTTTTTATGTTGCGTCTTTCTTAGTAGCCAGCTGCAAGTTCGCATGTTGCCTTATGCAATTTTCATGGAATAAGTTGTTGGAGTTTCGTGTATTCTGGCTTTATATAAAGATTGAAGCTGATATTTGGTTGCTTGGTGGAAATTTCTTCACACCTTTGTCACTTGGCCTTGGGGAAATATGATTGCCTTGCTTTGCAATGGCTTGCTGGCTATATGGACATATGAATTGGGAAATTAATGTAACCGTGTAGTCATGTAACTTTGTACCTTGCTTGCTACGAGTGTAAGCTTGTATGTAAGTTGTGCATGTAAGTTGTTTGGCGTAGTTGCCAAACACCTAGTTTATTTGTTAGTTAATAGTGGACGATCCACTATAAAAACCATAGCTGCCAAGGCATCTGAGCTTCATACCTATAAAAATTTGTAAAGCGGTACGACCACTATAAAACTAGCTTGTCTGTGCAAAATAATAATGCTTTTTTTGCTTGCAAAAGAAATATATACACCTTTGGGCTCAACCGAAGTTTGAGACAGCTTAAAAATAACATGAGAGAATTTGTGATTTGGGCTCAAAATGTCATGCTTTACCAGCATCTCTTTATTAAAAAAACAATTGAGTTTTCCTGTCCTCTACACCTACTTCTAGAATATGATCCCTATGGAACTCATATGAGTTGGTGGCATCATAAAAAAAAGAGGTCAAGAGGAACAAGGGTGAAAGGAAGAAGGAAAATTGTCAGAATTTGAAATAAAGAATATGATTTGTTCCACCTCCGAGTCTTTTGAGGGACATTTGTGAGAATCGCCTTCTTGGCTTGGGTGAAATAAAAAACAGCGTCGTCCAATGTGGGGCTCTTGTTGATATCAAATAAAAAATGGAGCTCCTCATATGTAAGGGTATAACCATTCTCCTTATAGAGAATGAAAGGAGCAATTACAAGAGCATACGAAAGAGGAGCAAGTTGGACGGGAACGAGATCAATGGCGGTAAGCCACTGACAGAGGACCGGATAAGGGGGGAAGATAAAGCCCGCATTGGATGTGTTCAACAGTAAGGGACATGAGCCCATTTTGAGGAGTATTAATACGCTTGCAGGGTTCATGAACCCTAACCTCGTAACCTATGAACCCAAATTGGTCTAAAATACCCTCGATGTCTTTCAGATGAGTAATCTTGGAGGGCAAGACAAAGAAGAAGAAGAAGAAGAAGCCATTTCAGGATCACGAAATCAAAATAATAATAATACTAAAGTAAAAAAGGGTTATAGAATACGATATCCTTTCTTCAGTTTAAATGAAAGTCTGAACTCAGGAACATAACTGATTTAGCAAATAATAATTTTCTTGCTTCTTTCTTAAACAAAAGTAAGAAAAAGAACAGGAAGAAGAAGAGGAAAATACATACATACCTTAACTCGAATGTCAGCCATGCAATCGGAATGATGAGAAAATTTGCATAAACGTCAACCAATTAACAAATACTAAGATCGAGACAGATTTACCTTGAAAAACGAAGAGGCGATGTGACAACGATTCAAAGAATTCACTCGGGAGGGGATAACACGTGTGCAAGAGCATTATATGTGCAACGACTATATAGACATTTTTCCTTTCGTGAAAAGAAAGAAAGGAATAGTCGGAAGTGATGGGATGTGAAGGCCAACTGTGAATTAAGACAAGTCTACACTAATCTATGATCGCCGCAGACTTGGGAGACAAGTGTTACACCCATATTTTCCAAACTCCGTTAAAGGAAAGATAATGTAACACCAAGATCAGAATGGGATGCCTTCATAATAAAAGCAGGACCACAACGGGGAAAATCAAAGAGTAAAGCGAAGTCAAGAGAATACCACATTCAGAAATTTCAGGACAACAACAAAGATTCAAATTGCGCCGAACCCCTAATTTCAGTGTTACATTATGATACTGAGTCCAAAATTTGACATGGTCACAAGGTGAAGAAAAATCTACAACTATAATACATGGAACTGCAGTGCCAGTGTGCCACCAAGATATGACAATAAGGTGGGGATGTCGTGCTGTGGCACAGAAGCTGCTTTAGCAATGTCAAAGTCCAACACATTTCACTTAAAAAAGCCGTATGAAAATGGGCACGTGTTGCACTCATTAATTAATGTGCAATGGTAATAGTATGCATTAACAATCTTATATCCAAAGGTCAACAAAGAAGTTGTTGGAACTGAACTAGCCCACAGCGGAAGTTATGGGTGAATTTCAAAAAATTTACCCTATTGGATCTTTTATTGGGACTATGAAGTCTAACCGAATTAGAACATTTCTAAATTTCATTTAAATAAAATCATTTATTTTATTTAAATTTAAATATACTTAGATATGAAATTAATTTTATTTGATTTAGTTTATACATAAATGTATCATAAACATATATGTATGAGTGCTTCTGTAACATAATTATCCCTGAAAGGTATACATATGTAGATGTTGAGATTTACACTACAACAGACATGTTATCCCATTTTGTATATCATGTATGTTGTCAAAATATGGGCATGTATATGTATTACAATACACATACATGTATGTATAAATATATTATATATAATATACGAACATAAAACATTTTTATATAGATTAATATATATATATATATATATATAGAAAGAGAGAGAACAATTATTAAAAATTATTTATAATTCAAAATTAACTTAGTTTTGCAGACATAATAAATTTAGTAATTTAATTTGTATATATTATGAATAAAATAATGTTTTCATCCATAAATAATTAACATAAAATAATCTATTGATAAAAATTCAAATTTTATAATTTTCGAAAATCTAGGATCATAAAATAGAGCTTAGAAAAAATCTAAAGTTTTTTCAAAGTTGAAATATTATTTTTAAAAACAAATACATTGATTTTTGCAATAATTATTTAATATAAAATAATATATTATTAAAAATTCAAAATTTCAAAAATTACAGGATCATGAATGAAAGGTTACTAAAATTTTTAAAGAAATTTTCAATTAAATTATTATTTTTAATAAATCTTAAATAGTTTTTTCGAAATAATATTAATTATTAAAAATAATAAAATTTATTGAAAAATTCTTATATATATTTCTTCTATATGTTTCTAAAATGATATAATATTTTTTTAAATATAAAATTGAATTTTTAGCTTAATAATTATTTTATATATAATAAATAATTCAAAAATTAAATAAATGTTAATTTAAAAAAATGAATATATGTACGATAATTAATTTTTAAAATTTTAAATTCATGTTATATATAAATAAGTGTACTAAAATTTTGAAATTATACATATATCTTATATATATATATGTTATTATGAGAGAGAAATATATACCAATATATATATATATATATATGAATTTATTAATAAATATATATAAAACAATTATTAATGAAAAAAATTGATTTTGTACATTAAACAACATTTTTCTATACATAAATCAAATAGTATAATAAGCAAATTATGCACATAACCAAACTGACTTGTGACAACCGCATCTACTTACAAAAATCTCACGTAACTAAACATATAGTAGCAATATATTTAGACAGATATGAAATTGCTCGTTATAGGATATTGAAATATAATTTAATTACTGTAATATGAATTAAAATTACCAATTTAATGTTGCCTTTGAATCCACGTTGAAGTAATGGCTTTCCTTCCTTTTACCGTTCTTGAATCGTCAAATTGCAAGTCTGGAATCACCGACCTCTAACTATCGAATAGTATTATTTTAATTTAAAATATATTTGAGGACTTTGGAGTGGATTGAGAGCTATATTTTAACCAGCAATATAGAAGGTAATGGAGGCCAAAAAAGGCTCATCATTATTTTTAGAGATACATACATACATACATACATACATACATACATACATACATACATACATACATACATACATACATATACATACATATATATAGGGTCCCATTTGGGAGAAACAAGGAGAACCTTTTTACTCATTCTCACTTGATTTCAACCCATTATCTCCAAGCCAATTCTCTATGTTTCAGCCGCCCCTGGACCTTCCCAAAACCGAAATTTTGCAGCCCTAATGATGAGCCTTAAACCTATCAAAGCCCAAGCCAAAATACTATGCAATTAAATCTAATTTAATTGATTGTCGATATTGTATATCGATCGATATATTTATAATCGTTATATATATATAAATATTTATTTCTCAAATCATATTCAAATTTTATAATCAATATTTCATAAATATTAATTAATTTATAACAATTATAAACTAGTCTTAAGGGAATTCATCATTTCGGCTGTGTAACTCTTGGGTGTAAATTTGGTCAACGATTAACATCGAACTATTCTAATGTTAATGTTCACACGTCATTTAGCAGGTGGTGTGACATTATGGTCAAATTTATCGCTTACTCATTTTCGGTAAAAATCCAATTTTAGTTTAATAAGCGTTACCCAGCTGTGACATTTGTTTACACCAATTCTCTTCGTCAAAACTATATTATTTTGGACTTATGGAATTTGGTAATAGTCAAAATTCCAACATCATCCACATTCAACTTTATAGTCCAAATACAAAGTCCTTAGTTTAATAATAATAATAATTATTATTATTAACCGAAATGATCTGGCCAAATACTTTGACGTTGAGTTGACTATGATACTAACCGCATATAACTGAGGAGACGAATCATCTCTTGAATAGTGCTTCACTTCCAATACTTCCACTCGACCAAACTATAGTCATTCGATGGATGCCATGCCATGATTTGGCTATAATCAAAACGGAGCTTTCATTTTGAAGATCCACAGTATTCTCAAGCCGAGAGGACTGTGTAAATCAGTCACATCGATATTTTTTTGTTTAACCTTAGTTATATTAACCAACAGAAAACTATCGAGTGAGTCGTTCCATAGTTATCCAATAACTATTAGTAGTAACCCCTAGGTGATCTCAGCAGTCATGAGTAATACTTTTCCCAACATTTGAAGAGCGTTACGTACTCCAGTCTCAATGGATATATCGATATCCAATCTTGATGCATCTTGACTAGGAATGTTTAAAATGGTATAATTGTTTCGTTGTGATAAATTACTCAGGGTTACAACACTTTGTAACTAGTATCACAAAAATATACCATTTATGGATTTTTCTATTAAATATACTTTTAATTAAGTTAATTAATTAATATAATCACATTATATCAAATATATAATAGGAAGAAAATACTTTTTATTTCGAATAAGATTGGTCAACGAGTTGGATATATATAACAAATCACATAATTGCCCATAGGGCATATCCCTAACTCTATCACTTTTGGTATTAATAAACTTGTGATTACATATATCAATATGTATTAATTCAAAGATTTTAGCAACTCTTATGATGCTCCCACTGAATGGGTGCATAGCCATTAATTATTTGAGATATAATTAACTTGTATCATATGATTCGTAATCATATAGTAAAATTATTTCTCAAAACTACGACTTAGTCTATAGTTTCAAAACAACTGTAAATAATATTAGACACATGTATTTTTGTTGCATCACTTTTACTATGAAAACAAATTGCATAAAATAGTTCTATTTCATAATGAGTATTCATAATACTTATATTGAAATATAATTATATCTATTTTTCAGTCAATACCAAAAATAAATATTATTTCACAAATAATGTTCGGTACATTTTACGAAAACAAATTTCGTAATTTGATGCGATCATTAGGTGCTATATGGCATGCTCTCACTATTTCCGCCATTACTATAATAGCGTACTAAATTTAGAGGTCCACCATTCACTTAATAAAGTTAATATTGTTTACTTATTTCATTTGCTACAACTAGTTTACAGTGGAGAGTTTTTTGATCAAATATCTTGAACTTAAAGAAATAAATGTTATAGAAAACAATTTTTTATATGAAAATACATTTGGAATAAAAATCATATTTCATATTCCAATATTAAGTATCAATTATTATTACAATTCTTGTTTCCAATGTTTCTCTATGAAGCAGAAGTGACTATTCATTCTCTTCATTCCAACTTTATCTTAAATTACATCTATTCTTATACATTCAGTTTTCCAAATGGTCAAACTATACAAAAGAACAATATCTAACAAACTTTTTACAAAAGCGCATTCGATTATTTTTAACATTTAAGACATTAAATATGTTGCACTTTATGTAAACCGATCAAGATGACATTTCAACGATTGAGTTCTTAGATGTATCTCGTAAATTTATGTTATATTAACATAATATGATCCTTTTGAAATCATTCAAGTTGAATACATGATCTTAAAATAATGTTCATTGGCTTACTTCGAATGAACTAACTTCATCGAAATATTGTACCACACAAACTATGACTATTCACCATATAACATTTATATGTGAAAGTATATGGATTAGGCATCCATAGTCTTGAATTGCATTTAGAGTTCAAAATCTCATAAAATTCAATACATGGCCAAACCAAATAAACATATAAGTGACCAACTTACGAATGCGTTAAGTAGTTGAAATTAGGCACTTGCATGGGTATAGAAACATTATATAACATGCAATTAGAATTATTAGTAAGTGTATATTATATTTCTATTTGTCAACTTTCAGTTCAATTTGTTTATATATATATTAATTGACAAACGTTTTATCAATCATATTAAATACAATATTTTATTATTGTAGATAATTATAATATTATATAGCATATGTTCTTACAATATTAGAAAGGTTAAATGTTACCATTTCATTTTTCTAATAAGGCTCCCACTAGTCTTTTATGTTTCTCTAAACCCTAAGATGAAACATAGAAGTCTTATAACTTCACTGGTGGGTGTTAAGACTCGTTTGTTTTGGTATTCTGACCTTGAGTTTGCTCAACAAATCATAACCCCACAAACGATGGATAACTTCTTATCAGTTGTATCGCATACAACTCCTAACCCATTTTCCTCGTTCTAATTTCATTTCGACCTTGAGTTTGCTCAACAAATCGAAAGAGATTATCCACTCATACCTACCATATCGTGATGACCTAAGTATAGTATATGTAACTTGAGTTTGCTCAAGAAATACATATAGTTATCTTACCTCATCTATTCAGTATATTAATAATACTATGCATAACATCCCTAGCTTGAGTTCGCTCAACAACGAAGGAGTATGTAAGTAATGTATTAATATATATATATATAGTAGAAGACAACATTATATTGAAGATTCATAATCTTCAATATATATTGAGTGATATCGAATTATAGAATAATATATTTCTTTTGAAATACCCCAGCGATTCAAGTGTCAAACACATCAGAAATCACGGTATATGTACATTTGCATATGTTTATTTTTCAAGTCTATTTGGGTTTCTTTAATTTTCCACATTTACTTTATACACATATCTATTTCATATTACTTATATGATAGTCTTACATATAATACATCATTAATTAAATATTTTTTAATTAATTTTAATCAATTAACTCTTTAATTAATTTTAAATTAGTATTCCAATATAACTTTTATATTGGACATATCTACTATAACATTTATAGTGTATACTATAACCTTTATAGTGTAACATACATATATCATATATATGTGTATTTTATTTAATTAATTAACCTTTAATTAATTTATTCAATTAAACAGTTTTTATTAAAATTTACTAATTTCAAAATTTATCTTGTATACATACATGTATACTTATGTTATCTTAAACATTTTAAAATAACATAACATATATAAACATATATAATACATGCATATATACATTAATTAATTAACATATTTAATTTATTAATCTTATTAATAAATTTAAAATTTAAAATTATTATATAAATATTTTCAAACATTTTGAAAATATCGTCATCCTTTATAACATTTTGAAAACTTATGTAGTATTATAATTTTTATAATAAACATATTTTATTTTAAATTTAACTGTTAAATTTGAAATCTTTGACGTTAATTTTCAAAACGATTTTGAAATTAGCCCAAGGCCCAAATTAAGCCGGGCCTTTTCTATTAGGAGCAACCTTTGCACTCACTTCACTTTTTGGGCCAGGCCGGTAACCATGTAGGATATGGTACTTGATTACCCAATTCCAATCCTAGACATTACCTTCTAGATACTGCACTACGTGGACAAGCTTAATTAGTTAGCCCTAATATGACTAAATAAGACCACATAGGCTATTGGGCTCTGATACCGTTGTTGGAACTGGACTAGCCCGCAGCGGAAGTTATGGGTGATTTCAAAAATTTTACCCTATTGGATCTTTTATTGGGCATATGAAGTCTAACCGAATTAGAACATTTTTAAATTCCATTTAAATAAAATCATTTATTTTATTTAAATTCAACTATATTAAGATGTGAAATTAATTTTATTTGATTTTGTTTATACATAAATGTATCATATATATATATATATATATGCGTGTGTGTATGTGTGTGTGAGTGCATGTGTAACATAATAATACGTGAAAGGTATAATATGCCCATATGTAGATGTTGGGATTTATATCGCAATACACATATTAACTCATTTTGTATGTAATGTATGCTGTCCAAATATGTGCATGCATATGTGTTATAAAATACACACACGCACTCACATGTATGTATAAATGTATTATATATAATATATGAACATAAAACATTTATATATGTTATATATATATATATATATATATAGAAAGAGAGAGAAAAATTATTAAAAATTATTTATAATTCAAAATTAACTTATTTTTGTAAACATAATAATTTTAGATTTTAATTTGTGTACATTATGAAAAAAATAATGTTTTCATAGATAAATAATTAACTTAAACTAATCTATTGATGAAAATTCAAATTTTACTATTTTCAAAAATCTAAGATCATCAAATAGAGCTTAGCAATAATCTACAGATTTTTCAAAGCTGAAATATTATTTTTAAAAGCAAATACATTGATTTCAGCAACAATTATTTAATATAAAATAATATATTATTAAAAAGTTAAAAATTTAAAATATCAAAAAATTTAGGATCATGAATGAAAGGTTATGAATTTTTTTTAGAGTTTTTAAATTAAATTATTATTTTTAATAAATCATAAACAGTTTTTTAAAAATAATATTAATTATTAAAAATAATAATTTTTTTTTGAAAAATTCCTAATTTTTTTCTATATGTTTTTGAAATAATATAATATTTTTTTAAAATATAAAATAGGAATTTTAACGTAATAATTATTTTATATATAATAAATAATTCAAAAATTAAATAAATGTTAATTTAAAAATATGAATATATGTACGATAATTAAATTTCGAATTTGTAAATTCATATTATATATAAGTAAGTGTACTAAAATTTTGGAATTATACATATATCTTATATGTACATATATGCTATTATGAGAGAGAAATATACACTAATATATATATATATATATATATATATATATATGAATTTATTATTAAATATATATATATATATAACAATTATTAATGAAAAAAATTGATTTTGTACAGTAAACAACATTTTGTCTATGCATAAGTAAAATAATATAATAAGCAAATTATGCACATAAACAGACTGATTTGTGACAACCGCATCTACTTACAAAAATCTCACGCAACTAATAATATAGTAGCAATATATTTAAATAGATATGAAATTGCTCGTTATAGGATCATAGAATATAATTTAATTACTATAATATGAATTAAAATTACCAATTCAATGATGCCTTTGAATCCAAGTTGAAGTAATGACTTCCCTTCCTTTTACTGTTCTTGATTCGTCAGGTTGCAAGTCTGGAATCACCAGCCTCTAATCATCGAATAGTATTATTTTAATTTGAAATATATTTGAGAATTTTGGAGTGGATTGAGACTATGTTTTAACCAGCAATGTAGAAGGTAATGGAGGCCAAGAAAGGTTCATCGTTATTTTTAGAGACACACACACACATAGTGTTGTATCAGAGATAAATGAGGAAAAACATTTTACCCATTCTCACTTGATCTCAACCCATTATCTCCAAGCCAATTTCCTGTATTTTAGCCACCCCTAGACCTTCCCAAAACCAAAATTTTACAGCCCTAATGATGGACCTTAAACCCATTTATGCCCAAGCCAAAATACTATGCAATTAAATCTAATTTAATCGCTTGTCGATATTGTATATCGATCGATATATTTATAACTATTATAAATATATATATAACTCTATTTATTTCTCAAATCATATTCAAATTTTACAAATAATATTTCATAAATATTAATTAATTTAATTAAATATAACAATTATAAACTAATTAAATTGATCGGTCTTAAGGGAATTCATCATTTGGCTTTGTAACCCTTGGGTGTAAATTTGTTCAGTGATTAACGTCGAACTATTCTAATGTTAACGTTCACACATCACTTAGTAGGTGGCGTGACATTATTACCAAATTATTGCTTACTCATTTTCGGTAAAAATCCAATTTTAGTTTAATAGCGTTACCTGGTTGTGACATTTGTTTACACCAATTCTCTTTGTCAAAACTATATCACTTTGGACTTATGGAATTTGGTAATGGTCAAAATTCCAACCTCATCCACATTCAACTTTATAGTCCAAATACAAAGTTCTTGGTTTAATAGTAACAATTATTATTAACCGAAATGCTCTGGCCAGAGACTTTGACTTTGAGTTGACTATGTACTAACCACATATAACTGAGGAGACGAATCCTCTCTTGAATAGTGCTTCACTTCTAATACTTCCACTCGACCCAACTATAGTCACTTGATGGATGTCATGCCATGATTTGGAAATAATCAAAGCGGAGCTTTCATATTGAAGATCCACAGTATTCTCAAGTCGAGATGACTGTGTAAATCGGTCACATCGATATTTTTCTGTCTAACCTTAGTTATATTAACCAACAGAAAACTATCGAGCAAGTCGTTCCATAGTTATCCAATAACTATTAGTACGTAACTCATAGGTACCTCCAGAAGTCATGAGTAATACACTGTCCAAAATTTGGAGAGCGTTACGTACTTCAGTCTCAACGGATACATCAATATCCAGTCTCGATGCATCTTGACTAGGAACATTTAAAATGGTATATTTGTTTCGTTGTGATAAATTACTCACGGTTGTGACACTTTGTAACCACTATCACCACTATCACAAAATATACCATTTATGGATTTTTTATATCAAACATACTTTTAATTAAATTAATTAGCTAATATAATCACATTATATCAAGTATATAATAGGAAGAAAATACCTTTTATTTTGAACAAGATTGGTCAACGAGTTAGATATATTTAACAAATTATATAAATGCCTCTAGGACATACCCCTAACTCTATCAGAAGTTTGTCGCAATAAGAAAAGGCTAAAGAAGAAAACTGCGACAGAACTAAAAAAACAAATTTTGCTCAAAGTTAGCGAGCTACGTCAGGCATGCCACATCCTTCCAATAACCGCGAACTTGGATGAGACAAATTACAAAGAATACTTGCCAGTGCTTGGTCAAGATTGGATCACATCAAACTGCGCTCGGTTAACGCAGTTGCCCACTAGCCAGAACCCACACAAGGCTAAACCTCATGTAATCGTTAGTAAAATATTCCTCACTCAAGGCCATGCTAAGTCTGTACTCCTCAAACTATAGGCAAACCAAGTACATGACCAGCGTAAATACTGCGTACAATCTTTCACCAGAATCTACCTTTGATCCATTCCAAGCAGGTCCTAAGTGAACACTTCACATGTCAAATGACCCAATGAACCCAACTATTATTCCTAATGCCCTACTAACACTTTCAAGTGCTGATCTGCGCTGCGCTTACTAAGGACTCTTTAAGCAGTACCATGAGGAATCCAAAGCATTCCAAGGGTTGTACATCGGGCTACCTAAACATCGCTCCATCGTAGTTTACTCATTTGTTAGGAAACAACAAAGTTGTAAATGACTTGCGTATATCAACATTAAGGGTCGCTCAGATCACATTCGTACGTGCATTAGCTAACACCACAGGTTTGAGCAAAGCAACTCAACTCTATTTATCCTCAACACGATCTCAATCAAACGTTGCAGACTGGGTAAGACAACTAAATTACAAACACTTCCTAAGCAGCACTACATGGAATCTAGAGCATTCCAAAGGCTGGATGCAGGGCAACTCAAAAAATGCCCTAGCACAAACCTACACTTATAGGTAGACAACAAAGATGTAGGCATCCTTTGACAACAACTCGCATATTTAAATACTAATGCAACAACCAAAAAAATTCACCTAAGTGTTAAGAAAGGACGGCAGCACCGTGCAGACGTAGCACATCAAATAGCACAGCTCTACTCCAGATATGCGGCGGCACCCCAAAACAAAAGAGTAACTCTTAACATCATTATAGGATAGTTCACAAGCCCGTCGCTCCTTCAGATCAGGATTGCATGACCCATTTGAATTCGAGCTTCTCACTTCAGTTTCAGATGTTCCCGCTTCAATTTCAAACTTCCCGCCAATGCCCATAATTGAAACGCTCAAATTATGTTTTATCATCAAAGACACGTCAGCGATCTATGCACACTAAATAAACGATGTAGATGGATGAGACATGGCAAGATCCAAAAGTGGGAATTAAAGTAGCAGAAGAAGAGTGATTGCAGTAATCCACATACATCTTCTACACTATAATAGGGAAGGCATTGAAATGGGAAGGAGATCCTTTTTTTTGGAATTCAAAGAAAAAATATAAATAAAGATTTGACCCATGGACATAGGATTCGATGGAATCTGAACAACGTAAAATTCCCGTGTTTATTATTTTTCATGCATTGTTACTTACTTGCTTTAATTCATATTTTCTCCATTTCATTCGTTAATCAAATACGAAGTTGATTTGACATTTTAACAAATTGTTATAGTGCAACTACCCAACTGTATAAGCTCTTAGCAATATAATTATCACTTAAAGACAAGCTTAATATTACTTAAGTTTGTTGATTCAAATTCATGAAAAAATGCTATTGTTATTTTCGTGACCAGTTGCGGTGTTGTGAAACAAAAAATCTCACTAATAATTAACTTCTACGAGTTCTGAATTCTAAAGACGATATGAGAATATGGTTATTTGAACCATATACGATCGTATATAAATATTATATGGTGAACGATAACAGTTCATAATGTAAAAAATCAAAATAAAGTTTGTTCATTCGAAATAAGAAAATAAACTATATTGTGAGGTCGAGTATTCAATATGATTTATTATAACATAATATTGTTATGTTAAATGTAACACTAGACCGATAGCTACAAGATAGGTATAAGAATTTGATCATTGAATTGTCAATTTGATCAGTTAACGTAAAATACAACATTTTTAATATCCTTAAATGTTAAGGATGATCAAAAGCACTTTTGTAAAGAGTTTGTTACGATATTGTAGTAGAGCTTTCTTTGAATGGTTCGACCATTTGAGAAAAAATGAATGTTCGAGAGTGGATACAATTTAAGATACGGTTGGGATGAAGAGAGCAGATGATAATATATATACTTAACATTGTAAATGATAACATGTATACTTAACATTGAAATGAGAAAATTGATTTCTATTCCAAAATGCATGTTCAAATATAAAATTGTTTACTATGAGGTTTATTCCTTTGAGATCAAGATATTTGATCTGAAAACTCTCAAGTGTAAACAATATAGTATGTGGAATAAGTAGTCTATATTAAATGGTTGAATGGACCTTCGTATTAGATACACTATTATAGTAATGACAGAAATAGTGAAAGCTTGCCATATATCACTTATTGCTTGGAACAAGGTATAAAAATTGTTTCGTAAAACATACCAAACATTATTTATGAAATAATAACTTTTTTCAGTGCAGACTGAGAAAGAGACATAGTTTTATTTCAATATGAATATTATGATTTTTTTAAACATGTACTTTATATACTAAAAACAAAAAGTGATTACACCTTATAACATGTAGAGAACAAACGACGGTAAGAGCGTTAAACATAAATCATACTAAAAAACGATTACGTTCCCTAAATGCCCGCGAAGAACAAAAACAAGAAAGAAAGGAAAAAACACAAAAGCATCAACCATGTAAGACCAAATCAACTACGGTTTATATCCTACCAAACATTACTTAACTTCGTTCAATACTAAATTCCACGTGCCTTGCCAAAAAAATATATACTAAATTCCACGCACGATCAAGAATTCATGGCGTCCAAAGTGCTTATTGTTCCCTCAAAGCTCGTCGAATATGACACTTATCTCACACCAGCGAGAGGATCCACTACTATTTCTGCATTGTGAAGTCGGCGTTTTTGCTTACGCTGCCTGAGAGAATACTCATGATTGTCCATGTTTGTTTCATTTTCATATTTTTTAACTTTAGCTGTGCTACCATGTTTTGCCACTCAGGTTTATCAATCACACCAGGTATTGTTACATTAAATTCGAAAGGGAACTCTTCTTATCGATGCTTCATGCTCTTGTAAGACATAAAACGTGTTTCAATGTGACCATTAAAGAGTAACTTATGGTTCTATATTGCGAACACTTTTCCTGAATATCCCACACAATCTGATCATCATTTTGATCTGGAACAGGACTTTGGCATTCATTGGTCGTGTAAGAATTGTTTTATAACTGCGTTGTGCTTGCTTTTATGGGCAAGTATGCATCTGAATTAGATAAAGTTTCCATGCGTTCCAAATCTCTATCACGTGCATAATTTTGGTCTGGTGTGTTAGTCTCGCCGAGGTGATTTAGAAGCTAGGAACTTATTTTGATTTGGTCTAATGCCATCTGTGTCATTATTTTCAAAACAAAAGTGGTGCATTGGAAAATAAAAAAGTCTATAAAATTATTTACAATCATTTTAGATTATAGACTAAACCGTAGTTTTAACAAATAATTTTGATTATATGATTACAAATCATATAACACTAGTTAATTATATCTCAAATAATTAAGGGAAAACCTTTCATATAGTGGGGGCATCATAAGAGTTGATGAACTCTTTGGATTGATAAATATAGATGTATGCAATCGTAAGTCTATTACTACCAAAATGGTTCTACATACTTTGTTACATTCGTTGATGAGTTATCGCCAACATTAACATGTGTATTTGATATACATGTGGTATGTCCACGATAAGCTCATAGAATATAAAGTGGAAGTAAATAAAATAGAATGCAATAAAAAATAAAAATAATTCGATTTGATTGAATATGTGAGTATACTGGAAAGAGTTCCAAATTATCTAAAATGAATAAAGATTCAATCTCAAAAGTCAATCTTTTCTATGATACATAATAATGAATCGATAAGGAGTAGTCAAACTTTGTTAAACAAATTATGATTAATGTGAGTGAAGTTGAGTTAACTTCTTTACATAAGATCATTTACTTAAAAGTAGTATATAAAGTTAAAATTAATTTCAACTAAAGAATAATTTGCAAAATCATACAAGATAATGGTTTATAAGAAACCCCAATATATCATACGCCAAGTAGTTGGGAGGTTGTGCGAATCGAAAGATTGCACGTAACAATCGTACTTCAGTAACCTTGTATGAACCGTTCCAAAAGAATTTTGAGAATGATAATCATTTGATGATCAATTTATGTTTTGAACATAAGTATAGTAAACTAAAAAATCAATTCAGTCCTATATATAATGCAATTCATAAAATGTTTATGAATACCAATTCCGTTGAACTGGAAAATAATTGTTGTTTTAAGAAATACCGTCTTTATAGTGAAGGAATTTCATGTAGAAATTATTGGTAGTAAAATGGATTTGGATACGATTTAAAGATAAAACTAATTACGATGACAAAATGAAATTAACCAAATCTAAAATAAGCACTATGCATTAGAATGTCTAATAAGTATTTTTGCACATTGAAGAGAAACCACGAGTCTCTTATCAATGTCAAGAATAGATAATCCTCATTTAATAAATAAAAAATGAGAAAATGTAAAAGAAAATAAAGGATAAATTGTTAGAATATTGATCCATTTCCTGTCTGGGTTGGGCTTTTTAGCCTTTTTATTGTTTATGTTTTCTATCTATATAAACCTATCTCTGTAACCCTAATGTAATCAATCTTTGTTTGCTCAGCCGTCTTGCTGAATAATATGAATTATCTTTTTCTTCTTATTTGATTTTACAAACGTTTTACAAACATTTACATGGTATCAGAGCCTCGTTCTTGTTTTTGCCTGCTGCCTCGTCGCTGTCTTGTCTCCGAAACCCTAGTCTGGTATCATCACCTGCTTCAAACCCTAGCACCCACCGAAACCCTAGCCTGTCGTCAATCTTGTCCCAAAACCCCAGAGCCCCATCCCCAGCCTGTAGAAACCCGAGTCCCCAGCCTGCCCTAGCTGCCGATCTCCCTGACCCAGCTGCCAATCTCCCTGCCCTAGCTGCCGATCTCCCTGCCGAAACCCTAGAACCCCGAAACTCTAGCCTGCCGATCTCCCTGTCCTGAAACCCTAGCCTGCTGATCAACCCGAAACCCTAGCTCCCCAAAACTCTAGCCCAATTGATACCTCTCTCGACCTGAAGCAGTTGCTGACTTCAAAATATGGCAGGAGGTGATGATTCATTACAGGCTATTAGTGTTCGTTTAGATGGAAAAAACTATTCTTATTGGAGTTATGTCATGAAAAATTTTTTGAAAGGAAAACAGATGTGGGGATATATTTCTGGTGTTATTGTGGTTCCTGAAGCTGCTAATGTTGAATCGATGGAGAAATGGGATACTAACAATTCAAAGATCATCACTTGGATTAATAATTCTGTTGAGAATAAAATTGGTATGCAATTGGCTAAGTATGATACTGCTAAGCAAGTTTGGGACTATTTGGAGCGACTTTTTGTGCGTTCTAACTTTGCCATTCAATATCAATTAGAGGCTGATATTCGGTCATTGTCTCAGAATGATCGAAATATTCAAGATTTTTATTCTGAAATTACTGCTCTTTGGGATCAATTGGCTATGACTGAGGTTGCTGAGCTTAGGTCATTTGCTCCATATATCGCTCGTAGGGAGGAACAACGTCTTGTTCAATTGTTGATGGCTCTTTGACCAGAGCACCAGCATTGTCGTGCATCCATCCTACATCGCACTCCTTTACCTTCTGTTGATTCTGTTCTACATGAATTATTAGCTGAAGAAACTCGCTTGAAGTCTCAAACTGAGAAAGTTGCACAGACTTCTTCTGCATCTGTTTTTGCTATAGGGATTTTACCAATCCCATCTCAACGCAACAAGATAAATATCAAGAATGGTCGTGATTGTAATTATTGTAAACAACCAGGCCATTGGAAGAATCAATGTCCTGAATTATTGGCTCGTCAAAAAAATCAAAGTTTTAAGCCAGGTGATAGATCACAACAGCAACAACACGGTAGCCAACAACAGTCCCTCTCTACTGCACAAGGACATGGACAGTCACAAGGTAGTTCCCAGCCTAGGACTGCTGCGTTGGTACATCCTTCCGGTGAATCAGTTGTGGATTCCTCTATGGACTCTCTTACAGAACAATTTCAGAAGTTCCTTGCTAGCCAGTCTTTGTCTCAAAACATGACTGCTCCTCAATCTCAGCACTTTGCCATGTCAGCTCCCTCCATATCAGGTTTGAATTCTCCTTTATGGATTTTGGATTCTGGAGCCTCATATCATATGTCCCATGATTGTTCATCATTTATATCTATGTCTTTTGATTCTCGCCCACCTTCTATTTTGACTGCTGATGGCACACCTTTGCCATTAACAGGAATCGGTACAATTCAAACCACACACGTTTCCCTCCCAAATGTTTACTGTATTCCTAAATTAACTATGAATCTTGTGTCGGTCGGACAACTTTGTGATCTTAGATATCTTGTTCATTTTTCTTCTACCACTTGCTCTGTGCAGGATCCCAACTCCAAGAAGTTGATTGGGACAGGCCGTAGGCAGGGTGGTCTCTATGTTTTGGAGGACTTGCACATTCCAAGTCATGCCGCTGCTGCTAGTATTGACCTTTCTTCTTTTCAGTTAACTCCATTGTCTTCTAAGCTTTATTTGTGGCATTCTAGACTTGGTCATATTTCAAGCTCTCGTCTTAAATTCTTGTGTAATTCTGGTGTTTTGGGAGATTTACGTTCTCATGATATTTCAGATTGTAGTGGTTGAAAACTTGAAAAATTTTCTGCTTTGCCCTTTAATCAAAGTGTTTCTACTTCCACTACTGCACCTTTTGATTTAGTTCATTCTGATGTTTGGGGTCCAGCACCCATCCCCACAAAAGGTGGGTGCAGATATTATGTCTCTTTTATCGATGACTATATTCGTTATTATTGGGTTTATCTGATGAAACGTCGTTTTGAGTTTATTGATATATATACTGCCTTTCAAGCATATGTTAAAACACAACACTCTGCTATTGTTAAATGCTTTCGTTCTGATTTAGGGGGGGAATACACTAAGGGAGACATTTCTAACATATTCACGGTTGATGGTACTTTGCATCAGACTTCCTGCACTGATACCCCGCAACAAAATGGTGTTGCTGAAAGAAAACATAGACACATTGTTGAAACTGTCCGTTCTATGATTCTTTCAGCTAGCGTTCCAAAAGAATTTTGGAGAGAAGCTGTTCTCACTTCCGTTTATCTTATTGATAAGATCCCGATTTCTCATAACTCTGGTATTTCTCCTCATGCCAAGTTGTTTGGTCAAACTCCTGATTACTCTCACCTAAAAGTGTTTGGTTCCACTTGTTTTGTTCTTCGTCCACACGTAGAACATACAAAATTATCTTCACGTGTTGCGCTATGTGTTTTTCTTGGGTATGGTATTGGACAAAAAGGCTATCGTTGTTATGATCCTTCTTCAAATAAACTATATGTTTCTCGTCATGTTTCCTTTATTGAACATATTCCCTTCTACTCTATTCCAGCTAGTCCTCATAGTATGACTAAGTCTGATCTTATTCACATTGATCCATTTTCTGTTGATAACTCCTCTGATTCACCACCTCTTATCATTGATACTCCGTCATTCATACACTCTGTTCCTCCTCCTTCTGTAGGTGGCACTTTATCCCCTGCTACTACGACTGTTCAAACACCTCCTGTGATGACTGATTCTGTTCAACCTCGCTATCCCACTCGCACACGTAAATCTACTCAATTATCTGATTTTGCTTACTCTTGTTACTCTCGGGCTTTTGCTTCATTTCTTGTTTCCATTGACACTTTCTATGAGCCTTCTTCTTACTCGGAGGCTGTTCGTTCTCCTGTGTGGCAACGTGCTATAACCGAGGAAATGTCTGCTTTAGACAAAAATGGTACCTGGGATCTTGTATACCTTCCTACTGGGAAGAAAACTATTGGTTGTCGATGGGTGTATAAGATTAAAACCAAGTCAGATGGTTCTATTGAGCGATACAAAGCTCGTTTAGTTGCTAAAGGATTTGCCCAAGAGTATGGCATGGATTATGAGGAAACATTTGCTCCTGTGGCTAAGATGACATATGTTCGGGTTCTTATTGCTGTTGCGTCCAGTCGTAAGTGGGACATCTCTCAAATGGATGTTAAAAATGCTTTTCTTAATGGAGATCTTAAGGAAGAAGTTTACATGGTTGCTTCACTTGGTGTTTCTCATGCTCCAGGTCAGGTTTGTAGGCTTAAGAAAGCTCTATATGGCCTTAAGCAAGCACCACGTGCTTGGTATGAGAGATTTTTGAATGTAGTTACATCACTTGGTTTTACCTCTAGTCCCCATGATTCAACACTTTTTGTCAGATTGACTTCTAAAAATAGGCCGTATTCTTCTTCTACTATATGTAGATGATATGATCATTACAGGTGATGACAGTAATGGTATTGTGAGTATTAAAGTCACACTGTCTCGTTGTTTTGATATGAAGGATTTGGGTCATCTACGTTATTTTTTAGGGATTGAAATAGCTTCCCCAGAAAAAGGCTATCTTCTTTCCTAGTCCAAATACATTACTGACATTATTCATCGTGCTGGTCTTACTGATACACGTTATGTTGATTCACCACTTGAGGTAAATGCCCGATATACTCCGACCGATGGGAGTCATCTTTCTGATCCCACTTTATATCGTTCTATTGTTGGTTGCCTTGTATATCTGACCATCACTCGTCCAGATATTGCCTATGCTGTTCACATTGTTAGTCAGTTCGTATCTTCCCATACCTCTGTTCATTGGGCTGCTGTTATGCGCATTCTTCGTTACTTGCAAGGAACACTTTATCAGAGTCTTTTGTTCCCATCGACCTCATCTTTGGAGCTTCGTGCCTTCTCTGATGCAGATTGGGCTGGTGACTCAACGGATAGAAAATCCACAACTGGTTTTTGTATATTTTTAGGTGATTCCCTTATTTCATGGAAGAGCAAGAAACATGATGTTTCTCGGTCTTCCACTGAGGCAGAGTATCGTGCTATGGCCTCCACTACATCTGAGATTATTTGGTTACGTTGGCTATTGGAGGATATGAGTGTTTCGATTTCTTCTCCCACTCCTATGTATTGTGACAATAAGAGCGCTATTCAAATTGCTCACAATACTGTTTTTCATGAGCGCACCAAACATATTGAGATTGACTGTCATTTCACTCGGTATCACTTGCTGCATGGAACTATTTCTCTGCATTTTACTTCGTCATCGACGCAACTTGCTGATTTCTTCACGAAGGCTCACACTATTGAACATCATAGATTTTTTCATTGGTAAACTTTCGATGCTTCTTGCCGTACCATCGCGTGTTTGAGGGAGATATTAGCATATTGATCTATTTCCTGTCTGGGTTGGGCTTTTTTAACCTTTTTATTGTTTATGTTTTCTATCTATATAAACCCATCTCTGTAACCCTAATGTAATCAATCTTTCTTTGCTCAACCGTCTTGCTGAATAATATGAATTATCTTTTTCTTCTTATTTGATTTTACAAACGTTTACATAAATATGTAAAGCAAAACTAATTACGATGACAAAATAAAATTAACCAAATCTAAAATGAACAATACGCATTAGAATGTCTAATAAGTATTCTTGCACATTGAAGAGAAACCACGAGTCTATTATCAATGTCAAGAATAGATATCCTCATTAATAAATAAAAAATGAGAAAACGTAAAAGAAAAGAAAGAATGAAAAGCAACAAGGGTAATTCTATCTTATAAATATTTTAAAAAAGATGGGGGAGAAGGTTGTTGGGGGGTTTGTGGGGGGGGGGGGGGGGGGGTGGGGGAGGTGTGTGGGGTTTGCTGTGGGCTACTCCATGAGATAAAGGGTTCAAGTAGAACTAGCATACCATTAATGCTTCTAGGTATCAGTTCAATATCATAGAACACACAATAATTGTTCACGGGAATAGAAATGAACGTGTATGGACAACCGCACGCCTACAAAATGTATGAAAGCATGTAAATGTAATTGGTTGGACATCAACAACTTTATACAGATCTACGTACTCTACTCTCTAAGTTTAGACAACATTAAACTTCCATGTTTGTTTACCTACGACCATCATACGATTTTTTTTCTATTTCTTTCGGTGGCTTCGGAAACAACAAGTTGCACTCTGTAATGTGATTTCACTCCTTGTTTCGCTTTCAAAAAAAAATAAAAAATAAAAAAAAATAAAAAAAATATATTAGATTTTCTTCTCTATTTTCAATTCTGTTTTTACTGCTGTATTTTGTATTTCCCCTCCCTTAAAATTGAACATAATTAGTGGATAAGCTATAGAAAAGGTTTTCCAATTGCATGCAAAGCATCGGTACATAATTCCTAGAAAAAAAGAAAGCATAGGTGAGCAGCCAACTTCCACCTTAAATGTGTTAGTCAAGATAAAAAACTGCAGTTGATTATTGTTGTTTTAATTTTGTTGTAACTACTATTGTATTAATTTTGTTGTCACTGAATATACAGGGTGAATGCAAAGGCACCCATATCAAGTAACTAAGGCAAAAGAGTCTCCTATAGAGAACCGGCCACTAAGTTCGTGCAGCAAACGAAAATCTTTTATCATCCAAGAATATCATGCAACGAGCGATTTATTTATTTTTCATCGATTGGAAACCTTTTTTTTTCTTTTCTCTGTTTCGAAATTTGGATGATTCTGCTCTAATATACTGCATTATCAATTATGTTCCTTGCACTAGATTTATACTAATTTATCTATGCTAATTGTTTTGTTGTTAATTGATGTTCTATTGTGCTGTATTGTATACACTAAGCCCATTGTTGAATTAATGCACGCATATTGTGATTAGTCATGGACAATGTGTATACATACATATACATCATAATCAATAAATAACTGCAAACACCCCATTAAAAAAACATCAATTTTTTTTAGAGAATGCATAATAAAACCATCTACTTCATATGTATTCCCATGCAAGATCATCGCTGTTTTGATTCCACTGTTCTAAGCAGAACTGCATTCCATTAGATCACACAAACACTCAGTAAATGATAGAGCCTTAAAACTAAAAGAAACACAAAGTGAACGTACTTCCATAAAATGTTAACTTTACAAAAACCACTTAGTTTTTATTCTACAAAAGAAAAAAGACAAGTCATGATCCTCAAATATAACTGAAAGAATAAATAACCCACATTTAATGAACTTTAAATCAAGGCCAGGCAGATTTGAGGAATGGAGATACCAGCTCTTTCATTTTTCTGGAACTCAAGAGGAGTTTTAAGAAGGCAACGTTAAGAAACCAGTTACATACTAAATTACTAATATCACTGCTACGAAAAAAGAAAAAAAAGAAAATCATTGCATCAGAGTTTCAACAACACATAACAACCCAACATTTAGAAAGACCTGGCAATAACAAAGTAATCAGAATTTTCAGCATAATATTTTCATCAATCATCCATAAAATTGCTTCCCATTGAACTATTTGACTGAGAAACATAATCTTCATTGCAAGTCAGTCATCAGCATTTTCAAAAATCCTCCTTTTTGATGCTGGAAACCAGAACAAAATGTTATTCAACTATTCTCAAGTTATGGTAACAATAGGTTAAAAAATAAAATAGCATATCCAGTGAAAATATATCAATAAACACTGAGCTAAGGTAGCAATACAAAGTATAAATGGTTATGATAGGATTTAGAGAAAGCAGCAATACAAATGATTAGGCGTGATTCCTCTTCCTTTTTGTTGCATAATAAATTTACATCATTACATGCAATACAAAATGCACCTATACGTACAAGGATAGTCCATCATCTATAATACCACAATCGCTAGGTAAGCTTGGTAAATATATCTTAGTGATAAAGTGAGCTTGTTCAAAATTGATGACATGTGGAACTCATAATTTGTTGAGTCAAAATCACATGTCCTCTAGCACATAACTTGTTCGTTGCCAAATTAGATTTCAGTGCATTAGCAATGACCAAAATGTAATCAGAAAAAAACTATGACAAACAAGTTTTTTTTTTCATCCAATGTTTGTAAAAATAACAATGAATGAATAATGGTAACAACAAGAGTAAAAAGTACTATACCGTATTCCGTGCACCCACTTCTTTTTTCCAAACACCTCACTTAAAGGATTTTTAGAGGTCAAGCAGGCTTTTAGAAGATTCAATGTCTACATTAGTAAATAATAATGATTATTAACAAACAAATGGAAAGTGAAACAAGATAACAAATAAACAACAACATTAAAGTAAAGTCTTGTATCAACATAAAATTTTACCTCATTTTCACCCATCTCAACTTCTTTCTGCTCTAAGTCTGTAACATTGTATTTACTTTTCTTGATAGTTTCCACTATGCTCAATGGCGAACATGGAGATAGTTTATGATCATTTGTTATCATAAACTTCACTCCCTTTTTAGCATATCCACCACCACAGTCTTTACTAGGAGTTGCTAATTTAGGATTCATTGCTAGAACTGAAATGTGTTTCACTCCGTGCTTACATTCATCAGAGCCACTAGTAGCTATTTTATTATTGTGACAGATAGAACAACCTGGAAGTTTTGCACTACAAGCTGGTATTTCATCGATCGACGAAAGGGATGCGCCACAGCCAAAAAAGGATTCAAGCTTAGGATTTAGTAATGGTAACTTGATCTTGACAAAATCTGAATCGGCACTTTGATATAAATTGTCTATACAGCTTACTGATGAACATTTATTTAAAAGCTTAACAATGGAGCCCAATGGATATGTAAGGAAGCTCAATAAAAGATCTACTAATTGATCCCCCATGGATTCAGCATAAAGTACATCCTTACTTGATTTACATACTACTAGTTTTGCCGTCAAACACTTTGATTTATCATCAGTCAAGCTCATTTCTTGTTTGGGGAGTAATTTGGTTATAAACTCAGAATCATTAGTAGAGATGGGGTCTTGAAAGTAAATGCCTGATAATGGGGTCTTTGAGATCAGGCACCTCTTGAGTAAATCTAGAAGCTGAATGTAGATAAATAAAAATAAAAATCATATAAACAGCATAACATGCAAATATTACATACTAGATACAGACCCATAACTTCATGTTTGAAATGCAAGAAAATAGATTGCACACGCTTACCAAATGCATGACAAAATCTAATTCTATATATTGTTCTGCTCAAATAATTACTTGTACCAAAAAGTATTTGAAATTGCAGGCAGGCCAAACGGATACCCTATTGTGAGAAGATGACATTGCAAACTAAACTTGTCAAAAAAAAAAAGAGAGGATGCTAGAGGGCCCTGAAATTCAGGCCAAGGAATGTGCGAAAATTGATCAAATGGTGGAATTTAAGGGGAAGTTGGAAATTAAACAGTGCAGATTTTAACCACGGTTTTTCAGACATTAGTTTTCGGGCCTTGTAGAATTTTCCAAAATAATAGGTATTTACACGTAACAACGTGAATGCAATTCAGGACATGAAACAGGTCGGTAGAATAATTTTCAAAAAAATAATGGTATAACCGCACAACGGTTGTGATATTTAATATGAAAGAAAAACATTTTTGTTTAATTTTTTTTTCTTTATTGCAAATTATATAAAAAATTAAGTGCATTTAAATAAAATAATTTGAAATTGTAATTTGAAATTAGAAATCTTTATTGCATACGGTTTGTAAGTAATTTGAAATTGCAGAAATCTTAAACTATACCATGAAAAGTGGATAAATATTTTGAAATTTGAAATTTGAAATTAGAAGGAAGGTGGATAGATATTTTGAAACGCAAAGCAAAAGAAGGAAAATAGGGAAACACACCATGATTTGATATTTGAAATTAGCATGAAGGTGGAGGAAAATTGATTTTGGCCCGTGGAAATAGGCAAACCTCCCTGCGGTCGGTTTGATTACAAAAATATTTCTGTCTACATTAAAAGTAAACCTCAATTAAAATTAATCTATTAAGTATTTATGGATAATTAAGACTCACCAAACATTCATCAAGATCAATGTGCGACTGTTCGATGTCATCCAAATTTTTGATGTTAAGCTTATTAAACATACTGTGAATACCAGTAAAGGAAGTAGTCATGACATTCATATCATCAGAAATTATATATGTATCGTTTCCTTTTACAAAAATCCCATCTCCTTCAGCTCCTTTCAAATCTTTACCCACAAATCTTGAAGAAAAAGTCATGATTTCTCCACAACCACATTTTGCATCTGGAGACGAACTATAAAAAGGAAATCTTTTGATTGCACACTCTGGCTTCTTGCATCTGTAAAATATGCGTGGATGATCTGAATCAACTGTCAAAATCAGGTCACTGTAATGAGACCTACTCGAGTTCAAAGGATTGAGTAACATAGATTTGCATGCTTTTGTATTGAAATATTCTTCATCAAGATATTTTAGGCTCTCATAAAGCATGTCCATTGAACCAATAGATGAATTGCCGCCTAAGAGGTGGATAATATTACCAAGGGGCATAGTTAGAAAACTGAACAGAATATCCACAAAGTCTTTGTCAGATTCTGCAAATATCACTTTTTTAATTTTCTTTTCTACCATCACCTTGAGTCGCAACTTTCTCTCTTATTGGATTTTGGCTCAGTGTTTATTGATTGTTATAGGAGCGATGGTTTCAAGATTGCATTCATCATCATTTGGCTCTTTAGATTGCTCAGAAACGATTTCAGCCCAAGATTTTTGTCCCTGTGCTTTATTCAGAGAGAAACTAGTGGGTTGCCGAGGTTGATACACATGATTTCTCAAACTCTGAGAAGGGATGGTCGACTTCTGACCATCTGTCTTCATTATTTCCGTCTGATTACCCTTTAGATTTCTCTGATAGCCAGGTTGATATGGTTGGCGTTTCTTTTGTGATCTTGATTGAACTAATTGGAAACCATCTTTATCTATGATGATTCCATTGTTTGACTCTCTGATGTGAGATTCAGGTGGTCTGTTTTGATGTCTTGAGAGAGAAAGATGAGAGAGATTTCTGTGGGGAGAGAGAAAGATCAATGTGAGTAGTTTATGATGTTCAAAATGCAATGTTCAATACAATGAATAAAAATATAAAAGCAGAAGTATAGAATTTTGAACGTGTAATATGTTTATATCATTTAATTTCATAAATTATAATTTTTTTATAAATATAACTTTAAGTTATTTTATCAAGAACATATAAATTTAGAACCATTAAGCATATTTATTATAATAATTCGATAAAATGACAGATTGTTGCATGTAACATACAATAAAGCAATTAAATTGCATATAAACACATTATTATAAACACTTTGTTATTAATGACATTTATTTTATTTAAATGTTATTTTATTTAAATAAGTCAACATATTTTAGTGTTGTATTTTAAATAATGCTTAAAAATATGAGTCTATTTTGAATTTCCATAAATTTCAAGGGTGTTTTCTATAACTTAAAAAGGTTAAAGGTTTTTCTTTTTGTATTTCTAAAACATTCTAGGATGAAACATAATTTCCACTTTTCAAAATCTAGTATCGAATAATAGTTATTTTTCTAAAATTTATGTGCCTATAATGTATTTAGATAAACCTCTAAATATCTAAAACGTAATGTTTATTTAAGTTTAAAATTTTGTGAAACAAAGTCAAATTTTATCCTTAAAATTGCCTATTTTCGTAAAGAACGTACAGTAAAAACATATTAAAGTATCTATGCAACCAAACAACAAACGATAAAATCTAATTTCCATGCAATAATTCATAATTTAGTTAGAAAGGGGAATTGGTCTACAAGTCACTATAAATAATTAAAGTAAACAAAAGGTACATACTACTAATTTTTTGTAAATTAAGTCTCTACTCCAGCATTCCCTCCTCCTTTGCCTGTTATTCTCACTCCATTATAATGCATTAGACCACAATTTAATTTGATTATTTAAGGTACATATTAATATTTTATAAAAACATCATATTAGCACAATAATAAATATTAATAACAAGTTTGCATCATGTTGCATGCACCATCTTCTTCTTTGTTCCAAATAACTTAGTATTCTTAGACGTCCAACAAGCTTTTCGGTGCCTGCATTAATAAATAATAATGATGTTTAGTAAATACGTGGATCTAGGAGAGCGTAACAAGTGTGACGTCAAATGTATAAAAATATAAAGGACAATTTTGGAAGATTGCGGTCTGACCAGAAGTTTGCGTTTCCAAACCAACCATTTGAAGAGCATAACAAGGTGATAACAAATAATGTTTAATTACCTTGTTGAAGAGTAATATTTATCCTACCAAAGAAATTTCACATTTAAAACGGATTTAATAGCTGCGAGCGTTATGGCACGCGCTCGTGCGTGATGAAGAATGCTGAATTGTTTTTCTACAAATTGTATTTATTTAATATGTTCAAAAAAAGGTTTCCACATATTTTTGTGTTGAATCATACATAGTTAATTTGAAATTTTATTTCTAAGTTGCTATATCTAATTTTTTGTGGGTTAAAATTTTATTTATATTATTAATTAATAAAAAACAAAGTTGTAAAGTAGTTTATTTGCTAGATCCTAACTTTAAGTGATATTAAGAATTGGTAAATATTTGTAGAGGAAATTTTAAATTTGTAAAAGAAACTTTAATTGTCAGATCCTAATTTTAAGCGATACTAAATTTCAATAATATATGTAGAGAGGCATTTTTGTTATTTCATATTAATACCAAAAAAGTGTGACATCAAATGTATAAAGATATAAAGGAAAATTTTGAAAGTTCGCAGTCGGACCAAAAGTTTACGCTTTCAAATCAACTATTAATAAAGATATTGTCAAAAGATCTCTCTATTTTGAGTAGGACTGTACGGTAATGCTAAATTTACTATCACCATATCAATATAAAGCAATTAGTAACCTATATTGAGCTACATTGGCGTACCATTATTATCGACATGCTAATAGTAAATTTATCAATAAGTGTAACGGCACGCGCTTTGTGCGTGAATTGTTTTTATTATAAATTATATATAATTAAATCAGTCAAAAGAATACTTTTTATTTTCAAGTGATATTAAGATCTGTATATTTGTAAATAAGTATTTAAATTTATAAAGAAAGTTTAATTTTAGATCCTATTTTTAGAAGCGTTTTGCATTTGTAAAACATGTTTACTTATAAGGTCCTAATTTAGTGGCATTTGAATTTGCAAAAGAAATTTATTATTAGATCCTATTTTTAAGCGACTAAGATTGAATAATATATAGAGGGGTATTTTTGGTAGGTCAAGTTGACACCAAAAATGTATGACACCAAAACTATTACAACTATTATTAAAGATTAATGGTAAATGTAGTAGTAGAAATATCAAAACCTATTGTAATGGTAAATTATCGGTCATATACATTTTTTCCATTATTTAATTAATCAAAACAACAAATTTTTTGAAGGTTTATTAGATTTTAAGCAAATGAGTGTAGTATTATTTATGATTAATTTTTTTTGGCTTTATTAACTACAAAGTTTAAGATTTGCCAAATTATTATTTCACAATGTTGTAAATAATTTATGATAAATCAAGAAAATTTTCACTGTTAACTAAAATAATTAAGTTTAAATTTTTATATTAGCATTAATGGTGTTAGAATTAGTAACAAATAGTTTTTGTCATTATCAAAAATTTAATGTAATAGAATTTAAAAGGTCTTATGTGTTAGTAAATTTACCATTACTAATCAATGGTTTCCACTTATTGGCATACAAATTAACATTTTGCTAGCATTAACAGTAAATCGGTGGCCATTTTTGACTTACCAATAGTATCGGTATGATAACAATATTCTCGTATCGGTACAGAATGCCATTATTATAACAGCCCTGATTTTGATTGTAATTTAAATGAGGCAAATGTCACATGGTGTTACACCCATATTTTCCGAACATTGTCAAAGGCAATTTGATGCAAGCACTGAACCAGAAGAACTGCTCCCACAATAGAGGTTGGACTATGGAGAGGAAGCGAGGAAAAGCAAAGCCCATGTAGTATTGCACCAAAATCTTAAGACAATAACAAAACATAAGGATTGCATCGTTCCCTTGAGCACACCCATAACACTATAATACTACGACGGTATCTTGAGATGGCCAAGAAGTATAGGGACAACTCTATAACCTTAATACTTTCTTTAAGGGGCAGAACTGCAACATAGTCTTTAAGTATCAAATATGAAGGTTGGACCACGGTTCCAAAGGTAAGAGTTAATAAGTCGGGACTGTTGCACAATCTTTGAGTAACAATAAAATATAGAGATTGTGCTGCGGTCCAAAGGCAATATTAGTGATATAGAATCACGACATATTCCTTAAAGCAATTATAAGCAATAGGGATGCAGCGCAATCTTATATTAACATTGAAGCAACAGGAATGCACAACAATCCCGAGTTGACATTGAAGTGACAAAACAGAGCTGCGATTTTAAAAAAGTACTGCTCAACAAATACGAAGGCTCAAAGGAAGAAACAAATCAACAAACTGCTCACCTGCGAAGCCGAAGTCAGAATAAGAAACTGCTTCCAACATAGAAGTACTTCATAGTTATAAGCACTTCAGAACTTCGCTGTCAAAAATAAACCCATGAGGAATGCTCCTCTATAATTATATAGGATGACAATGTTACTCAACATCCAAATTTCATTAACACTCATGAAGCTGTACTGCACCGTTTCATCCAAAACAATAATAAAGCACGACGTCAAGAGTAATTAAAGCCAAACTGTACAACTCAGCATATAAAACCGCACCACCATTTTGAAGCCTAACCACACCACTAGAATCCAATCCGAACCGTTCTAGTAATAGAGGACTGCACCACCATCTCCACATCAAAAGACTAAGAAATTCAAGAATGTAGCCTAACATCAAGTCATGGCCTATTCAAAAATTGGATTACCCGCTTCCATTTCAAGCTTCCTGCTTAAGTTCAAAATTCATCAACCCAAATCAAGGTTTTCCACTAAAGACCACGTCAGTAATCAATACACAGTAAATGAGCAAGGTGAATGATCGGTACATGGCATAATCCAAAGGCAGTAATCAAAAGAACGGGAGATGAACGTTGGTGATCCTTGTAAATCCCTGTGTACTATAAATGAATAGGGAACAATAGCAGAAAACGGAGGATTCTTGATTTTACTCTTTTGGGCACTAAATTCGGAAAATTATTCTCTCTGCCATTTTTTGTTTGTGCTAAGAATCAAAGGAGAAAAGAATGACGTTTTCCCCATGGACGTAGAATTTGTTAACAATCGAGTCACGTAAATACCTTATGTGGTTTATTACTTTTAGTGCTTTATTTGCATTTTTCGACCTTTAGTGCCTAATTTGGAATGAATTGTTTTAAGAATTGGATTGAAATCTTTCATCATATTTTGAAGAATTTTCTTTATAATTGTGTAATCATAATAATCATATAATTACTCCCTTTAAAGACAATTTTAATATTACTCAATTGTACCAATTCTTAATCTCGAAGGCATTCAGCATCGTGTTTACTTCTAAAATACTTTGGTGTATGTGAGATGAAAAATCACATTAGCGGATGGTTTCTTAACGAAGAAATTTCTGCAAGTTTTAAGTGAGGACAAAACTTTATTTTGTATTCAGAGCACTAGTATAATAAAGGCCTATGTGAAAAGAACATTTTGACTCATTTTGACTAAACCCAATTTCCTTCTCCACTAAGTTGGCACCACAAAACAATATGAATGTATGGGTCAGAAACTGCTATTTTCGATGACATCCAACGCCATACATGGTACTGAAAAATAACTTGAAGGAAAAGTAATAATCAATACATTTCCGGTGTCATGTAAATTTTACCTTGTCTATAATATTTTTCTAGTGATTATACAAACGAAATGTTAAGTATACAAATTTATTTAATCATGTGTTACATCTGACGTATTGGTTACATCAACGGTTTAACGGAAAGCTTTTGAACTCTCTAAAACTCAATGGATTGTGAGGACATAACTTTACATTCAATGTAACCCCAATATTATCAGATATAAGTGCAAATATAAGAAAAACTCGAGAGTTGCAGCTGAAAACATATATCAAAACAGTATTCTTTCTCACCTCCTTAACCAAACAAGTAAAAAATGGTTCGTCGTTTGCTTCATCTTAAAAAACCTACCTAAGAATGGTCTAAAGTTGAAATGCCTAGGTTCTTAGATGCATGCTTTTTATTACATGCACTTTTTGTACTTCAAAAGAAGACAGAGTTCGTGTCTACTATCCGCACATACCTACTTAATAATTATGACATTGAGTATATTGTTCTTATTTTGATGCATGCATTTTCAAAGGTTGATAATGGTGGTGGGAGCCGGATGGGATGATGAAAGGAAAACTATTACAAGTAATGATGATTTTTGTGCTAGAGCAGAAGCACATGGCTTATAGTTTTTGATTGTTATCAGACAATATTCTCCAATGGTTAGAAGATGATGAATTATCTACTAAAGAGACATTTGGTTAAGGGAACATGTCTATCTGGCTCTCGGATTGACTTTACCGTTTCTGCATTTCCATCCTACAATGAAGTTTTATGATTTGTTGGACCGGTAGGTAGTGATAGGAGTACCAAAATGATAAAGTTAGGGATATGCCTTAAGGGCAATTCTGTAATTAACTATAAATGTTTAACTTTGTAATAAAATCGACACGTGGCATAATCCAAAGGCAATAATCAAAAGAACAGAAGATGGACGTTAGCGATCCGTGTAAATCCATGTGTACTATAAATGAATAAGGAATTGTAGCAGAAAAGGAGGGATTCTTGACTTTAGTTGTAACACTCATAAAATTTAATAAGAAATTAAATAATTAAAATAAGGTTAAAAATAAAACTTCTTTAAATGTCAGAATTTAATCATGGAAGTTGTACTTTTGCATCCATGGTGATTTTCTAATGAATTTTCATTTATAATATGTTGAAAACGGAGTTCAAACAAAGAAGTTACCGACATTGAAGTTTTCGAGTCTAAAATAATTTAAAACGAATTCAAAATTTAGAATATGGAGGCAATCAAAAAGTTTGAAATTTAAATTTAATAGTGCCTTAGGCTGGGTAATGTTAAGTATAATGTTAACAGTGATTAGGTAAATAATTAGGGTAATAAATCAAAAATAATGGAAGAAAATAAATCGGCTGAAATTAAACGAGCTGGTCGACCTCCCAAGAGGTAATGGTCGACCAGTTGGAACGTCTGGGCAATAAAAAGGCTCGACCAGAACGGCATGGATATTTTAAATCCGATGGCTCTTGCGCCTTTCTACCTCTATAAATAGGCCCTAGACCCTCCACTTTTCTTCATAAAATTCGCTAACAATGGCAAAGCTGTTTCAAACTCTATCCCATTAGGCTTTCAAATTAGTAAACTTTCTGGTAAGTAATTCTAATTTTAATCTCTAATTTAAATTCAATTCCTAATCCTTACCCTCTCTATCTTCTAATTTTTGAAATCTAATTTTTTGTTGTTATATATTCAAGAAAGGAAGATCTAGCAGAGAATTAGGAGCGGTATAAATCAAATCCAACCTATAATCAACGAATCTTCTATGAGTAGAATTTCAAATTTTCTCATTCTAGTATTTGTGTTGTATTTATTTGGATTTGGTATATGCCTTGGGAAATTCTGTAAACGCAAAACACTAAATAATAAATCCCCAGAATATGTCGGAACTATAATTGTTTTATATGAATATATTAGAATTGAATCAATTGTTTGGACTTAGATAATCTATGGTCTATTCAACCTAATTTTCTTTTATATTCGCTTGTAGTGTTAAAGGGTTCTAAAAGCAAATAAATTAGAAATGTTGTGCAAAGTATGAAACTGATGAATTGTAGCTTGCACAGCCTATTTCTACCACTTAAATAAATAAAGAATTCCTTTCTCACTCCAAATTAATGTGTAAATGTTGAATTGAACATATATGTTTAATTTGGTTTCTCTAAAATAGAAAAGTGATTTTAGTATATTAATATGGAACAATTAGAAGATATTCCATTGTAATACAAGTCTATTTTGTCTGGCAATGGGTAGTAGTTGTTCCTATTTGGAATATGAGATTTGTAGGAAATTCATTTTTTAAATTATCTTATAAACGAATTATTATCAAATTTTTGAAATGTAATGATTAAGCCTTAAATTATGTATGTATATATGTATCTGTGTATATATATGTATATATATGTATATATGTGTATATGTAATATTAACGTATTGATTGGTAAAGATAATAACATACTGATTATAACGCATTGAGTGTAATGATTAGTATTACTAGAATATTTAGATAATATTAATTTATAGAATATTAGTGTTGGGCGAATTCTCACCCAGAAGATCTCGAGACCAAGAAGTCACAGTTTCACCCGGGCTCACAACCTCCACTTCATTCGACAAACGCAAGGCTCAATACAAGCGTGGAAGACCATTCGGCATTCCCATTCGGCCACCGAACCAGCCTTCGTGGAAGACCATTCGGCATTCCCATTCGGCCACCGAACCAGCCTTCTCCAAGCTCCATTCGGCCTCTCCCATGCGTGCCGAACCGGGGTCACAACCGAATCAACCTACAACCGGACCAACTTACAGCCGGACCAACCTACAACCGGACCAACTTACAGCCGGACCAACCTACAACCGGACCAACAACGTACCGAACCCAAACCTCTCTCCTCCCCAACCGGTCCAAACTACCACCGGTCCACACCACCACCGGTCCAAGCTCCGTGCCGAATGAAGCCTCGCTGAACCAGAATTGCCAGTCCAGATTGCTTCAGCCCGGGCCCACCAGCAGCTATATACATCCAAGACCCCTGCCCCCTACCTCACTCTATAAATAGAGGGGCAGGGGTACAACAATGGCAGACAAGTTTGAGAGCTCAAGCACGGAAGGAACTTTCAAACTACTTTCATATACTTGTACACAAAGCATTGTACTTGTAATCCGAAAGAAAGAAGATAATAACATATAAAGTGGACGTAGGCACGTTCTGGCCGAACCACTATAAATCTGTGTGTCTTTTACATTTCAGTCCCTGCTTTTTTCATATTTACATAACTCATCTAAATCATTAAGAATCACATAAAACCCATTAAATCTCACGACTTGGTGGTGTTTGCCCACTTTTCGCGCAAACATTTTTGGTGCTTTCACTGAGAGTTTCGAACTCGAAGCTTCAGCTTCCCTCATTCAACATTCTTTCCCAATAGCACCCTTCATTGCCTAGGAAACATGACTTCCAGACCAAGAAAAGACGCCAACAAGGGAAAGAACGCTGCAACTAGCAGCGCTCCAAATCCAATGGATCCAGATCAAGAGAACCATCCCACTACAGCAGCAGTGCCGCATGTAGATTAGGCAATTCCAACAGCCCCTGCCGTGGAACAACCGGCAGTAATCACTAGAGCAGACCTAGACAGAGTTGTGGTGGAAGTGACTAACCGCTTCGCATCCCAACAAGAAGCTTTGGTGAACCAACTCATGACGCGCTTGAGGGATGTCGAAGAATCCAACCGCAACACTGAATCATGGGATGAATCTCAATCTGAAGGATCTCGGAGACAGCAAAGGTCTTCCCTCTTCGAGGAAGCCATCAACAGGAACAACAATGATAGGGGCCGCGCCCGGACTCAGCCCGAACTCCGACTCGAGGAAGCGCTTGGAACCGAACCCAGTGGGGGAGGCGCCAGGCGAGGGTCGGATGTAGCTGAGCCAGTCATGCCACCTAATCATAGAAACCCCACTGAATGGAGCCGAGCTAGAACCCAGCCCAGTTGACCCCATGGAAATGCTCGAAACAGAACCCCACAGGGGAAGATCAAGGCAGAGGGCAACTGTAGCTGGTCCTAGCGTGCATCCGAGCAGCCAGAGGCAACCACTGGATAACGTCAGAAGTGATAGACTATACCATCCCTACAGGTCATCTGGACGAGATCGATCCCGCAGGGAAGAACCAAGTTCATTTCTATCCGCTCCAAATTCTGATGAAAGAATGGCACGATTATTCAGAGAATGCATCCAACGGGAGCAAAGGGACCGAGGAATAGGCGCTAGGGTCACCAGCCCCTTCACCCGCAATATCGAAACTGCCATCACCCCCCGGGAATGGAAAATGCCAACCATGGAACCTTACAAGGGAACTTCCGACCCCATCGTACACTTACAAAGATACACCCAGCATATGCTCATGAGCGGAGCAACAGAAGGGGTGTTGTGTAAATGCTTTCCGCTATTCCTAGCAGATCTAGCTACCTCTTGGTTCTGCCATCTACCCCAAGGGTCTATCAGCTCATGGGAGATGTTGAAAGAAAGGTTCATTAGCCAGTTCTGCATCCACGTAGAACAACCCAAGGATGCTTATTCTCTATCCAATGTCAAACAGAAATCTGAAGAGACACTGCAACAATATCTAACCCGGTTCAACGCCGCAGCGGACGCAGTCCAAGATGCCGATGAAAAGCTCACCCTAATGGCCCTCTGTAGTGGTGTACACCCAGATACCAAGTTCGCTAGAAGATTAACTAAGGAAAAACCAGCTACTTTACCTGATTTCTTCCATGAAGCTGGAAAGTATATGAGACTTGAAGACGCCGCCACTGAGAGACAGTCAGGGCAACAAGGTAAGACAACTTCGGACAAGGTTCCCGCTGCAACCAAGGACATTCGAAGAAATGAATCTAGAGACAATGCTGGGGGCAAGAAGGTTGAAAAACGCCAATATCGACCAGGACCAAGATTTGACTCCTACACTCCTTTGAATGAAACAATCGAAAACATCTTTCTAGCCACTCAGGGCGAACTCGGATACAAGCGCCCCCCGCACAAGAAAGAATCTGATAACGCACTCAAATCTGGAAAGTTCTGCCGCTTCCACAAATCCCACGGACATGACACCAATGAATGCCACCATCTCCAGGACTTGATCGAAGAACACATCAGAAGAAGAAGGCTGGAACGCTATGTGAAAGGTCAGAACAGGACTCCAACTCCTGCCAATGAGAACTCAAAGCGACCCCTCCCAGAAGTAGGCGGAGGGAATCGCAACACCAGTGGCTCTAGTCAAGGGAAGATAGTGGTCCATACCATCTCGGGAGGACCACACATCGCCGACAGAAGCTGGGCAGAGATGGAAAGATACGGCAAGTCACTTAGAAATGCTGAAGGCCATGTTAACTCCATTATGGAAGAACGCCACCCGAAACGGAAAGAGAGTGAGGACATCGTATTCAGTAGGCGTTATTTAGAAGGAAGACAGTATCCACATATGGATCCCATGGTCATCTCTGCCTGGTTCGGTCCAGCTAAAGTTTTCCGAATTCTAATAGACACAGGAAGCTCCGTAAATATCCTGTTCAAGCATGCTTTCGACAAAATGAAACTGTCAATGAAGGATGTGTCTCCCTGCAACAAACCCCTGCACGGTTTCACTGGAGATGCGAAAATGCCCCTCGGGCAACTTGACCTCTTCGTCGAAATAGGAAGTCATCCCCGCTCCGTTGTGCGAAAACAAACATTCGTACTAATAGAAAACCACTCGGCCTACAACGCCTTCTTGGGAAGACCAGCCTTGTCTGACTTCCAAATTGTCCTAGCCCCGTGGTGCCGAAAGATGAAATTCCCAACAGATGACGGAATAGGAGAGGTTGAAGGAGATCAAGACGCCGCTCGAGATTGCTATGTAACTGAACTTCGCAATAACCATAGAAAGAATAAAGGGAAAGATGCAGAGACTACTCTCTGCATGAAAAGCTTGGAAGCATAGCAACTAAAGAAAGCCCCTCCTCTTCGATACACCAGCGATCCTTTCAATGAACTAGACCCCAGGGATAAGGAGGAGGAGGCTACCGCTGAGCCTGCTGAGGCCATGGAATTCGTATCTGTAGACAAACATGATTCAAGCAGACTATTAAAAATAGGATCTCAGCTAAAAACAGAATTGAAGGATCAACTCATTGACTTTCTCCGCCACAACTTAGATGTATTTGCGTGGACACATGCCAATATGACAGGAATCTCCCCGGACATAGCATGCCACATGCTGAACATCGATCCCACCAAAGTACCGATAAAGCAGAAAAAGAGAAGCATGGGAGCAGAACGATCAGCAGCCCTCGATGAGGAAGTAAAGAACCTACTTGCTAATGACTTCATACGAGAAGCCATCTACCCAGAATGGATAGCTAACCCGGTGCTAGTAAAGAAAGCTAATGGGAAGTGGCGAACATGCATTGATTTCTCCAACCTAAATGACGCTTGCCCGAAAGACTGCTTCCCGCTCCCCCGAATCGATCAACTTGTGGACAGCACTGCCGGGCACGAACTTTTATCTTTTATGGATGCATACTCCGGATACAACCAGATTCCCATGCACGCTCCCGATCAAGACCACACTAGCTTCATCACTGACCGGGGATTATATTGTTACAAAGTCATGCCTTTTGGACTCAAAAATGCCGGAGCTACCTATCAACGCCTCGTCAACAAGATGTTCGCGGAATTAATAGGACGAACTATGGAAGTGTATGTAGATGACATGTTGGTAAAGTCCAGGAGAGTCGACGATCATGTAAGCCACTTGAGCGAGATGTTTCAGGTACTTCGCCGATATGGAATGAAGCTGAATCCTCTAAAGTGCTCCTTCGGAGTGTCATCGGGAAAATTCTTAGGATTCATTGTCCATTCCAGAGGAATTGAAGCAAACCCTGAACAAATCCGGGCTCTAAAAGAAATAAGAATACCTTCCACTCGAAAAGAAATGCAGAGCCTAAACGAAAAGGTGGCCGCCCTAAGCAGATTCATTTCCAAAGCAACTGACAAGTGCGTCCCTTTCTTCGAAGCTCTCAAGAAAGACAAAGGAAAGTTCGAGTGGACCGATGAATGCTTAAAAGCCTTCCTTAGCCTGATCGAACACCTTCACAAACCACCAGTACTCTCAACTCCGAACGAAGGCGAAGAGCTATACCTATACCTCTCTGTATCATCTCATGCTCTAAGCGCTGCCCTGGTAAGAGAAGAAGACCGCACACAACGCCCGGTGTACTTTATAAGTAAGAGATTTACGGGGGCAGAGGCTAGATATCCTAAACTTGAGAAATTGGCGTATTGTTTATTGATCGCGTCACGAAAACTGCGACACTACTTCCAATCTCACTCCATCAGAGTTCTAACCGATCAGCCACTAAGACAGGTGCTCCATCGTCCCGACACTTCTGGACGACTCCTCAAATGGTGCATTGAACTAAGTCAGTATGACGTCACTTACCATCCTCGCACCGCTATCAAGGGGCAAGCCATGGCCGATTTCATTGCCGAATTCACTACCAACGAAGGCAAGGATCAGTTTGAAATAGCAAAAAACATCAAGTGGAACCTCTTTGTAGATGGAGCATCGAACGAACAAGGCTCGGGGGCAGGTATTGTGATAATCACCCCCAGGGGAAGAAAGATGTACTATGCATTAAGGTTAGAATTCACGACCACTAACAATGATGCGGAGTATGAGGCAGTAATAGCGGGATTGGAGCTTGCCTTAGAAATTGGAGTCAATTCTTTATGTCTTCATAGTGATTCTCAACTTATCGTAAACCAAGTACTAGGAGAATTCCAGACACGAGGAGAACGACTCACAGCATATCTAAAGAAAACCAAACTGCTGCTCGACCAATTGGACCATTATCTAATTAAACACATTCCTCGAGAAGATAACCAAGAGGCCGATGAACTAGCAAAGCAAGCTAGTATGATGAATAGCACCATTTCCGGAGCACTAGCCATCTCAAGGCAGCTAGCCCCAAGTTTTGAACAAGTGAATCTGATAACTGCAATTGAAGAAGCAACTTGGATGACTCCTATCCGGAAATATTTACAGGACGGCACACTACCAGACAAACGTGATGAAGTCAGGAGAATTTTGAGGAAAGCTCCCCACAACACAATACAAGAAGGCATCCTCTATCGGCGTGGCTTCTCTAGCCCCTTATTCAGATGCGTCGCTGGAAGGGAAGCCAAGGAAATCTTATTCAACATCCATCAAGGTAGTTGCGGAGATCACACTGGAGGGCAGACTCTGGCGAAAAAGATACTCCGATATGGATATTACTGGCCCACACTAAACAAAGACGCCTTAGACTTCGTCAAGAGATGCGACAGATGTCAGAAATTTTCCAAGATTCATCGGCTACCCACAAATGAGATTACTCAAATGACCAGCCCTTGGCCCTTTGCTGTATGGGGAATTGATTTAATTGGCGAACTGCCAACGGGCAGGGGCGGGGCCAAATATGCTATAGTGGCAGTCGATTATTTCACCAAATGGGTGGAAGCGGAACCCCTGAATAAAATATCTTCAGCAAAAGTTATCAACTTCTTGATCAAAAATATTCTGTGCAGGTACGGAGTACCACTCAAGATCATATCAGACAACGGACTCCAATTTGACAGCGAAGAATTCGCCGACTGGTGCCAAGAGCATGGAATTCATAAAAGCTTCTCATCAGTAGCTTATCCTCAGGCAAACGGACAAGTCGAAGCTGTCAACAAAATTCTCAAAACCCTAATCAAGAAGAAACTTGAAAAGTCAAAAGGCGCTTGGGTGGACGAACTTCCTACGGCACTTTGGGCCTACCGCACATCTTTCAGAACATCAACGGGACATACTCCTTTCTCTTTGGCATACGGATCGGAGGCAATGCTCCCTGTTGAAACTATTGTTCCTTCCCACCGTAGGATCCACTACAATCCAGAAGAAAACGAAGAACTACTCCTCATGTCTTTGGATCTGATTGAGGAAAGGAGAAACGATGCAGCACTCAAAGCAGTAGCTCACAAACAAAAAGTGGCAGCACTATACAACTCCAAAGTCAAGCATCGCGTCTTACAAGAAGGAGATCTTGTTCTCAGGCGAATCTTTCCGCGCCCCGGGGCACTGGACCCCATCTGGGACGGACCATATGTAATTCATAAAGATCTCCACAACGGAGCTTATATTTTGTCAACAGTGGACGGAGAGGTGTTCCAGAGGGCATGGAACATCCGACACCTCCGTCGATACTTTTCTTAACTTGTACTGCCCATATGAAGTGAATTAACAAAGGGATCAGTGGACGTAGGCATTTTCATGCCGAACCACTTTAAAAAATCTTGTCTCTTTTTTAACTTGTTCCTTTATATCTTGGCTGCTTGTTAAGCTTTATCCTTTTCTGTTGAACAAAATCTTATGGCATCTCCACTCAAGACGCACCACGGCCTCATCTGGACAAGGCCTAACAGGTACGCTACGATTCTATGCACTCGCCAATGAGACTCTTTTGCTCCAGCATCCCTCTGCTGTGGGTTAACTCATTGCTCGCGCCTGCCCTCAAAGCCAACTGTAATGAGCCGATTATAAGTCATCATAAAGGCCGATTATAGCCGATGACAGCTCATTACGGTGTTCGGCTCGCCGGCAACTGTGAACCTACTTTAAGCCCCAACATAAGGTGTGGCCAGCCAGGGGTAGTTCACGGCCAACGGCACCCACGCTAGCCGGCCACGGTAAATCGAATAATACCCACGATTACGGACCATAATGGTTCGGGTAGTTACCGTGCGCGATCTCGGCTCCGATGTGTCTTAAGTGCGGCTGTGGTAAAAAAGAAAACTCTCCGCGGAGGCGTAAGATGGGTGACAAATGTCTCCAAGACCCACAGCTAGGGAAAGTGACTACAAAACCCGTTTGCCACGAACTTAAGCACATCGACGGCCTTCCGTGACTGGAAGTTTTACTTTTTCTATATTTCCATTTCATTTAAATACTTTTCTCCTATCCTGTATAACAAACTCTAAAGTACAGGAAACCGAATAGGGAGCATTCACTCATGAGAATCTAAACCTGCGTACTGGGTGGCAAGGTACTCAGATATATTCATGATCAGTTACACAAGACGCTCAAAACTACCGCCTGCAAATAAAACATGAAAGGCGGTACTCTCTTCTCTTGTACATAAATACATAACTATAGCCTATTCATATGTCACACTAACATTGCGAAACATGAAATTATATTTCAAGCAAAGGCTTAACGTCAAACACAACTAGTCACAGGCATATACATAGTTATACTCCTCACGCAGCACATCAACATGACAGCAACGTTTAAACATAACAAAATCAGCTTATATTATAAAATTACACCAAGTTATTCTCTGCAAATAATATTATTACAGTCACATCAATGTTTTGGACTAACGTAAACAACAACAAAAAGAAATAAAAAGCGGCCGAATCCGGACAAGTAACCAGCTGCATCCACACTCCATCACCCACTTCCCAAGTCTACTTGGCTGCAGGGCCGGAACCCCCGGCATGTTGATCGGAAGTTCCACCTGTCCAATTCAGAAGAGGAATCCATTAAACAAACGATAAACGATCAAGTTATGGAAACCCAGAAAGAAAAGGAAAAGAGAAGAATGACTCACCAGCGTCCGCCGCTTGATATTCATCCTCCAGTTGCACACTCGCTTCCTCCGCAGCAAGCAACCGCATCCCCTCCTTCACCGCCGCTTGCTCCTCTTTCGAGAACTGAGCAGTGACCACATCCAGGCTAAAAGCCGCTCCACCTTCCTTACCCGTATCGACCCTGGCCTCCTCTAAAGCCCGAAGATATATCTTGGCCATGACCCGGGGATAGTCATCCATCCAAGACAAGCTGCCCTCCTTCCAAGTGCGGAAGTACATGTCCTGCAGCATCTCGTCCATCATCCCCTCATTCTCCTCGAACTCCCTCACCCGGGCTTCGGAAGCCTGCAACTTGGCGACAGCGACATCCCTCTCTGATCGGTATCTCAAGCAGTCAGCCTGGAGAGACCTCCTCATCTCCTCCATCTCCTCCATCTTCTCCTTTAACTTGACTTGAGCCATCTCCGCGGCCTCAAGCCTTCCAAACAACTCCTCTACCTGCTCGAGATCCGCATTCCGAACCTCATCCATTGTCGCAATGGCCATGTCAATCCGCTCCTTACAGGCGGCCTCCATCTTCCGTAATTCCGCCCTACTAGCCTTTTCCATGGTCTCTTTCAGACGCCTGGAGGCTTCCTCGTGCCGGGAAATCTGAACGGCTTGACCGGCAAGCTGTTCGGCCTGATCAGCCACCTTCAGCCGCAACCGAATATTGGCACTCCCAATCTCCTCCCCGGCCTTGACCAATTGAGCATGATACTTCATTAACTTCTTGGTCTCTTCAGCCACCCGATCGATATTAGCCTTGGCCTCGTCTCCCATGGTTACTACCCGAGTGGTAAGCAGATCAAGATCTAGGGACTTAGCCTCGTCTAACACTCGTACCATGGGGTTGCGGGGAAGGAGATGTTCACCCGTGGCCTCATCAAATGAAATATCCCGAGAGCTTGGGTCTAAATCAGGATGACCAGCAAAGGGGTCACGAGGCACGTCAGGACGCCTTATACGGATAACTGTGGGATTCTTGGAAGGAGGTAGAGGGGGGATAAACTCCGTGCTCTCCTCCGTGGCATCACGAGGAGGCTGAACAAGAAGCTGCGGACCAGGGGAAGGCTCAAATAAAGAACGACTCCTCTTCTTTTTCTGAATGCCCTCTTCGATGACCCCAAGAAGAGGACGGTATTTGACCACGTCCCCAGTACGACCAGTGGGAGGCTTCGCAGAAGCTCTCATCAACTTGAACTGTTCGAGGCGGTGTCGAACGTCTGACGTTTTAACCACCTGGCCTGCCCCTGGAATAAAGAACAAGTGTTACGAACATACAATGGTCCACAATTCAGGAAACATGTTAAGTAAAAAGAAAGAAAAGTGTGAAGGCACGTCTATTATACAAACCCTGCGGAGGAGTGGGGTACTGCAATAAGTCCTGAATCTCATTCCAGGACGGGAGTGAACCATAAAATATTTCTAAGTCCTTATCGAAAATGGAATCGACAGAGGACAAAAGTTCACCTTGCACCACCGAAGTCACCCTGGCTGAGGAACCCCTGGGGGATAGATCGGCACCAGCCCCGACCTTGCCAGTCTCCTTCGCCTTCTCCGCTCCCGATTCCCCTTCCAATTCCCCGAAGGCCTGGCGGAGGGCCTCATCCAGCTCAGAGTCTTGCCCAGAAGTTAAGGCACCAGCACCACTACCACCCTGACCATCTCCATCTCCTCCGCCTTCCGACTCTCCTTCCATATCGCCTCCTTCGCCCTCTTCCACACCTTCCTCCTCCGGAATGATCGGGCAAGTACTAGGAGAGGGGCCCTCCGATTCTTTAAGCTTCTTGCCCCCCGCGACGGGATGCCGTGCAAAGGTTTTTCTCTTGCCACTCTTCACCGTGACCCCCTCCTTAGCTTTAGCAGCCTTCTCCTCAGCCGTGTCCCTCTGCTTAACAACGGACTGGTGCGGCTGGATCAAATTGTACTCCAGGAGGGTAGCGTTCCTGATCAGGAACGAAGCCGACCTGTCCCGCGCAGGAATGGCCTTTATTCCAGCAGCCATCCGCGCCAAAGAATCATCTTCCACGACAGCAATGCCACCTGTCGCTAGCAAGAAATAGAAGCGTGTCAGAAGAAGCACTACAGTCAGAACATGGAAAATATAAATGAAATTAATCTTACAGCCGGAAGTGAAAAGGCGAAAAGAAACAGAATTGTCCTTGACAAAAAACCATTCCTTCTTGAACATGGTGAACTTTGAATATAAGTCCAAGACCGGTTTGAAGGGCACGGCCGCCTCCAGACTAATATACGGAGACCCCTTCTTGTAGCCCCTCAGGTTATACAAATATCGAATTTCCCGGTTAGAAAGAGGGCGCCCGTACCTCCTCTGGAAGATGACGAAAAGGCTTACCAAAATGGCATAAGAGTTCGGCTGAAGCTGGAAGGGAGCCACTTTCAAATATGTGGTAAAGCTGACTATCCAGGCATTGATAGAAGGGATAGCACCACACATGCAATGGTACCTGCTGTAAGCGAAGTAACCTTCGGGGGGATTATACGGCATCACTCCCTCTCCCGGCAGCAGCATGAGAGCCCTGTCTATCCCAAATGAACGAGAGATGACATCAAGTTGCTCCTCATTTAGGGAGCTAGGAAAGCAATCGGGAGGGGAGACCAAAAGTTCCTGTGGACCGTACCCGTCCACTAACGACCTCGGAACAGGTCGATGTTGCCCGGATCCTGGTTGGGCTGGGGGCACGGAAGAAGACTCTCCTCCATCCTTGGATTTCCGTCTGTCTGATCGTGTTTCCGCCTTGCGAGACATTTATCTGCATACACAAAGGTGAAAAGACAGGTTGTTAGAACAAAGAATACAGAGATGTAAGCAAAAAAGAATGCATAAGTCCGGAATTCTGCTAAAATATCAAGTTCATTTGGCAGTGCAAGTGAGTTCATTCGGCAGGGAGATAATAAGTTCATTCGGCACTAAGAGTTCGTCCGGTATACGTGTCGTTCGGCACTAAGGCCTTAGGCTCATTCGGCAAACTAAGACACCTCGCGTGCATTCGGCATAATCCCATTCGGTAATAAAAATCATTCGGCAAAAGAGTATATACCTGATTCGGTGAAGATTTGATTCGGCAAAGATTTGGTTCGGTGGTCAGTTGATTCGGCTCTCTCTGGTTCGGTAAGAAGAAACTAAGGGGGGTGTAGCCTCTATATATAGGCGAGCTCAGGATTGCCGAACCATCTGGTTCGGCCTACCGGACCAGAATACCGGACCAATACCAACATACCGGACCAACCAAATACCGAATGAAACTATCCATACCGGACCAACCAAGAAACCGAACGAAACCATCTCTACAAGCAAAGACCGGAAACATGGGGCATGCAGAGCGCTTCACTCAGATAAGTACCGAACTCTAGGACCTACTAATAAAATAGAGGTTATGATAACAATGAACAAGTCGTAGATCTCTCACTAACATGGGTTAATCATTTACACGTGTACGCGACCACGGACGGTCCATAGGCATGCTCTGAATGGCTGTTAACCCTATCATCGTGAGAATTTACACTTTGACATCCCTTTTTAAGCTCATCGGTTAAATGGATATTTGATTCTGATAATTAGGAAATGGCTAAGCCACTTACACATGTACGGGGTCACGAACGATCCTTAGGCATGCTCTGAGCTGGCGATAAACCACCTTGGCAAACGATCCAGGAACCCACTCGAACGTGAACCTAGCATTGATAATGCTAAGCCCCCTCGGGGCACACACCTCGTCCCGAACGACACAATTCACTTCATCTCAAATATTTCGATCCTGAACAGTCGTCATTTGAAACCACACTAAAACTATAAGTTCCTTTGCAGGACACCAACAGGATATGAACGACCAGCCCACGGCATTGCAAAACAAGCCTTCCTACAACAAGGAAACAAAGCGCGACACATGCAAACACGTGCCCCACTTTGGGGGGCAAATGTTGGGCGAATTCTCACCCAGAAGATCTCGAGACCAAGAAGTCACAGTTTCACCCGGGCTCACAACCTCCACTTCATTCGACAAACGCAAGGCTCAATACAAGCGTGGAAGACCATTCGGCATTCCCATTCGGCCACCGAACCAGCCTTCGTGGAAGACCATTCGGCATTCCCATTCGGCCACCGAACCAGCCTTCTCCAAGCTCCATTCGGCCTCTCCCATGCGTGCCGAACCGGGGTCACAACCGAATCAACCTACAACCGGACCAACTTACAGCCGGACCAACCTACAACCGGACCAACTTACAGCCGGACCAACCTACAACCGGACCAACAACGTACCGAACCCAAACCTCTCTCCTCCCCAACCGGTCCACACCACCACCGGTCCAAGCTCCGTGCCGAATGAAGCCTCGCTGAACCAGAATTGCCAGTCCAGATTGCTTCAGCCCGGGCCCACCAGCAGCTATATACATCCAAGACCCCTGCCCCCTACCTCACTCTATAAATAGAGGGGCAGGGGTACAACAATGGCAGACAAGTTTGAGAGCTCAAGCACGGAAGGAACTTTCAAACTACTTTCATATACTTGTACACAAAGCATTGTACTTGTAATCCGAAAGAAAGAAGATAATAACATATAAAGTGGACGTAGGCACGTTCTGGCCGAACCACTATAAATCTGTGTGTCTTTTACATTTCAGTCCCTGCTTTTTTCATATTTACATAACTCATCTAAATCATTAAGAATCACATAAAACCCATTAAATCTCACGACTTGGAGGTGTTTGCCCACTTTTCGCGCAAACAATTAGAGAATATTAATTTGTAGGAAAATTGTTAATGTAAATTAGGAGTTAGTCCTTAATTAGAGGCATAATAGGGGTTACTTTGTATGGCCTAAACTATTAATTATGTAGAATGGTATGTGTATACAATGGGTATACATATGAAGTATGACTAAGTTATTAATATGCAATGTCAGTCCAAAGTTACCTAGAAGTCTGCCTAGTTAAATATGGCTACCAGTGTTGTGACTTTGTGGACTGATATGTGACATCGTCTATAATAAATAACCCCAACGAATGAGAGGCTAGTCCCAATTCTATAGGATAAATCTACCCAGTCAATGTGACTACCAGTACTTATGAATAGTTGGATTAATCTGAGATGTAATAGTTGGGTTATGGGTCATCAGTCATGTCATTAAAACGATAGGTGAAATCTTTAGAAGTGGTCAACTTTGGGTTAAAGGTGTTAAGTGGCTATTGTAGGGTGTACCTCTTTCCATTTAGGAGAAGTATTAAGTGACCTAATGGGATTTATTATGATGCCAGTTAGTGAAAACCACGTAAGGGCCTGTAATGGGATAGGTTTTAAATGATACGAGTTGCCTACTTTATAGGTATTATATGGTCGAAGTATACCTAATTTCCATTAAAAGGGTATAAAGTTGTTCAGGTGCTTCCTCTTACATCGTAAATGCTAACTGCATTGGAATTATATAGTTGGACCGGAAGGGCCTTTGGGCTTACAGTTGGAGTTATATGTATGTTATGATTTTAATACATAAGACATATTACTTATCCAGATAATACTGCTTAGACTACTATTATGGTAAAGCTTGAGATTTCTTTCATCGGACTTGGTTGTTCTTACTTCCTCATCATTTCAACAAAACAGGTTAGGGATGACAGGGATTGCTTAAAGAAGCGAAGGTGGGGATGCTGACTATGGCATTGGTGTATTCGTTTTCTTATGTTATTTTTCATGTACCTAGATTTCAAACTATGTTGTTGGTATTGCTATTGTCATTTTGATACTATGTACTATGATGGTTATGTTGGAATATTGCGGGACTTCGGGATATTATTTTGTGTTCTGAAATGAGTTTTATTTATGGGTATATGTTTTATTATAATACTTTATCCATTCCGCTGTGAGATTCTGAAAGTATAGATAAATAGCTCTATGTACTGTACACCATTTATTGTTTTAAATTTCACCAACCAACAACCAGTTTTGGGATGGTTTTAAATTCCGATATGCCTTTTCTGGGTCAGGATTTAGGTCTGTTTCGGAGCAGGTTGTTACATTACTCTTTTGGGCGCTGAATTCGAAATTTTTTACTCTCTTCCTTTTTTTTGTACTAAGAATCAAAGGAGAAGAGAGTGATGTTTTATCCATGGACAAAGGATTTGTACACATCCAAACCACGTAAATTCCTTGTATCATTTATTACTTTCAATACTTTATTTGCCTTTTTTGTTGTTAATGCCTGTTTTGGAATGGATTGCTTTAACGAATTGGATTGAAATCTTTCATAAGATTTTGAATACTTTTCCTCATAATTGTGTAAGCATCACATTAACATAATTACTTCCATTAGAGTCAATTTTAATATTACTTAATCTTGTCGATTCTTAATCACAAAAACATTCAGCATTGTAGTTACTTCTAAATATTTGGGAATTTTTAAGACAAAAAATCTCATTAACATTTTTGACACAAGAAGGGTGGGCCTGATTCCCTCTCCAGCAAATTTTATATGCATTTTCATTAGACACCACTCTAACAATATGAATCCGACCAATTCCAACACTCTTCCTAATCAAGAACAACTTCATCCTACCTCAAAAATACCAAAATGGCAACTCCTCGCCTCCATGACACAAACCGAGGAAGGAGCTTCTAAAGAGCCCCTCTTGGATCCCATCCTAGCGGCTCTCTGAATTTCCAAAACAAACTAAACGAATACAAAGATGGGCTAGAATGATCCATGACCTAACATCGTACTCTTAAACTAGCCTCCTCTCAACCTTCTGCAGTTCACAGCCATCATTCACTGATTGTACTGATGATGTAGCATGCGAATAATAATGACAATCTCAAAAATGAGAATGGTGACGGTGGTCTAAAACAAAAGAATATCAAGCTCAAAGGCAAGATTATAGTCAAATCGAAGCCTTAAAAAATCAACTCATTACTGCTGAAAATGCAAACACGAACCGCACATAAGGACGATGGTGTCACCTCACTCTACAAAGATGAATCAGCCGAAGTAGAAACTAAGGAGGATGAGATCAACAATTGAAAGCTCACGTGGAGCAGCTTTGAAACTTTACGGAAAAAATAGCAAAAAGGAAGTAAGAGAAGGGGGTTCTTCCTTGTTTAGTAGAAATATTCTAGAGGAAGACTTCTCTAATAACTTCAAAGCCCCATTAATTGATAAATTTTATGGGATAACCAACTCCGATGACCATATTTTCACTTTTGAGTACAACATAGACATTCTAAAGGTAGGAAGGATAGCCAGATGCAAGATCTTTCCAGTACATCTGGCTGGGGAAACTTCCAGATGGTTCAGGAGATATGGGCTAGGGGAGGTTCATTCTTGGTTACAACTAGCTGCATATTTCTTAAAATAGTTCAACTCTAGGAGGGAGTCTTCCCTAGATGTGAATACCATGTCCTGCATGAAGCAAAGAAAAAATGAAAGCTTACACAACATTATAAAAATGCCTTAAATCCAAGGCTTTTTGGATTGGAGTAACTTATGAAGAAGCACTGCTAATGGCACCACATGCTTATATTAGAAAAAACACCGCTATATGGAATAAGAATGGTAGGAAGCTATGCTGTAGCTTCAAAGATTTCTATGGAAGATGTGGTGGTCACATACGAATGGAAGAAGCTAGGGTCACAGAGTTATCTTCATCTGAGAGAGTTTCTGCTCCCCACAATGAGAATAGGAGGGGGCAAAAGGTTACCATCCACCTACGAAGTGTAGGAGAGAATTTAATTTCGTAGCTAAAACTCCCCTCAACCATACACCTAGTCAGATATATGAGATGCCCAGGACTGAACTGGCCTATAATGCCCCGAACAAAGAGAAGAAGCTGGTGCAGAATAGGGGAAGCATACTATCACTTCCACGGAATCAATGGCCACCATACCAATAACCGTTGACACTTGAGGAATGAAATTGAGAGACTAATTCAAAATTGATATTTAAGTAGCTATAAAAAAGAATGCAATGGGGGAGAGAACTGGGAATCGCTCTCCAGAGCCAAATGAAAGTCTAATAGTAAACCCCTCCAATCTTATAGCTTCGATCCATGGACAATCACACTTCGCTGGAAAGAGAAAAAAAAGTATAGGATCAGTAAGTATAAGAGGCTAATGGAGAGCAAAGAAACCTATTCCATGTGAAGCGCTCATCCAGACAGGCATAAGCACAAAACTCTAGATCAAGAAAGGTATAATACTTTGCATGAAGAAGTTAAGAAGCTGAAGGCTAATAGGTTTATAGGTAAGTGTATTACCTAAAGTGGATCACCAACCCTGTTTTTGTAAAGAAGCCCAATGGGAAATAGAGAACTTGCATAGACTACACCAACCTCAACAATGTCTACCTAAAGGATAACTTTCCATTACCTAGAATCGATCAATTGGTGGATGAAACTAGTGGACATGAACTACTTTCATTCATAGATGCATATTCAAGTTCAACAAGATAGCTATGTTTGAGCCAGATTAGGAACATATCAGTTTTCTGATGGACAAAGGCTTATACTGCTATAAGGTTATGCCATTCAAACCCAAAAACTTTGGAGCGACCAATCAAAGGTTGGTTAATATGATGTTCGTGGATCAAGATGGTAAAAACATTGACGTATATATAGTTGACATGCTCGTTAAGTCAAAAGCAGCACCGGGTCGTGTGCAGAATTTTGAGGAAACCTTTGCAGCCTGAGGCAATATAACATGAAGTTAAATCCCTTGAAGTGTACTTTTACCATTCAGTCAGAAAATTTTCTAGGGTACATAGTAAGCACCTGTGGCATTGAAGCAAACCCATAGCAGATTGATTCCATAAGGAAGTTGGGAGTCCCGAAAAATCCAAAGGATATCATGAGCCTAAATGGTAGAGTAGCTACTATAAGCAGATTCTCTTTTAAAGTAACTGACAAATGTATACCGTTCTTCGACCAAGTGAAAAGGGATGGAATTTCAAATGGACTAGGGAGTGCAAAATCGTGTTCCAAAATTGGAAGGATCGTCTAATTAGTAATCTTGCCTTATCAAAACCAGTAACAGGTGAGGACTTATATGTGCATTTAGCTGTAAATGACAAAGCTTTTAGTACTTTAGTGGTTCGAGAAGATGACGGGACCCAGAGACATATAAACTTCGCAAGGAAGTGCTTGCCCGAGGTAGAGTTTAACTACTTAGTCATTGAAAAGTAAGCTTACAACGTGCTCCTCATTTAAGAAAATTACGGCTGTACTTTCAAGAAGACCCCATAGAAGTTCTTACAGACAAAACACTGAAGCAAATACTGCAAAAGCCAGAGACATAAGGTCACATGCTAAAGTGAGCAATGAAGCTCATTCAGTACGATATCTCCTATTTCTCAAGTAAAGCAATCAAATGGCAAGTACTAGCAGATTTCATTGTGGAATGGATGCTACCGACTGAGCCACAATCTAAGGAAGAGACGCCCACTCTACAACTCTGGCATTTATTCGTGGATAGGGAATCAAATGAACAAAGGACAAATATCGAATATGTTTTAATCACTTCAGATGAGCAAAAATTTTATAGGGCAGTGCAGCTTGGGTTCAAAGCTAATATGGCAGAATAAGAGGCTCCCTCATGGGTTTAAGGATGACTTAGGTAATGAAAGTAATCCATATTAAAATTCATAGTGATTCCCAATTAATTGTAAATCAAGTGCAAGGGAATTACCAAATGAAAGAGCCAACCTTAGCCAAATATGCAAAACTATCCAAAAGGTTGCTAGAGCAATTTGATCAATTTGATATAGAGCAAAACCCATGAGAGAACAATTCTTCTATGGAATCATTAGCTAAACTTGCTAGCACTAAAGTAGCATAGAAAATAAAAGTTGTCCCAGTAGAACATCAAGCTGAACCAAGCATTACCGAGGCCAATCAAATACTGCTCCTAACTAGAGCATAACAAGTTGCGGTCAGATATGATCAAGGCCAAGAAGTAGTTGAAAGTCAAAGGCAGATTCCACCTGAGCCTATCCCTCTATATACGGAGGAAGATTCATAGATGGCCCCCGTCAAAAAATTCTTAGTAAGTGGAATCCTTTCTCCAAATAAGAATGAAGGTCGTAAAATTCAATATCTGGCTCTATATTTCTCCTTCTTTGATGGCATATTATAAAAAAGTGGGTACTCCACCCCTTATCTTAGATGCGTTTCTAAAGAGGAAGGAATACGAGTCTTAGAAAAAGTACATGAAGGTCAATGCCGAAACCACTACGGAGGAGCTAAGTTAGCAAAGAAAGTGCTAAGGCACAACTACTACTGGCATACCACACTTCAAGATGTGCAGGACTACGTAAGAAAATGCGATAGGTGCTAAAGGTTTGCTAGCATCCCAAGACTACCTTCCCATGAGCTCATCACATTAGCCAACCCATTGTCTTTTGACATATGGGGCATAGATTTGACAGGACCACTTCTTGTGTCTAAAGGAGGGGCAAAGTATGTCATGGTGGCAATAGACTATTTCACCAAGTGGGTAGAAGCAGAACCCTTAGCTATAATTACTGTAAAAAAGATAGTCACTTTTATTGTGAGGAATATAATTACTAGGTTTGGGATCCTCCATAAAATAATTTATGATAATGAAACCCAATGTGAGATTAAGGAATTTACGGAGCTTTGTGAAAGAAATGGGATAACAAAAAGTCTCTTTTCTATCGCACACCCATAGGCAAACGACTAGTTGAAGCAACAAATGAAACCATTAAGAAAATACTTAAGAAAAACCACAAAAGGCTAAAGGAAAATGGGTAGAAGAGCTATATCTAGTTCTATGGGCTTATAGAACCTCCTTTAGATCCCCAATTGGCTATACACCTTTCTCCTTAACCTACGGCTATAAAGCAATGCTCCCTGTTGAAACAAAGGTTCCATCACATAGAAGAATATTGGCAGAGTGGAACAATGATTTAAAAGAAGCTGCCTTTGATCTTATTTAGGAAATAAGAGATGAGGCGGCAGCCTAATCCATCTCATATCGACAAAGGATGGCGAAGAATTACAATGTTAGGGTCAAAGAGAGAAACTTATAAAAGGGGATCTAGTACTACGAAGAGTATTGGCTAACACCAAAGACCCAGTAGATGGAGCTTTAGGCTCAAACTGGGAAGGCCCATTGGTTGTAGCCGAAGTTTTAACTAATGGAACTTACCGACTCTCAAGAGCTGATGGAAATCTAATCTGAGAACTTGAAATTCCAAGCATCTTAACCTTTACATTATATAAGCAGTGCTATTTGTATAGCAAAATAACAAGTATTGTAATTATTTATAAGAAGTAATAATACTATGAACTGGACGTAGGGATATTATACGGCCTGAGCCAGCATAAGAATCTTTCTGTGTTAATTTTACTAACATAGCTAACAACATTGAGTTGCATCATACATGACTTGGCTTCTAAGCCAAACAATTACACTAGATGTAAGGACATCAGATGTGGCCTGAACCAGTACAAAAAACCATACATATGAATTAAAAAGCTATAAATATGCTACCTGACTTTACAGTCCAAAATAGTCTGCCCCAAACTAGTGGGGCATACCATGCCAAACACACAAACAAAAGACGGATGCAAAGGTGAAAATCAAGAAAATTCGGACGAGCAAAATTAAAAGAAATTACTAACAAGCTAAAGCTCACAAGGTACTTATACTCAATTACAATAGAGTTCAACTTATACAGTATCTTTACAGATATTTACACAACCGAAGGGAATATTTTCTATAACCTTACAAAAGTATCCAAAATTTCAAATTCCAAAATACCTTTATGATTATGAAGTATTAAATCTAAGGAATGCTAACCAACGGTTAATTTGTTCTAATATTAAAAGTCTTCATAGGGTCATAGTTGGCACCTATTCATGGATCCATAGGATCATCTCTAGTTACTACAAAGCCTTCTTTATTATAGAGAAAGCTCAGGTCAAGCACGGGGTAAAATTATTTAAAAAAATTTATAGCTCATTGCAAAGAAATCTGCCTCATCTTACATCTAACATTCTCCCTTTTAAACTTTTCTTCGAGATTAGCAATTCAATCCTGCCTTGACGTGTCAATAGGTGTTACGACTGGAGGTAGCCTGAGCTCTTACAATCGATCTTTGAGTTCATAAATCTTAAATATAGCAATCTCTCTCATTTGTGCTAAAGTCTCTAGTAATTCAACCTTTGTCTTTTTTCAGTCTTTAGAGAAGCCACCAAAATATTTGAGGACATTCGCTTTCTACCCCTTCCACTATGTGCAAGGTAGCACCTTGGCCCTGACTGATCTAACTACTGCTTATAGCAGGTATCCACTTCTCCATTTTTACCTTGATAGCATAGTTCTAGTTTCCTTTTCCACTCAATCCCTAACACAACATCCACACATATTGGGGGAGCAGGGGCCATAGTGCCGCACTAAGCCCCTTAACCGCCTCCTTTTCTTTGGCATCCCCTTTCTCTCATACTATTAAGCATACCGGAGAGACAAGTTTTCTATGGTTTTTCTCAATCCCTTGATCTCCTCTTCATAGAAAACCCTATAAAGTACTTCGCTTTCCTTCAACATTTTCTCTAGTTCAGCTACCTTTGAATTTGTCGCATCAAGCTCAGTGTGCGAACTGATAATATATTGGTGCTAGCACTCGTGCACATTTTATCTTTTTTGAAAAAATGATAAGTATTCTTTAGATCTCTTTCAAGTTTTTCATTGGTACATGCTAGCTGAAGGTTCTCTTCCTTGAAGATAGCAGTAGAGGTTGTAGCCACAACCTCAGATTTGGGTACTTTTGTGTCATTCAGACCATAGATTGTAGAAACTGATGGTGCATTGAATCAAATGCTATGTTCGTCTTAGAGGGATGCCCATGAGAAGGAAGGGCGGCAACCTAATTGATAACCACTGAAACTAATTTCAGCGAAATTCAAATTGCACAGAGTAAAATTTGGAAAGATCTATTGCATAAGATGAGTTTTATATGAAGAGTGCAATAAGTTCACAAAAATATAATATATAGGGTTCACTCCTTATCGAGATTCCTAAGTCTAATCCTAAACCATTCTAAGGAGGAAAGAACTGCTTTCTACGGTATAGCACCAACGATGAGGTACAAAGTCACTAAGTGCTTCCTTTTCTTTAACTACTTGGTCAATTTTGGAAATCAACCCTTTTGTTTCTTCTCTAAATTGTGCAAATCCTCATCTAACTCTTTCTCTCACCTAGAAATCACTGTCACGCTAAGGCCAAGGCAATCTATTATTTAAGTTTGAAGTTTCTTCATGCAGTCCTTTAGGAGTTTGGTAAAAAATAATTCTTTAAAGACTACAAAGAAAAAAGTAGCAACGCGGTCATTCATGGTGCAGTATCAAAACAGTAAGATAATCAAAGAAATTCGTCGTGACAAAACTGAAAAGAGAAGTTTACTTCATTACATACCAAAAGATTTAGAAAGCTAAGAAAAATAGTGGAATTATTCAAAAAGGTTTAAGTTACATGGACTTGGGAAGTAGATGTGACCTCGTTCCCCTTAAACAATGCATTTTCATCATCCTGTTGCAATGAGGTGTGGAAGGAAGAAGAGGAAGATTCATCTATCAAAATCTCCTTACTCCTTAGCCCACTCATCTCTACCATAGACAATGGTCTCTTTGATTCTTGGGAGACCCCCAAGGAGCTGAGATCAATCTCAAGTAGGGGTATCATCTAGGCAGTTGATAAAAAATTGCTGCTTAACCATGGCGTACGTTTTGAAGAGCACCCAGTAAGTAATTTGATTAAGCCTATCCTTAGACCTCGCTAGCTCCTTCTCCTTCTCCCACAAAGCCTTATTTTTTCCTTCCAACTCTTGGTCTTTCAGCTTCAAAATTGCATCTACCACCCTCGTCGCCCCCTCTGTCTTCTCCCATTGAGCCATAAGCTTTCCATTTACTTTAGTTTTCTTAAAGGATGCCACAACATGGTCCACCTAAAGCTTAGCGATCCCAGTAGTGAATAAGACCGGGTCATCTTTAGCCCTCTTCCGGGCGTTTTCTATCGAAGCCCCCTATTACAAAGTAAATGTAAATAATATGGGAATTTGTGAAGTAAATCGTTATTAAATAAAGAAAGAAAGGAAGTTAATTACATAAGCCCAAGTCCTATCGAGAAAAGTAGCAAGTTTGAAGAAGGCGAGTGTATGAAATTGAAGTGCGATAGGAAAAGGTTGGGGGCAGAAGTAATATAAGATAAACCATCCAAAGCAACATGCCCTACCCTCTCAGCAAGATCAATAACGGGCCCTTTATGTAGGAGCAATAAGCAAATGTTTGGGTTTTAAAAGGATTGGAAAGGTGAGATGGGAAGTACATATGAGGAAGGAGGAGGAGGAGGCATATAAGGCTTATCGAGAAGTCGATTAGAAGTTTCAGTGCCATTGGTCTTTCTATTCTCCCCTTTCTTCTCCTTTATCCTTTATCGCCATCGATTTCTATGGCTGAGGATCGTCGAAAAACAAATTGAGAGTCTACAGCCAGCTTACCTATATTAAAAAATTAAGATCAGTAATAGTCTCTGCAAGAATGAAGAAATGCAATTTCACCGTCCAACTTACCAAATTATACCACTAGATTCATCCATAACTGAGGAGAATTCAAAGATGGAATGAGAGAAGTTATGATTAGAACGTAGAAAGTTGTACTTGCATAGTAACGGACCAGTAAAGAATAACTTTGTTTTTCTATTTTCTTTAACCGAACCAAGGATCTCATTCCTAGAAGACACAAAAAACCTAATGTCTCGATCATAGAAGATAGGAAGACTAAGTTGTGGTTGAAAAGAAGAAGGGAAGTTATCTAAATTTGAAATGAAAAAATATCGGTCATTCCATTTTTGGGCCTTTTGAGGAATAGACATAAGAATTCCAATTTCATAATAAAATCTATAATCACCCCCGAAGGAGTTTTGTAAATGTCAAATAGGAATTGGAGTTCCTTGCAGGAAGCGGGGAACACTTCTATACCTAAAGAATGAAAGTGGCAATCAGAATGGAGTTATAAATTAGGCAAATTGTATGGGAGCAATACCAATGGCATAGAGCCATTCACGAAGAGTTTGATTGGGTGGAAGATACAGCCCACATCGGACATGCTCGAAATTAATAGAAATAAAGCCATTTGGAGGCATACAAATACAATCATGAGATTGAGACACCCTAGCTATGTAATCCTCAAACTCAAAGTTACTCAGAATACCTTCTATTTTCCCAAATTTGGTTATTATAGATGGTAAGGATAAGGGAGAGATGGTCCCCCCGATAGAAGCAGTTTTCATACCGAATACACTGGGTTGGTTATCGGCTGCCATTAAGTTATAGAAAAAGAAACTACAAGAAAAAAAATGCCCTTACTTCTATTCGAAAAGAAATTATTCTTGCAGAAGATGAGATTAGCGACTAAGGTTTTCAAAAGCACGTAAAGGAATGAAGAAGAAGAGGAAAAATATATACTTACCTCGATTTGAATCTTTGCCACATAATTGGAATGATGGAAGACCGCCAAAAGGTCAACTGATTAATGAAAAAGAAGATTAATGCGAGGATCCATAAATATTTTCATAAGAGTCGAGTAAAGTTATAGCTTTTTCAAAATATCGACCAATAAGAGATTGACACTTATACTTGGGCGTTAAACGCGACATGGTAATAATGAGTTTTTCCGTTTTAGAAAAAGAGAGAGAAAACCAAGAAGTGATGGTTTACAAAAAAAACGAAAGTAGAGACTAGTTCACACAAATCTACCATCATTCCAGACTTGGGGGATAAGTGTTACATCCATATTTTCCAAATGTTGTCAAAGGAAAATCGATGGAAGCACTAAATTGAAAGAACTGCTCCCACAATAGAAGTTGGACTACGAAAAGGAAGCGAGGAAAAGTAAAGTCCACATAGTACTGCACTAGTCTTAAGACATTGACAAATCGTAAGGATTGAGCCGTACACTTGAGCACGACTTTAACACTATAATACTGCGCTGGTATCTTGAGGCAACCACAAAGCATAGGGACAACGCTCTGCAACCTTAATATTTACTTTAATGGGTGGAACTACGGCATATCCTTTAAGTACAAATATAAAGGTTGTGATTTCCAAAAGTAAGCGTTAATAAGTTGGGACCGCGACACAATCTTTGAGTAACAACAAAATGTAGAGATTGTGTTACAGCCCAGAAGGCAATATTAGTGATATAGAACCACAACATATTCCTTAAAGCAATTATAAGCAATAGGGATGTACCACAATCTTATATTAACATTGAAGCAACAGGAATGCACCGCAATCCTGTGTTGACATTGAAGTGAGAGAACAACACCGCAATTCTAAAGAAGTACTACCCAATAATAGAGAGACTCAAAGGAAGAAACAAATCAACAAACTGTCCATATGCGTAGGCAAATCCACAATAAGAAACTACGCCAACATAGAAGAACTGCATAGTTATAAGCAATTCATAACTTCACTATCAAAAATAGACCATTGAGAACCGCGCCTCCATTATTATACAGGATGACAATATTACACGGCATCCGAACTACACTAATACTCCTGAAGTCGTACTATGATGTGCATGTAAATGTGCATATTTTTACTTCCATGTTTAATCTGCTTTTATCTAAATAAATGTCATAATAGAGTATTTTTTACATGTTTTTACCAAAATCCAAATATCATCAAATCATCATTCATTCATCTTCATTTAGGGGAAAATGGTAAATTTGTGCATTTATTTAGTTTGAGAAAGATTTACTTGCACAATTTAATATATTTTTTTGTAGAAATATGGATGGAAAATAGGAGAAGTCTTCATGGAAATATGCATGCACAAGAGAAGAAGGCAAATAAATGGATTCATGAAATCATGGAGGACCCTACCAACCCACTTACCTTAATCTACAATTAGGAGCTAATGCACAAATTAGTGGGAATTAAAAGCACGTGCACATTTAATGGAGGACTAATTCATGCTAATGATAACTTGGTGGTCACGCTTCCTAAAGGTTATTTTGGGAAGCCCCCTAAAATATAGATTAGGGTTTTATGCACATATAAATAGCCCTCTTATGTTCTTGTAATGAATCTTTTTGTCTCTTATCATATTATGCAAGTTGTAAGCCTCAAAATTATATGAAATAAAATGGCTTCCTAAGCCTATTTTATTTCTTCTTTGTTCTATTTTATTTTCTTACTCATATTTATGTATTTGCTCTCTTTTCTTTTATGTTAGTAGCTTAGATTTATGTTATGCAATAGATTAATTCTCTTTTATTTTCTCTTACTTTGCTTGATTTTTTTCTTGAAATTTACATGTGTTGAAATGATAGCACAAATGAGTAGTTAAACTCCTTAAATTTAGGGGTCATGAAGCTCTCTAAAATTATGTAAATTCAACATATTATGTGATTTATGATCTTTTTTATACTTCATGAAAAGTTAGTTTATGATGTAAGTTTATTAGTGAATTTTATAGTCCATATTGTTTATCACAAATAGGCTATTCTTATTCAAACATAAACACAATTTACATCATTGACTAACTAAGCGATTTTTGATTTTGAAATTAAAGTATAATCAAAATTTGATGATATATGTTACTAGCTACAATAGTAAATAGATCATACTTAAAATAGCTTTTGCTTTGATTTCATTTTCATTAAAATTGGTAAGTGGTTTTATGTGTTGTATTATAGTTTGATGGTTTAAGTTTTGCTAGTTAATATCATAAACAGACCATACTTATGATAAATACATCACTAATTCCACTTAAGATCAAAATAGATAGATCATAGATTGATTGTGTGTTGATTTATGTAAAAATATGAGAGTGGATTTGCCTCTAAATTGTTTTCTAATCTCATATTTTTAACCACTTTTATTTCTAGTTAGTCTTTGCATTTATTTTTAATTTAAACAATCTCAAACTCTTTGGTTTAATTTGATTGAGTGGAATTTTTAAATCACTCCAACTCCCCGCGGATCGACTCGTAGTTGCCACGTACTAAAATTGTACCCTGCGGATTTTTGTGTGTTTCATTTTGTGTGTTAATTTGAATTAAAAAATATATTTTGTGACGTGTGTTTGTGTAATTTTTGTTCTTATTTTGATTGTATGCTTGTTGCTTTTCTATTTGCATTTCTATTTTTTTTTAAATATAGGGGGAATTAATTTAAAGGATAAACATTTGTATATTTTTTGCCTCAAGGACACGACCTCAATATTTTTATCATAAGGACAAACATTATTCTAGAAATTATTTATAAGGACAAACATTTTCCAAAATTATTCATAAGGGCAACAAAACTGCTACCGATCTAAAAAATGATACCTAAAAACTGCTACCGATAACTACAAACTGATACCTAAAAACTGCTATCAATAACTAAAAACTGATACATACAGAAAGTTGTCCTTTAGGATAAAATATAGAAAGTCTGTCCTTGAGGCTAAAAAGCTGTGAAATTTTGTCGTTGACAATAATTTCTCGATTTTCTTTTACAATTTCAATTTGCATTTGCTGTTACTGTGCACATCCCTTGTAATTCTATGCACATCACAAACATTACATGCACACTTGATCAGAAACCCTACATCACCATCTGCTGCCACCTTCCTGCCTTCATTCACCCCTCTACAACCTTCACCATCAACTAAAACTTCCTTGGCCATCATTTTCTTCAACGGTCAGCACAACCACAGTTCAACCATAGTGCCATTACAAAACTTCCACATACAAGCTTCCCCAACCAAACATCAACACACCACTGCTGCATATAAGTGCCATCAAACTTATCATCCCTTCAAACTACCATCTGTTGCATACTGCTATACCTTCACCTTTCTACAACACTTTGTTACAACATCATCTCTATTACACTGTCACACAATTCTCTGCTCACCTTCTAAACATACCCCTGACAACAAACTGCTGCTCCAACCAATATACATCACTTCAACAATCATTACCAACTAATCATACAACCACACTTCCTTGCTACCTTCAACCAACTCACTTTCCACAATCATACTATCAACTGATCATCTAACACATCTTCACTAGCCATAACCTACAACATAATCTCCAACTTCCTCCCCTCTGAAATCACCACACCACCCTGCCATCATACCCACAAACTATTGCCATAACAGCAACTGCAGACTCCTTACATCTATCAACTTTAACCAAAACTACGCATATCTGAAACCGTGCATATCTGAACTACTTCTGTAAACATATACAAACTTCACTGCCTTACTTCAACATTCTGTACATATCTGCACACATAACATCCATCCCTGCACACTTGATCAACAACTTCAACACGGTAACTACTTGCCACACTACAACATACCAGTCAATCACCACCATTCACCTCCTGCAACTTACAACTACAGCTCCAACTTCACCACCCATAACAAACTTTTACATACAACCTTCCCTATATCATACAGATATACCCATACATACTCTCCTCCATCACCAGAACATCCTCACAACAAAAAACCACTGTTGCCACCAGTGCACAATTCACTGATCATCCTCTGCTCAACTTCTCATTGCTATACATCTGCAAACACTACCCAGTGCCAAACTACTGCCATAAAACCACACTTATACACACATACAGAACTAAAAACTGCTGACATCCATACACAATCATCACATAACTCACATTACACCACCTGCTTGCTGATACATTCACCATTCAACATACATACATCTCACTGTCAACATTGCCTTGACCATCTCCACATACGGACTGCTCTGCCATACAAATACCATACTTCTCAAACGTACTTCACTCCATCCTCAAAACCGTAAATTGAACCATCCTCAAAGCTGTTATGCGTCTAGTATACCAAAACAGAGAATAATCAATTATAAACTCGTCGCACAAGTTTATAACTCAGATTTCCACTACTCTGGAATTCTGTAGTAATTATTATAACAATATGAATGTTGTAAATAAATTACAGAAACAGCGTTATAATATTTTGAATAAATAGTATAACCAGAATAACGGATAGAATATAGAATAATGTATATAAATATACAATCAGACTAGAATTCTAACCGAATTATATCCGAGGCTCGTCGTAACGATTTCCTTAAGAATTTTATTTCAAAATTCTCCCAAGATACAACAGACGTATTCTGCTCGAGATTGTAATGAGTATATCACTCTGTGGTTTGAACGTATAAGAACAACAGTTAGAAGAGAGAAGATTCGAATCAGAAAATGAGTAAGGAAAGTGATCAGTTTTCCTCTTTATTTGTAGTTGATTCGTATCCCTTCGAACGGTCGCGTCTGCACCCGTTTGTTCAAACGGTCGCGCCTGTTGCTTTTCATCGCACCTGCTTGCTGTTCGGCCGCGTCTCCTCAGTTGGGCCGCACCTGTTCGTTTGCGCTTGCTTCAGAAGTCGTGTCTCTTCAGTCCCCGCGTCCGTTTTTACCCGCCCGCTGCTTCTCTTCATATTTCAGGCTCAGCCCAGTTTCAGCCGAAACCCAAAAACTGGTAGACAATGGCCTAGCAAAAGAATGGTCATTTTAGACCCGACCCGGTCGGTCGGACGGAGGGCGGCGGCGCGCGCGTGGTGGTGATGCACGATCTCCCTCCTCACAACGAAGCATACATTTGGGAGCCCCAGCCCCCAACCTCCTCATGAGAAAGCTATATATAAACCACTATAGCTTTCAATAATTTGGAGATGTGGGACTTTGTATATTTCATTCATCTTATTAAGGAATTGCAAAAATCCCCCACATGAACGATAATATACATATCCCCCACACAAAGCGTAATATCACAGAGTATATATGGAATTTATGCTTTATCGTGGATAAGTAGATATTTCACTTTGAACTTTCCCTAGTTAAAACTTATCAGATCTACTTGGCTAATCGGTGAATTATTTCATCTTGAACCGTCGGCCTGTATTGTATATCCAGACAATAAGTTTTACGAAGCATTGATTCCCTTCTCATCCAATCTCTTGGTTGTGTTCATTTTGGTCCTGAACAATTTTTGGCTCTGCGAGTGTTTTAGAGAATAAAGCCTTTTAATATTCTCATAGAGCCGACCCAGCTCACACTAACATAGGTGATCGCAACCATTAAGAGTATCCTACATATACCCCACTTGTTATTTCCAAGATATGCTCATCATTAAAAAACATAGTTTTAACCTTTACATACTTCTGTAGGCATGCATTTATGTTGTGCACCATAGGAATGGAGTTGGACTATGTCCATGCAAATGCATTATGTCTTGAGTTACTCAGAACTGGTTTGCTTATTGATCCTAGTCCGTGGGATCTCCAGCCGCTAGGATAGGTTTCCGTATAAGGTAACTCTTGTTGGTTTAGGCTTTTAAACCCATTCCCCTCGATGTGCAGTCAATTTTTTCTCTTGATAAACCTTTAGTAAATGGATCCGCTAGGTTATCATTTGTTCTCACATAATCTATGGAAATTGTTTCATTTGAGAGTAACTGCCTAACTGTGTTATGGCGTCGACGAATATGTCATGACTTTCCATTATACACGAAGTTGTGCGCTCTACTTAGCCCAGCTTGATTATCACAGTGTATACATATGGACGGTACAGGTTTAGGCCAGAATGGAATATCTTCTAAAAAGTGACGAAGCCATTTTGCTTCTTCGCCTGCTTTATCTAATGCAATGAACTCTGATTCCATACTGGATCGAGCTATGCATGTTTGTTTAGTAGATTTCCATGACACTGCTGCCCCTGCTAGGGTAAAGACATAACCACTCGTTGATTTTGATTCCTATGAATCTGCAATCCAGTTTGAATCACTATATCCTTCTAAGACGGCAGGATATTTTCCATAATGTAAGGAATAGTTAGTGGTATTTTTAAAATATCCAAGCACTCTCATGAGTGCTTTCCAGTGTTCCTTCCCTGGATTGCTTGTATACCTGCTCAAGCGACTTACTGCATAAGCTATATCTAGTCTTGTGCAATTCATGAGATACATGAGACATCCTATTACACGAGAATATTCCAGTTGCATTACACTCTCATTAGTGTTTTTATGCAGTACTTCTGATGGATTAAAAGGTGTATTTACTCCTTTAATTCCAAAATTTTGAAATCTTTCAATCACTTTTTCTACATAATGTGATTGAGATAACTCAATTCCATTAGGTGTTCTTATTATTTTTATTCCCAAAATAACATTTGCAATACCCAAGTCTTTCATGTCGACATTGTTGATCAACATTTTCTTTATGGTCTCAATTACCTGAGTATTTGGACCGAATATTAGCATATCGTCCACATATAGATAGATCATCACATATGATTGTCCAAGTTGTTTATAATAAACACATTTATCACATTCATTTATACGAAAACCATTTCTCATCATGACACTATCAAATTTTGCGTGCCATTGCTTTGGAGCTTGTTTTAGTCCGTATAATGATTTGACTAATCTACAGACTTTGTTTTCATTTCCTTTGGAAATAAATCCCTCAGGTTGCTCCATGTAAATATCATCATCGAGATTTCCATTTAAGAATGCTGTTTTTACATCCATCTGATGAATCTCTAGATTATAGATGGATGCAATTGCTATTAGCATTCTTATAGAGGTTATTCGTGTTACCGGCGAATATGTATCAAAAAAGTCTACTCCTTCTTTTTGACGATATCCTTTGGCTACTAATCTGGCTTTATACTTGTCGATAGAGTCATCTTCTTTCATTTTCTTCTTGAAAAACCATTTGCAGCTAATTGGTTTTATTCCTGGTGGAATATCAACAATTTTCCAAGTTTTATTACTTAGAATTGAATCAATCTTACTTTGGATTTCTTCTTTCCAACATGAGGACTCAGAAGATGACATTGCTTCCTTGTACGTTTGAGGTTCGTGCTCTAATACATATGTAAAAAAGTCCGAACCAAATGTTTTGGAAGTTCTAGCCCCTACGCTTCTTCTTGGTTCAGCATCCTCAATTTCATGATGAGTTTCATCTTCATGCGAATCGTTTGATTCTTCCCTTGTCCTTTTTGGGACATTATTTCCTTCATTCCTTTTGTGCAGAAACACATCTTCAAAAAATGAGGCATCTTTTGATTCCATGATTGTATTTACATGAATATCAGTTATATCAGACTTGAATACCAAAAATCTGTAGGCACTACTATTTTGGGCTGGCCCAAGATAATAACAATATACTGTTTTTTGTCCAAGTTTGACTCTCTTGGGAGGCGGAACTGGAACTTTTGCCAAGCAGCCCCACAGTTTGAGGTATTTAAAGCTTGGTTTGTGTCTTTTACATATCTCATATGGAATTGTTCCCGTTTTATTGTGAGGAACTTTGTTTAATATGTGATTAGACATATTTAAGGCTTCCCCCCACAAGTTCGTCGGTAGACCAAAAGTTAAAAGCATGGCAGTAATCATGTCTTTTAACGTTCTGTTCTTCCTCTCGGCCACACCATTTTGTTGTGGTGAATATGGAGCCGTTGTTTGATGAATTATACCATTTTAGGCACAGAACTGTTCAAATGGTGATTCATATTCTCCACCTCGATCAGATCTTAGTATCTTGATCTTTTTATTTTACTGATTTTCTACCTCAGCCTTGTATTTTATAAACGCTGTTATTGCTTCATCTTTACTATTTAAAAGATATACATAACAATATCGCGTATAATCGTCAATAAAAGTAATGAAATACTTTTTCCCACCTCTTGTAGGTAGTGATTTAAAATCACATAAATCTGTATGTACCAAACCTAATGGTTCGGTGCTTCTGTAAACAGATTTAAATGGTTGTTTGACCATTTTTGCTTCTAAACATGTCTCACATTTGTAGTTCTTATCTACTTGGAATTTTGGAATTAATCCCAAGTTTGATAATGTTTTCATTTTGCGGAAATTAATGTGTCCCAATCTATCATGTCATAGTAAAATTTCGTGCTCAAGCAAATAAGAAACTTCAATTTTATTTATAGCACAATCAGAATACATATTTTTGTTGCCGACAACGGCTACATTTGCCTTAAATAGGCCATCACATAAATATCCCCTTCCTATATACATTCCAGCCTTGGACAGAACCATCTTGTCTGACTCGAACACCATCTTGAATCCCTTCTTTGATAGGATTGCACCAGAGATGAGATTCTTGCGTATGTCTGGAACTTGGAGCACGTTATTCAACTTAACAGTTTTTCCAGAAGTAAACTTGAGGATTACTGTGCCACTGCCTTCGATCATAGAAACTTCAGAATTACCCATGTAGAGTTTTTCTACGTGATCGAATTTTTGATATGTAGAAAAAATGGATTTGTCAGAACAAACATAACAGTAGCGCCTGTATCTACCCACCATTGGTCAGGATTATGAACCAGATTGCATTCAGATACCACCGCCGAGAAGTTGGACTCGTCTACTTCCATGTTATCCACTATATTTGCCTCTTTATTGCGTTCCTTCTTGAGTCTGCAATCTCTAGCGGCATGTCCAACTTTTCCACAAACCCAACATTCGCCATTAAACTTCTTGGTTCGTTTGTTGTCTTTTGGTTTGTTGTCTTGAGCTTTCCTTTTCTTCTGGAAAATTTTCTTTTTGTTTTTGGTCTTTGACCCTTCAGCCACAAATGCCTCCTCGCTTTGTTTTGTTATTCCACGGTTATCTGCCTCAATTTCCAATCGGACTATGAGATCCTGTAAAGAGATTTCCTTCTTTTTATGCTTTAGATAATTGCGGTAATCTCTCCATGACGGCGGCAGTTTTCCCGTGATGGCTTCAACCAAAAATGATTCTCCAACCATATGACCTTCCGCTTCGAGTTCATGAATGATGATTTGCAATTCATGCAGTTGAGCAGTCACCGGTTTGGAGTCAACCATCTTGTAGTCCATGAATTTGTCTACAATGAATTTCTTAAGACTAATATTCTGCGTCTTATACTTCGTGGTAAGTGCATTCCAGAGTGCTTTTGATGTCTTTGAAGGCTGATATACTTTGTATAGCACCTTGTCGAGACAATTCAGAATATAGTTTGTGCATAAAAAATCGAAATGCTTCCACGTATTCACCTCTGCTTCTGCCATGTCAAGAAATCATCACCATCTCCCTTGAATGGTTCAGGTCTGTTGTGAGTAGCATTCTTTGAAAATTCTACTGTTGCCATCTCTATTTTAGTAAGAAAACAGTAAAATTCTTAAGATGTTATACGTCTAGTATACCAAAACAGAGAATAATCAATTATAAACTCGTCGCATAAGTTTATAACTCAGATTTCCACTACACTGGAATTCTGTAGTAATTATTATAACAATATAAATGTTGTAAATAAATTACAGCAACAACGTTATAATATTTTGAATAAATAGTATAACCAGAATAACGGATAGAATATAGAATAATGTATATAAATATACAATCAGACTAGAATTCTAACCGAATCATGTCTGAGGCTTGTCGTAACGATTTCCTTAAGAATTTTATTTCAAAATTCTCCCAAGATACAACAGATGTATTCTGCTCGAGATTGTAATGAGTATATCACTCTATGGTTTGAACATATAAGAATAGCAGTTAGAAGAGAGAAGATTCGAATCAGAAAATGAGTGAGGAAAGTGATCAGTTTTCCTCTTTATTTATAGTTGATTCGTATCCCTTCGAACGGTCGCGTCTGCACTCGTTTGTTCAAACGGTCGCGCCCATTGCTTTTCATCGCACCTGGTTGTTGTTCGGCTGCGTCTCCTCAGTTGGGCCGCACCTGTTCGTTTGCGCGTGCTTCAGAAGTTGTGTCTCTTCAATCCCCGCGTCGGTTCGGTTCGGTTCGGTTGGACGGCGGCGGCGGCGCGCGTGTGTGGTGTTGATGCATGATCTCCCTCCTCGCGACGAAGATACATTTGGGAGCCCCAGACCCTCAACCTCCTCATGAGAAAGCTATATATAAATCACTATAGCTTTCAATAATTTAGAGATGTGGGACTTTGTATATTTCATTCATCTTATTAAGGAATTCCAACAAAAACTGCCATTGTCATCCCTGCATACTTCACTCTATCCATTCAATACAACAGTCATCACAACCTGCCATCATTTGCCTGAACCACCCACCTCTGCCTTGCGTCAAGCACGACCACAACCACGCAAACTCCATCGCCAAGCATACAACATATCAGACACCAGAACAACCTCTGCTTCACAGCCTTGCAAGCTGCATACCCACCTAAAATTTCATCAATCATTAAAAGCCAACCATCAACCACTTACTGCTCCATTGACCAACCACACCCAACAACAAACATCAACTCCACTGTTCCAAACTTCTACAACTCCATCAACCTCTCCATCAACATTCCCCTACATATATATTTCTGCACCTCATCCCTGCATACAAAACTCCATCTTCATCCTATAATCTCCTCTATACTCCTACCTCAACCACCATCAATAACTCCTTGCTACTGCACCTACCGTCATCCCAGACTCCAAATCCAACTCACTCAAATAAACTCTCCATCACCCATCGCGAACCATTTTTGCAACCGCCTCACCCAAAGACAACAATCTCACCAACTCATGACCAATCGTCGTACAACCCAGATCATGAAACCCCAAATCGCGACTATCAATTTAATCGCCCAAATCAACATTGTAACCTTATAAAACCTCTTCCACTTACCAAACCAACCAACTCACCAAACACCACAACCCTCAATCGCAACCAATCTGCACCCTATCATTCACATGCTGACCACCTGACAACCAATCATTGCAATGGACATCAATCACTCAAACACCAATCGCCACTCTACTCATCAACCCACAATCAATTTTTGATTTGATTGCGAATTGAGATTTTGAATTTCAATTTGAGTGGCATTAAGTTTGACTACGAAATCGCCGTTTAATTTTTTTATTGCGTTCTTTTACAATTACCGGTATAAATTGCACATATTGTATGCAGTAGTTAGGGCGGACATGTCTTATAAGTGCAATAGTTTTGGTAATCACAATGGTATTATTTCAAGTTGTTTTGTTGGTGATGTCATTGACAAATTAGTAGTAAAATTCCAATAATAGGTCGTTGAGAAGGGATGAAGGTGAATGTTGCAAACTAACGGTGGATTTCCGTTGATGGATGAGCATATTTTTGGGATTTCAGAAGGCATTGTGGAAATGCTAATCATTGAATTTTCTTTATTAGTAGTACAAAGATAATGATTTTACTCTTTCTTAGTGTTGCATGAGCGTAGAATTGCGCTGATGGAGTTGGAAAGCTTACCGTGTGTGCTATGTTGTTCCAGGTGTAACAAACAACCCACCACGTTTATAGTGTTGTGGTGCATTGGCTTCCATGTAGCACATTTGCGTTTGTAGTACTATTTGTATAGTCAATCGCCTTCCTTCCAGTTACAACTTGCCTTCTATCTCTTGCTGTAATCGCCTTTTTGACTACTTCATATTATTCTGATGTTTTATGTGTTGTTCAATAGAGACAATGCAAAGAGACAATGCAGTTGCGGTGCAATTCAGTTTTAGAAGAAACATTACTTTGTCTTGATAATTTTAATAAAGATGAAGGGTTTTAGCTGTGCTTTGGTTAAGTAGAAAATTGAAGATTAAGTTTAATGATCTTTTGTAAGAATTATTCTTCTAGTCATAAATTTCAAGGTTTTTATTTTCACTTTCTTGTTTCCTGATTGTTTTTATTGAAATCCATTTAAATGTATGTCAATTCACACTCATGTTGCTCTAATGTTTGCCTAGAATAAGAACTTAGATGTAGATTCCATAACGGGAAAAAGCAAAGTTAAAATGAGGAAACAACAAATACATCCCACTTATGCATAAATGCAAAAAATTAATCATTTCGGACCACTTATTTATAGTATATTTAGCCAGCACGGACCTTCCATTTGCATTGGTTCTTACCAGGGGAATTAACAAACATGGCAAACAAATCCACTTCATAGTCCCACATCGTCCAAGACACGTCTTTTGTTAGTGTATATAGAGATGAATTAGCTGTAGCTATACAAAAAATTAGTCGTTACATCCGGCTTACTTGGATTACATGTATGAACTGAAATGTTTACGCATTTTGGTCATTTTTGAAATTTCAAAGACACAGTTGAAATCCTATTCATTGAATTTATATTATCAATAGTAGAGATTTTGAGTTGTGTTTAGTTTTCTCAAGTGGGCTTATGGGCCTTTTTGCTTAAAAAATAGAGAGAAAACGAAAAAGAAAATTTAGATTGTTTAGTTTTGTGTAAATTGATATATATATATATATATAGGTTTTGTTTTAGAAATATATTAATCTTGTTCAAATTTTCAGGTTGCAAAAGCAAAAAAAAAAAGTCAAAGGAGAGGATCGACTTGCTAAAATAACTACTTTGCTTTCTTGCTAAAATATAGCTGTTAAAAAATAAATAAATAAATTGCTAGTAATTCTACACGCTCTGGTATCATGTTCTCATCTCCAGTTTTACTTAAATTGCATGGTTAATTGCTTTCGTTTCTTAAAAAAAGTTCAAAATATAAACAAATTTCATTCGTAGTTGCATCGTTAATTCACGTTTATTTTCAATTTTGCATTCATATCATCTTATTTTCTTTTATAAGGTCAACGCCCAAATCCACATAAGATGGAGGATTCATCAACTCTTTGCTCAAAATTTGTATTTCATCATAGAATTTTAACTAATAATAACGGTTAGACATTAGACGTAAGGGTGTCGCAAGCTCACCTAGGGCTTAATTGTATCTTGGCAGTTGTCTTTTTTGAATAATTTATTTCTAGGTGTCTAGGCTACGGCAGAGCAATAATCTGTTATAAATATTACAGTGATCCGTAAATATTATACTAATTGTTTCTCTGAAGGTACTTAAACCTTTGGCTGCATTGCTACGGTGATTAGTAATGCGCTGATAATTCATGTCCGTTACTTGGCTATGAAATATTTTGTTGGATTAAGACAAAGCGTGGTTATACAATTTTGGGTTAGAAGCTACTAAGGACAGAAACTTTGTTATTAAGTTTTTGCATTCATTTAGTTGCATTAGTTCATGCATATTTAAAAAAAATAGAAAAAAGATTAAAAATCCAAAACAGAAAAAATTGTAAATTTAACTTAACAGTTTTTTTTAAAAAAAAATCAAAACAAAAAATCCTTTAATATCTTCTCCTTTGAAAATTTTCAATCAAAATAAAAAAAATCCAAACTTTTTTTTATTTTTTTTAGAAAAATAAAAATCCAAAAAATATAATCTTTTCAAAGAAATAAAACAAAAACTAAAAAAAGCCAAAACATATAAAATTAAAAATAATAAAAATCAAATTTCCTTTTAAAAAATAAATTCCTTTTGGTTAATATTTTTCCTTAAGAAAATAAAATAAAAAAATAAACAATTTCTCACTTCATTTTCTAAACCTTGCTTCTTTCTCTTAAATTCGATTCTACTTTCTTTCTCTTCTCAACTTTTACTTATGCATGAGTACTTGGACTTGTGACACATCCACGAATACTTGGATTCGAGACCTTTCTACAAATCATTTAGCTCGTACAAACGATCCTCCTGAAATGGTGAACGAGAACACCCCTCTAACTCTTATGGATATAATCTTTCCCGATAGAGTTTCTATTTCTTTTTGTATCACGATACCCGTCCATACGGTAACCATTTTGGCATTCACTCAAACCATATTGCCACGCTTCCAAATTTTAGCAATTTTGAACACGACTACCCGTACATTTTCTTGATGAAATTCGAATAAGTTTGCGCAACCATTAAACTCCAATAATTTTCTTAGGATGCAATCAAACTCTGATTAATTCCATTTTCTCTTATCGATTGTGTTGAAAAATGATTTTACAGCTTACCATCAAACTCGATCAAAACTTGGGAAGAATTCATTAAAGTTTTCTTGAAAAATTTCCACCCCTTGGAAAAAACAATTAAAATTCGGAACGAAATCGGCAATATTCATCAATTCAGGGGAGAACCATTCGAAAAATATTTTGAAAGATTTAAAGAGTTGTTAATAAAATGTCCACACCATAACTCCGAAAATGGACGCTTTGGCAAATCTTATAGGATGGGCTCGAAAACAACTCATGAATCATGCTTGAATCGATGTGCCAAGGTAATTTTCTTGCCCAACATCACGATGATGCTTGGCAATTTCTTGAAAACCTAGCCAGAAAATCATCCCAATGGGAACGTTCTAATGAAAAGTCCATTTACTCACAATCGAGCGCACATTCGATAGGAACATTTTTTGCTTTGGAAGCTAAGATCGGCGTAATGATCAATAAATTCAATTACGTTTTCTCATCCAACCAAATAAACTAAGCTTCCCAACCCATGTGTTATAAATGTAACGATCCGAACCACATAGTCGAACAGTACCTTAATTCAATCGAATAACTCAATGCTTTTAATAAAGTTAGAAATGACCCGTTTTCTATAACGTACAATCCTGATTGGAGAACTCATCCGAACTTTACTTGGAACCAAAACAATTCCAACATGAATTTGGTTCGTCCCAATTTTCAAGCATTTCCAAATAACACTTCGAATACTCTCTTTCAGCTCAATCATTTTCAACAAAATTTTGTGCCTTTATCTCAATATCAACTGCTCCAACCTTTTTCTCCATAAGACGATAAACGATTGTCTTCTCTTGAAAAATGTCTCGAAACTTTGGCTAAAGCAACAACTCAAAACCTCCAATCAAACAAAAATTTGCAAAGTTTGTTGACCTCATATATGCAAAACATGAGCCAATCTATTGCTAAACTTGAAATGCAAATGAGACAATTAGCCATATCTGTGAGTGAATGAGGCACTTTCCCAAGTTAACCTTTTTCGAATCCCAAAAATCAGACCACAAATTCGAATCAATCCCATGTTGTTCAAGATAGCAACGTAAATCAAAATAATGCTATCCCAACTTTGCATTTCGGTAAACAAATCGATAATCAAGTCATTAATCCGAATGATTTACCGCAAAATCCTCTTGAAATTTCTAAACAACAAATGATTTTGAACAAAACGTGGACCCAAACATTCAATCCAATGCTAATCCAAATTCTTCTTCTACTCAAGTAGACCCGCCTATTGAATATCATGTTCCATTTCCATATTGTTTTAGACCCAAGAAACACTCGGACCAAATGGAAAAGATGTTAGAAATTTTTAAACACGTGAAAATTAACATCTGGCTTCTTGACATTGTTCATCAAGTCCCAACTTATGCTAAATTTCCTAGGGGCTTGTGTACCCAAAAGTAACACACTCAAGTGCCTAAAAAAGTCTTCTTAGCGGCCAGTTTGATTGAAGTCTTGTCCTAATCCAGTCTCGTTAAATACAAAGATCTTGGCTGCCCAGAATCTCGTGTACAATTGAAGACAAGACGATTAACAAATGCGTAATAGACTTAGTTGCAAGTGTCAATTTGATTCCATACTCTATGTATAAACAATTAGGCTTAGGTGAGCTCAAACCAACAAAGATCACGCTTCAATTCGCTGATCGTTCCATTAAGAAGCCCATGGGAGAAATCGAGGACGTGCTTACTATGGTAAGGCAATTCATATTCCCCATTGATTTTATCGTTCTTGAAACACAACCTATGACCAACCCTACAAATCAAATCCCTTTGATATTGGGCCGACCATTCTTAGCCACCGTAAATGCCTTAATAAATTGTCGAAACGGTTTGATGAAAATTTCTTTTGTTAAGCATGAATTGGGATCTTAAAATTTTCAATCTTGAAAATCAATCGGATGAACCACGCGACCAATGTTGGAAGTTAGTGTTATTCATGAAAACTTCAAAAGCGAGATGATTGACCTTAACGATGAGCTCGAGGCCGAGTATGAAAGATTGTTTCACAAAATCCCCAATGAAATTGATAACACGCTCCCATTTGAATCGCTTCCAGTTGAGTCCGAATCTCAGTCTAATTCTTGATTGAGAAACCCCTTAGGTTGGACCTTAAGCCCCTTCCCGATCGTATGCATACTTAGGTGAGAACAAAATGTTTCCCATCATAGTTTCTACAACTCTCTCTTGACCAAGAAACTTCCTTACTTTCAATTCCAACAAAAAGCAAGAAAGCAATTGGATGGTCGATCATCGATATAAAGGGAATTAGTCTCGCTGTTGTTCAACATCGCGTCCATTTAATTGACGACGCCAAGCCGGTTTGTGACGCGTATATCGGACTTATACTGTCAAATCTGCTTTGAAGTAATGTTTTATGATATTTTTACTTGCCGAGGACATGATGCGAGATTGTTATGATGAATGGATGATGATTGTGATGTTTAAGATGGATTTCTACTTGTCGATGAAATGAGACAAGTCTTGATGTCAGTTTAAACTCATCAAAGTATGAGACACATTGAGTTGGGTGTTTTACACACGCCAATGAGGCGAGGCAATATATGTTTGGTTTGGATTTTTATGAATGTTTTCTAATGTGGAAATAAAGTTTTAGAAAATAGCTGTGACATCCCACCCCGAGACCTACATTAGTAAAGAGAATTACTAAGTAATCCCGTCTACTAATGTAGAGAATATGGTCGGTTAAGGGCGACCATCTATAATCTTGTCTTAAACATCTATTGCATATGTCGATAAATGCTCTATATTTTTTTCTATTCAAGTGGATCTACATATCCAATAAATGCTTAATACAAAACTATAGGTGACTAATGAATCTATCATAAGAAAATACAATAACTGAATGCATATTACATCACAGAACATCAATCATCACATATATATATAAATACATATACATAGGTACATCCCAACATGATACAAATCGATATACAAAAGTGGCACGATGACCACACTATATACATCTAGTCAAATACAGATCAGAGTCAAGCGGAAAGAAATATAAACTACACAAAAGTGCTAGGCTGATATCCAAGCAGATGCATCAAAGCTAAGCCTCGTAACTGACAGCTAACCTGAAACAACTCGGTCTGACCCGAGTAAACGAAGGCTTAACCCAAAAATGAAGGATGATGTGCGAGAAGAAATTCTAAAACTTCTTGACAATGGTATCATATACTAAATCTCTGATAATTCATGGGTTAGCCCAATACGTGTTGTATTCAAAAAGTCTGGACTTACTATGTCAAGAACGATTCAAATGAACTCATTCCAACTCGTACTCAAACGGGTTGACGTGTTTGCATTTACCACCAAAAATTAAATGGTGAAACATGTAGGGATCACTTCCCTCTTCCTTTTATCGACCAAATGCTCGAACGTTTAGCCGACCATGAATTTATTGCTTTCTTGATGGTTATTCTGGCTATAACCAAATTCTAATCGCTCTCGAAGATCAAGAGAAGACAACTTTCACGTGTCTCTTTGGCAGTTTTGCGTATCGACGTATTCCTTTTGGCATTTGCAACTCTCCTACTACGTTTCAAAGATGCATGGTTAGCATCTTTTCCGATATGACCGAACGATTTCTTGAAGTGTTTATGGACGATTTTTTAATCTTTGGAAACTCTTTTTGTCAGTGCTTGCACCATCTTGAATTGGTTCTTAAACGATGTAAGGATAAACACTTAACGTTAGATGGGAAAATTGTATGTTATTTTATTCAATTGGTTTTAGCGTATAATGTGAAATCAGTTATTTGTACGTAAATTTATAGCATTGTTGTAAACAATAAACTTATAAATGTGATTAAATTACGTAAAAGCAACAATTTCTTACTTATCGCCTTATTATTTAATCCGCTGAAATTGATTTGGAAATCAACGAAAATTAATGTAATAAACTATTGCAGTTAATACGGTAAAAGTTGATAACTATAAAATATGAATGTAATAAAATGTAAACTAATGTTAATTATATTCATAAGGTAATAATCGATTAAATAATAAGAGTGAAATCAAAATAAATGAATTTATCGGAATTTTAAAATTATAATCAATGAATTTATTATCGTTATAATTGAACGTTGTAATTAGTGTAATATTTAAATCTTGGGTTTAATAAGGAAAATTTATTTTAAAAAGATTATTAAATTTCTCTATAATCAAGAATGATAAAATGGTTAATTTGTAGATTTGAATTTAAATGTGATTAAACCAACTTAATAATAATTTATTTAATTAACGTGAAAATTAGCCATTTTGGTCACTGTCTCGGATTTCGAAAAACCAGTTTCTTCAGATTTGTAACAGTGAAATATTATAAGATTTTAAGTTTTGTAGCGTTCAGACTTGCCGTTTGATCATGCGTCCTTGAAACGCGTAGAAATCAATTAAAAGGATTTAAATAAATATAATCTAATTTTAAAAGCTAACTTCTGTATACAATGGAATTAGGGTTTGAAATTAGCTCCATATAGTTTAAAAATATTGAAAACATATACTTCGATATATTGGTTGAACCACTTTCGCATCGGGAACGAAGCGGGCGTTTTGGGTCGTTGTTATCATTTCGACCCAAATCGATCTGTCCATTTCATTCTTATCTATCTTTGTTTATATAAATAGATTTCTTTTCTGAACCCCAACAGCCTTTTCTTATTATCTGTACGTACGTTTCTTTCTCATCTCCTCTTTCCAATGGCTGACAACATCAAAACCCTAATTTAAATTTCAAAAAAAAATTGGGTTGCTCAAGGTTTACTTCGAGTCAGGAAGAGGTTCATTTCGGGTCGGAGACGAGGTTTCTTCGGGTCTCTATGTCATGGCTCCGGGTCGGTGAAGATGGTAGCTAAGGGTCGGCAAGTGATTGGCATCGGGTCCTGCTTCGTGTTCAAGAGGTGAAAACCCTATAGTGACTATAGGTCAGCATCCAAAAAACTTGGGTCTCGGGTCGTTTTGCCAAAAACTCAGAGCGAGCACCGAGTAATTGAGGCGGCGGACCGATATAAGATTCGAAGTCGAAATTTTCCAATCTTCTAATGTTAATAACTTTTGCATACGAGCTCAGATCCATGCGTGGTTTTCTCCATTGCGGTAGTATCGAAATTCCGGACATTATGAAACTGGTTTGACTACATTCTAAGTCTGTTAATTTTTAGGCTAATTTTGGATTTTAAATCGACGACAAATCAAATGTGAGTGACTTAACCCACTCACAAATACTAAATCATCTTATGTTGGTTAAATTGAATTTATGATGTGATTAGAAATTTATTGGTTGCTGTTTGGTATTTTAAATTGTCATTTAAATTTAATTTAAATTTATAATGAATTTAATTGCTATTTAAATTAATATTGAATTTAATTACTAGTTAAATACCTGATAATGATAACCAGTTTATTTGTGTGATTTATTGGTTGAATTGAATGATGATTATGATGGATATTAAATTGTTGATATTGGATGAATGTATATTATGTTATTTTATATAATGTTATCACACTGCATGCTCCCTTAGTTATCGATATGAATATCATTATGGGTTGAAATGATACATACGTGAATGGTCTTATAGATTAGGGAAAAATCGTTATGGATTGAAATGATAAACTCGAGCGATTTTATGGATTTTGAATTTTAACTTAGGATTGCAGGTTGAAATGATATATACCCGTAAATTTAAATTATTGCAGGTTGAAATGATAGATATCCGTATCACTTGGCCATGTGGTAAAAATTATATACGGACACTGGATTGGTTAAATTAAATGATTTTAAATCCTTGATTTTTGAATCTAGTTAAATGATATTATGAAATAAATTTATTTATATAAACTGAATTATTTTCAAAATCCAAGCTTTAAAATGTTGAAATTGAAATTGGTTTAAATGAATTATTTAAAGAATTTAAATTGAAATTTTAAAGTTGAATTTTGAGATATAAATGAAATTTATCAAAATTAAGTTATTGTGACCGTTTGAATATTAAAACAAAGAAATCTATTGAATTAAAAGTGGTTTAAATTTATAGTTCAAACATGAATTTCAAATCGATGTAAATTGAAATGGTTTATATGAGAATTGGAATTGAAAGATTAAAATTGAGTTTTGTTGATTTGAAATCTGGATATGGTCCAGATTTTTTGAAATGAAAGAAATAGTTTGGTTTGATACTATTTTCAAAATAAATTATTTAATATAAACTATTTAAAAATCTGTTGTTTTAAAATTTAGATTGTTTAGAATTTCAAAACTATTTACTATATAAACCATTTCCAATAATCAAACCATTTTATACAAAAACTAATTTAACTGTTTTAAAATCATTAAACTATTAAACTAATTTAACTATTCAAAACTATTTAACTATTAAAGCTATTTTAAATCTATTTTAAACTATTAAAACTGTTTTAAATCTATTTTACTCTATTAAAATTATATTAAACTAATAAAATCTATTTTAAAACTACTAAAACTATTTTAAAGCTATTTTAAACTATTAAAACTATTTTAAACTATTTTTAACTTTTAAAACTATTTTAAACTATTAAACTATTTTTGAACTATTTTAAACTATTTAAACTGTTTATGATATCCAAACTATTTTCTAAATTCAAACGGTGCAAAGTTAAATGGTTTACATTTAAATCCTTGATTTAAAAGCGAATATGGTTAAATGATGTTATAGCCTACGTTGGAATTTGAAATGATAGTTTATAGTGAAATGACATATTTTGAGTAAATATAATGATTTTGAAATGAGTGTTTAACCTATTTTGTGGATATGATTTCCAAAGAGAATATGATTTTGAAAGTGATATGATTTCGAAAGTGAATATGATTTCAGAAGTGATATGATTTTGAAGTAAATATGATATTTTGATACCAATTATGAATCGGTTTTGGAAATGTAAAAGAACCATCCGGTGTGAAATAAGCATTTAGTTGTTAAAGAGACCGTGATTGGATATTGTCATACTCTCTACCAATACCAAAAACCACTTTGACAATTGTGCACGAAATGAAGAATCCAGAACGAAGTTGGATGGTTTGGTGATCGATCTGTATGAGGTATGAACGCATCCCTGACCCCCTCGGGTCAGCTTGATATGACTATAACAGGAGCCATGCCAGGCCAATTGAGGTCGCACCTCCGATCGGACATGCTTCTTCGATACCATATTTATTACTTTATGATTGATTTGGTGGCCACCCCTCGATTAGATTTCGGGAGTGTGTTCCGAGGTGTGCGGTAGTAGCTGCTATGCGTATCCACCAGTCCAAATCCGCAAAACGGTAGTATCCTACCTTGGGCATTTCCCCGCGTGCCTTGTCATATGCCTTATCGCGCTCATTACGAGTTTGGTTTCTACTGTACCTATGGAGTGCTCCCTGAGTATCCCACCAGTTTGGTGGATCTTACAGTATCTATATAGACAACGAAAATTATATAAAAATGTGTTAAAGGGGATATATGTGAAGACTCACATTTCAGAAGGGTTAAATCGACAATAATCCACACATGTCTGACTTAAAAAATCCAGAACGTAGATAATCAATAGGGTTAAGTAAGAAAAATAAAAAGAGAAGAAGAAAACAAAACATAGAATCTCACAGCGGAGATGATAAAATATATTAATCAACAGATAATTCAAAAAAAACTATTTACTATTCTTGAGTAAAATCTACACACATTTATCAGAGTTATATTTATACATCAGAGACAAATAATTAATCATGCAGAATAACATGGTGCAGGAGATAATAATAATAGTAATATACCAAAACTCTGTCTTCGCCCTCCAGAGAATAGTCTTCAATACGCTAAAAAAAACTCAGGGCTGACCCGAGCAAAATGAAAAGACAAAACACTCGAGTCAGGACTAAAATACTCTTATGTAAGTCAAATCAATATCACAAATATGAGTGCAATAACTTAAGAGATGTTACGGGATTTTCCATCTCCTAAGGATCCGTTAAACTATTTATATTTAATAGTATACGCTATAATAGATAATGTCTATCAGTAAATAAATATCAAAATAGCGTTAAGGCTTTACATTGATCCACCTTAACACATTTTAACATTTTTAAACCAAAATCATAATGGGCTCGTATAGGGATAAATATGACAGGGCACGTGAGGCAATGCTCAAGGTAGGATTCTACCAGTTTACCCTTTCTGGCTGGTCGTAACCCATCCATGGTCGACCGCGACAATCAATCCAAACGACACATAAGGTGCACCAATCGAATCCAAAACCACATTAGTAATACGAGGGATCAATGTCGCTAGAGGTAGCTAATTTCGTTGGTCAGACATAGGCTCATGTTTCAGTCATTTTAATTATGACACGAATGTCAAGGCTATCAATCATCATTCTCTTACTTCATTCCAATAAACGTCGTCAATTCAACCACTACATTCTGGATATCATCCACCGCGTACACGGTTGTTAAAGTGGTTCAGTTATTGAAAGAGAGTATTTCAATAAGAGGCCCCGGTCTCCTTAACAACCAATCGTCATTTTACACACCGGTTGGTTCTTTTACATTTCGAAAAAAAATTTCTCTTGATATCAAAATATCATATTCGTTTCAAAATCAAATTCATTTCAAAATCATCATATATTCTTTTTAAAATCAAATCCATTTCGAATTTATCATATATTCAAAATCATTAAGATTTGTCCGATAAATCGATTTCACTTCCAAAATTTGATTCGACTTCAATTTAGGTTATAATCTTCACTTTAGCCTAGTTCGTATTTAAATCCAAGATTTAAATATAAATAATCGACCCTTTAAGTAGTTTGAACTTTAGAAAATAGTTTAAAATAGTTAACTAGTTAAAATGAGTTTAATAGAAATATTTAAATAGTTTAATTGAAAATAATTTGAATATAAAAATGGTTTTTATAGTAAAATAGTTTGGAAAATAAAAATAATTTGAGTATTTAAAGAATATAGATTTTTAAGTCATTTATACTAAAATATTCATTTTAAAAATAATTCCAAAGTCAAACCGGTCAACTTCCCAATTTTCCACCCAAATCAATTCCAAATTCCATTTCGATTTAATCGATTCAATTCTGATTCCAACTCGAATAAATTTCGATTCCGAATAAATTTCGATTTCAATTCATAAATTCCTTTCACTTCAATTTCCGTTTCCAAATTAATTTAAATTCCAATTTCAAATTAATTTCCAATTCCAATTCCAAATTAACTTAAATTCCAATTTCAAATTAATTTCCAATTTCAGTTCCAGTTCCAAATTCGATTTCAAAATATGTATTTCAACACTTAAATCAAATTTACTTCCAATACCAAATTTTAAATCCAAATTTTCAATTCCAAACTCAAATTTGAAATATCATTTCATATGAATTTTTTTTAGAAATATTCAAAGTTCGAATAAAAGACAATTCTTTTAAAATAAATCAACTTCCAAAAATTTACGCCGTATTTCAATTTTTAACTTAAAAATCTGAACTCCGATTAATTAAACAATTTCGTTATCAAGTTTAAATTCCAACATTGCTAGCTTCAATTCAGAATAATTCAATTTCCATAAATTGGATTTTATTCCTAAAATCAATTCATTTATATAATTTCAAAACAACTTTTAAAATCATTTAATTTAACCAACACGGTGTCTGTATATAATTTTCTAACCTGTGGCCAAGTGGATAATTATTTCAATTTAATTTCAAGGATGGATATATATCATTTCAATCCAAATAAATGTCATAGGTATATATCATTTCAACCTATTTCTTAATTTATTCGAAATAATTCAATTTACAGTTTTACATACTATAAATAATACACAAGATGATAACATGATATATCAGAATAAATAAACATCCAAATATCAACCAATAGCATCCATCACAATCAATCATCAAATAGTCAATAAAATTCCCAACAATTTCATAATTATCAATTTGGGGTATTTTACGGGGAATTAAATTCTTATTCAATTTAACTGTTAATTCAAATTCTATCAATTAATTCAGATGTCAATTTAAACTCATCAAACAACAACTAATAAATTTCAAATCACTTCACGATATAATTTAACTAACATAAGAATTATTTCAGTCAATTGTGAGCGTATAAATACTCACCTGTTAGAATCAAAAAAATTCAAACTAGCCAAATCGATGCGATATGAGCTCCATAGCGTAGAGCTTGTCAATACGGTTCCAACACAATGTCTTTCGTCCGAAATCGAACCTCGTATGCAAACAATTCGATTTTTATTAATATACGATTTAAAATTTAAAACATAGTTAATAAACTAATTTTCACTTAAGTATATAATCAGCACATTACCAAACCTCACTACGCGCTCGACCCGCTACCTCGGCCAACCACGCGACTTCCCCTTTCCTTCCGCCAAGATCGCACCCACCACGTACGCACTGCACCGAGAACGCGACCCAAACCCTAGCTTGCTCCGCCTCGCCAATGAGCCACCACCTTCTCCTCGTCGTGCTTGCAACCATCGCCAGCGCACGAGTCAGGACGCAGCTCTCTTTCGCATACGACGCCTCCAAGCCGTTGATTGCTTTACTACGGTTGCTCGCGATTGATTGCATCGTTCTCCTCATTTTTTCTGAGCTTCTTTCATTTTTCCCTTTCTCACGATCTGCACCTCTTTTTTTTAGATCGAGATTTTTTTTCTTTTTTTTTTGATTTTTTTTATTACAGAAGCCTGCGATCTGAAGAAAAAAGAGAAGAAGAGGGATATACGGCTATAAAGGGAAATGTGGGTTGAACGAGTTTTTTTTATTGTTCGACTTGAATCTAAGATGGAATAAGGAAAGGGTTAATGTGCGATGGGAGATAAGGTTGAGGCAGAACGTACGAGGTTGACTTAAATGGATATATATTATTGTTAAAATTAGAAAATATCCCGCTTATAAACACCCGAAATTCCAAAATCCAAATGAAGCGGGCCGACATGCGTTTATAATGTTTTACCCCCATTTCAAACATAATGGAACTAGTTTCAAAAGCCAATTCGATTGTATGCAAAAGATAGCTTTTCAAAGTAGATTATTTTAATATTCGAAATTAAATTTCTATCCTTTTCAAACCCATATGGCCTAACGACAAGTCCGAACGCTATGAAACTTGAAATCCTATAATAATTCACCATTATGGATCCGATGAAACTGGTTTCGTCGAAATCTGAGACAGTGGCCAAAATGGCTATTTTACTCGCTAATTTAAAATATAAGATTTTCAAATTCTAATTATTCGCATTAAATCCAATTTTAGATGTTAACCATCGTCATTCATATTTATATAAAATTCGAATCAATTTACGATACCATTTTTAATCATATTAAATCTATAATCCAATTATTCAAATAATTTCCAGTTTTTAAAAAATTTAATTATCCAATAACCAATATTAATAAATCATTAAATTTTATTTCCATTCATATTTATTCAATAAATGAACTAAATTTAATAATTTAAAATAGTCGAAAATGCGGGTCGTTACATACTTCCCCACTCAAAACTTTTCGTCCTCGAAAAGGCGTTTAGGTAAAGAATTTAACATATAATAATTTATTCAAAATTGTCAATTTATAAAAATAAACTTCTTATTTCCGGAACTATTACCACGCTTGTACTACGCCACCCCTATATCGATTTTACGGAAAATATAATTTATATAGAAAAACAAGTTATAATTTTTTTTTAAACTTCAAAGACTTTCTAACTCCAGGATTTACGGAAAATTTCGACGGAGTCTCCTATGCGCGACTCGATCGGAAAATTTTTACAATTCAATATATAGCACAACTATAGCCAACAAATATCAAATATACATCTCATCTCAATGACGAGGCATCCCGAAGGGCAAAAATATAAAATCGTGGTATTTAATCCAAGATCTGTATCTTATTATTTATAATACGAGCGAGTTCGCTTGTATTAAGCAAGCAAAAGCATATAACTCTACGTAAACGCCCCAAACGGTCTTTGTATGTACCTACCCAACTCAACTTAAGATATTAGCATATAATGGTATAAACGCATATATAAGTCTAATACAACCATATAACATGGATTTTTGAATCCAAACTATAAATATGAACACAAATGCACAACGTGCAACAATCATATGCAATCAAACGGTAATAACAATGACTTGCAACAAAAGAAACCATTCAACCATCAATAACTATCCAATTAATCCAATTAATTCATAACCATGTAGATTTACGTTATCCAATATCAATTTTTTTTATTTATACTCTTCATTTCTTCTAAACATTCATTACATTAACATTGTAATTGATTCCTTTCAATTTTATTTGCATTCGACAACTTTTATTCAATTAGATTCACGTTCAATTGATTCTTAATTCAATTTATGTATTTCTAATTGATTTGCATGCACTTATCAACATTAACTCATTTACATTCTATTTATTTACACTCATTTACAGTTACATTCATTTTTCTTTCTTCACTTCCATTATTTTATTTCAATAATACATATAATTAATTACACTTAAGTAAATTAATTTCATGCCACATACCATATATTTTAAATTGATTATCATTCACTTATTAATATTCATTTCGTTAGTCATACAATAGATTTATATTCATTTCATTCGCTTTTAATTTTACGTTTAACTAATTTGATTTTCAATCCATTTTCTTTCAATCAATATTTATTTTATTCACATTTATATTCCATTGATTTTGTTTTTTTATCCAAATGCTTATTCACATTCATAATTTTGTTTTCTTTCAATTTATTTAAATTTATTTCATTTACATTTGATTCATTAGATTTAATTTGTTAAATTCTAATCGTTTCACTTTAATTTAACAATGTTTCATACAAATTCAATCATGGACCATCTTATAAAATTTATTCCATTTAACCATGTTAAGTTAAATTTATTTTCACTTAGTATATTCACTCCCTTTTTTATTTATAGTAACATCATTTATAAATTATCTAAATTAATTTAAATATTTTATGCAACAAAATCATGTCTATTATTGTTACTTCATAGCTTAAGTTATTATTTACTCATTGATTTACTTCATTTATTCAAATTCATATTATTTGTTTACTAAAACAAATTTTTTATTTTATAACTCAATTCATATTAATAAATATATAATTTCTTCCACGATCAATTCATTCAAACTCTCTTAAGTTAATTTCCATTTTTTTATTTATTCCAATAACTTATTTCATATTATATTAGTTAACATTAAATTTTTATTTAAACTACTCCACTTGCATTTTATTTATTTGTACCCAATTTAAGTTAAATTCTATTAACCATATTAACTTTAATACATTAAAATATTTTTATTCAATTTTTTTTACCATTCAAATTGCATTTTGTTTTATAATTCAAATAGTATCCATTCTATTAATTCATTTATAGCCTAAGTGGAATTACTCCACTTTACTAATTTTATCTGTTTTTACTTAATATCTAATTCAATTTATTTAACATTAAGTTAAACTTCATTTTTTTTGCTTATTAATTCTCAATTCTATAAGTTATACAACTTATTCATTCAAAATTCATTTATCTAATCCATTTCAATTTTTATTTAAGCTTCTTGAGTATGATTTCATTTTATCTACTTAGTTTCCCTAAACCATTTAATTTAAAAATGCTAAGCCAATTATTTTATTCCGTATCTCAAATTTAAAATTTTCCTTTGTTTGCTTAACCAAAATTTAACCATTTTGAATTTGGTTTATTTTCCTACTCAAATTTATAAGTTACAAATTTATTTCTTTTCTATACTATTTTAATTATAAGTACAAAACTATTTTCACACTTTTATTAAATCACACTTAGAATATATATTTTCAACCAAACATTTTTTAGTCGAAAATGAATTTCTTTTGGTAGCAATTTTCACTTAAAAACTCGAAAATGAAACTGGCGATGCTGCAGTTATCCCCAACATTATTTCTCAGCGGCCAAGCGAGTTTAATGCTTTTATTTCTTCAAAAATCCTTTCAAAATATTTTTTTCTTGTTAAAACTCTTTCAAATAATACTATTTATTAATTTTTAAGGCTTTGAAAAACAATTTCGAAAAAAAAAGGATTTTAAATTTCGAAATTCTCGATTTTTAAAATCATCTCTATATGTAAGTTAGATTGTAAATGTACTTATACAAATTTTCTCACCTTATTAAGAAAGTATTTCATTAATTTACACTTGGTCATTTTAACCAATTCTTATTGCAATTATATTTCAATTCAATTTAATTTAATTATGAATGCTTCATAAAATAAAGTTCGTTAAGTATTCGTTTTATTTTTAATTCAACCAATAATCGATGATAATTAAATTTTATTATCTTCAATCAACTCATTCATTAAGAATTATCATATTGTATTATATATATACTATAATTAAGTAAAATTATTTCATTATCCGATTTTAAAACAATATTATGTCGACTTGTCTCGTTTAAGTGTTTAGAAACCCCTATCGATAACACGGCGTCCCCCACATCGATCAGAATTCATAAACAACTCAATGGATAAGTCAACACAATATAAAACATTTTTCAACACTAACCAGTACGCTCTCTCACATATATACGCTCAAACAGACTCATTCTAGAGTATTACTACCTTATTTCTAATGAGTCAAACCCCACAAAGCCAAGGTTATCGCTAAACTTGGCTCTGATACCAACTGTAACGGACCGCGTTAGTGGGGTAATGTCCACCGTAGCATACAGTTGTACCTGTGTTCTACCTTTATGGCCAGCCTCTCGACTGCACCAATCCCGTATGAACATGTAGGAGTAAGAGTCATCCGCTCGCTACCCAAACCAAATGCGAGAACCTCTTATCATGCTGCATCCGCCAAGTGCATAGGCAGACACACATGCCGACTTAAACAATCCGAAACGTAGATAATTGGGTTAAGTAAGAAAAATAAAAAGAGAACAAGAAAACAAAACATAGAATCTCACAGCGGAAACGATAAAATATAATAATCAATAAATAATTCAAAAACAACTATTTACTATTCATGAGTATAATTTACACACATTTATCAGAGTTATATTTATACATCAGAGACAAATAATCATTACAGCAGAATAACATGGTGCAGGGGATAATAATAGTAATATACCAAAACTCCATCTTTGCCCTCTATAGAATAGTCTTCAATATGCTGGAAAAAAACTCAGGACTGACCCAAGCAAAATGAAAAGACAAAACACTCGAGTCAGGACTAAAATACTCTTATGTAAGTGAAATCAATATCACAAATATGAGTGCAATAACTTAAGAGATGTTATGGGATTTTCCATCTTCTAAGGATCCATTAAACTATTTACATATATTAGTATACACTATAATAGATAATGTCTATCAGTAAAATAAATATCAAAATAGCGTTAAGGCTTTACAATGATCCACCTAAACACATTTTTACAGTTTTAAACCAAAATCGCAATGGGCTCGTATAGGGATAAATATGACAAGGCACGTGAGGCAATGCTCAAGGTAGGATTCTACCAGTTTACCCTTTCTGGCCGGTCATAACCCATCCGTGGCCGACCGCGACAATCAATCCAAACGACAAATAAGGTGCACCCATCGAATCCAAAACCACATTAGTAATACGAGGGATCAATGTCGCTAGAGGTAGCTAACCTCGTTGGCCAGACATAGGCTCATGTTTTAGTCATTTTAATTATGACATAAATGTCAAGGCTATCAATCATCATTCTCTTACTTCATTCCAATAAACGTTACCAATTCAACCACTACATTCTGGATATCATCTACCGCGTACACGGTTGTTAAAGTAGTTCAGTTATTGAAAGAGAGTATTTCAATCAGAGGCTCTAGTCTCCTTAACAACCAATCGTCATTTTACACACAGTTGGTTCTTTTACATTTCAAAAACAATTTTCTCTTGATATCAAAATATCATATTTGTTTCAAAATTAAATTCATTTCGAAATCATCATATATTCGTTTTAAAATCAAATCCATTTCGAAATTTCTCATATATTCAAAATCATCAAATTTGATTCGAAATCAATTTAGATTATAATCTTCACTTTAACCTTGTTCGTATTTAAATCCAATATTTAAATAATTTTTTTCCCTTTAACCAGTTTGAACTTTAGAAAATAGTTTAAATAGTTTAAAATAGTTAACTAGTTAAAAATAGTTTAACAGAAAATATTTAAATAGTTTAATAGAAATAATTTGAACATAAAAAATGGTTTTTATAGTAAAATAGTTTGGAAAATTAAAATAATTTGAATATTTAAAGAATATAGATTTTTAAATCATTTATACTAAAATATTCATTTTAAAAATAATTCCAAAGTCAAACCGATCAACTTCCCAATTTTCTACCCAAATCGATTCCAAATTCCATTTCGATTTAATCGATTCAATTATGATTCTAACTCAAATAAATTTTGATTCCGTATAAATTTCGATTTCAATTCACAAATTCCTTTCACTTCAATTTCCGTTTCCAAATTAATTTAAATCCCAATTTCAAATTAATTTCCAATTCCAATTCCAAATTAACTTAAATTCCAATTTCAAATTAATTTCCAATTTCAGTTCCAATTCAAAATTCGATTCCAAATATGTATTTAAACACTTAAATCAAATTTATTTCCAATACCAAATTTTCAATTGCAAACTCAAATTTGAAATATCATATCATATTTTTTTTTTAGAAATATTCAAAGTTCGAATAAAAGACCAATCTTTTAAAATAAATCAACTTCCAAAAATATACGCCGCATTTCAATTTTTAACTTAAAAATCTAAACTCTGATTAATTAAACAATTTCGTTATCATGTTTAAATTCCAACATTGCTAGTTCAATTCAAAATAATTCAAATTTTCCATAAATTGGATTTTATTCCTAAAATCAATTCAATTAAATAATTTCAAAACAACTTTTAAAATCATTTAATTTAACCAACCCGATGTCCGTATATAATTTTCTAACCTACGGCCAAGTGGATAATTATTTCAATTTAATTTCAAGGATGGATATATATCATTTCAATCCAAATAAATGTCATAGGCATATATCATTTCAACCTATTTCTTAATTTATTTGAAATAATTCAATTTACAGTTTTACATACTGTAAACAATACATAGGATGATAACATGATATATCAGAACAAATAAACATCCAAATATCAACCAATAGCATCCATCATAACCAATCATCCAAAAGTCAATAAAACTCCCAAAAATTTCATAATTATCAATTTCGGGTATGTTACGGGCAATTAAATTCTAATTCAATTTAATCGTAAATTCAAATTCTATCAATTAATTCAGATGTCAATTTAAATGTCAATTTAAACTCATCAAACAACAACCAATAAATTTCAAATTACTTCACGATATAATTTAACTAACATAAGATTTATTTTAGTCAATTGTGAGTGTATAAATACTCACCTTTTTGAATCGGAAAAATCCAAACTAGCTAAATCGATGCGATATCAGCTCCATAGCGGAGAGCTTGTCGATACGGTTCCAACGCAATCTCTTTCGTCCGAAATCGAACCTCGTATGCAACAATTCGATTTTTATTAATATACGATTTAAAATTTAAAACATAGTTAATAAACTAATTATCACTTAAGTAAATAATTAGCACATTACCAAACCTCACTGCACGCTCGACCCTCTACCTCGGCCAACCTCGCGACTTCCCGTTTCCTTCCGCCAAGATCGTACCCACCACGTACGCACTGCACCGAGAAGACGGCCCAAACCCTAGCTTGCTCTGCCTCGCCAATGAGTCACCACCCTCTCCTCATCGTGCTTACCATTATCGCCAGCGCGCGAATCAGGACGCAGTCTCTCTCGCGTACGACGCCTGCACGCCATTGATTACTTTACTACGGTTGCCTGCGATTGATTGCGTCGTTCTCCTCTTTTTTTTCCGAGCTTCTTTCATTTTTCCCTTTCTCATGATTTGCGCCTCTGTTTTTTTAGGTCGGGATTTTTTTTGTTTGTTTTGATTTTTTTTTAAGCTTGCGATCTGAAGAAAAAAGAGAAGAAGAGGGATATACGGCTATAAAGGGAAATGTGGGTTGAACGAGTTTTTTTATTGTTCGACTTGAATTTAAGATGGAATAAAGAAAGGGTTAATGTGCGATGGGAGATAAGGTTGACGCGGAACGTACAAGGTTGACTTAAATGGATATATATTATTGTTAAAATTAGAAAATATCCCGCTATAAACACCCGAAATTCCAAACTCCAAATGAAGCGGGCCGACAAGCGTTTATAACGTTTTACCCATATTCCAAACATAATGGTACTAGTTTCAAAAGCCAATTCGATTGTATGTAGAAGATAGATTTTCAAAGTCGATTACTTTAATATTCGAAATTAATTTTCTGTCTGTTTCAAACCCGTATGGGCTTACGACAAGTCCGAACGCTACGAAACTTGAATTCCTACAATAATTCACCATTACGGATCCGATGAAACTGGTTTCGTTGAAATCCGAGACAGTGGCTAAAATGGTTATTTTTACTTGTTGATTTAAAATATAATATTTTCAAATTCTATTTATTCGCATTTAAATCCATTTTTAAATGTTAACCATCGTCATTCATATTTATATAAAATTTGAATCAATTTACGATACCATTTTAAATCATATTAAAACCATAATCCAATGATTCAAATAATTTCCAAGTTTTAAACAATTTAATTATCCAATAACCAATATTAATAAATCATTAAATTTTATTTCTATCCATATTTGTCCAATAAATGCACTAAATTTAATAATTTAAAATAGCTGAAAATATGGGTCGTTACAATATGGGTAATGCCTTAGTGCTATCTTAATACTTTACTTTACTGTAGACATATTATAATAGTGTATTGTACTATGTATGTAGATAGTTTAACGGATCCTTAGGAGATGGAATCCTAAACATCTCTTAAGTTATTGCGCGCACGTTATACACTGGATATGAGATGTAAAATCCCGTAAACATCTCTGATACCGTTAGACTCGTATTTATTTACTGTTGATTTAACTTACATAAAATCTTTTAGTTCTGACTCGACTGCTTTGTTTTTTCATTACGCTTGGGTTAACATGAGCTTTTCAATGTATTAAAAACCATTTTTATATGGAGGATGAAGATGGAGATTATTTTACTATCTATTTTATTTATACTCCACTGCATCATATTATTCTGCTGCATTTTTTATTTATTCTTGTTGTATGTATAACTCTGATTAAATTGTAAAGTGTAATCAAATGTTATTTGTAAAATAGCTTCATGAACTGTTTATTTTATTATTATATTTTACCGTTCCGCTGTGAGAATTTTTTGTTTTTCTTTCTTTTCCCTTATTTTCTTATTTACCCCATAACAATTCTCCCTTTTGAATGGTTTGAATCCGACATATGTGGTTTATTATTGATTTAAACCGTCCAAAAAGACGGGTCGTTACACTACAGGATAAGTATAGGTTTTTGCTATTAAATTGAAATCTTTGAAAATTTATTTGTCTCAACAAAAATAAAAATAAAGTTTGATTACAAGTAAGAATGGTTTAACTAGTGTATAGGAAAGTTAATGGATGATAATTATGTAGTATATCATAATTGAAATCTTTGTTTAATGAGTGGTTGATTTAAAGTAAAGGCGATAATATTTTAAATCTTTTAAGTTAAGTGGTACTAAGATGATATTGTAAAACTCTCTCTTCATAAAAATAAATAAAAATTCAAAAAAAATATGTTGTATATATTTTATTAACATCTAGAGTCATGTGTTCACAAGCAAGTGTGTACACTCACTATGTTCCGCACCCTTCTCATGTAATCCCACAAGACAGTGCAGGATTGGTATATCTGGCCTCAGTTTATCTAAGTTAGGTGTATGTATATAGAAATTATTTCATTAATAACGTCTACAATCAATAGGTGTACATACTTGTGTGTATACTTGTCATGCTCTGCATTCCCCTCACATAAGTCGCAAGGCAGTGCATGGGCGGTATATTTGGCCTCAGTTTTCTGAGATAGGCATATGTAAATATTGTCAATATCAATAAAATTTTCAAATAAGTGAGAGTAATCAATTGAAATTCAAGCACTATTTTCACTTATTTGATTCAATTTGTTATTCAAATAAATAAAAATATCTCTTTGAAAAACTTTGATAATCAACTAAGGGTCCATTTCATAGTTGCACTGTGTTATCAACCAAAACTACTAGCCAAACTCGAGTCTAATTGTGTTGATAACTTAATTTTTTTTGAAAGTTTTGTTGAGTAAAAAGACTAAAATTTCATGATGATAACCAAAACTTATATTTAACTTATTCGTGTCAATTTAAAAGTAAATTCTTCATTTGTAAATATTTTGCATTCATTTCTTTGTAAATAAATATTGCATTTAGGAATTTTTCATGTTGCATTTGGATTTTGTGGGTAGTATCCGCTAAAAACCCTCACGAGACAACACTTGTCCTACTAGGGACACCTAAAGGTTTAACGGCTTGTTGCATAAGCTCAACGCAATCGTGTTCCTACGAAAACATATTTATCTTAGTTTTTGTTTATTCGAGGATGAACAAATAGATAAGTTTGGGGGTATTTGATGTGCATGTAAATGTGCATATTTTTATTTACATATTTAATAGACTTTTATTTAAATATGTCATAATTGAATATTTTTTCATGTTTTTTCCAAAATCCGAATATCATCAAATTGCCATTAGTTCTCTTCATTTAGGGGCAAAATGATAATTTTGCATGTATTATTTTGAAAAAAATTTACTTGCATAATTAATGTTGTTTTGTAGAAATTTGGATGGAAAATAGGAGAAGTCTTCATGAAAATATGCATGCACAAGAGAAGAAGGCAAATAAAGATGGAAATAAATGGATTCATGAAATCATGGAGGAACCGACCTGCCCACTTACCTTAATCTACAATTAGGAGCTAACGCACAAGTTAGTGGGAATCAAAATCACATGCACATTTCATGGAAGATTAATTCATGCTAATGATAACTTGGTAGCCATACTTCATATAGGTATTTTGGGAAGCCCTCTAAAATATGGATTAGGATTTTATGCATGGATAAATAGCCCTCTTATGTTCATGTAATGAATCTTTTTATCTCTTATCATATTGTACAAGTTGTAATCCCAAAATTATATGAAATAAAATGGTTTCCTAAGCCTCTTTTTCTTTCATTTTTTCTTTGTTCTTATTTTATTTTATTTTTTCTCATTTTTATGTATTTTCTCTCTTTTCTTTTATGTTAGTAGCTTAGATTTATTTTTTGCAAGTATTTCTCTTAATTTGCTTGTTTTTTATGTTGATATTTACATGGGTTGAAATGATAACCCAAATGAGTAGCTAAACCCCTTCAATTTAAGGGTAATGTAGCTCTCTAAAATTATATAAATTCAACATATTATGTGATTTATGATCTCTTTTATGCTTTATGAAAAGTTAGTTTATGATGTAAGTTTATTAATGAATTTGATAGTCTATGTTGTTTATCACAAATAGGATATTCTTATTCAAACATAAACACAATTTACATCATTGACTAACTAAGTAATTTTTGGTTGTGAAATTAAAGTAGAATCAAAATTTGATGATCTATGTTACTAAATACAATAGTAAATAGATTATACTTAAAATAGCTTTTTCTTTGACTTCATTTTCATTACAATTGATAAGTGGTTTTATATATTGTACTATAGTTTGATGGTTTAAGTTATGTTAGTTAATAACATAAATAGACCATGCTTATGATAAATACATCACTAATTGCACTTAAGATCAAAATAGAGAGATCATAGATTGTTTGTGTATTTATTTATGTAATAATATGAGAGTGGATTTTCCTCTAAGTTGTTTTCTAATCTCATATTCTTAATCACTTTATTTCTAGTTAGTCTTTGCATTGCTTTTTAGTTTAAACAATCTCAAACTCTTTGGTTTAATTTGATTGAGTAGAATTTTTAAATCACTTCAATTCCCTACAGATCGATCCGTACTCACCACGTACTAAAATTGCATGCCGTGCGCTTGTGGTTATTTTTATTGTAATTTTTCATCCATTTTCTAACTAATTGAAAACTCGTTGATTCAACATACTGCACTGTTCCATCCAAAACAACAACAAAATACAATGTCAAGAGTAATTAAAGCCAACTTGTACAACTCAGCAAATAAGCCTGCATTGTCATTTTGAAGCCTAGCCATACCACTACAATTCAATATGAACTGCTCTAATAAGAGAGGACTAAACCACCACCTCCATATCAAAATTGTGCCTAAGAAATTCAAGAATGTAACTTAACATCAACTCATTGCCTATTAAAAAATTAGATTTCCTAATTCCATTCTAAGCTTCTCAACAAAGTTCAAAATCCATCAACCCAAATAAGGGTTTTCTACTAAAGATCATGTTAGAAATCCATGCATAGTAAATGAGTAGGACGGATGGTCGACATGTGGCATAGTCCAAAGGCAAGAGTATAAAAGGGAAGATGAACGTTAGCGGTCTGTGTGAATCCCTGTGTACTATAAATGAATAGGGGGTTATTATAGAAAGGGGGATTCTTAACTTTGCTCTTTTGGGTATTGAATACAGAAAATCGTACTCTTTGTCATTTTTTCTTGTGCTAAGAATTAAGGGGAAGAGAATGACATTTTCTCATGGACGTTGGCTTTCGTAACATTTGAACCATGTAAATTCCTTGTGTCGTTTATTACTTTCATTATTTTCTTTTCTTTTTTCAGCCTTTAATGCCTAATTGTAGTGGATTGTTTTAACGAATTGGATTGAAACCTTTCATAAGGTTCTGAATAGTTTTCCTCGTAATTGAGTAAGTATCACAACAACAAAATTATTTCATTAATGGAAATTTTAACAATACTTAATCTTGCGATTCTTAATTACGTAAGCATTTAGCATTATGGTTACTTCTAAAATACTTGGGTATATCTTAGATGAAAAATCTCATTAACGTATGGTTTCTTAACAAAGAAATTTCTGCAAGTTATATGTGGAGACAAAACTTTATTTTTAATTAAGAACATTAGTACAATAAAGGCCTATATGAACAAAACAGTTTAACTCATTTTGACCGATCTAAATTACTTAATTGGCGCCGTAAAAGAATATGCATGTCTGAGTTAAAAATCGCTATTTCCAACGACATCTGGCACCATACATGGTATGAAAAAAATAACTCGAAGGAAAATAATATTGATATATTTCTAATGTCATGTAAATTTTACCTTGTCCATAATATTTTAATAGCGATTATACAAACAAAAATTTTAAGCATACAGATTTATTTAATCATGTGTTATTTGTTATTTAATATCCTAATATGTTTTCTTGGAGAGCTACTACTCAAATTGAAAATTAAACTTTGAAATATACAGATCCTAAATAGAATGTTCATATTAGATGGAGTGTAGTTATCATAGGGTTCCCATTATTTCAGCTTAAAAGGTTGAAATAGAATTTTTGGATTTATTTCGATGTTTACCTCCTGCAGATTTATTCTACTAATTCCTCCTCTTTATTCCACCATATTTATGACCTATTTATTCTTCATCTTCTTCAACTATTATATAAATGTAAATATATATATATATATATATATATATATCTGTGTGTGTGTGTTTGTGTGTGTGTATGTGTTTTTATATTTAACTATTAAGTATTATTTATTGTACATTATGTGGTTAATTAAAATTCATGGAAAATTATAATAATTTATTTCTTCGAGTCATACAATCAAACGGCCGGTTACCTTATTGTTCTGTTGTTGTACTACAGTACTAGTAATGACATTTAGCAAATATTAGGAGAGTATAATATGGTATAAACAAATAATGTTCATTTCTATTTTTCAAAGGTACAATTTATCCTAAGAAAGAATTTTACGTTTAAAGTGGATTCAATAACTTTGCCCCTTTCATGAATAAAGAAAAGGCTTAGGGAAAAGCGGAAAATGGAGGTTACATCAAACGTACCAAGATTACTTCCAACGTATCAGTTACATCGATAGTTTAATGGAAAGCATTTGAACTCTCTAAAATCCAATAGTTTATGAGGATATAAGTTACATCCTATGTAACCCCAATAATATTGGATATAAATCCAAATATCCATAAACTCGCGAGCTTTAGCTAAAAACATATCAAAAAGTATTCTTTCTCTCCTCTTTGACCAAACAAGTAAAAACATGGTTTTGCCATCTTCTGCTTTATCTAAATAAAACCTACCCTAGAATGGTCTGAAGTGGAAATGCATAAGTTCTTGGATGCATGCTTTTTATTACATGCACTTTTCGGACTTGGGAAGAAAACAAAGTGCATGTCTACTGTCCGCACACCTGCTTAATAATTATGGCATTGAGTACATTGTTCTTATTTTGATGCACTTATTTCCAAAGGTTAATGATGGTGGTGGTAGCATGTTGGAATGCTAAAAGGAAAATTATTACATGCGATGATGATTTCTATGCTACAGTAGAAGCACATGGCCTATAGTTTTTAATTATTATAAGACGACATTCTCCATATGGTTGGAAGATGATCAATTATCTCTTAAAGAGACATCGAGTTAAGGGAACATGTCCATTTGGCTCTCATATTGATTTTGATGTCTCTCCATTTCTGTCATACAATGAAGTACCGCAATTAGTCAGGCCGGTGAGTAGTGATGGGATTACCAAAATGATAGAGTTAGGGGTATACTCTAAGGGTAATTCTATAATTTAATGCAAATAATTAACTTTGTAATAAAATACCATTTGAAATAAAAGATGTTTTTCTTTCTATTATATACTTAGTATAATGTGTTATAATTAATATTTAATTTAAAATATTTAAATAAAATCTATGAATGGTGTTTTGTGACAGTAATTAAAATGTATCGTAATCATTAGCAATTTATCACAATATAAACACACCGCTTTAGTTATTTCTGATCAAAATGTGTCGATATTAATCTAGTATTATTCATGGCTACTACCAAATGGTGGGCAGTGTATTATTTATGGCTGGTAGAGACACCAAGGGGTTACATACTGATAATAATCGGATAACTATGAAATGATTCACTTAATATTTTTCTTTAATATAGCAATGGTCAAACAGAAAATATTGGTGTGATAATTTTACATAGTTCTCTCGACATGAAAATACCGTTAAACCTCAATGTGCAAGCTCCAATTTGACTATAGTTAAAATATGGCATGGTGTCCATTGAACGACTGGATTTGGATCAAGTTAAAGCATTCGAAGTGAAATACGTTCAATATAGAGTTCATCTTCTTAGTTATACGAGTTAGTATCATGGTTAACTGAAGCCAACTCAAAGTCAAAATCTATGGTCAGAACAATTTGGTTAATAATTATTATTATTTTAAAACCAAGGACTTTGTGTTTAGACTATACAAGTTAAATGTGGATGACATTAGAATTTTGATTATTACCAAATTCCATAAGACCTAACGTCATATGGTTTTGATGAAAAAAATTGGTGTAAATAATTGTCACTATAGCGGATCCACTTAAAATAAGTAAAATTGGATTTTACCAAAACTGTGTAAGCAGTAGATTTGACCATAACATCACACCACTAGCTAAGGCGACATGTGAACGTTAATATTCGAATTGTTTCATATTAATCGCTAATCGAATGTGCCTTAAGAGTCACACAACCGCAATATTGAATAATCTGACTACAACCTAAGTTAATAAAATAATAATTATTTAAATTAATTAATGTTTATGAAATATCAATTATAAAATTTTCATTGATTTGTGCTAATTGGTTTTAAAAATAGTGCGCATATAAAAGTTGTAAACACATGTATCGATATAAGATATCAATGTATGTTTATATTATATTTAAATTGGAATCATCGAATCTTACTTGAAGAGAAATGGAGGCCCATATGGGAGGATGGTATGGCCAGCCAAGGCATCAGGGATGAGGGGTTGTATCTAATATTTATGGGATTTAACTTGGAAAAAAAAGAGTGGATTTGTATCCACATTTTACACTCTCCTTTCTCTCTTATTTAAACACCACCACCCCTCATTTTCTAATTTACTTTTTTGCTCTCTCCCTTTCCACCTCAAGCCGCAAGCACTACTGCTCCCCTCCTCCATCATTTTCAGGTTTAAAACAAAAATTCAAGTCAAAAAGTGCAAAAGGGCGTAGATCGCTTAGTCTGGTAGCGTTTTTCGAAAGAGATTGGATTTAGATGTAAGAGTTCTACAGGTTCAACATTCAAGGTGTTGATGTTATATTACAATTGAGGTACCATCATATATAAACACACATAGATGTATGTGTGTATGAGCAAGGATCAATAACAACCTTTACTTATCCCCATTTTGTAGCCCTTAGATATCAGCCATAAGTTTCTATTTAAATATTTATTCTTTATTCCTCCCATCGCACGAACGAAATATTAAATTGAATACTTGTAGCTAATATCAAGTGTTACAAATATGCTAAATAAATTGTGCTATTGATCGAAGCCATATATATTATTTGTTGTATATATATCATTTTTATTAAAAAAATTATATATATAAATGTGTGTGTGTGTATATCTATGTATATTTTCATTTACGACCAAATTAAAGAATAATTTTGTTTTAAATTAAAAATAACTCAAAAGTGCTGTAAATAATAGATGGATCTTTAAAATATATAAAATATTTATAAATTTATTTTATTAAATTTATGCATAGTATTTTAGGGAAATAAAAAAAAATTCATATATTAATAAATTCAAAAAATGTGTATATATATGGTTTCAAAATATAATATACTAAATACTTTTAAATAATTTATTAATAAACATACATATATTTTAATATATATATAAACTTTTTAGAAAATATTTTATTAAAAAAGAAAGAAAAAAAGAATTTTCCATGTGGAATTCTATTTTCCCTTAAAATATAGATATAACCAAATCTAATTTTTTTTGCATTTTTCAAATTATAATTTTTGTCAAAATGAATATATATACATATATTTAACTATATGATATCAATTTAACTATATGATATTATATTTAATGTATATATATTTATATATATTCATTCGTATATTCAATTTTTTTATTTCTGTACATATATGTAGTTATATTCAAAAAATATAATTCATTAAAAAAATAAAATTATAAATTATAAATTAAAAGATATATTCATATCTTGATCAAGTTTTAAAATTTGAAATTCAAGATATGAATTTGAATTTTGAATTGCCTATATTTATGTGTTTATAAATATTGTTTTATGTATACATATATACTTTTACATACACACACACACGTGTATATTAGATATCATATGTGTGTATGGAGGAGGGGCTAACATATCGATTGCACCGTAACTCCCAATATTTAGATACGGACACGTTGAACTATCAGTTGCATATGCATGTGTTTATGATACACATGTACACATTATATACATTATGTAACATCAAATAAAATCCTTTATGAATAAAATTAAATAATGATTTTATTTAAAATTTATTTATGTTAGATCTAAATCAATTTAGATACCATAGACCCAATAAATCCAAAATAGGAAAAAAATAAAATTCACGCATTATTAGAAAAGGCTGAAATACGGACAGCAACTTGCGACGGCTTTCGACGGGCCTACGGAAGCCGTTGCAAATTCGTGAATTTCAGGTCTTAGCCGAGACCTTTTTTTCTCATTCTTGCATACGTAAAAAAAACTTTAAACCCCTAAAACCCAATTTCTTGCTTCCAATCCCCAAATTCAAGTTTCTGGATCCTCTACGGCTGCCCAATCACACTATATTGCTTCCAATCTTAGGTATAATCTCTTATTTTCACGAAAATTCTAATTTTTACCCTAAATCTAGATTTGCATAAGTTGATAAATTAGGGCTAATTAGTGATTCTAATTGTTTCTAATAGTCTAATAATGGTTTATAGTATCCCATGGTATACCTATTTCATTTGTTAGCATGAAATTGTAAAGAGTGAGTATAATTTGTGATTTTGTGTGTACGTGTAAGCCATTATATATGTATTATTTCTAGCATTTGCCTTGCGTTAATTGGAATATTCTCCCTCTATACTCAAACTAAAAGCCATGGAACTTGAAAACAAGTTACTTATCGAAAAACAGAGATACATTCTACTTCAGTCGAAGTTAGAATCATCCATGTTCACTACTTTTAAACATCTTGACTTATATAAAAATGAATGCATGAGTCTCAAAAAGAAATTGACTGCATTGGAAAATGACAACAATATTGAAGCAACCTTATCCGATAAAATAGCGAAATAATGTGGTAAATTAATAATTTTTTGAAATATATAAAATTAGTGAATTTTCAACCATTTACAAACAATAATATATTACATAATATATAAGAATAAAAACTTTCAATTTTTGTATAAACTACTTTTTTATTACGTCACTTTAAGTGGCCCCGTCCGACAAGTGTTGTACATGGTCTTATACAAACATTCGTTTTTGTCATAAAACAGACATTTATATTCATCTGGCATAATACTTGTTAAAAATATTCATGTATTGGACAAGTTAGAAACACTGTAAACAATTACATTTCTTACATTATTTTGTTTTAAATGGTTCACAAAATTTCGCCATCTTTTTTGGTTTTCTGTGTACATGCATTTGTGCACAATGCAGGAAACAAAGGGGAAGTGCTGGCGAAATTTTGTTAAATCGTTTAAAATGAAATAATGTACGAAATGTAAGTGTTTACCGTGTTTGCAATGGGAAGTAGGATGAATGACCAATAAAAAAGAAAACTATAAACCAACATTTCAATATTGTAATCTTAAGTGGGGGAAAATTGACGCGTATAAGTTTATGTATTAATACATTGAAAAATAAAATGTCAATTCGTAAAATGGCCAATATTTATTTTTGAATTTGAGATGCATTTTTTTAAATAGGAAAAATGATCGATTATTTTGTTGATCGGAGGAGATGGATGTATCCAAGAAGAGGATTGAGAGGCTCAATAAAGAATTTTTTTTATAATGGTATAAATGTATCTGTTGAATTCGCTTTAAGTAATAACGGAAACGATTTAGAAATTCATTGTCTATGTAGTAGGTGTAAAAATTTGAAATATTTGTTACCTAATATTGTGAAAGTTCATTTCTGAAAAAAGGTTTCGTGCCGAAGTATTATGCTTGGGAGCGTCATGGATAAGTTGTAGCGCATACCTTTACAGAGTCTGAATTAGAGATTGCTAGTAATGAAATCGTTATGACGAACCGCATAGAAAATTTGGTTGCAGATGCAACACGATCAATGTTTCCTACAGTTGAAGGTGACGACGACGATATAAATGTTGAAAAACCAAATATTGAAGCAATTTTTTTACGATTTATCGGATGCTGCTAAAAAACCACTTTGGGACGGTTGTAAAAGTGGCACTCAACTATTAGTAACCGCAGAATACATTGTGTTGAAGTCAAAATACAACATCGCCAAAGCCAGATTTACATCTATTGTACAAGCTGCAAAACGATATATGCCGTCCAATAATTTAATGTTGAAAATCACTATGAAGTTAAAAAACTTATGTCGGCTTTTGATTTACCTTATCAAAAAATAGATACATGTTTAAATGGCTGCATGTTATTTTGGAAAGAGGACATCACTCTTAGGAAGTGTAGAATATGTAACGAGGAAAGGTACAAACCAAGAAAAAATATGGAAAAGAAAGTTCTATACAAACATATGCATTATTTTGCCATCACTTCTAGGCTTCAAAGAATATAAATATCTTCTGTAACTGCACCACATATGAGGTGGCATAGTGTGAGAATGGAGGAAGAAGGTACGTTGTCACATCCAGCCGATGGAGAAGCAAGGAAGCATTTCGACATAACTTATCCTAATTTTGCAGCAAAGAGTCGTAATGTTAGACTTGGATTATGTCCGGATGGTTTTTCACCATTTTCAATTTGGTGCTAAATATTTATCTTGGCTCATTATCATCATATTTATAATTTTCCTCCGTGAATGTGTATGAAAACGCAATATATGTTTCTCACTGTTGTCATTCCTGACCCCGACCCAAGGAATCAATGTTTATTTACAATCGTTGATTAAAAACACCGTGGAACGAAGGAGTAGAAACATACGATGTTTCAAAGAATTTTTTTGTATGTTTGCTTCTTTTTTGTGGACTATAAGTCGCTTTTAGGATGGTGTACATCCGGTCGTCTAGCTTGTCCTTATTGCATGGAAGAAACACAGACATTTTCTTTACAGAATGGTAAGAAAATTTCATGGTTTGATTACCATCTATGTTTTCTCCATGTCAATCATTCTTTCAGAGGAGATAGAAAAAACTTTTTAGCTAATAAAGTAGAAACCAGACAACTACCAATGATATGGCCAGGCGAAGACATATACGAACTTGTAAGGGATTATCCCAAGATATATGAAACTGGAGTGCAAACAGAAATTGCAGGTAAATTGACTATTCATAATTGGTGCAAAAAAAAATATTTTGGGAATTTCCTTATTGGAAAGATCTTCTGCTAGAGGAGCAGAACCATCGACATGCCATTGAGATGAGGCCATTGAGATGAGACAGCTGTTGGACCAGTGCATTGCTGAGTACAGCAGTATGGTAGCCACTTTCCATCTTCAGCTGGTTCCGCAGGTTTTGGAGGTGACAGGAGTGATAGGTATGTTTTTCTTTGCGTCATTATTTAGTAATTTTTGATGATACATTGAGTTGGTGGAGTTGGATACTTTGAAATATTCTGTATATTATTTGATGATATATTTGGTGATGGTAATTTAACATTTGGAAGTTGATGGTGGGGAGTTGATGTTCCACCGCGTATATTTTGTACAATGAGATGTATGTACATTATGTTAACGAAGTGTTGATTTGATGTTATGCGAGTTGTGCTTGATTTATTTTTTGTGTGATTTGATTATATTTGTTTGATCTTATATTATATTGAATATCAAAATTGGATATGTGCTTGTGTGTGAATATATTATGTTTCTCTATTATGTATAGTAGGTTAGAAAGCACCAGAACCCGCAAAAAAAAAGCTTCAGAATTTCTGACGGCTTCCGACGGTTGGCGACGGCCTGTAGGTCGTACTTTTCAAACGGCTTGCGACGGCCCTATTCCGACAGCTTCCGACGGTTAACGATGGTTTTTTCACTTCCATGATCGTCCACATATCGTCGATGGCCGTTTGGAGCTATCGGACTGTCCGTTGGTAGCCATTGGAAATATTACGACGGACGTTGTTGGAAGCCATTGGAAAAACTATGCGATGATGGGTATAGTTGCGACGGCTTTTTGCATCGGTTTTCGATGGCTTTCGACGTCCACCGACGGTCTCTTGCCATCGGAAACTATACGTTTTCTTATAGTGACCCATTTAACCTATTGTGTGATGGCCTAGATCCAACATAAAGAAATAATGAAGGGCCTTGATCAGGTTGACTTTAACCAGATTGATGATGCATCTCTAACTTGATGATATGTTACCAACCCAGCTTACTCGTTCTATTGTACACTACCGGCTTAGCTAAAAAGCCAAGCATCTTGATGTTACTGGACCTTCCACTGCTCTTGCTTCTACTTCGTGCAACCTCCGACCGATGGAGAAAAGTTATTAATAACTACGTGATATATGACAGTTGTTATCCCATTTTTGGTCAAAACTGGAATATCAATGTTGTGTGCGTTTCCACCACGACCGAACCAAGAAGAAGCAGCCAGCAAGCGTATATAAGTCTAGGATTTCACTCATGATTCAAGTATAAAAGTCCATTCGGTATCAAAGGTTTAAAAGATTCATTCGGCAATGCAGAGCGAAATCTCATTCGGCATTCAAGATGCCTTGGTTCATCCGGCATTCCCAATACAAGAGCTCATTCGGCACTCTCATAGCCGAACCAAGCTCCATCCCTACCACCGATCCAGGAGAAGGAGACCACCGGTCCAACTCCATCTCCACACCACTACCGAACCAACCCACACCACTACCGAACCAACCCACACCACTACCGAACCAACCCACACCGAACCAGATCCCCTCTCCTCCATCACCGGACCAAACTCCTCTTAGCCACTGCCGGACCAACGTCCCACCGAACCAACTCTCCACCCAAGCCATGTCGAACCAACTCACTCCAACCACTACCAGACCAAGTGGATACCGAACCAACATCGCTAGACCAGATTGCTTCGGCCCAGGTCCACCAGCAGCTATATACATCCAAGACCTCTACCCCCAGCCTCACTCTATAAATAGAGGGGCAGGGGTACAACAATGGCAGACAAGTTTGAGAGCTCAAGCACGGATAGAACTTTCAAACAACTTTCAGTGACTTGTAATCAAAGCTTTGTACTTGTAATCTGAAGAGAAAAGGAGAATAACATATAAAGTGGACGTAGGCACGTTCTGGCCGAACCACTATAAATCTGTGTGTCTTTTACAGTTTAGTCCCTGCTTTTTATATATTTGCATAAATCACCCAAATCACTAAAAACAACTTAAAATCAACGGAATCATACGACTTTGAGGTGTTTGCCCATTTTTTGCGCAAACATTTTTGGTGCTTTCACTGAGAATTGAACTCAAGGACCTACCGCTTGGAAGTTGAATTTTAGGGTTTAGAGATTCAGATTGGAAGAGTCATGGCGAGACAATCAAGCAGAAGGCCAAGGCCAGAGCAGAGTCAACCGGAAGGGAGTCAAGAGGCTTCCTCAGGAGCAAACCAAGCTTCAGCCTTCATCACCAGGGATGAGATGGAGGCTATGATGAGAAGACAAAAGGAGATGATCCAGAACTTGCTTCAGCAAATTGGGCAACTTGGAGCACAAAACCAAGGAGCAACTGGAGTTCAGAATGGAGTAGGACCATCTGGCGTAGCACCAGAGCTAGGGGGCACTCACGCAGAGCATGTTGATCCGACCCCGGGAAGAGAGATGGGGGCATCCGAGCCACCTGGTAGCAATAGAGGAATGAACGTTCAGCCAGGGAGGCATGCACATGAAAACTCCCGCGGACTCGGGGGGCAGGTCGAAGGCAGTGAACGAGGACTACAGCTTGGAGACAATGACAGATTAGCAGAGATGGTTAGAAGAGCTATGAGAGGTGGTTTAGTAAACAGAGACTTGGAAGATGTAAACATGAGTCCTTTTTCTTCTGCGATTAGGATGGCTAGGAACCCACCAGAGTTCAAGCTACCATCAATAGAGATGTACGATGGGAGGACAGACCCTGCGGTCCATCTTACTAAGTATATGAGGCACATGGAAGTGCTGGGGGCATCACAGGAGATCATGGCCCAGTGCTTTCCACTGTATTTGACGGACATTGCAGCGTTATGGTTTAGGCAACTGGAGAATGGCTCCATAGGAACGTAGGCAGATTTAACTGAGAGATTCATGAGGCAATTCCGGGTTCATATTGCGAGACCCAAGAATGTGATGACTTTAGCAACCTTGAAGCAGAAAACCGGAGAGACTTTGAGGAGCTTTCTAACGCGATTTAATGCGGCGTCAGCATCTGTGGATCGACCAGATCCATCTATGGTCATGATGGCGGCTATATCTGGAATAGCTGCTAGTACAAAGTTCAAGAATTCATTAACCAAGGACCCGCCTATGAATCTGGGAGAGTTCTATCATGAGGCTGAAAAGTTTCTGCGTTTGGAAGATGCTAGTGCAGAAAGAGAGGAAGAAGATGACGTTTACGCAATCAAGAGCGGAAACCCACCTGGAAAGGGTGCGGAGACTAACAAAGGAAAGAGAAAGGCTGAGGATAATGATGACAGGACAAAGTGGCAACGGAGGGAGCCGCGATTCACCACTCACACTGAGCTGAATGAGAGTCTGGAACGAATTTATCAGGATACCAAGGAGCATGTTCCGTATCGTAGACCAATACGAAGGGATCCAACCTCTGACGAAAGAAAATCAGATAAGTTTTGTGTATTCCATGAATTAAACGGTCATAACACTAATGATTGTAGGCATTTGAAGGACGAGGTGGAAGGGAATATCAGGAACGGTATGCTCCTTCAGTATGTGAGGAGGCGAACTCCAGGTGTGGAGCCAGAGCGACCACCGTCTACATCGGCTAGAGGTGACCCTGGATCGGGGCACCGTTTGATTATCCATTGATTGCTTGATTAAAATAACGATGAACAAGTTGTAAACCTCTCGCTGACACGGTTAAATCATTTACACATGTGAGCGATCGTGCACGATCTATAGGCATGCTCTGAATGACTACCAGCCGCGTTATAGTAAGAGTTTACGCTTTGACATCTTCATTCTGCTCTTTGCTTTGATTTTGATTTGAACATTTAAATTCTTCCCGTTTGGACATGTCTGCTGTAAGGTTCATATGATTATTACTTTAACATTTACAATTCTATGGAAAAATTACTTGTATGCCCGTGGATCGCGAACGGTCCATGAGCACCTCTTGCATGGCAGTGAACTGCCGAAGTGTTTGATTAGGATACTCCCCCAAACAATAACTCCGACACTGATAATATTAAGTCCCCCCCGGGCACACACAACTCGCCTCGAACGGCACCGACCTTGAACGGTCACAATTCGCCTCGAACGGCACCCGACTTCGAACAGTCACAAACTCGCCTAGAACGGCACAACTCATCTCGCCACAAATGGCTCGATCGCGAAAGGTCGCCATTTGAGCTCCACCCCCTGACCGCCAACAGACGCATCTTACCACGAATGGCTCGATCTCGAACGATCGTCATCCGAAGTAAGGCGCTTGACCGCGAACGGTCCCATTTCATCTTTTGCCGCGAACGGCACCAGCCGTGAACGGTCACATTTCACCCCAAGTGGCTTGATCGCGAACGGTCACCATTTGAGGTCCGCCCTCTAACCGGGATCGGTCGCACTTTACCTCGAATGGCTCGATCACGAACGGTCGTCATTTGAATTAAAGCGCTTGAACGTGAACGATCACATTCCACCGCAAATGACTCGATCTCGAACGATCGTCACATGGATTTAGACGCTTGACCGCGAACGGTCGCACTTCACCTCAAATGACTCGATCGCGAACGGTCGTCATTTGAAGTTAGGCGCTTGACCATGAACGGCCGCGCTTCATCCCAAATAGCTCGATCCCGAACGGTCGTCATTTGGGGCCATATAAAATATCAAGCTCTTTACAGGTTGTCAACAGGATATGAACATCCAGCTCATGGCATTACAAAACACGCCTTCCTACCGCAAGGACATCAACATGATATGAACATCCAGCTCATGGCATTACAAAACACGCCTTCCTATCGCAAGGCATGTTTTGGGGGGCAAAGTGTTATCCCATTTTTGCTCAAAACTGGAATATCAATGTTGTGTGCGTTTCCACCACGACCGAACCAAGAAGAAGCAGCTAACAAGCGTATATAAGTCTGGGATTTCACTCATGATTCAAGTATAAAAGTCCATTCGGTATCAAAGGTTTAAAAGTTTCATTCGGCAATGTAGAGCGAAATCTCATTCGGCATTCAAGATGCCTTGGTTCATCCGGCATTCCAAATACAAGAGCTCATTCGGCACTCTCATAGCCGAACCAAGCTCCATCCCTACCACCGATCCAGGAGAAGGAGACCACCGGTCCAACTCCATCTCCACACCACTACCGAACCAACCCATACCGAACCAGATCCCCTCTCCTCCATCACCGGACCAAACTCCTCTTAGCCACTGCCGGACCAACGTCCCACCGAACCAACTCTCCACCCAAGCCATGCCGAACCAACTCACTCCAACCACTACCAGACCAAGTGGATACCGAACCAACATCGCCAGACCAGATTGCTTCGGCCCAGGTCCACCAGCAGCTATATACATCCAAGACCTCTACCCCCAGCCTCACTCTATAAATAGAGGGGCAGGGGTACAACAATGGCAGACAAGTTTGAGAGCTCAAGCACGGATAGAACTTTCAAACAACTTTCAGTGACTTGTAATCAAAGCTTGTACTTGTAATCTGAAGAGAAAAGGAGAATAACATATAAAGTGGACGTAGGCACGTTCTGGCCGAACCACTATAAATCTGTCTTTTACAGTTTAGTCCCTGCTTTTTATATATTTGCATAAATCACCCAAATCACTAAAAACAACTTAAAATCAACGGAATCATACGACTTTGAGGTGTTTGCCCATTTTTTGCGCAAACAACAGTTATCTAAGTAGAATTACGATACTATTGTTCAATTGTTGTCGGATCTAAAGAAATTAGACTAGGCTATGTCGATGTTGGAACTCGATGGTCCTAAGACGTTTATTGAGACCATCTGCGTCCTAATTGTTAATTACAATTGTTGATTTTACTAAAAAACTAAAATTTTATATACTAGGTATCTATTTGAACCTGTGTTGAATTTGAATTTAAGTTTCTATTATTGCTTATAAAATATCAAATATGAAATATTAGTTGATTAAATTTATTAATTAATGATTAGTAACTATTAATTATTGATTCTTTAAATAAAAATAAACACTTTACTTTTCACAATACTTCTTATTTAACCTTTAATCAAATTTTTGACCATGAACACCACAAACTCTGACCTCAAACCTCTAACTTTTAATGCAATTTTTCCGTAAACACACCCTGTATTTTCCAAACATCTCTCTCCATTTTTATAATAATTAACATAGGCTAATGTTACATTATTTCTTAACGAAGAATTTTCTGGACCTTATAACTAAGACAAAACATTGTTTTTGTGTTAATGACATTATTACAATGAAGGCCTATGCAAACAAAATAGTTTACTTCATTTTAACTAATCTCAATTTCATTCACCTCCAAGTTAGCACTATAATAGACACATGCTTGACTCGAAAACTGCTATTTTTGATCTCATTCCAGCACTATACGCGGTGTAAGAAAATAAGGCATAGGAAAAATAACATTGATACCTTTCCAAGGCCATGCATGGCTGACCATCTTGACACAAATTACTTGATGCCACCTCATCGCCAAATTCTTCCTATATCTTATCGTTATCTGGATTTTTAACTAAGCAACTTTAAACGAATATGGACATCAAGTTGATGACAGAACGAATCACGGACTTGGAAAGATAATAAAAGAAACTTGGAGAAGTTGGAGGAAATATGAAGCAAAGGAAAAATCTCGCTACCGACCACGTTTTGTGCCTCCTATGGGACTCTAGAGCTATAACACTTGGATGGTTGGGATGAGTGATCATCTCGGGGTGCATTTATGAAGGAGTAGGTGAACAACTCTATTGAAGTTCTGAAGGGAAAAAGAAAAGTACTAGAAATATCAGAACCTCTTACAAACAACATGATTTTCAAGGAAAATTCCTCAAAACATGACGGGTTAAAGATAGAAGACCAAGGGAAGGAAGACGGTGCAACCTTCCCCCATAAATTTAGATCGGTACCGACCACTTCTAGTCTGTACCAAGACTAATTTTTAGCTATAGGGACTCTGTCTTCCTCTCCTACATTCTCAAATCTAAAGTTAGATCTGATATATTGAGATATGTTGATTCTATTAGACGATTTCCCTATAAATACAATACCTATGGCACTTGGAAAGGACTTTTGGTGCTTTCTTTCTACATCTCCTATCTCTACTCATCGCTGGTCACTAAGGAAGTTACTCTTCGCTATTCTAGGCTGTTAGACCGACCAAATCTTTGTACTTGCGACTAAAATCCATTAGCAATAAGATTACAATAGACGTAAGCCTCAGATTTTCCAAATCACTATAAAAATTTCTCTGTATTATTACATTTATTTTCTAGATTTCTTTTTTTTCAACTCGATTTTGGATGTTCTACCATTTCTCGACTTTACATTTTAGCTTTCACAGAGAAAGTTATTTCTCAGGCATAGATCAAGCTTTTTAATATAGATTGGAGTGTCTAAAGGTTGGATTCAAAAGATTTTCATCAAAGGAGTTGTAGTATTTTCATATTGGAATCAATGGCACCATTAAGGAAGTCAGGCAAATCTAAAGCGATTACTAGTGAAGATTAGGAACTTATTATTATACCGAAGTTAGCAGCCAGTCGGCAATAGTGTTAGCATGACCATCTTCATCTTAGGATATGGTCACGAGAGAGGAGTTTGGTAAGATGATGGTAGAACTAAATCAAATGATTACTGATAGTCAAAAGGCGCTATTGGAAAATATGGACACTAGAATTACTTTGTTGACCTAACAATCATAGATAACCAGGAGAACCATAATAGGAACTTCTCTTGCTGGATATAAAGAAGAGAACTCATCTTCTTATGTTTACGATTAAAGAGATGGAAAACAAAAGCAGAAGAAAAGGCTATTGAAGTAGCAGAGACAGTTATGGGAGGAAGTAGGAGAGTTCCTTCTAAGGGGATTCAGGTCGGTACTGACCACAATTAAGTCTGTACCGAGATGAATTCGAGTCTCTTAAAGGGGTAGGCAGCTACGACTGTTGACGTATCTGATTCTAAGGATGATCTACAACATGATGGTGATGGTTATAAACTGGATGTTGAAGTTCAAAATGCTGATGTACAAACAACCACTGCGGAGCCAGTCAGGTGGTAGAAAAGAGCTCAAAAGGTGATTCTCCCAAAGACTGGAGAACCTAGACATCAATGAGCGAACCAAGACCATTTGTAGAGCCAAACACTTAGCATAGCTCTTGATAGTCAACCTTCAAAGTACCAAAGTAGCGAGGAGCATATAGCAGATATGATCAACCAGTTGACAAAGAAGAATGAGGATTGGGGCTGTACACCGAGTAGAACTCCATTCATGGCGAATATTTTAAAGGAGGAGTATCCCATAAAGTATACGATGCATAATACGTCATCATGTAGCAGGACTACCGATCCCAGGCAACGCTTGTTTAAGTACAGATGGCACATGGATGGTGCTAAAGCTACACATACGGTTTGGAATAGATGTTTTCTTATTTTTATGAATGGTGTGGCATCAATGTGGTTTACTCTACTTGCATCGAAATACATATTGACTTTTGATGAATTGGAGAGGAAGTTTCTAGAGTAGTTTAGGCTCCATACCACTCGACCTAAGGATGTGATATCCTTGTCAAACCATTCCCAAGGACCTTAGCAGATGTTAAAAGGGTTCTTGGCTGGTAGAGGCACCAAGGGGTTAATCACGTCAATAACCCGAACAAATGTATGGCATTGATGGCATTGGTCCAGGGCATACATCTAGACACGAAATTTGGAAAATGGCCAAGGATCAATCAATCGACTACTATGAAGGAGTTTCACCAGAAAGCTAATAAGTTCTTGCATTTGGAAGAAGCAAGCCAGACTTTTGGAAAGACTGATGGTAGACAGTTAAAGGAGGTGGTTCAGAGTAATGTAGCGATTAAGTAGAAAGATGAGAGTTTTGAGAATGTGGTGATGATTGTTAGTAATTATGGTAATCAAATGAAAAGAAATCAAGGCACTAGGGGCAGACAGAATGAATCCAGGAAATGCTGAAGGAATATGTGACCGGATGAATATAACCCCTTGAATGGTACGTTGGAAATACATACCTTACATGCATGGCATGGAAAGGTATAAAATGCCGTCTATGGGGGTACCGAGGAAGGGCGTGGCTCACGTAAGTATTGTCATTTCCATGAAACTTATGGACACAACACGAACAAGTATTGACATCTTATGTATTTTATCGAGGAATAAACAAGGAAGAAAAAATTGCAACATTATGTTAAAGAACCATAGGGTGACAAAAAATTGCAAGTCCCCAACGACCGAATACCCACGGAAACCAACATGGACCTAATGGGGAGGAGTCTAGGCATACTGATGGAAGGATAGTAATAAATACTATAACTGAAGGACCTCATCTAGTAGAGAAAAGCAACAAAAAATAAAGCGGTACGCGAGTTCGTTAAGGCATGCACCATAGGGGAGCTGCTTTGCCATTGAGGACGGAGCTGTGGATAAGCTATAAAAGATGGTAATTGATGATATTGTGTTCATGAATATGGAATTTTATGGAGTAAAGCACTAACCTTTGATCCTACAGTGATTATGACTATTGTTGGCCCTACTATGGTTTGTCGAGTTTTAGTGGATAATGGAAGCTCGATGAATATCTTATTTAAAAGGATGTTCGATCAAATGAGAATCAGCATGAAGGATATTATGCCATGTAAATCCATGATTCAAGGATTTACTATTGAGGGTAAACAATTGATTGAGATAATTGATTTGTCCGTGGAATTAGGAGATGGAGACTGCAAGATATTGCAGGCTCAAAAGTTCATAATAGTGGATGAGTATTCGACATATAATGCATTTTTGGGCCAGTCAACCCATGCTAATTCTAGGATAGCACTGGTTCCTTGGTGCTTAATGATGAAGTTCCCCTTAGAGATTGGGGTCGGATCAAATAGAGGACACCAAAGAGCTGGACGAGAATGTTAGGTCACTAAGCTAAGAAAACAAAACAATAAGAGAAAGGTAAGAACATAGAGAGAACTCTCCGCATCAAAAACTCAGAAGCATAGTAATTAAAGCCCAAGCCCTGGATCGAGAATCATAGCAGGTTTGATAAGTCTATAGATCCACGGAAGAAGTTAGAGGAAGTGTGGGCGGCATCAGTTGAGTTGACAGTCAATGTTCCGATTGATATGGATGACCCTACTCTGGCTCTTAAGGTCGGAGCTAAACTCAACCCAAGGTTGTGGATGTTTCCGTTTAGTTTTCTATGAGAAAACTTGGATATCTGTAGGATATCGTCAGAGATAGTATGCCATGAACTGAATGTGGGCCCATAGTTTCCACCTGTGAAGTAGAAGAGACGCAGTCCAGGTTTGAAGCGATCTGCTGTATTAAAGGAGGAGGTCGATAAATTAAAAGAGAACAGTTTGAGTCGTGATACTTTATACCCAGAATGGGTATCCAACCTCATGTTGGTTAAGAAAGAAATCGAGAAGTGGCAGATATGCGTTGACTATTTGGACTTGAATAAGGCATGTCAAAGGATAGCTTTCCATTGCCCAGGATTGACCAAATAGTATATAGGACCGTAGGACACGAGTTGCTCTCTTTTATAAATGAATATTCTGGTTATAACCAAATACCAATTAATGTTCTGAATTAGGGGCACACAAGATTTTTAATAGAATTTAGATTATATTATTACTGAGTAATGACATTCGGTCAGAAGAATGTAGGAGCTACTTATCAGGCTGGTGAATTAATTTTCAGGAATCAGATCGAACGAAAAATAAAATATATGTAGATTATATGCTCGTGAAGTCACGGCTGTCAAGGAACCACGTGGATGACCTTTCGAAAATGTTTAAAGTGCTACTGAAATATGGAATGAAGTTAAATCCATTGAAATGTTCCTTTGAAGTTGCATCAATTAAGTTTCTAGGATCTATCATAAATGCAAGGGGCATTGAAGCTAATATAGATAAGGTTAACACCTTAAGGAACGTAACTGCCCTGGCTACGAAAAAGGAGTTACAAAGCTTAAATAGAAAGATTTCCGCTTTGAGTTGGTTTATATCAAAGGCAACGGAAAAATGTACAACATTCTTTAACGCCCTCAAAAAGGGAAAGAAGAATTTTTAATGGACAGGATGTCTATGAAGAATTGCTGAGGCACATGGAAACACCATCATTTCTATCCAAACCGTTGGATAGAGAGGACTTGTTTGTCTATTTGATAGTGTCTGCTCATACACTAAGTGCAACATTGCTAAGTGTTGAGGTGGAATTATACTAAGCCAATATGATATTACTTACCATCCGAGTAGGGCAAAAAATGGGCAGGCATTGGAAGACTTCATCATAGAACTTTCCACACGAGATGCTGCAGAGGATGACGATATGATCACACTTTCTTGTTGGAAACTATTTATGGATGGAGCTTCCAATGGACGAAGTTCGGGTGCAGGAATGGTGCTTGTAACTTTGAAAGGATGATTAATTTGTTATGCACTAAAATTAGAATTTCTCTCAACTAACAATGAGGCTAATTATGAGGCATTGATAGTAGGGATCAAGATAGCATAGACATTGTGAATAAGGATGCTGCATATATTCTGTGATTCCCATTTAGCGGTTTGCCAAGCCTAAAAGGAAAATTAGCCTAAGGGAGCGAAAATCGCTACTTAACTGACAAAAGCACTGGAACTATTGGATGAAATAGAGTATTACATAACATATATAGAGGAGAATGTGATGGCCGATCCACTGGCCAAGTTACTATTTCTGGAGATGCACAACTATTGGGGTTGGTTCTAATGGAGGTATTATCGGCACCAATTATTAACTTGATGGACGTTGAGTGGATTTTGAAGACCTTAGAGGAAGATAGGTATCGACTCCTTTAGTCGAGGATCAAGATAAGGGAATATAATCATAAGGGTCGTTTGGATAATTCGACCATTTCCCTCCGATATTGATTATTGCTCGGAAATAGGCAAGGTCGATAAGGAATGTCCAAAGTCTGGTACCTAAAACCATCGGTTTTCAGAGATAGAAACTAGTGCACAAATGGAAATTTAGTGACCATGCTCATGGCCCAATAGGATATGCTAGGTTGAGGATAAGTGAGGTGGTCGATGGATACTCTCGATCAACACACAGAGATAGGTAGGACTGAGAGAGGATGCCCAAAGATAAGTGTCCCAAGGCATGGGTTCTTAGATAAATGAACTATTGTTTGGTCGGGATATTCACGACCGTGTTTTGACCCAGCAGGACATGCTTGATTGAGGATAAGCGAGGATAGTCGGTGGACTCTTTCAGTTAACGCCTATAAAAAGGTGAAGTTGAAAGCTGAAACTCAAAATGGGCACCGTCGAATTCCTCCTACCCAAGATCAGGACAACGAGAGTGTATTCGACAATCAGATAATTCACCCCATGCTATCAACCTTAGACCGATGCTCAAAGATATTTTGGGTCAATGAATGAGGCTGAATTTTGACACCAAGAAAACCAAGTCTCGGAGATCGGACATGGTATATAATGGACTTACAAAATGCATAGATTCACTATTGGCTTAGTGGGACACGCTCGACCAAGATTCAGTGGTGGAATTCTATAGATAATATCAATCGGGCGTGGTTAATAGTGGAATTGAAGATGTCAAGGTTCAAATGTCTAGACTATTGTTCCCTAAAAATAAGGAATATTATGAAACTCGGATTAGATATAACTTGTTAATGGTCGAAGGAAACCCGACCATAGGCATACATGCATAACCACAGAGTTGGTTAAGTAATAGTTTTGTTTAGCTAAACGAAAACTCTTTGGCGATGATAAAATGGAACTGAATAATAAAATATAAGTAAAACAGTTGTAGGAATTTTATTTACATGCCTAGAGTTGCAGTAAATAAAAGCATTGCATAGAAACATGCATGTATAATATGGATAAATTGCAATACAAACAGTTATATTACATATGTAGGAAATTATATATGTAGGAATAGTATACAAAGTTTTTAAATGTAAATGGAAAGAGATGAAATAAAAAGTACTCAATCATTATATACTGACTTTATATACAATGGACGCGAGGGCCGGTCCCGCACAGTCATGGATAGACAAAATAAATTGGACAAAGAAAAACTATAGCCCAAAAAGTGACAAATGGAGAATGTCTCATTATCGCCAAAGGATGACAAGGAGCCTATTTCTTGTGACCCTTCTTTCTCTTCTTACAGCCTTGCTGTTTGAGCCATCTTGTGGCCTCTTTGGGCCCTTCTCATCCTATTGTGTTGTGCTTTTAGATGGACAGTGTCGCCTTCAATGGTAATGGTGAAAGGATTTTTGGGATGATCGATTGGGGCCTTAGAGGTCTTCGTGGTGGCACCAATGCCGCTACACTTTAAGGCCTTGATAGTAATGGGAAGGACTCGTAGGGAAGTCTTTAGCTTCTCGATAACAGCATTCTTTCCAAGACCAAACTCGGTCTTGATTTCGACTTAAAAAATGTCAATCTTTAACTTCTCTGCTCTGGCAATGGGTCCGATAGGGTCTGAAGTGCTGGTGATAGTGAGGTCTTCCCTCTAGGATTGTGAAATGTTGTATAATCCTTCCAAAGCTATGGTCCTTTTGGAATCAGGACATAGAATATAGCTGGAGAGAAGGCTCGAAACGACTAGTCCTACAGTAACAGAGGTTGACTCGGTTGTAACAGCAGCAGTGCCCATGCTTTGAGTAATTAAAAGCGGAGGATGTGGAAGAGGAGGATGACATACAAGGTCACAAACATAGTAATAAAGATTAGTAACAGTCTCAAACGAGAACTGAGGAACTTTGAACACTAGAGATACGAGGGATATACCTTCGCCAGTACTAGATTGATATATAGAAGATTTGGTTATTTCCCCCTTTTCGAGCTTCGATTGGATTGGCTAGTAAACAAAGAGGGGAATATAAGGTTCAACAAGAGAAGATGCTACGAATATTTGAGTGGCCACGGAGATGGCCCCTTTAGATGTTGGGATATTCACCACAAGCTCATAGGATCTAGGAGTTGATGATTTTGCCCGACCTGATGCACTTGAGTTGGTAGGACTTTCAGCAGCAGCTTTAGCATCAGCATCTTCCTCGATGAGAATAGCTTTTCCCTCTTCGAGTTTTAGAATGTCTTCATGATCAAGGTACTTGGCTTTCAGCTCATCTTCGGTAAGGCCTTCACTGGACAAAGAACTGCTGATGGATGGTTCTCAATTCTTCCCTCTCTTTGGCTTTTTTCTCTTTCAGCTCGTTGAGTTCATACATGACTGTAATGTGATTGACTTGAGCTCCAACGTCCCAGTTTTTATGGGAGTAAGTCAGAATTGAGCTTTTCATTTTCATTGTGAAGCTTCTGGATCTCGGCTTCTTTTGCTTTAAGAGCCTCATCCTTTTTTAGAATGACCTTATCCTTCCCTAGGGGAGCCAAGTCCTTGTCAGCAGGTTGTGCCTTGAGAGTAGGATTGTCCTCTTGAGCGGTCCTTAACGGACCTTTCATCACAATCTCAATGTGGTTATGGCCTTTCTCCCGGATTCAAAAGCCGCATCTCTCTCTTTTACCATCTACTCCAAATCCCTCTTGTACCCTTCTATGAGGCTATTATAGGTTTTCTTTTCAAATTCAAACGATTGGATATTCATTTGGTTGATTCGGTTGACATTGGAGAGGGCACATCAAAGCTTCTTCCGTTCGTATCCTTGATCGACAATCTCTAAGAACCATCTAACCTTGTGGTCTTCCTCTTCCTTAGGAATATTTTTGATGTCACGATCAAACATGACACCAGTTGAGTAGAGGTTAGGGAAGGCGGCCTACATGTAGTTGGATTTGGTCCTTAAAGGATTTGGAGGAGCGGTGATTCCTTTGGAATAAAGAGAAGGAGGAACGGTAGTAGCAAGTGAAAGTGAGGCTGAAGCTTGTTGCTGCGGAGGAAGCTAAGATTGAGATTGAGGCCGAGGAATGCTGGAAGAGGAGCCATTGCATTCCTATTTATCTTTATGCTTTTACGTGATCGTAGGACTGTCTCTATTCGACCCATCTCTTCTTTCTATCCTTTTTTGCTTGGCGCTTTTCGCCTCACATTCTTTTCTGTATGATCTTCTTCTTCCATCTCTCATCTTTTATAAGAGCTAGAAAGAGAAAAGCATAGGAGTACATTTCCATTCCTCAGAAATTCCATTGGAGATAACTGAACCGGCCACTGCCATTATACCTGAAATGAAACAAAGGATCGTATCGGCTTGGAGTACAGGAATTCGTGCAAATGCAGGGAGTGTGTGTTCATGGTCCTAGTAGTGTGTAGAATGCCGGTGTCTCTTAAGTACTCTACAAACCATGCCTGGAAGGAATTAAGGATGGTGTCTCAACTCCTTCAGCTAGAATACCCTATGAGGGGAAGCTGAAGCATGGAGAACCCTCCTTAAGAGGGTCAACTATCAGAATGTCAAAATCGCTCAACGAGCAAAAAATGCCTTATGAAGAATCAATCTGAGAAGTTTCCTTGACTAATGTTGCCACGCTTGGTTCTGCGGTTTGTTTGGATGTCTTGATGACTATGCGCTTTTGATGCAATGAGGCATGAAGTTCGATGCTTTCCGGAGATGTTTCTCCGTAGGACTCATCTTCCTCTCGGCTGATGTTTTCATCACCTTCGCTTCCTTCGTCTCTACCTTCTTCTTTATCTTCTTATTCTTCCCTTCCTTCTCCCCCATTTCCTTCTTGCTGAATCATTTCCATCTTGGTTCTCTCTTCTTCTTCCATCGGTATTTTGCTGGCAATGTGTTCTTCTGTTGCTTTATCAGCTAGTTCATCAATGTTAGCTGTGCTGGATGAACCTTTAATGCTTCCTTGGATGTCGTCCCCAGAAATGCGAATGGGGGTAGAAGACCTGGTTGGCATATGTAACGCCCCACCCCGAGACCCACACGAACAAAGTTTATTACTAGGTAATACTGTCTGTTAGTGCAAAGAATAGGGCTGGTTAGGAGCGACTATATGTGAAATTGATTTGTGCAAGTATCGAATACGTCGAATAATGTGACAATACTTCTTTTCTTTTCTTTTTTGACAAGTGGTAATTCAACATGTCCAATCTAGATGCAAAATAGAAATACAATGGTTTAATCTAATTCAAAAAAATACATAATATAATATACATCATGGAATCAAACATCACAACAGAAATAACATACATGAATATGTTTTCAAAAGAATGAATCTACAAAAAAGAATACAAGAGTCACATTTATACATCTCTATAAACAATGATGGTTCTCTATTATACATGTCTACAATATTAACAAAAATATATTAATCATGTAGCTAAACTCAAATGGTTAATCAAAATAATAACAACATCAAATAAAACACATTATACTAGCTCACATCCAAAGCCATTGAGTCCCTGTTCTTGTCAAGTCTCGCTCTGACCTGAGCATTAAAATAACACCCGTGTCAAACTATCACTAATTATCAAAAAGGTTTGTCCATAGTAATAATATACTACATAAACTCAAAGGTAAAATATCATAGGTTGCACTTCACTAATCTACTTAATACTTCATATGAACTTCACGACTTAATGTTTAGCTATACTAATTCAGTACATAACATCAAAGTGATAACAACCATTATTAAAAGCATATTATTCTCCATCATGAATGCAAGCAAAATATAAGCACTTCGCAAGTCAATAATCATCGTCGTGCACTTTACACATAATAAATAAGCAATTCACTAATTTATTATCATCGACGTGCATGTTGAACGTAAGATAAGCACTTCATTTGTCGACATTAAGACAAGCGCATTGCAAGTCAACACCAAATATGAGTACATCTCTCGTCGTCATCAATAGCTAGTCTAGTAGACAAGTGCATCACATGTTAATACAAATACAAGCACATCGCAAGTAATAACCATTTGTAAATGAGTAACACCAGATACGGGTCTTGAAAACCTACAAAGTCAGCATAAAGCAACCAACCCACGTACGAGTCTAAAACTCAACGAAATAAGTGTTATATACTTCTTATAAGTAATCATTCAATCAACAATCGCATGTCCCATAACTACTTAGGTTTACTCAAATGTTTACCGTAAGTTAGTTTACTCCACTCGATAAGTGTAATCTATTTTCAATTAGTAACTAGATAAATATCGTGCAATGTCCCATAACCATTTAGCGTTACTTAATTATTTACTAAGTGAAATCCCACTCATGCAAAATAAATGTTCATTCAAACAAGTCCAAGAATAAATCGAGAAAACAAATGCGACATTTCATTTCACCTGTTATACTAAACCGTTTAAATCGATTCCTCATCCAATCAACGTCATGCAATTCTACGAAAACAATTTACTTTGAAATCCTTCTTGAAACTATTCTTTTTATAAACTAGAATATATATATATATATGTATATAAGAAAGCATTTATAAATTTATACATTGGTATTTATAAATACACTTTTAAAACCAACATTCTAAACCCATTTAAAATCATTGATATTATAATTAAATTTCTAATATATATAAATGAATATTCCAAACATTCTTTTATAGAAAATATTCATACGTAAAATAATTTAGAAAATGTTAAGATTAGAAAACATTTCTTTTGAAAACACTAGTTGAATAGTGTAATAAACTTATATGCAATGTCATCAGTATCTTCATATATCCATAGTAGCATCTTTATGGAATTAAATCATCGAAATGAATTCATTAATTTAGAACTTCATAATATGCATCCCAATAATCATAACCAAGGTATTAGCAAACAAAACAAGATATCAAGAATACATTGGGCCAAGCGGGAGTCGAATAGGCTGTCGAGGAAGTCGCATAGCATGGCCTGGAACACATTCTAGGCTACGATCGGTGCACTGGTCCAAGTGGACCGGTCCACTGGTTGCATAGCCTGGAACGTTTCTAGGCAATGCTATGGCCTCCCCGTTGGTCCATTTTCGTCGTTTTTGAACTGCAACCACTATAGACTTCCTAGGTAACGAATTTAGCAATATGTTATACTCAAGCATCATGAAATTTATACTATATGAGGTGAAATGTCTAAGGTTTTCAGCAAATAGAAAATCTAGCAACTAGTTATGCAAACATCACAACCAAACCTAAGATCATTTAATAACAATTCATTCGATCAAAAAAATTAGAAACTTGAATTCAAATATAGATAGTGGTGAGGGTTAGCTCACATTTTCTTTAATTTAGCTTGCTAAAACCCCTTCATATCAACGTTGTAATTAGATTTTAGCAACCGTAGAAACTCTCTCAATAATTGACAAAAACAACCAAATCAAACACCACAAAACTAAAATCAATAAGTCGATAAGATAAAATATGGTTCTATTAACATACCTGGATTTTATCACAATTTTCTGGAATTTATTCCTGTTTTAAAAACTTGATTTTTGCTTGCAAAAGGAAGAAGAAGCCTAAACCTAGTTTTCTTCTTTTAGTTTGAACGTACGGAACTTTAAAAATGAAAAGAATGAGAAAAGTACATCTCTTTTTGTTTAGAAATGGATTTGGGATTAGTTTAAATCCATTAAATTAAAATACATAGTTCTTAATTTATTAAAATGGGCATTTTCTTCCGAGGCTAATTTATTAAACCATTCTTAATTTCTTAACACTTACCTAAAGGCCATACATCCAAATCTATAAATTATTCTTAATAATTTATTTTATATAAATTTTTAAGTCTAAAATTATAAAACAATTAATTTCCCACTGGCAATAATAATCCTTTAAAATGTTTATTTAAAAATGATTACTTCATAACACTATTTTTATAGTAATGAAAAGATTATTGGACTAAATAAAATCACAATATTCTCTTTAAAATATATCTATTATTACTTATCAAAGAACACCAAATTCAAATCAAACAAATATTCTTGCCTCAACTCTAATCTCAGTTATCTTCAAGTAAAACACTTAATAAATCAATTTCCCCAACTTCAATAAATGAGAAAATAATTTTTCATTTAAATTTCCAATTTAAATCTTATTTATTTATTCTAACAGCACTGCAAAAAATATGGTTGTTACACCATCTAGGAACATTTGGAAAAGTCTTGGCAGAAATGGTAAAGTGATCCCGATATAAAAGGTTGCATTGACGAAGGTTCTCATTCATTAGGAGATAAGTAGTAGAGTGATATTATATGTGGATACTATTGAGGGTCTTAAAAGTATATGAATGCTCAATGCTCGTGCCTCGAGCAGGAATATCTGATAAGAAAGGAGATAGCAAGTTAAATACTCAGAAGGTGGAAATTAAAGCACATATAAGAATAGAAAGGAAAGGACCTTACTTCCATAAAGCCAAAAACCATTTAACCCATATGGACATCAAATGAAGAAATATTCGTTCCTGAAGTACAAACTTTTACTATGGATTGCTTCGATTACCTTATAATGGCACCAGGCTTCGCTGATCACGTAAGGAGGTGACTTCGTCCGTTGTTTGAAGTTGGGGACATGGTTTAATTCTTCAAAGAAGGGAGATCGTTGAAACTGGTTCATGAATAACACATATAAGGAGGTAAGTAAGGCATATCCATTAGGATGGACTTGGGTTAGAGCGAGCCTAAGCTCCTGGAGGAACATACATAAGAATGGACTGAAAGGCAGCATAGCGTCACCTAAGAACATATATCTATTGCAAGCTATATAGACTGAAAGGCAGCATAGCGTCACCTAAGAACATATATCTATTGCAAGCTATATAGCCTGATATAGGATTGTGCACCCATTTAATTTGCATTGGAAGTAGGGCGTCATCCGTAGAAATCTTATGTTGTCGACATATGGTTCAGAGCATCTTGGCACTTAGAATTGTTGGCATCACCATTGGGGTATAATCCAAAACTCTTTAGCCCACATAGATAGTATCAGGAGGAGGTTAATCCTGGATTGATTCTGCTGGTACTATCATTCTCTGTAACTTAGCGGTGATTGAGCGCCTAGCTACAAAAGACATGGAAGTTGAAGTCTAAGCTATGGTGGACCCGGCTTCAAGAGGAGTTGACG